>CM053611.1:104987460-105042463 GCA_028646535.1 Procyon lotor
ACAAGTTACAGGAGGGGATGAGCTGCAGGAAGGGACAAGCTGCAGGAGGGGATGAGCTGCAGAAGAGGACCACCCACTCACCCACCCACACACCCAGATTTGCTACCACCCCTTCTATCAATGTTGAAAGATGATATTCAAGGATGTGGTTGTTGGCCCCAGGCTCAGAGGTCCAGGCTTTACTTTCAGAAGTTTCTAATACTTGCCCGGGCCCTTCGCAGATTCTGGCTGGAGGGGCTCATAGATCTCAGCCTCCAGGCAGGAAAAAGGGCTGTAAGCCTTCCAGGGATCAGCGGATGCTGAGGCCCCCGAGGGGCACTGGGCACGCCTGGACAGGGGCAGGACCTATCCGGGTTCACCTGGCATGTTTGTGAGTGGAAAGGTCTGGCTCCCCTGCGCGGGGGAGGAGGGAGACATTTGCGTGCAGTCTGAGAGGTGGAGGTCCTAGCTCATGTTGCACCGGAGGGAGCGGAGGCCCAGGGAGGGGACTCTGGCTGGGGGGGGGGGGCAGTGTCACCGAGCATGTGAGAAGCAGAGCTGTGGCCCCCGGTCAGGCTCACCAACCGCAGAGCCCCAGCCCCTTGGGACAGCACCCTAGTGGACTTGGGGGCTGTGTTCTGGTGGCCTGGCCGGAGGAGACAGATGGGGAAGGAAAGGGAGCTTGGCATGCGGGCGCGCAGTGGGCTGGCTGCGGCATCACCTGGGGGCTTGTTAAACTGGAAGTGACAAGCCCGAGTGAGGGAGCAGATGGCAATTTATCCAGCTCCCACAGACAGGAACTCCATCCAGCGAAGGCTAGGCTCTCCTGCTTTCGAGGCTTGCACTGCGCAGGGAGAAACATAGAAGGAACCACCTGAACTCCTCCGCTACGGGGCCTGGAGGCCACGGACGGAACATGGGGGTGGCAGGGGTCACAGGAGGGGCTGCCCAGGGCGGCAGCAAGGAGAGCATTCCCCAGGGTGCTGGGGGTCTGGCTGACACCCAGCCTGTGATTGCCTTCCTCCGTCCCCGGGCTGGGCGGCAGCGTCAGGATTCAATGGTAATGATTTCGGTGATGATATGCAGGCTGGTGGTTGCTGACCTCTCCAAGCCGTGTCTGGGCTCAGGGAGCGATGGATTCCTCGTGGGAGGAATGGGAGAGGGTGGCTCGTGGGGTCCTCGGGTCCCGCCAACCCCAGGGTCAAGTGTGAGAAAGGAGTTAAAGCGCAGTCCCCCACACTCCGCGTCTCCCCCGGGGAAAGTCCCCTTGCAGAGCTGGGAGCGTGACTCACCTGCGTCAACCTCCCAACGGGCACAGCAGACGGGGTCTGACCTCGTGCACCCTGTACTCCGGCCCCCAGCCTCCTCTCTGCCCCCACAGGCCTCTGCACCTTCGCCCTGCCCTTCCACCCACTGGCGTCCCTTCCCCACGGCCCTGCTGGCCCCTCCTCCTTGTCGGTCCCTCTGGGCAGAAGCACTGCCTCCTCCATCTTGTCCTCACCGATCGATCTGTCTGTCCGTCTCCTGATCTGCTTCTCCGTCCTCCAGGTCTCTCCACCCCCAGCTCCCGCACAGAAATGCCCTGGAGGCAGCGGTCTTCTACCGCGTGGGCCTGGGACCCGGAGCCGAGGGCCCGGCCCAGAGCACGTGCTCAAGAAACACCGGCTGAGTGCGTGAGTGAGTGAGTGAAGGCTCTTAAGGGGCACCGGTGTCTGACCCCGACCTTGGCGATCTCCTTTCTGATGCCGTCCTGCCCGCAGGACTCCCGGAGGGGAAGGCCGGGCTCGGAACGTGGGTGTGAGATCCCAGCTGCGCGCTCATTCGCTCCGTGGCCTCAGTCTCTCCATCCGTGCTAAGGGGACAGCCAAGGCAGCGGGCGCTGGGCCCTCCTCTGTGCCAGGCCCGGTTCTAAACTCCAAGCACCTTCCTTTAACCCACACGCCCACCCAGCCCATTGCAAGGATTACGCCCATCCCTCAGGTCAGACGGGAGGGCCCGGAGGAGTCTCAGGTGGCCCCAGGTGACATGATTTGTAAGCGGACCTAGAATGTCCAAGTGGGGACCCAGCAAGAGCCCGGGACTATGCGGGCTCAGGGTGTCCCAGGCTCTCCTACAAAGCACAGAATGGGGGCCCCTCCCCACCCGAGCGACAGGCAGGGCCCCCCCACCCCCGGCTGGCCCCTGACATGCAGTGGATGCCTGGGTCCTAGAAGGACCCCCCCCATGGCCGTTCCCCGGGGCTCTCAGACGCTCCCAGTGGACGTGGCCTTCCAGCCGCGCACAGAGACCCCAAGAGCTTCGGCTGAGGGTCCTACGAGATATAAGAGCCTGAACTGAGGGTCCCACGCGATGTGCCTCAAAGAAAGCATCCCGAGGTCAAAGCAGAGGGGGCACCTGTGTCCACGCCTCACTTAGGGTCCCCAGTGACCCCCGGGCATTCGTGTGTTCATTGTCCCTCCCCCAGCTGGCGTGTGGGCTCTCGAGGCGTAGACATCGTCGTGACGATGACGGTCTGGGGAGACCATCGTGAGGGACACAGAGTCGGGGCTGACCGAGCCCAGCAGCCAGGGCCTCCCACGCGGAGGGGCCCACGGAGGACTCACTGAGAGAAACCCTTAGCGAACAAGGTCCATGCTTCCAAACTCACGGGCTCCGGAAGCCACTTCTTAATGAATGTCTGTGAAATCACCGTCAGAACGGGGCTCTGGGAGCACGTGTGGACCCCGAGCCCGGCGGCTGGGACAGAGTGGCCCAGGCAAGTCACAGCCCTCGGTGGGGTCATCGGGAGCCAGGCTGAGCCGAGGCGTCTTTGGAAGACACAGCCCTGCGGGTACTGCCTCCGCTCGGGACCCACCCATGGCTCCCCAGCTCCCCCACCTGTCCTTCCCACTGCCCTGTCATCCAGTCAAGCCGCTTGTCGCCCGCAGGCCTACTGGGGCCCAGGCTGGAGCCATAGATCTGGGCTTTGAGGGGTGAAGGGGAGCTGGCCAGGTGAGGAAGGGGTGACTCTTTCCCGGTGGAGGGAAGGGCAGATACACTGACTGGAGGGGGCGTCTCCCCTCTCACTGGCTTATGAGGCACCGGGGGGCAGGGATGGGGCTTTACTCCTGCTGCACCCACCCCCGAGCCCCCAGCCCAGGCCGGGCACCCGGGAGGCCCTCACAGTGTGACCCGCCGGTGCTAGAACGAATGGACAGAAGAAATGCACAAACGGCCCAGAGTAGCCCAGGGAGGAGCAGCCAGCCCAGGGCTGGGCAGTCGCCCCGGACTGGATGCAGGTCGGACCGCCGGCTCTCACCGGGCAACATCGCGGGCCTCCTCAGAGCTTCTGTTGCGTCACCTGTAAAATGGGAATGACCGTGCCTGCCGGGCCTGCCTCCCTGGGACGTCGGGAGGTTTGAATGGCAGGCTGGCTGAGAAAGCACAGGGCAGAGCGCTGGGCTGCGGGGTGGCGGCATTGCCCGGAAGCCCACCCGATCCGGCTTCGACTGCCCGACGCCCCTGCAGAGCGGTGCACGCCCACCCGCCTTGCACGCTGCCCCGACAGTCTAGCCGAACTTTCGAGCTCCGTCAGGAGCAGCTAGGAGTGCCCGAGCTCCCGGAGACTCTTGCAAACAGATACTAAGGAGCATCCGGCCAGGGGTCCGTGCCGAGAAACTTTTGGAGAATTCCTTGTCCCCTTGTTGGCTCCCAGAGCTCCGTTGAGACCAGGGTCCCCCGAAGCTCAGAAATGTTGGTTCTAGGGGAAGGCAGAGCAAAGCATGCAGGGGGAGGGGACCCCGCGACTCCCAGCCCTCCGGCACGTGGGCAGCTGCGTGGGCTTGCTTGGCGGAGGAATCAGAGAATTTCTCGAGACCAGACTCTTCCAGTAGCTGCTTATGTATTTCCCCCGCTGAGTCTCTGGCACCCAGCCCCAGGGCCCCGGGGTCCCTCCTCCCTGCCCCTCGCTGTGGCGGACTGGCCCGACGGCACAGCCCTGGGTGGTCCCTGGGAGCCAGCTGCCACAGGCTGAGCCCCGGGGGTTCTCGCTGCCTCCACGGGGACGCAGGGGGCCAAAGGGGGGGCTAGGATCTGGCCGGCACGGCCGCAGCCCCTGCTCACCGCGCTCAGCCCTCTTCCTTCCAGCCGGGGCTTTGGGCGGCTGGCTGGGTAAGAAGGTCTGGGGTCCTGGTTTCCACGGCAACCGGAACACACGGGAAGATGGGCTCAGGATCCGAGGTGGGGAGGGGCTGCCCCTTGGGGCCCAACAGCTGGGCTGCCCTCTTCAGACCCTCCAGGCCTTGGTCCTCTTGCTCTCTGCTCCCGCCCACCCTTCTGACTCCTGGGACAGTGCTCTACGGTGGGATTGTGAGCCAGGTGCAGGTTCCAGCCCCAGGCCCCGAGCACGTGGAGACAGGCTCTGGGGAGGGACGTGTGGGGGCGGGAGTGGGGGGATGCAGCAGATAGAGCCCGAGGCCGAGGCAGGACCGTGCACCGAGAACCGTCCGCCCAGCTGCCATGGACCCCAGTCAGGTGCCTGAGCTGCCCTCTGCTCCCGCACCCCGAGGGGTGAGGCGGTATGGACAGTGAGTGTAGACGACCCTCGCAGAGGGCTGGCTGAAGGAGAGAGAAGACAGACACAGGGAGCCCGTGGATGTGGGGGTTCCCCTAATTGAAGCTCATAAACATGACTGTGTGGGGAGCATGCAGAGCTAGAACGTGAGTGGATGGGGGTCCGGGCACGTAGGACACGCGGCCGTGCCCCCCCCTCTCCAGCCCGGGAACTCACATCGGGGGTGGGAGAGACTGCGCATGGCGTGGGGGCTGGGAACACAGAACCTGCTGGATTCGGCCGTCCTGCCCTTGAATTTGAGAAGGGGAAGCAAAATGAAACAGAGCCCCATGGGGGAGGCAAGTCTGAAGGGGCCTGAAGGTGGCCTGGGCACCTAGCCCTCTTCCGGACCCAGACTCCAGCCCAAAGCACCCCCAAAACCAGCAGCCCCCACTTCCAGGGCTCCATGCCTGCCCCCCCAACGCACCCCTGCCACTCGGAGGAGTAATCTTTCTAATAACCTTCGGTGTCTCTGACTCGTAGCATCCAGCAGTGGCTTCCAGGATTTACTGGGATTTCCCCCGACGCGGCTGGACGGTTTCTTTGAGGAATTGGGCGGCCGGGCTGCAGAACGCAACTTATCTGCGAGTGGCGCGTTCCGGTCGCCGAGCCACCAGGCACCCCTTCCCGCCACCTCCTGGGACGGGAGGAGCCACACGCGGGCTCTGCTGTTGATGCGCTAAGTGGCTCCGGGAGTGGGGAGCCTGCCAGGCGGGCCCGGGCGCAGTCGGAAAGGCTTCTCCGAGGACGCCCGGGAGGCTCGCAGAGGATGCTTGTGTTCTGCGTAAGGAGGGTTTGGGGAAAAGCAATCCCGGAGCAGACCGGGGGAAACAGATCCTTTCGCAGGGAGAGGAGAGTCCTGCAGCGTGCGGAACGTCTCGGAGGAGTCTCTGCCTCTCTCTCTCCTGCACATGGGCAAGTGGAGGGGGGCGTTGTGAAACAGGGACGGGGCCGGGCTTTAGAGGAGCAGAGAGATTAAAATCCTGGCCGTGCCGTTAGGTGGTGATGAAGCCTGTGATCATGTTGGCAGCCGCTTCCTGTTGGATACGGGGAACGAAGGTGACGTGGTCCCTGTCCTCCTGGAGCCCAAAGTCTGCTGATGGGAGTGACATTAACCCTGCACCCCCATCGCTCTCAGGGACTGCAAAGGAGAGGAATCCGGAGGGCCCCCGTCACAGGGGATTGCCAGGCAGGTGAGAGCAGGAAGGCTTCCTGGAGGAAGTGGTGCTTGAACTGAGATCTGAACCAGGCTCAGAGGAGAGGACATGCCCATTCTACTCCTACTCCTCATCTTTGAAGGCCCAGGCTCCTTCCTCCAGGAAGCCCTCCTTGCCCTCTCTCAGGCTGGGCTACCACACTATAGCTTCACGTCTCTGTCTGGGGGAGGCAGGGGGTGAGGGCTGAGGCCAGAGGGCAGCATAGCAGGGACCCATGGGTCTCGGCGTCAGCTGTGTAGGGCGAGCTGCTGAGGCACGTGACCCCCTCCTCAACCCCGGGAGAGGCCAGAACACCTGTGCAGACAAGGCCTGCGCGTAGAGGAAGCAGGGGAACATGAGTTGCCGGGCCACATCTGTCCCTCCTGGAAGAGGGCTCCCCTCCCCGCCGCTGATGTCACCTCTGTCCTTAGTGAGTGCTCTAGTCACAATGCGTCTGTGGGCTGGGCCGGCAGAGGCTGCCTGGCCGCTGTACGAAGTGACACTCGCCGCAGTCATTCCCACTCCCTCGCCTCTAACTCAGAGCAAAGGTGGCATGAGCGTCACAACTCCGCCATGTCAAGGGACAAGTCCTCTCCACCGGGGCATCCGAGAAGCGTCTATGCAGATGACCGTGAGGGCGGGGGGGGGGGGGTCCCTGACACCTCCGTCGATAACAGCAGGAACAAATCCCGAACTCACCAAAGCTCGGGGCAGGGGGGATGACTGAGAGTCCAGCACCGGCCGTGCGCCCGGGCCCGCTAGGTGGGGACTTTGGGTCTGGCGCTTCGTGCCTTTGACCTCGGTCTTTTCATCCTCAAAAGGGGTGAGGCAACCCCAGTGCCTACCTCACAGGGCTGGGGGAACAAAGAAGTCAGAGGGAGCGTGCCCGGCACCCTCCCCCACACGGTGCTCCGCACCCAGTGACGCTCCGTAAATGGGGAGCCAGGCTCACACTCAGAATGTCCCCGGCGTCTGTCACCAGCTAGCCATGGTGACCTGAGATGAGCCTCCGAAACCCCGGATGGCAAGAAATGGGCCCGGACTGTGTGACCTTACAGATGACACATGATTATTTTGTGACTGGGGTGGGGCAGCACCCCTGAAACCTTGGAACCAACTCACGCGTCTGGCCCCATCTGCAAAAACCTTCAGGCGGAGAATTTGGGTTCGGTCGGCTCTCCTCCACACCTCCCACAAATAAACGCAAACCCCCTCGGGAGGAATTCACCTGGACGTCAACAGGAAGGTAAAACGCCATGAAAAATGAGGGTCTTACGGAGGAAAGTCACCAAACCACAAGGAATCGGGGCACCATGAGCGAGACCCAGCAGAAACTGCACGGGCGGGTCAACCCCACGGCATCTTCAGGCCCCAGGATTATTAGAGGAGGAGAGCAAGCAAGTTTGTTTGATGTGATTAGGGAAACAAAAAAAGGAGAAGCCTGGAAATGTGAGTGAGAAGCAAGAGCTTCTAAAAATGACTTGAGCAGATTTGAAAGAGAACCAAATGGAATTTCTAGAAATGAATAAAACGGCAATTGTGTAACTTGGTGCAATCTCTCTGGAAAGCAACTTGGCATTATCTAGTAAATGTGAAGATGAGCAGGCCGGGAAATTTCACTTCAACACTTTTTAGAGAATCTCTTGTCCATGTGCACCGGGAGATTGTGCCAGAACATTTCGGGAGGACTGTTTGTAATAGCAAAATAAACAGACAACAAAACTGGAAAAAAAAAAAAAAGAAAGAAAGAAAGAAAGAAAGAACTTTGTGACAGGCAGAGGTTGTTCAGTTCTGGGAAGACCCAGCTTGTGAGGTAGTGAGCTCCCCGTCACTTGCAGAAGGCTGAGCTGAGATGGTTGACCCCTGGTGAGGAGGCTGTGCTCTGAGGTCTCATTTGGTTCTAAGGTCCTAGGAGCTGCCCGGTCACAGGGTCCCCGTCTGATTTCTCTCCCAAGACCCCAGCTCTGGGCTGGGCACAGGAGCCGGGCTCCACAGGACATTGAATGAACAAACTGATGAATTAATGAATGAACAAACGAATTGAATGAATAAAACAACAAAGTGACTGCAGTCATCCTACTTCCGTGCAGACGGTCCTGCCGCCGGCGCCACAGGGAGCCCTGGCCTGCGCTCGCGTCTCCCCGGAGATCTGACTCACGCGTTCCCGGGGACGTGGAAGGCATCCAAGTCATGTAGGCGTCTAGCCCAGCAGACCCAGCGGCCTCGTCGGGGAAGGAGAGCTCCGCCACCCTGCTTCCTCTGGTCACGTGCGCCCTGCCCTCCCCTCTCGGAGCCCACAACTCTCCGGGGGGGCGGGCAGTGTCTCCAGGCTTGGGGGCGATGCCGCGGGGCCACGTCACCGGGGAGGGGGGTGAGCAATTGGAGCTCTCGGAACCGCCACCCCCTCTGTAAAATGGAGAAAAAGCCAGCTCCCTAAGAAGGCTGCTGGGGCATCGGTGCAATTTTATGGATAAGAAGGTTCTGTGCGAACCTGGAGGCCAGGACCCGGGGGTGGGGGGGGAGGCTGCGGACAGGGGGAGGGGTGTTAGCCCCAAGATTGCACTTGGCCCTGGGACAGAGACGGTCATCCCGCCCCGCTTACTTCTCACCCGGCCCAATGAACGCAGTGCAGCTGTGCCTTGCAGACGAGCTGCCTGAGGTCACCTGGCGGGGGAGGGGAGCAGCCCGGCAGTCACACTGGGCCGTCCTTGAGGTGCTGTCTCTGCACAGGAGGCCCAGCCCCTTGTGTCTGGCACTCTCCCCTCCAGGGGGCGTGGGGAGGGGCCGAGGGCCTCACACAGGATTGCGGAGGAGAGGCCAGAGGTGCTGAGGGCTGTCCGCCGCGTCTTGGGTTTGGGTTTAAATCCTAGCCCACCGCTGGGCCGTGTCGCTCGAGTGGAGCTGCAGACCCTCCTGCCCACGTGGGCGGCTCCCCAGCTGCGGTCCCCACCTGCCTTGGCCAGTGGGGCTGAGTGAACGCCCCGCGAGCCAAAGTCTTGAGGGCCTAGGGTTTGCGTTGCAGGGGGCAGCTGAGCCGGGAGCTGACCCGACCCCGACCGCAGCCTGGGGCCGAGTCGCAGGAGAAGCCGGCCTCGATCACCCCAGCCGCGGCTGACCTGCAGACCCAGGGCACGAGAACCCGCTCTCACTTGGGTATGCCCCCCATCTGTTAAACCGGCTGATTTCGGAAAGAGCTGACGGATTCATTCTCTGTGCTTTGGATTCTTCATCTGTAGGACAGAGATGAGGCTCCCCACATCACAGGGCTCGTGGGGGATGACAGAACGCAGCCGAGCTGGCCTCGCCCCTTCTGGTCCCCCGGGGATCCCTGCGGGAACAGACCGCTGACAGCAGAGCCGGCCTGGTGCCCGGCACGGGGCCTGGCGTGGAGGAAGTGCCCAGGAGATGTCTGATGCTCTCCCTCCTCGGCGGGCCGAGAAGTGTGACAACGTCCCAGCAGCCTTTCAGGACCCTCCGCAGAGCTGGTTCGCTCTCGCTGTCCCCGGGCACCGAGGGGTGGTCCTCCCTGAGCACAAAAGCTCAGATGCTGGTGCTCCAAGCTTTACGTAAGAATTCTGGGAATCCTGATGGGCAGGTGCAGCCGTGTTGGCCATGCTCAAGCTTGGGGACGCTGGAGAGGGTGTGGCTTTGGTGAATTAGGGAGTCCTTTATGTCCAAGACCTGGGGAGTAAGCAAAGATGGGGCTCACTCCCTCTGCACGGGCCCCCGTGTCACCCTTAGAGGGATTGCCCCGGTCACCAGGGAGCACCGGCCAGGGCGGTTGGCAGAGACCTCAAGCCAAGGACCAGGAAAGAGCTGATTTGAAGGGCCTCTCCCATGGGGGGGAGTAGACACAGAGTCCGAGGTTCCATGGACCACCCGGATCTCCCCACCCTTCGCCAGCTTCCACACCAGGAACCTGGAGTTCCAGGAGGAGATCACACAGCACGGTGAAAACCTCGGCTCAGCCAGAGAGACAGATCAGGCAAGACCCCGGGGTCCACCAGCTTGGGCCACCCAGGCTCACCCTCAGGGGAGTCCCTGGAGGCCAGCCTGGTGGCCAGACTGCCGGCTTGGAGGATGAATGAGTCACAGACGCCCGCCTTGCCGGAGACACAGCCTCTGCATGACCTTCCCCGGGCGGCGGGGAGGGGCGCGAGCGCCTTCCCAGACCTAGGATGCTCACGCACAGCGGCGATTACTCTATGTCTGGGAGCTGGACACCGTGTGATTCCGGTCTGGGAGCCCCTCTTAGAATTCCAACCATGAACGTCGCCACCAAACCCATCCCCGAATCTGAGTGAGGAAACCAAACTCTTCAGGGTGAATTGGAGTAGAGAAACGTCTGGTGTGTCTACCATGCCCCGGGCTCTCGGCTAGGCAAGGTCCATGGAAACAAATGTGTTCCTACGAGACATGTGCTAATATCCCCATTTCATTGATAAGGAAACTGAGTCTCAAAGCGGTGACTGACTTGCCCAGGAGCAGAGAGTAGTAGGTGAAGGCCAGGACCTGTCGTATTCACTTGCTCATTCATTCAATACTAAATGAGAGTCCAGTCTGTGCCAGACATAGTGGGACCTGAAGGCTCATGCCCTTGGCCTCTGAGCCGAGCTGCCTCCCAGCCTCCGGGCTCCTTGTTCACACATTTGCTGTGTGCTTGCCGAGCACCTGCTATGAGCCGGAGCCTGGACCGGATCCGCAGGTGCAGAGCCAGAGAGCCCCGGCCCTGCCCTGGAGGACGCCGAGCTGCAGAGGGAAGGACGGAGCCACGGGGCCCCTGCAGCAGGACAGCGTGGTGGTGCCCTGGCTGCGGGCAGGTGGAGGAAGGTGGTCGGCAGGTGTTCGAAGCCCAGAGCGGTGACGGAGTGCTCTTTGCCACCCGGGTCGTCAGGGCCACGAGCCTCGGTTTGCAGAGCTCCCCACCTCCCTGGGGAGCCCCACCCTCACCGATGGGGTCAGACCTCTCCCACGGGAGCTGCAGCCCACCCTCCGGGAGCCCCACCCCTGCTCTTGAACCCGCTGCCCACAACCCCTAGCTGAGAAGGGGGCTTCTCTGTGCACGTGGGGGTCGCTAGGGGGCCGCACGGCCACGTCCCTACACCCCAAGCTCTGCCCCGGTCCCTCCACTTGTCTCTCGAGGGCCTGGATCATCTGACTTCGGGGCCGGGCTTCCGCGGCCCACTCCTGGTCCTACTGCTTCCTGGCTGGATGAGGCTGCTCATCTCCCTGGGCCTCCGTGTTCCCAATCTGTGGACTGGGGATGCCAATGCCCACCTGATAGGATTGCGGGGAGCATGAGCTCCTGGCCGCCACGTCCATTCAACAGGGCCCCACAGACCCCCGTGAACCCCGTGGGGGGCCGGGCCCAGAGCTGACTCAGGAACGATGCTGCTCCATCTCCCGTTCCTCCCTGTGTGGCTTCCAGGCCTTTTCCAGCTTTGAACCTGCTGAGTTCTTAACCACTGCCTGACCCACGGCACGTGCCCCACGCAACACAGGGACTGTAGGTGAGGAGCTGGGGTGCGGATTGCCTTCAGCAGGCCTGGACACGCGTCACCCTGGGAGCTGCTGGCAGCTCGTTTGAGGAAAACCCGCTGAGAATAAAACCCACACCTGGAGGAGGAAAGACAAGGAGAGTGTCAGGGAAAGATCTGGGGCACCGATGACATGGAGAACATTCCGCACTAAACCACGCCGAGGGCTGCTCTACCGCCGGAAGCTACAATCCCGTGACTTGGTTTCCCTCTGTCGTCGTGTCCTTGTACCTTGATGAGCTCCCTCCAGACGCTACGGAAGACCTGTGGGTTTCCCCGGCCCCTTGAACCAGGGGGTGGGGGTGGCCCTCCGGGGCGGGGGGACATCACAGTCACCTGGCTTCAGGACAGAACAGGGTGCCGACGCACGTGGAGGTAGCACATGCACACGGCAGAAGGACCCGTCTGTTGAGGAGGACCCATCGCTGTCAGGGAGCTCCTGGCGCCTGCTTCCCTTCCCCGGGCCCCTGTGCCTTTGCACATCCAGGTGGGCTGGCTCTCCTCCCCGCCCAGGGCCGGAGCTCCTGAGCTGAGCAGTCCAACCCCCCGACCTTGCGACTGGTTCAGGGTTGGGGTGTGACCTAATGACCAAGGCCATTTCCAGGAGCGCTAGCTCAGGGACTCTGTCTCTCTCCAAGGACATGAACGAGGAACCATGGACCCCCAGGCTGCTTAGGACGGTCAAGGGAGCCACCTTCAAAATGAGTCTGGTACCAGGAGAGAGGGGAGACCTAGGGATCTAGGGATGGCATCCAGAACCTAGGGATGCCATTACACCCTGGGCAGCTGACCACAACTTCACCCGAGCCTTTCAGTCTGATGAAGGAGTAAGTTCTTTTTACTTTAAAAGCCCATTTGCAGGGGGGTGGGGAGTAGGGGGTAGGTTCCTGGGTGGCTCAGGCAGTTGGGCGTCTGACTCTTGACCTTGGCTCAGGTCACGGTCTCAGGGTCCCGGGATGGGGCCCCGTGCGGGGCTCCCGGCTCAGCGCAGAGTCTGCCCGCCCCTCTCCCTTGGCTCCTCCCCCCACTCTCACTCTCTCTGTCCCCCTCTCGCTTTCAAATAAATAAAAACCTTAAAAGATAAATTTTAAAAAGCCCATTTGGGTTGCTTTTCTCTTTCTGTTCTTTGCAGCTTGAAACCTCCCCACTGATGCATTATATGCAAAGTATGGAGAACGATGTGCCCCAGGCCGCAGAACTGATAGGTGGAGGTGCCCAGCTCTGAATCCAGGAAACACGATGACAGCCTGAGCTCATCACCACGGATGGCCACCCGCTATTGCCCTTTGTCTTCTAGGAGGTGAGTGCTCCCTGCTTCTGGCTTCCTCTTCACACTCCAGAGGTTGCACCCTCAAACCCCAGGAGTGCCTGGCCCCTGTTCATTGAATTTAACACTTAGCGAGACCTTTCCATGAGCCCAGCGCGGGGTATCCCTCAGCGCGAAAGCTTCCGTTTCTGACTTTAAAGAGTTTATGTTCTGGGCGCGTGTCAGCTACTGGACCTACAACCACCCTCATATGTGGGGTTTGGGAAAGGGGAGCCCATGGTTTAAACAGAGCGGCCAGGTGAGCCCCGCCCCGCTGACACCCACAACGTCCTTCCTGCGGTGGTGATGTCTTCTCCTGGGCGCCTCTCCATCACCCACTGTCCCCCGGGGCTGCATCCAGAAGGAGGGCCAGGGAAGAAAGTGGGGTTCTTACTGCATCGTAGCCTTACATTTTGGACGTTGGCCTTGAGATGTCGGTCTCTTAGCAACGGCCTCCGGAGCTGGGCCGCTTCCATGCCTGGGGTTATCTGTGGGCCCCAGAGCAGCTCCGCGATGGGCCCCCAGGTGGGCTGCCCCCAGGGGACTTTCCAGGGGGGTTCAAGGTCACCGCTGTCGGCGCAGCAGGAGTGTGGTGCAGGGGTACCCAGAAGGCCCCGAGCGTCCCTCCCCCACTGCAGCTCTCGTCTGCCTCCTGCCTCCCCCAGAAGCCCTCGCTGGGGGGCGGAGATCGGCTTCTGCAAGCCTGCCAAGCACTTGGTTTTCTCAGCCCCAGGCGGAAGGAGCCCCTTGGACGAAGCTGAACTTTCTTCCCGCCGGCTGGCCGGGGGCTCACGGACGTCGTCAGGAGCAGACCTCACGTTCCCACGTCCAGACGTCTAGATGTTTCTGCACCAAACACCCACAGGATCCGGTTCTGCCAGATTCCAGGCGGAAAGGTCAGCTCTGTTCCCACAGGTCCTCAGGGCCTGAGCTCCTCCAGGTGCCCCAAACCCGCCGAGCTGCATCTCCTCTCCCGGATGCTTGACCTATGGCTTGGCCTTCCTTTGCACACACGGCTTCCACGCCTGGGAAGCTGGTCCAGGAAACCAGGGGAAGGAAGACCCTGACGGGCCAGCTGGGGTCAGGCCCGCCCCTGAAATCATCTCTGGGGACCAGCTGTCGGCGGGATTAGCGAGCTCATCACTCACAGTCCTCCCAGGAGCACCACCGCACCAGCGTGTCCCTGCTCCTTCTAGATGCCTCCCCGGGTCCTTTCTCAGATTGCATCAGTGGGCTTGCTCTCGGCTTGCTGTTCCCAGCTGCCTTCCACTCACGCCTCCATCCACCGCACCGGGGACTCCGAGCCAATTCCTGCCTGCCTTCCCAGCTCCAAGCCCCTGCCCCTCTGTGCTGGTGTCTGCCCATCTTCATCCTTCCTATCCTCCCAGGTCCAGTTCATAAGCCACTTCCTCCAGGAAGCCTTCCCCAGCGCCCACCTGGAACTCCTGCTTCACCCAAGTCTTGCCCCTCAGATCGTCCCTCCCCCATCCCCACACGCTCTGAGGTTTGAAAATATAGCGTGCGACCCACTGCCCAGAGTTCCGGATGCTCGAGGGGAGACCTCGTTCCCCATCTGGCCCTGGACTGGCCTTGAGCTCACTCATCCCTTTCTGTGCCACCTTTGTGCCCGTGTGATCCTGGAGAGACCACGGGAGCGAACCAAAGGAGCCCTGGAGCCACGGAACAGTCTCTGTCCTCGTGGAGGTGACATTCTAGTTTGGAAAGATGGACGATAAGTCATCAGTAAACAGATGTGTAAGAGGCAGATGGCGCTAAGTGCTGTGGGGACAAGTAAGGCGGGGGAAGGGCGCAGGGGAACGATCCATTGCCCGTCCTCCCATGCATCCATCTGAGCTTACCGAGCGCCATGCAGAGCCTGGGGCTGGGGCTTTAACTCAGACATGCTGCGGAGGAGCTCACACGCTGGTGGGAGACGTGCACATGGACGGGATTCGCTCTGCCGAGCTCCTCAACTCCCCTGGATCAAGAAGAGTGCCACAAACGGAAGCCAAATGGCAGATGGCTCTGACCCCGGAAGCCGGGTCTCCCAGAGGACAAGCTTGGTGGGGCTCCCAGGGGATGAGTAGGAGCTCACTCCCAAGGCCAGCGGAAAGGCACTGAAGGAAGACGGAAGAACAAAGTGCCGAAGCCAGGGAGAATGTGATTCCGAAGACCACCCCTCGGCGTGCTGAGCAAGGCAGCATTGGGGGCAGGGCGGGGGCCATGGAGGGGCCTACAATGGGCCAGGCAGGACCCCACAGCAGCCTAGACTAAGGCAGTGCTGGAGGGGTGGAGGAGAGGGAGAGAGAAGAGCCACAGAAAGGAGGGAGTTTGGGAAGGAGCCCAGACCAGTGGCTGGATGGGGAGCAGAAGAGAAGAGGTCAGAGGGTAGAGGATGAATTCCAGCCGGCGGCTGTGGAGTGTGAGGCTCCTATCATTTATCCAGGAGGAGACGCCAGGAGTAGCCAAAAAAAAAATTGATGACCCTTGGCTTCTGCAAAATCTTCTTCCCCAAACTCTTCATCCATCTCCTCCTGCTCTCTGACCTGACCCTCTCGAAGGCCCCTACCCGACCTTTTTCTGGGGCTTCTTCCCTCACCCCTAGGAAGCCTCACTCATTGCTGCTGAGCCCAAACTTCTTGGTGTCTCACTTGGACTCCAGACAGATGGAATATCCTATTGTACCAGTTAGCACTGCCCCAGATGGAGCCCTGAGCTCAACTAAGAAAGCGAGGGGCTTGTTCTGTTTCTTGGAAAAACCTAGAGGTTAGGTTCAACTGATTAAGTCCAGCAATGTCATCAATGCTCAGGCTCCTACTGTCCTTCTGTTCTGTCCTCCTCAGCCTGTGACTATGATCCTCGTGGTCACAAAGTGGCTGCTGAGATCAAGACATTACCTCTGCATTCCAGCTGGAAGGAAACACACAAAAATAAAAAAAAAAAGGAAATGACAGCAAACTCTGATACTTTTACAAAGCTTTCCCAGAAGCATGTCCAGTGACCCACTCACACCTTTTTTAACCAGAATGGTGTCACCAGGCCACCCCGGCCTGATTGCAAGGGAGGCTGGGAGAGCAGGGGCTTTAAATGGGCTATCGTGGCTCTGGCCAGAGGTAGCTATAGGCTAAGCAACCAGGGGCATCTGATAGTATCTCTAAGGTTTTATTCTGTGTTTGCTTACTTTATCCTGCAGGTGGGGAGCTTATTCTCTCCCAGGGTGGGCAGATAGCAGCCGGGACACTGGGGAGGAGGCAGCAGAGCCCCCAGGCTTGGGCCCCAGAGCCCACCGAGTCCTGCTTCTTGGGTGAACTCAGTGTCTGGCAATTTCACAGACACATTGGAGGCTCTCAGACTCTTATCAAGAGTGCTCGATGCCAGTCATCAAACTGGACATGTTCATTTCGCACAACATGTCTGGGTAATGATGCTTCCTTTGCCGTAACCGCAGGGATTGTCTCTAAGACAAATCACCTCCAGGACCACACAACAGCTTCCCCGTTATCTCTGTGTAACCGGCCTCCGCGGGGTGATAAACGGCCCAGATTGAAACGTTGCTTCTGCAAATTGAACTCTGTGGGGCCAAAGGACTGCCATTACGTTAATTATATTCCAAAAATTTTCCATCTATCTCTGGCCTACCGCTCTGGTTCCCGGGTGGATGCATTTGCGTGCGCTTTGAATGCACAGTGCCCGCCCAGCCCGTCCAGCCCCCAGGGACCCCTGCACTTCCTCCTGCGAGCAGCGGTGAGCAGTGCAGTTGAAGGCTGGCTTGGCCCAGGTGCAAACGCTTTGCTTTAGCTACCCCCGGGGTTCGACTGCTGGAGGCTCCAACGCGCAGGGACGCAGCTCAAAGGCAAGGGGCCTGATCTGGTCTCAGAGCCAATTACCATATTATGCTAATCCCGGCCTGAACATATGACGTGCATTACAGCTGGTCTATTTTTAAAGCCACCAAAGGGATCAGTTGGAGCCTGAAGTTCTCCAGCCTCAGCACGTTCTTCAATTCAGAGCTATTCCTAGAGAAGGGACCTCTTGGGACGGAGGGAAGTGGGGGATGGGAAAAGGCCTGCAGGGGCCACCCGCCCCCCCCACCCCCGCCCACACCCTGGGTGCCTGGGGCATGCAGTTGGTGTGGGCAGTGAGAAGGGTCCTAGCAGTCAGGGGTGGTCTGCAAACACCATCAGCTCAGCAAGGATGTGCAGCCAGGCTCCTCTCTCCCCAGGCCTTGGAGGCAGACAGAAACCTCTCCAAGAGGCTCAGAGAGCTTGCACTGGGAGGGGGTGTCAATTCTGTATTTGCATGTGAATGTGTATGACCATTCATCACAGAACATTCGTCATGGTCAGAAAGAGAAAATCACCCAAATGGCCATCCACCGATAAACAAACAGCATTTTCTGTGCTGGCACACAGATGACCCTGGTAACCATCATGCTAATGAGAGAAGCCACAAGAGACCACCTACCGTAGGCTTCCATCGGTAGGAGCTGCCCAATTTGCAGAGATGGAGTGAAGACTAGTAGTTTCCTTGGGGTGGGTGTGTTAGAAGGTCGCAGCAAAAGGGTGTGAGGTGTTTTTTTTTTCTGGGATGATGACGTGTCCTAAAGTTGATCACAGTGATGGCCGCACACCTTGTGAAGATGCTAGAAAACCACTGAACTCTTTTTTTTTTTTTAAAAGATTTTATTTATTTATGTGGCACAGAGAGAGATCACAAGCAGGCAGAGAGGCAGGCAGAGAGGGGGGGGAAGCAGGCTCCCCGCTGAGCAGAGAGCCCGATGCAGGGCTCGATCCCAGGACCCTGAGATCATGACCTGAGCCGAAGGTAGACGCTTAACGACTGAGCCAGCCAGGCGCCCCTAGAAAACCAATGAACTCTTTATACAGGTAAATTGGAGTGTGTGAATCCATCTCACAGCTGTTAGAAAAATTCACTGACAGAGGCAGCAATATTCCAGGGAAATAAAATTGATGCCATGGGTCCTCCTAAAAGACACTGTGGCTAACAGTGTCACCAGGGGTGGCTTCGCAGAGGGTTGGGAGGGTATGGACCAAAGGACAGAAACAGCCCAAACGTTGAATGAATGGATACACAGAATGTAGTCTTCCCGTACAATGACATATAGAAACCATGATCAGATATACAATTTGCAAAAACCATCTCTATTCTATGGCTTGTCTTTTCATTTCTTGATGGTATCATTGTAAGCACTAGTTCTGAATCTCGATGAAGTCCTACTTTCCCTATCTGTTTCTTGATTGCCTGTGCTTTTGGGGTCAGAGCCAAGAAACTATTGCAGAACCGAAGGTCATGAAGATTTACCTGTATATCTTCTCTTAAATTGAAGTCCCTGATTCATTTTGAATTAAATTTTTTTTTTTTTTTAGTTATAAGGTGTGAGGTAGGGGTCCAGCTTCATTCTTTTGCATGGGGATACCCAGTTGTGCTTGGCATTGTTCATCAGAGAGATGGTCCTTTCCCCATTTATTGGTCTTGGCACCCTTGCCCAAAATTGATTGACCACCACGAAGGTTCATTTCTGGACTCTCAATACTATTCCATTAATCTATATGCCCATACTTATGGCAAGACCACGCTGTCTTTGATCACCATAGTTTTGTGATAAATTTTGAAATCGAGAAGTGTGAGTCCTCCAATTTTCTTCTTCATTTCCAAAATTGTTTTGGATATCTGGGTTCCCTGAATGTTCATACAAATTTTGGATGAGACACCGAAGAAGCCAGCTGAAATTCTGATAGGGATTGCACTGAATCTATAGATAAGTTTGGGGAGTATTGCCATCTTAATAATATTAATTATTCTGATCCCTGAACATGGGATGTGTTTCCATTTATTTAGGTAGTCTTTAATTTCCCTAAGCAATGCTTTATAGGTTTTAGAGCATATGTTTTGCACTTCCTTTGTTAAATAGATTCTTAAGTATTTTATTCTTTTTGATGCCATTATAAATGCATTTTATCTTCCCTTTATTTTCAGATTATTTATTGCCAACGTATAGAAATACAACTGATTGTTGTGTATTGATGGATTTTTGTATCCTGAAACCTTAATGAACTAATTTCTTAGTTCTAAAATTTAATTTAACTCTTAGATTAGTGGGAAGTAGATTACTCAGGATTTTCTATAGACAAGATCATGTCATCTGTGAATAGAAATCTTTTCATGTCTTCCTTTTCAAGCTGGATGACTGATCTTGCCTAATTGCCCGGGCCAGTCCCCCCAGTACAATATTGGATAGAAGTCGTGACATCTTTGGACATCTTTGTCTCGTTCCTGATCTTCAGGGGGAATCATCCTGTCTTTCACCATTATATATGATGGTAGGTGTGGGTTTCTCATTGATGATCTTTATCAGGCTGAGGAAGTTCCCTGAAATTGTTTGTTGAGTGTTTTTATCATGAAAAGGTATCACATTTACCAAAAGCTGTTTCTGCACCTATAGAGATGATCATGTGGTTTTTGTTCATTATTTTATTGGTATGTTGTACTCTACTAATTAATTTCTGGATGGTAAACCAACCTTGCATTATTGGGATAAATCCTACGTGGTCATGGTAGTAATCCTTTTTATATGTTAATGGATTTTATTTGCTAATATTTTATTGAGGATTTTTGCTTCCATCTTCTATAAGAGAAATATATATCTTGTGATATCCTTGTCTTGTTTTTGGTAATAGCTTCAGAAGGAGCTGTGAAGTGTTTCTTCTTCTTTGATCTTTTGAAGAGTTTACAAAGAATTGCCACTAATTCTGTAAATTTTCGGTAGAGTTCCCCAGTAAAGCCATCTGGACCTCATGGAAAGTTTTTTGGTTATGAATTCACTCTCTTTACATATTTATTCAGATTTTCTATTTCTTCTTGGGTCAGTTTAGATAGTGTATCTTTCCATACTTTTGTCCATTTCTCATATTGTCTCATTTATTAGCATAGTTCCCAGCATTTAAGTGGCATCTTTTAAAATGTTCACTTTCTATTTGATTCAAGTATATAGAAATCCAACTGATCTTTGTATACTGACTTCCTAAATGGTCCTATTAGTTCTGATAATGTACTTATAGCATCTCCCTACATCGCCACCTACATAATCACATTCTCGGTGAATGACAACAAATTTGTTTTTTTCATTTTCAGTTCCTGTGGGTTCATTCTTTTTGCTGCCTTATTACACTGGCTGGGACCCCCTCCAGCCAGCGTTGGACAGAAGTGGGTCGAGTGGGCTTTTTGGCTTTGCTGCCAATCTTAAAAGGAAAGCTTTCAACATTTCCCCAATAAATACATGTCTTCTATAGATTTGGGGGTAAGGGTCTTTTGCCAGGTTAAGTCAATTCTGTATATTCCAAGTTGTCCAAAAGTTCCTTTATTTCATAAATGGATATTGAATTCCATCAGATGCTTTGTGCCCATCTATTAAAATAATAATAATAATCGCATGACTTCCCTCCTCTGTTAATATGGCAAATGACATCAGAATTCCTACTGTTAAATCTACCTTGCAGTTTGGTTGTGTTTTACCATTTTTAGTATTTTGTTTGGAATTTTTGCATCACTTCCATGAGTGAGATCTGCCTGTAATTTTTTCCTTCTATTGTCCTCTTTTCTTGTTTGTATCAAGGTAAACCGGTCTCGCGAAGTGAGCTGGGCAATCTCCTTTCCTCTTTCTCTGCAGGGGCTGGTGTGAAGGAAGCATTCTCAGTCCTTAAATGTAAGGTAGAATTCTCTGTTGAAGCCATCTGGACCTGGACTTTTCTTTGTGGGAAGGGTTTTGATTACAGATTCAATGGCTCTAAGATTGCTTAGAGTTTCCTTTTCTTGTGTGTGTGCCAATTTTGGAGCATTGTATTTTTTTTCTGGAAATATATTCATTTCATTTTAAATTACACAATTTTTTTTTTCCACAGTCGCCCCGGTTTGGTTTCCTACAGCTTGCTGTGACAAGTCATGACAAATTTGGTGGCTTAACACAAACACAAATTTATTCGTTTATAGCGTGGAGGCCAGAAGACCAGAATGGGTCACACTGGGCTATGAAAGATGTGTCAGCAGGGCCACACTCCCTCTAGAGGCTCCGGGGAAGGTCCTTTTCCAGCTTCTAGTGTAAATCTGTGTTCTTCAGTTTCTGGCGATTTCTCTCATTTTCAAAGAGCATCATGGGGGCTCTGCCTCTGCTGTCAGTCTCCCCCGCTGTCCAATCCCTTCTTATAAGGATGCTTGTAATCACAGTTCGCCCCCCCCCCATAATTCGGGAGACTCTCCCCATCTCAAGATCCTCAAACCCAGCTGCAAAGTCCCTTCGATGTATAAGGTAACAGGTTCCATGAGGGTCATTATCCAGCCTACTGCTCCCTCTTCCCCTCGTGCAAAATCTGCAATGTCTGCTTTCCCATTCCTGACTCCGTATCTGTGATTTCTCTCTTTTCCGGGCCCCTCTTCAGAGTTCTCCCCAGCAGTCTTGTCGTGTGAACAAGGGTGAGAGGCCAGACCAGGCTGGCTGGAGCAGCAGATGGGAAGGGAAATTTGGAGACAGGAGCCATCCCCCCGTGATCAGGCCACCTGCTGCTCGTTCTGCACATGTGCAGCACCGTCTAACCTGGGTGGATGCCCGCTTCCGCAATAGGGAGCCTCAACCCCTGGGCGGTGGACCTTTGACACTGCGGAATTAGAAAAGCATCTTCCCTGGGCCAGTCACAGGGCAGGAGCGACAGCAGTGTGCGGGCAGACCCTCGTCTCCAGCTCTGTTCTGCCAGCTCAGCATTCATGTCGGAGATGCTCTGGCCCCTCCCGGGGATGTTGGCATTGGGATCCTCACCAGGACCACCTGTCTCAAGCTCTTGGCTCTGCCTGGTTGTAATGGAGCAGTACAGAGGCCTGGCCAGTCTCAAAGCAGACTCAGACAGGTTAACCCTTCTGCCTCAAGTATTTTCAAAGAATTAATATCTGTTTTTATGAGTTTTCTTGTACTTTTCTATGTCGTTCATGTCAGAACTTGTTTTTATTATTCCCTCCTATTTGTTTTGGTTTTATTCTTGCTTTTTTTTTCTTTCTTAAATCCTTGAGATAAATGCTTAGCTCATTAATTTTCAGCCTGGTTAATTTCTAAAGCATACATGGACAGCCATAACCCTGTCCCTGAGCCCGGCGCACCTGCTTTGCTCATGTTTCAGTGCACTTGCTTTTCTTTCTGTTCAGCTCAAGTATTATCTAATTTGCATGACGATATTTTTCCTTGGCCAGTGGGTTACTTAGATGAGCATTTCTTGATTCATAGCTATCTTCTTGTTACCGATTTATAACTTAATTGCCTTGTCCGTAGATCATGTGTGACTTTAGTCCTATGGAATTTTATTAAGATTTGTTTTATGGCCCTAAATATGGTCTTTAAAAATGTCTCATCTGTATCTGAAAATAATGTTTATTCTGCAACTGGATACTATCCTCCTTCTGTGTCAATAAGATCAAGTCTATTGTGTATTTCAAGTGTTCTGCATCCACACCGATGTCCTTTCTGCTTATCCTATCAGTTATTGAGATCTCACACATGACTGACTTTTTCTGCTACTCCACGTAATTCTGTCTATATATTGAGGCTATGTTACTAGGTGCATACAAACCTTGAATTGTCATATTGTCCTGGTGAATATAAACTTTATCATTATAAAATATTTCTATCCTCCAATGATTTTTCCTTTCTTGCTCTTTTGTCCACTATTAATCAAATTCTACTCACTTTCTTTTGCTTAGTGTGCATTTGATATATGTTTTTCTTTCCTTTTCCTTTCTACTTTTCTGGATCTTTAAGTTTTAGATAGATCTCTTGTAAATTGCATATTAGAGTTTTGAAAAATCATGCTGACAATCTTTGCCTTTCAACTGGAAAATTTAGCCCATTTAAGTTTAGTTTAATTTCTGATATATTTTGTTTAAATCTATTGTCTTACTATGTGTTTTTATTTGTCTAACTTCTATGCTCTTTTGCTCTTTGGAGTTGATTGAGGTTTTCTTAAATTTCTATCTTTGCCTTCTGTTATCTTGAGTATTCTATTGTGGTTTTTGTAGAAATGTCAATACCTCTCCTTTACTTATTGGAAAAAAATGTTAATTGCTACTTTTCCACTTTCTTAGACAATGCAAGGGTCTGAGATCTTTTTAACTTTATTTACCACCTTCCCAATTTACATGCTCTGTGTTTGCATGCCATTTCCATACATATGTTAAGTTCTATAAGAATGTATATAAAATCTACAGTCATTTCAATTTTTAAGCACATTTATTTGAGACATAACAAAACAAATTGATTCATAAAAAAAAACAAATTATAATTTGCATACCATAAAGTTCTCCTGTTTAAAGTGTAGAAATCAATGTTTTTAAGATTATTTACAGAGTTGTGCAACCATGACGATAATCAATTTTAGCACATTTGTATTGTCCCCCAAAGACACCTGGTAATCAGCAGCAACTTTCCATTACTCCAAACATAATTTGAGACACAGACACCTTTATCTTCCTCCAGAGAGAATTTCCTTTACTTCTGCAGGTGCTTGGGGACACCAGCATTCTAGATTTACTTTACTCCAAATTCAGATATTGAGCTTTTTGACACAGTGATGACATGAAGAAAGCTATAGGGCATGTACATTTACTCTATACTAAGACATACCCCAATCCCAAATGCAGGGTGAGGAATGTTTGTAAGGACCTGGTCTTGGCCAGCTGCAGTCCCCAATTCTTGTTCCCCCAGCCCTGTGAGGCTGATAGTGCCGCCGGGTCTCTTGCTGTCCTCTTCCACACCACTGATGCTCTGTGGGGAGAAGCCCTAAGTGCAGGCTTTGCTTTCTGTATTTCCTTCTTCTCTCAGATCCTACTCACCATCTTGTTACACTTTGGTGCTTCTGGGAAGATATTTAAAACCTTTCCTCCAACTGTTTCCCTATCTTTGGTGGGCAGGAGGGTTTCCATGACCTTGTCTACCATTATTTGAAGGGCCAGGAAGCCTTATCTTGTCAGATGCAAGCATCTATTGGAGCTCTGCTGGCTGACGGAGCACGGACCCCCCCTCTGCTCTCGGGGACATCTCTTTTCAGGATGCACGGTTGTCTTCTCCCTTCTTATGCTTCCAAATCACACTGTGATTACCTACAGAACTCTCGTTTTTCTCGGGACGAGGGTCGAGGAACAAAGGCCAGAAAGTGTTGCTGGCAAAGTCTTGCTTCCTGCCAAGTATAAAGTCCTTTCCATTCTACAGCGGGAACAGAAGACTCCCTGTTTGGTGCACCTGAGGGAAAGGGGAAAAAATACCAAAGAGTGTCTTCAGTATTCTCCAGCCACATGGATTCAACTTGCATGGGATTTCATTTAAGGAAAAGTAAAAGGTAAAATACTATGACTCTTTTAAAAATGATGAAGGTAGGATTTTGGAGCCAGGCTGCTGGGGTTTGGGTCTGGGCTCCACCACTGGTCCTCCGTAGGCTGGGAACCTGACCTAGGACCAAACACTTTATGAGTCTCCTCCCCCACTTAATCCTCCAGGGAAGCCTCTGAATTAGGTGCTTTGATTATCCCCCCAATTTACAGATGTGAAGGGCGGGGCCCAAGTATTACCAATCCTTCAAGACACCATTCCTGCTGCAGAGAGAACAAAAGAGAAGTGGAGAGTGAGTTGCTCTGTAACACAGCGGGGAGTACGGACGTGAGGTCATGGGCATCCCTCTATAGGGGAGAAGAGGCAGTCCTCAAACACCTGCTGGCATGTGCAGATGACAGATAGGCATCCCAGGCTGATGTGGGGCAGGAGAGGGAGGCGGAAAGCAGAGCAAGACTAGGCATTTTAAATGACAGATGCATTGGACCGTCTCCCAGCACGGATGCTTGGGTACCTCAAGCCTCACAGAAGAACGGAGGGAGAGAAAAGATGTTTATTCTAATAAATCAATGCGGGAGAGCTTAAACTCAATGTTCTCAGGCATCCTGGATAGGTATGGGCCCCTCTAAGGTTCTGAGAAGAGTTGTGGGGAAGAAAGGCGTGAACTTTATTTCATCCTCAATTTCCCGGATCAAAGTGCGTGGGAACCCTATTTCCTTCTGATGTGTCTCTACAGCCAGCAGTGTTCTGAATGTGCAGGTGAACAGTGGGTTCTTTCTCACCTATTAGAAAGTGCTGGTGTTGGAGGAAGGAAATGAGAAAAATGTAAGCAGAAATCAATGACTGAGAAGCAGAAAAACAATAGAATGTGTTAAATCAGCAGCTGATTCTTTAAAGATAAGTGAGTAGGATAGTCAACCTCTGATGTAGCTAATCAATTAAAAAAAGATAGATTAATTTAAGAAGAAGGAAGGGGACATAACAGATATGGAGAGAGGTTCTTAAAGCCTATGAGAACACAGTGCACAATTATTTTATGCTGGTGGATTTGAAGATGTCTCTGAAATGGACAATTTTCTATCAAAATCTCCAAAATGATGAAAGTCTAAGTAGCTAGTCTGGGATCAAAATGCCATTTACCGTCCCTGTTACCTCTTACCAGAAATCGCAGCCAATTAAATTTAACAAGAAAATAATCAGTAGGAGGGTGACCTCATGGAGGAGACAGAGGTTCGTTCTTATCTACCCAGGAAATGTGCTCTAACTGGAAACCCCAGGAGCGCCAACAGGAAGCTACTTGAAATCATGGCTAATTGGGATTTGGGGGCAGTAGAAAGAAGGAAGCACCTGCAATCATCAGAAAGTAGGAGATAAACGGGACGCAGTTAAACCAAGGAAGCACAAGAAGGGCACAGGTCCCATCCCACCTGAAGGAAAATCCAGAACCTGACAGTGGAGCGGGGCTGGGACTTGCACATGGGGCACGTGTAAGCCGTGACGTCACGGAACGTGCCCTCAAAGTGCAGCGCGAAATTCCAGCAGTGACGCTGCTTACCTTGTACTTTTCTGCCTTGCTTACACTCCTGTAAGTGTGCATTTCTCTCTGTTTACGTAATTATGTGAAAAGCAAAAATGAGAGGAACGTATATATACTTTCTCTAAGTCGGTGGAAAATGCCACATTCTTTTGTTGTTTCCTTTATGCTCTATTTTCCACATTTTTGACAGGGAACACATATTACTTCTTTAAAATAGAACAAATCAACAAATGACTTCTGAAAAGTGAAATTCTTGAGACATAATAAGAGACTGTAAGTAGCCTGCAATTTTTTGAAAAGGGACAGTGATGAGGGATATCTCCCTCTGCCAACTATTTAAAATCAAAATCAAAAGCTGGCGACACCTGGGTGGCTCAATCAGTTAAGCATATGACTCTTGATTTCGGCTCAGGTCATGATCTCAAGGTCATGAGTTCAGGCCCCACGCTGGGCTCCAGGCTGGGCTTGGAGCCGACTTTAAAAAATTAAAATCAACTCAAAAGCCATACGAATCATGGATATAAAAACGTATTTCTCTTCTTCATTGTTTTAAAAAAGCCAATTCATGTTTTAGGATGTAGAAAGCTACAAGAGAACACCACTCCCAACCTAGCGATGAGAAAAAGCATCATAATGTACAAATCTGATTTTCTTGAGCCTGTGAGAGAGCTAAGACCACAAGGAAATGAAAGGAAGTGAATTTAAATCGCAGCCAGCCCTTCTGCAGACAGACGGGACACGGGGGCTACTGATCCTTTAGCAGAACACAGAGAAAACAGCTATAAAGACAGGTAAGGAAGAAACAGCTAACGTTTTAATAAATCCACAAAGGCCACCCTTGGGGTAGCTTGACCGTTTAGCATAACCGGGAGCCCCAGACTCAGAGAAGACCCCACTCAGTGCTCATGAGCGACAGTGGGACAGTGGTAGGACACCGGGACAGTGACCCTTTCTCTCCTACGTGACCGTGCAGAGCAGCTCCCTTCCCCACACCCAGCCATGGAAGACCCACTCGTTCTGGGGAAGAGAACAAAACATCTCTTCCATCTAATGACACTGGAAGAAGAGCAAATTTAACCCATAGTAAGCAGAAGGAAGGGAAAAATTCAAGGCAAGAACAGAAATCAATGACATGGGAAACAGAAACACGGAATGAATCAATGAAATTAAAAAAAAAATGGGACTTTGAGAAGATAATACAACTGACAGGCCTGTAATTAGGATGATCAAAAAAGAAGAAGACCCAAACCAGGAATAGTGTGCACCAATAGTATACAGACCTCAAAAAGATAATAAAGGGATATTAGGAAGAACTTGCAAACAAACTTGCCAACTTCCATGGAGTGGATAAACTCCGTGAAAGACGCACACGACCGAAGCTCACTAAAGAGGAAATCAATGACCAAGTAGTCCAACTGACCCACAAAAGCAATAGAAGCCGCTATCAAATACCTTTTTTTTTTTTTAATTTATTTGACAGAGAGAGAGATCACAAGTAGGCAGAGAGAGAGGAGGAAGCAGGCTCCCTGCTGAGCAGAGAGCCCGATGCGGGGCTCAGTCCCAGGACCCTGAGATCATGACCTGAGCCGAAGGCAGAGGCTTTAACCCACTGAGCCACCCAGGCGCCCCTCAAATACCTTTTGATTATGAAGACAACTTCGGGACCAAGTGGTTTCACCTCAACTTTCTATCAAACAGTTAAGGAAGAAGGAATCCAATCTTACACAAATACCTTCAGAAAACAAAGAGGGAAGAGCCCCCAGCCTGTTTAATGAGGTCAGCATAGCCCCAAGAAAAGACATTGCAGAAAAGATAACCACAGACCAATGTCTTTACTGATAACAAACACAAAAGATACTTATAAACTTTAGCAAGTCAGATTCAATATTTTACAAAAAGGATACTTCTCAGTTACCAGGTTGTATTTAATCCAAAATGTAGGGTTGGTTTATTATTGGAAATTCACTCAGTTTAATTCACTGTGTTACCGGAAGAAAAGAGAAAAAAAATGATTGTCTAAATCGCAGAGAAAGCATTTAACATTCCTTCAACATCCATTCCTGATTTAAAACAAAACAAAACAACTCTTGCAAATTTAAAAAAGTTCCTCTCACAGAGGGAGAGATGAAAATTTTCGAGTGTGACAAAGAGCGCACATGAGAAACCTTTTACCTAACATCATCACACCTAGTGGTAAAATATCAACCACGTGCCCCCGAAGATCAGCAATCAGTCAAGGCTGTCTATTCTCATGACTCGTGGATAACACTGCACTAGAATTCCCCACAATGCAAAACGGCCAGAATGAGAAATAAAATGCATACAGAATGAAAAGACGGACTGAAACTCTCTTTATTCAGGTGACATGATCATGTATGTAGAAAACCCTAAGGAGTTTGGGGAAATGCCTACCAGAACTACTAAATCAATTTAACAGAAACACAAGATAAAAGGAAATATAAAACTCAGTTTTGGTCTATGCATTAACTACAAACAATTGCAAAATGAAATTTTTCAAGAGTCCATTTGGAAGAGTGCCAAGAATCATAAAATCCTTAGGAATACACGTGTAAGGGCCACTGACCGAAAACCACAGAACTGCTGGGAAAAAGGAAAGAAGTCCTCAAGTTAGTGGGAGAGAAACCACATTCCTGTATCAGACTCAATATTAGTAAAATGTCAGTCCTTGAATGCTTTCCTCTGCAATTCAATTCCTCGCCAATCATTGTCCCAGCAGGCTTCGTTAATAGAAATTGACGAAATGTTTCTAAAATGTATATGGAAATGAAAAGGACCTAACTAAATCTATGATGATAGAAATGTTCTACTGAGCACTGTAAATGTGATTATTGTATCTGAGGAACTAAATCTTTCATTTTACTTAATTTCAATAATTTTTTTAAGATTTTATTCATTTGGCACAGAGAGAGAGAGACAGACAGAATGAGAGAGAGCACAAGCAGGGGAGCAGTAGGCAGAAGGAGAAGGAGAAGCAGGCTCCCTACTGAGCAGGAAGCTGTATACGGGACTCGATCTCAGGACCCTAGGATCATGACCTGAGCCGAAGGCAGATGCTTAACCGACTGAGCCACCCAGGCACTCCTAACTATTGAAATTAGGGGCACCGCACCGCACAGCACAGACCTGGATTGTCCAAAGCAACCTGGAAAAGCGAGAACAGAATTCACATTCCCTGGGTTCAAAGCTTACTACAAAGTCACAGTAATCGAGATAGCATTGGGCAGACAAATAGATTCAAGGACTAGAACAAACAGTCCGGAAGCAGACCAACTATATTTGCTCACTGGATTTAGATAAAGTCACTAAAGCAATCCAATGGAGAAACAGTTTTCCAACAAGTGGCTCTAAAAACAATTGGATATCCATATGGAAAAAAATAAATTTCAACCCTCAGGTCATCCACAAAACATTTACTTGCGATGAATCAGAAATCTATGTGTAAAAGTCAAAACTGTATTTTTTAGATACAATTGCAGAATATCTTTGGTGCCCTCGGATTGATAAAATTTTTTAGGACTGGGGAGGGGAAACACTAGGGAAATTTCTGGGCAGTAATGTTCAGCATCTTGCAAGGGGCTTGGCTAGCAGCTGTGTTTACATTTTTCAAAACTCACCAAATACCGTACTTAAGACTGATGGTTTCATTGTGAATTACCCCCCCCATTAAAAAAAAAAAAAGAACCATATGCAAACATCGATATCTTATTGGTAATATGCATGCTGAAGCCTTTTGAAGTGAAATGTCCTCCTATCTTGAACTCGCTTTGCTGCACATTAAAACTGAGATATATTAAGGGTGGGTAGAAGGATGGATGGATATGTGATAAAGGAAATGCAGCAAGTTGTTAATTATAGAATTTAGTTGGTGGTTATATAGATGTTTACTATCCAGTTTTCGTTCCAACTTTTATGTATGCTGGAAATTTTTTTAAAGGTTTTTTTTTAAAATTTATTTATTTGATATAGAGAGATCACAAGCAGGTAGAGGCAGGCGGAGAGGGAGGGGAAGCAGGCTCCCTGCTGAGCAGAGAGCCCGACATGGGGCTCAATCTCAGGACCCTGAGATCATGACCTGAGCCGAAGGCAGAGGCTTTAACCCACTGAGCCACCCAGGTGACCCGGAAATTTTTAAATACTGAGGAAATATTGGGGAAAAAAGAAGATATACTGATGGCTGGCAAAGGAAAAGAAGAGAAGAGAAGAGAAGAGAAGAGAAGAGAAGAGAAGAGAAGAGAAGAGAAGAGAAGAGAAGAGAAGAGAAGAGAAGAGAAGAGAAGAGAAGAGAAGAGAAGAGAAGAGAGAAAAGAAAGGAGAAAAGAGAAAAAAGCTCAGCATCATTAGAAATCAGGGAGATGTAAACTAAAGTCATTATGAGATGCTATTACAAGCCCACCAGACTGGCTGAAATTAGACAGAAAGGTACATCATCATGAGCCCTCATACACAGCTAACACCAGCATTAAATGGAGCAGCCACTCTGGAAAACAGGTTGCCAGTTTTGTATAAGCAGCATACCTCACCTATGACCCAGCAATTTGGCTGGGTCGAATACCTAGAGTATAGGGTAAATACCTAGATTTACCTCAAGGAAATGCAAGCATAGGTGCACAAAAAGGCTTGTATGGAACTGCTTATAGCTACTTGATTCATGCTGGCTCCACCTGACCTAGATGTCCATCAACATGGTCTACCCATAGAAGCGCTGCTCAGCAGTAAAGCGAGAATGAACAACTAACGCATGCGCCACCATGGCCAAATCCCAGATACATTGTAACGAGCAGAAGGCACCTGAATGCAGGAGTGCAGGCCCTGCAAGTCCGTGTATATTAAGGGGCAGAACAGCCAAAGCTAATCTATGGGCCTAGGAATTGAAACAGCAGTTGTAGGAGCAAGAGGAGACGGCTTGGCAGGAGGCACAGGGAGCACTCCGGAGCCGTGGAAATGTTCTAGGTCTCGATTTTGGTGGTGGTTACATGGGTGAGACATTTGGCAAAACACATCACAGAATGAATTCAGATTCTGTTTATTTCACTGCATGTAAATTATGTCTTGATTTTTAAAAAATGAATACTATATCTATATCTATCTATATAATGGTATGTGTATGTATATATATATGTGCATATATACATATATATACACACATATATATATATCACAAGCTAGGGAAGAATACCTATGAAAGTTACATACCTCCATATAATGGCATATTATGAAATCATTAGCTTAATTTTTTTTTTTTTATTTTGACAGAGAGAGATCACAAATGGGCAGAAAGAGGAGGGGGATGCAGGCTCCCCACTGAGCAGGGAGCCCGATGTGGAGCCTCAATCCCAGGACCCTGAGATCACGACCTGAGCTGAAGGCAGAGGCTGTAACCCAGAGCCACCCTGGCTCAAATAACATTTTTAATACCATGGTAAACATGCATCATAGTAGGTCAGTTTTATGAAGGGCATTAAATTGTATATTCAGTATAATCCCAAACTAGGAAAAATAAATAGCTATTTTCTTGAGTCTAAGATGCTATTGACTTTAAGACTAAACACAGACTTTAATAACTTTTGCTCTTTAGGGCCCCAACCAAGTTTGAGTCCAAGCCCCCTTTTACGTCTTTGGGCCTGTGCTCGATAATCAAGCCCTTAGGGGCCACATCTACCCTCCTTCTATAATGGGACATACAGGTGGTTTTATTGTTCTTCCCTCATGAGAATGAATGTTCCATGAGGGATGGCATCTCTATCTTACCATTATCTCTTCAGTTCTAGAACCGTGACTGGCCTACAACAGGTGCCCAATCAAGCACAAGGTCACCTTGTGTGTTTCTGCACTTACTTTTCTCATCCGGATTCTGAAGGTCCCTTTGATGTGCTGTTTTTCATGCCCTCAAAGCTCCTGTAGGATTGAGAACACCAGTGTTTTCTCTGCTTTCCCTGGTTTGTTATTTTATAGCTTTGTGAGGTTTTTTTTTTGTTTTTTTTTTTACTATTTAAGTAAATTATGTGTAACTGGTTTATTGAGGGGTCTTGTCAGGAATGTATCTTGTTGGGAATGTAAATAGAAACAAGTTTGTTTCTTCCAAACCCCAATCCAAGTGGGACTTGCCGAACCCCTTCCCTGCTAGGTAGGAGGTCCCTTAATGACATCTTGGCCAGACTCCAAGGTTTGCTTGTCATTTGTATCCTTAGAACAGTCTCTTCATGTTTAAGACTAAGCTCTGTTTATTTCTAAAGAATGTTCAGCTCAAACACAGTGGGGCTTGTCCCCTTCCTTCGCCCCAGGGCTGCTTAGAGCTTTGGGAGTAGGAGGCTGGTGGCTTGGAGGGGCTGTCAAGGCCTTCTCTCGACTGGACATCACTCAGTCTCACCAGGCCACATTCATCCCCGGTCCCAGCAGCTCAGGGGAAGGGGCACAGGGAAGTGAATGCTCACTCCACCTGCGCTGGCCACCTCCTCCCTGCCCCCATCTACCCACGTCCATGGGCTGATGCCTACAGGGACAGTCACACTCACTGCTCCGATGCACGCACCCTGAGAACACCAGGTGGCTCGCCCCCAAAAGAGTGACTCAGGGCCCAGGCCCCCTCCATTGTATGCATCTTCCATCTGCACTTACAGCCTTTTCAAGGTCACCTTGACCATGAGCATTGATCAAACTGGCAGAAGGGGAAAGAGCACAGAGGTCCCCTCTCACCCAGTGGGAAAAGAGACTTTTTTTTTCTTTTTTTGTCCAGAGAGAAGAGAAAACAGGTTTGGTAAACATCCAGCCGGTCTATGCAGGTTTTGGTCCAGGAAAAGCCCAGCTCAGTATCCTGCTACAGTGCATATCTAGAAATTAAATGGATTTAATTGACAGGTGGAGGCTTTAGCAGACATCCTGAGCCTGAGATGGCCATTGGAGACTCATGGGCCAATCACATGAGCCTTTCCTACCGTAGAAAACGCTAAGATATGACCCGATTGAGGGGACAGTTTCTATCAGTTTTCACTGTGGTGCCTGGTGTGTGACCATCAGGTTTCTGGAGACACATGACTACTCGGAATCCAGAAGACTCCACAGAAATCCAGAAGCCACGGAACCTCGGAAAGGACCACTAAAAGAGGGGTGAGAGTCGGCCAAGTCCACAGAGCCACTCGTGAAGGGCGCTGGTCAGTTACCCGGGGGCCCGGGGGTGGGGGGGTGGAAGAAAGCTGAGGCCAGAAGCTGCTTCCTAACCCCAGGAGGTCACCCGGTGGGGTGGGGGGAAGCCTTAGGAACGGAGGCTGGGGTAGACGAAAAACTGGGGAAGGGGGAGAGCAGCCACAGTGCCTGTAAGCCAGCCGCAGGAGACAGGGATGGGTTCCCAATGGCGTCCGACGCAGAACCTCAGCAAGACAGGAGCGTTGGACGCCGAGCCGCAAGGTCCAACCGCTGGGGCCCCGGCAGCCACGCCGTGTGGTTTGCCAGCCACAGAAGCCAAACAGGGACCAGAGCTTAATCCCGGCTCCGGCTGCCCCCTCCCGGAGCAGTGTGAAGTCAGGCGGGCCAAGGGCTCTGCTCGTGTGCTAAGAGAAGAAGATGAAGTTATAAAATGTTAGGAAGTCGTGGGTAATGCTCTCCTTTGGAAGGGATGAGATTATATGAAAATCCAAGAGGATCAACTTTAAAACTTATAAAAACATGAAGATTTCGCTAAGACGGCAACGTAAAAAGTAGTACAATAGCAGTCTGTCTAATATGTGCCCCCACATGACCGGTCTGGACAAAGAAGAAAGGTTTCTATAGCTGTGGTGGAGACGGAGGCAGGTGCCCGGACTGGCCGGGACTCTGAGCCCAGAAGCTTGGAGCGCACGGCCCTATGGGCTCTGGGCCCCAGATGTCCGGCAGCAGTAACCCCAGCTAATATGGCTGGAGAAGCAGAAACTGGAGGAGGAGGAGGAGACAAAGTCCGAATATTGGGATGGGATTCGAACACAGGCCACCATGTCTGGGACACGGACTCTGACACAGAGGTTCGCCTGCAGGGAGTTTATTGGGAAGTTTATCAGTTTATTGGTCTCCCGGCGACACCGGCAGGAAGTGAAGGAAGCAGGACGGGGCAGGGGGCCAAGCTGGGCTGGTCCCTAGGGCCTTGGTCAATGCCGCAGAGAGCTTGGGGTTGGGGATGGCCCTTCGGGTTTGCTGCACACCAACCAGCGCCGGCGTGCGCACTGCCAGACGGAAGGAGACAGGGCCCCAGGTGAGGCGGTGGCTTCATCTGAAGGCGAGTGTGGGGAGGAACCAAGGGGAGGAACCAGCCCTCCCAACACCGCGATGATGAGCACCTCGGTCCTGGCGGGGAAGCTGGGGGCCCACGGCCTCTCTTCCTGGAGCGGAATGTCACCATTCGCTGGACGCTTGTGGGGTCTGTGAACACTGGAAGGAACCACCTGGAAAGCCCCATAGGCTGCTCCACACTCAGTGAAACGGTCAAAGAGAAGCCCAGCCTGGCTCTCCCATGTGTCAGCTGTGACCTTGAAGTTTGTAAAGCAAACTTCTGGGAGCAGACCGGCCGCAGAATCACACCCCCGAGGAAACATTCAGCTGCTGGACGCTTGCTGCAAGACCATTTCATGACAAAAGTTGTAAACGAGTCACATCCCCAAAGCAAGCGGTGGTTTGAGTCAAGGGTGGCAAATCCAGAGACGGGATATTATTCATTTATCTGTCGCATTTTCAAAAAAAAAAAAAAATGCTATAGCGTTGGCAGGTTCTCATCATGTATTATGTGGGCAAAAAAAACCAAAAACAGGCTAATAAGCAGTATAGACAGTATGATCCCATTTCATAATAGAGAAAATAGGACAAAGGGGTGTGGGGCCGGCTGGAGGTTCTGGCTTTCCTGGGGAGGTGGCCTGGGTGTCATGGACCCAAGACTCCCGGCTGCTGTCTATTGGGCTGCCCTTCTGGGCAACCACTGAATGTTTTCCCAGGTGGCTTCCCTGTTAGCCCCCCAGGGCAGGGTGCTGGGGACACACGCATCAGACACCAGCTCTGCCCTCAAGGGGCACGCGGTCTAGCGGGGGAGAAAAGCAGAAGCTCACTGCCGTAGCGTGATGGTTTTTATTAGCTGTAAGGCCGGGGTGGCTGTGAGGGTCTTCTTCAAGGAGGGTTTCTAAGAGGAGGAAATTTGACCCTGGTCTTCCCACAGGACTAAGAGCACGAGGGGAGGCAGGGGGACCAACGGGGTCATTGGCGGGGACCCAAAGCTAGGCAGACCGAGGGTTGTGGAGGAGAAGCATCAGAAGGCCTTGGCAGAGGCTTTCATCCTGGGTGGGGATGAAGGAGAGAAGGCAAGGGGTTAGAGCGGGCACTCACGGAGAGCAACACCCAGCGGGCCCCGGGATGGAATCAGGCTCCGTACGTGGGAGCTCAAAGCAAAAGCAGGTGCCGTGTGATCGCTATGGAGGCAGGTGCTGTTCCAACCCAGGAACTGGGTCACACAGTGGGGCTGGCTGGGGGGCCCCAGCTCCATGCCTCCACTGTCAGGAGGAGGTGGTGGCTGGGTCCCTACGAACCTCTTAGGACCGGACATCTGGGCCCTACGTGCTTTCCATAGACTTTTCCATGGCAGATGGCACTGACTTGGCACAGGCTAGCCAGATGGGGGACAGATTTTAACACCTGTTCCTAAACCACTACCTGTCTTAGAGAAGCCATTGGTGGAAACCCCCAGGCGGGGGTGGGGGGCTGGAGGCCAAGGTCTTGGGCAGGTAGGGGGATGGCGCAGCCAGCTCGCAGTGCTTCACCCTGCACACAGCTCACCAGAGCAGTGGTGTCTTTCCCAGCTCTGCACGTCTTACCAAGATTTTGGGAAACCTTAGAGTTAATTTGTAAGTTCCTCTGGTGGGAAAGAGTAAGAAAACCTGAAGCAGGAGAGCCCTTCTAGATAGATAGGAATACGAATTGTAAGACTGAAGTCATTTTAAAAAGGGAGGCAGAGGGAAGTCATGGATTAATAGATAATAGAAAGCTGGTCCCATAATAAGATTTTCAAATGAGATGAAGGAAACACATGTCAATTGGATGGAAAGAATTAATATATGATCTCAGGATGTTTAAATATTCGGGGGGGGGAGAGTCACTTTAGAGCCTCACCTCCCACTCCGTGCCAGACTTACTCCAGAACCAACTTTAATTCTCGAGGGAAATAAAGACCTAACATTGGAAACACTGAAAGAGGGGCGCCTGGGGGGCTCAGTCGTTAAGCGTCTGCCCTTGGCTCAGGTCATGATCCCAGGGTCCTGGGGTCGAGCCCCTCGTCAGGCTCCCTGCTCGATGGGAAGTCTGCTTCTCCCTCCCTCTCCGCACCCCTACTTGTGCTCTCTCCCTCTCAAATAAATAAAATCTTCAAAAAAATAAGAAATAAAAATAAAACACCGAAAGAAACCACAAAAGGCCCAACGCAGCTGCCCACTGGCCCGCCCGGTCTCATCTCTTCTCAGATCAGCGGTTTTGAGTGGGCAGGTCCCTTGTAGGGGGTCTGTGAGGTAAAAGTGGCTTTGTAATAAGGCTCGAATGCTCTCTGCCTTTCCCACTCTATCTCATGGGGCCCCAGTGGAATTTTTCAGAGGCTATGTGAGAAGCGATCTCGCAAAAGATTGAGTGCAGAAGTGGGTGTGAGACTCCAGCTGTCTTCTACTGAGTCAGGCATTAAAGAAATTTGCAAAAATGTAGAACAATAACCCCTCTTCTCACATTTTGTGTGTTGGGAAAGAGTTTTAACTAAAATACGCTATTTATGTTGTCTGTAACGTGTTTATTTTCAAAATAATATTTTCAGACGTTCTCCATTTTATTATGGCAAATGCTGATGAGTCAAATCTACGTAAGCGAAGCTCGGGGGTCCTAAGTGATTTTTAACGGCGTGAAGGGATTCTGAGACTTGGAAGGTTGGGGAACTGCTCTCGGTCCGCAGGCTATCCCCCCCTCCCCCCGCACCCCGCACCCGGCGCGTCCGTCCACGCAACAGCTGGCAAAGGTTTACGGGGTCCCTACGTCATGTGGCTACAGGCACGACGACACAGCTGGGAGCCAAAGGGACAAAACGTTTTATGTGTCTGTGTCGTGTCGCCCTGTTGGGAGTCTAGGGGGCATCGTGCGCGAGACAGGGGATCGGCTGTGTAAGAGGTCCGAGTGCCAGCGACACACGCAGAAGTAAAAAGTTGGACACGTGGGCAGCAAATACGACACACGACAGGTTAATATCTTTAATATAGAACGAGCTCATACAAATTTATCAGACCCCAGTAGATAAGAGCAAAGGACACTGACGATCCACAAAAGAGGAAATACAACCGCTTGACGTGAAAAGATGGTCAACTTTGCTAGAAAGCAAAGAAATGCAAACTGAAACCCAAGGCTATGTTTCATCATCAGATCAGCAAGTCTTTAGCCAGAGGATGCTACTCAGAGCTGGCGAGATGGTACCACGGGCACGTGCGTCCTTGCTGGTGGCAGTGTCACTGGATACAAACGTCGCTGGAAACCATTCTGTCAAGATGTGTAAGGGGCTCAAAGGTTTTCATATTAATTCAATAATCCCACCTCTGAGAATCTATCCTAAGGAAGTAACTTGACATTGGGGAAAAGCGTTACGCACGAAGAAATTCTTCCACGTCTGGTGGTGAGAAATTAGTTGACGAACGGCACGGGTGACCAAGCATGGGCACTACAGTCCGTCCCCGTGATGGGAGGACGCAGCCATTTCCAACGCAATTTAGTAATAACGTGTAATGGGGAAGTCCCCTGATAGAAGCGAAAACACCCACACAATATTGTATCGTTACAGAAGGTAGTATCACCACTAAGTCGCAACAAAAAGAAGAAAAAACATGAAGGGGGGAGGAGGAGGGAGGGGCCTGGCAGGAGAGCCGCCGAAATGTTATATAACTTTGCTCTTCTCCCGTCTACCTTATTTTCCAACATTTCTGTAAGGTGTAGGTTTCTCCGACGGTGAAAAGACCTGGTGCGTGGTTACTCGCTCGCAGAGTTGGTGACGTCCCAGCAAGAAACTAGGGTCCCTCCCATCTCCTCCACTGAGTCTGCACTGCGCCAGCTGCCGCCACTCCCCATGTTAGGACCCCAAGAGACGCCATGGGGTCGCCAGCCCTCTCCACACAGTGGACTTGTCCTACACCCAATCCTCCCCACCGCTGGCGAGCTACCGCCGCTGGCCCGAGGTGCTCTGTCCTTCCTTCTGCAGGGTCCGGTCTTAACCTCCGCTCTAAGCCCCCCGTCTAAGGCTTCCCGGGCACTGGGGACCTCAGTTTTTCTGCAAGGATCTCGATCTCCTCCTCCTGCTCCTGCCGATCCTCCCGCCCAAACTCCACTGCAGGCGGTGGCCCACGGGATGTCCTTTTATACGACTGTAGTAGGGCTCGTGCCCTTAGGTAGCCTAAGGACATCATGCCCACCAGTCCCTCACATTTCTCCCCTCAGGGCTGAACTGCCAGGACCCCGGTCACCCAGTGAATGGCCTGTCACACTTGACGGCAGGGACCCACACACCAGCAAAAGTCATACCAGCACCTTCTCGGGGGCTCTGCACCCCGCTCATTATGCACTCATCATATACTTACCTGGGACCCACGAACCAGGTCTTTGCTTTTTCCTAGAAGTCACCGAAATGCTTGAGGACGTTAAGCCCAAGGTCACACTATACATTCGGCCAGGAAGTCACCCCTTATTCTAAATTCCGTGTCTCAAATGATGCTTTGTTATGCCACGGGGCTTACTTACCAGATGGGGATCAGGTAGACCAGAAAAACCACAGTATAGTTCAAAGAATGTCCATATCATGAAAAACATAAAACTTTCCCTCACATGCAAACACTACTAACTGCCTGTCTCGCTTATAAATCAACACCCGTTCCCTTAAATCGAGAGAACTCACAACCCCAAAGTCTGTACAAAGCCGCCCCTCTCCCCCACTTCCTTCTTCAGCTTGACCCTCTCTGGCCCACGTCTGGCTCTGGGCCGCATGGAGCGTGGGTCCCATCCTCTTCCACGGGAGCCACGGGGGGGGGGGGTTCCCACTGTGGGGCCTCTTCTGAGTCCGACGTAGGGCAACCCCCCAGCCTCTCCTCTACTCACTTCCAAAACTGCCGGAAGCGGTCACGGTCACAGATGGGCAACAGCGCTGTCCACGAACAGAAGCCCCAGTGGCTGAATCACAACTCAGCGAACCGAAGGGAGCTGGAGCAGCGGCCTGGACAGGGCGCGACCCCCCCACGGCAGACGGCCGGGTCACCGGGCGGACAGGCAGCCGGCCAGCCTGGCCCTCAGCGGCGGCGCCCTGCTGCGCTCGGCGGCACCACGCCAAGGCTGCGCACAGCGCAAGCGCAGTAGGACTTCTACGTGCGCCGTGGGAAGGCCCAGGGGTCGGCCAGATGGCACAGTCCCCACCCTGCTTCCATGCGGAGTCTCCTGCCCTCACCGGGCTGGGCTACATGGAAACCTTAAGGTGCCTCCTACCCCCGGCAGGCCTCCTGTTCCTCCCACTCTGGGGGGCCTGCACCCCTTCATCCGCGGGACCCTCCACCTAGCAGGCAGACAGCAGAGCACTGAGCACAAAGAGAAAGTGATCTGTACCCCCCCACTAGAGGTTCCACCTTCCCAGAATGGTGGCCCCACTGTGTGTCCTCCCCTCCCCCCATGCATGCTTAATGAGCACCATGGTCCCACCTGAACAGCCTTGGCTGGAATCCAGGGGGGGCCTGAAGCCTGTATTCAGGCGGTTCTTCAGCAGGGCGACTGGGCTAACAGAGTTTACAATGAGTGGGTGGCAGTGGTCCACGAACCCCAGCAGCCGCTGAATGTCCTTGACCGTGCAAGGCAGTGGCCGCTTCAAGAACGCAGTCACCATCCCCAGCATCATCAAAACTCTTAGGAAGAGAGGATGGACCCTAGGACCCAACCTCTGGGTATCCCAAGACACAGGTCTTCGGGCGGGTGCAGAGGCTACCCTTCGGCAGTCAAGCCTGGACCACTCAAACAGGGCAGATGGACCCGGGGTAAGACCCCTCATCTTCCCCATGGTCCAGGTGGTCATGTAAATGCGGTTCATTTGGCATTAAATATGGCGGGAGCATCATGGTCCAAAGGGCTTGGCCAAGTCTCATTTAGAAAGTGATTTCTGGGCGTCCCCTGTGAGAACCAAAAGGCTGCCCACCATCACAGGTGTAGTCTTGTCCCTCGGATTTTGGACCCAAGTGCCAGTCCTGTCCCCACATGAGGACCACGGTAGACTGCAGCTGTTCCCTTTTACAAATCCCACAGAGGCCCTGGTGGGACCGTCAGAGGCAGACACGCCTTCGTTAAGTGCTTCATGATGCATCCCAGAGGATTTGGGTCTCCAGCTGGGAGTCCCCGTTTTCTTAGATGAAGCCCAGACACCCGACGGGGCAGCCCAGGCACAGGAAGGACGTGCTACACGCAGCTTTGGAGACCTAGAGGTGGTGTGGGTGGCCAAAGGGGCCGAGGTGAAGGCCACGTGTCACCCGAATGGAGACAGGAACAGGTCTCAAGCTGGACAGGTCTCCCGCCAAATGATGGGGGAGCAGAGAGGAGGGGGCATGACTACACACAAGCTGGTGGTGGCGGTTCCCACTGGCGCACCCCCCCCTCCTCAGCCCGCCCGCCGTGGGCCTCAGGCAGGGATGTACAGGAACGGCCGCTTGTGGTGGCTGCACGGAGCCGCTCAGCAACCCCGAGTCACAATGACCTCCTGCGGCAGGCCAGTTCCAGATTCCCAGAATGCCCAGTGCCATCAGAACGCTGCAACTGAAGCCAAGCTTTCCTGCAGGTGTATCCTCTGGGGGCTTCTCCCTTTAGCCGCATTAGCGGGCTTTCCCAGCAGCGACAAAGGGGCACACCGGCTATGTGTTTCCGTGCAGAGCAAAGCCCGCCCACCGGAAATGCTCGCACCACACTCCCAGGGGGGACCACCTGCTATCCCGGGGCCTGGCAGGGCTGGTGATCACCTAGGGGTGCGAAGCCAGACTCCCCGCCCCCAGGTACCCAAAACACAGCACCAGCCTGGCCAAAGTGGCTCCCCTCTCATCAGCAGGGGGCTGCCACGGGGGGGCCTGCACAGGGCGGAGCAAGAGCTTGTCAGGCAGGGAGAGATCTGCCCAGACGATCGGCAGCGGGCTGTGGGGTCACCGTGGCGAAGCAGCAGGGCTGAGGTCCCCAGGAGAGCAGGGCTGCGAGCAAGGGAGGGGAGGCATGCACTGTGGGTCCACAGCTGGCACAGATCACTGGGAAGCAAGGTGGGTCACAGGGCGCCCAAGAGCGGTGAAGGAAGATCTCCTTATGGAACAGGTCTGGAGAGGCGGGGAGGAAGGTCTTCAAACAAGGGCGATGCTGTCGTATGGACACTTCTACGTCGCAAAGGGTGTATGCTGTCTGCGTGACTGCAGAGGCGACCGGGGCGGTGGCCGATTCTTAAAGGTTCCGAGCTCGGGTGGGCAGGGCGGGAGCTGGACTAGTCCCACTGGAGGCAGGATGCACGGGGCAAGGCCCCGTGCCCGTGGCAGCCAGCTGGCGACAGAGCATCTGCCGCTCGCGCACCGCCCGATTAGAAGCAGAAGTCTTCCTGATTTGGGCCCGCCGCGCATGCCGGAGTGGAGACTTGTAGGTTCTCCGCAACTCTGCCAGGAACCCCTGATAGTTGTTCCGCAAGGGGCTGTCAGGCTGCATGTGGGGGATCGCCCACTTCTCTGCCTCCCCGGTCAGCCGGGACACCAGGAATGCCACTCGCTCAGCCTCACCGGGGAAGCGGGAGGCCTGGAAGATCATGAACCTGTCCATTTGCATCAAGAACCCTGCCAGCTGGCCGGGGTCTCCGGAAAAGGGCTCAGGCAGGGAGGTCGGAGGCGTGGTCATGGGTCGGGTCCCATTGGAGGTAATTGCTGAGATGGGCGGGGTGATCTGCAGAGCCCCCGGAATCCGGGCCCTGGTGCGTAACAAGGTCAGCTCTGCCATCACGCTCTCCAGCATGTTGGTGAGATTGGCCTTCTCCGCCCGCAGGGTAGAGGCCTCCCGCCTGAGCGCCGAGTTGGTGAGGCGCAGGGAGGTCAGGGTGTCGATGACGTCATCCATCTGGGCATTGGCAGATGCTGCAGAGGCCGGGCTCTCAGCTTTCGATGTCTGGGGTTGAACCATGTTGGCCAGAGGGCAGCCGAAGGCCGAGACGGGTGGGCTGGGAGGAGCGGGGTGTGGGTGACCCAGGGCCTGAGCACCTGTGATGCCAAAATTGGGTACAGCCCGACAGGGATCAGAGTTCAACGCCGAGTGGCCGAGAAGACCAGGCAAGAAGGCAGGGCAGACGGAGCGGAGAGCCGAGCGGAGCCGGGGCCAGGCAGGCGGCGCAGGCCCTGGGGGGTGCCGATTCCGGAGGCGGCTCCTTTATCGCGGACCTCACTCGGCCACCGCGGGCTGCACAGGGGCCTGGGTTGTTCTGGGCCCTGAAGGAGGAAAAGATGTTTTAAAGAAACGTCTGGGCGGCGCAGAGGGGGGTGGAAGGGAAGGCCGTGGGTGGGGGGAGGGGGGAGCGGGCAGGGGCGCCCGGGCCCGCAGCCCCCTCCCCGCGCGAGGCCCGGCGCCCACCTGGCGCAGAACAAAGGGCGGATGCACCTGCGGCGGCGCGGGCTCCCGGACGGGCGGCGGGCGCGTACCTGGGTCTCCGCGGCTTCCTCCGCGGCTCCGTCTGCCGCGCCGGCCGCGACCAAGATGGCCCGATCGGGGGACGCGGGCGGGCCGATGAGTCACGGCGGCGGCGGCGGCCCGCGGAACTGCTTCCCGGTCAGGTCAGGCCGGGGCGGCGGCGGGAGGCGGGGGGCGGTCGCGGGCGGCGGCGGGCGGGAGCACGAGCGGGGACCGGGGCCGGGGCCGGGGTCGCAGCGGAGGGAGGGCGGGTGGCGGGCGGTGGGGGTGCGGGCGGGGCGGGCGCGGCGGCGGAGGCGGCGGCGGGCGGGCCTCGCGCGGGCCCTGCTGGTTGCCATGGAGACCGCCCGCTCCCGCGTGCGCCGCGGCGGCCAAAGCCCCGCCCCGGAAATGACGCGTCGGCCCCGCCCCCAAGGCTACCGCTCCTCGTCTTCCTGCAGCAGCCAATCAGTGCTGCCCAGGGTAGCTGTTATTTTATTATTAGGATAGATGCCTTCCTGTTTTTGTAATTCTTACTAAGGCGACGAGCGAAGCTCTTTTTGTATATGTTGTAATTATATATATTTTTTTTTAACGAAACAGGCTGTTCATATAGTAACTTGAATACAAATTCAATATGATACATATTCATTGTAGCAAATTTTGATGCCATAGAAGTTTTAAAAAAAGCAACTTTGTATCACTCAAGAGTCCCCCCTACACCTGAAGAAAACAAATGGTAATATTTTTGTAGTTCCACCCCGTCATTTTTCTTTGATATATTCTATTTCGGAATATTAATTTTTATACTTTATGAACTATTATGTAACCTTAATAGTACACTGAGTTTTCAGCATTTTCCCATTAAAGATACTTCAAAAGCATGATTTTTCAGTCATTGCCTAATGTTCCACTGAAATCGCATACCATGCTCCTTTTGATAGATCTCTATCTTATTTCCTTGTGGAAGTCCTATAAACCTTACTTGTATGTAAATCCCAGACTTTCCTCTGCCAAGGTCTCCAGGGTAGTAGCCAAGGAGTGAAATTACTGGGCCAAAGAGCATGAGGATCTGGAGGCTTTTCCTGCTCGACCTTGTTGAGCAGCTTCTGGGTGGTCAGTTCCAGGCTGGGACACAGCCAGAGACAGAAGATACCCACCATGCCAATCTTTCTAGGACAGGTCTTTAAGGAGGCTGAACTACTTGAAGCCCTTGCATTCTTAAGCCAATCCTGGGACAAAGTCAACCTCTCTCACACCTTTCCAGTTTTTGCTTATATAAAATGGGAATTGGAGCACAACGGTGTCAGTACTTCAAGAGAATAGTCTAGCAGGGCCCACAACTGTGTGTACCCCAGCATGCGAATGGGTCACCAAAGGGTGACTAGCTGAAAACTTCTAGGACATATGGCGAGAGGAAAGAAAGGAGATGGTGTTTCTTAAACTGCCTCCAGGAGATCTCACAAAGGAGATGGGGGCGGGAGTTGTACTCATCTCAACTGAGGTCAATGACTTCAAATGCAGAAATTGGCCTGGATCCCATTACCCCTCCCACTTCTTCCAAACACACACGGGAATCCCCATCTACTCCTGTGAGTCGATCCATCAGTCTCTCTGCCTCAGCATCAGGGTTGTACTTCACCATATCCCTGAGCGCTGTACACAGAAGGGAAGTGTCTGCTACAATTTCCATTGTGACTGGCCTTGTAAACCCTAAATTCCTGGGTGCACTGAATAGAAAGTACACCCTCATTTCAGAAATGATGAAACATGAATTTGAAGACCTATGTAATTCATTTGTAGTTCTCATTATTTCAAATAGGATATAAAGTGGCATCACATAAAAACAGTGAAATAAAAAAAAATAAACAGAATAAAAGAAAAAACAAAAAAACAAAAAAAACAGTGAAATAAAAATGAAAAGAACTTTAAAAATAAAAAAAAGCAGGGCCAGAGTATTTGACTTCTGATCCAGATAATCGGTGGTTCCCGCTCTGAGATATCTTTCTGTTACAACCGTAGAACAATGATAAACTATACAAAGAAAGAATTGAGAGGATCTGGCTCCAAAACAAGATGAACTCCACTGTGCTCCAGAAACCCAAAGTGCTGAGTATGGGCAAAGCCATGGGCTTGCTGGGACCTAGGTCCCGGCATAATGAGAACGTAATGGTTCTGGAAACAGGATCAGCCTTTCTCTTTGAATCCTCGGGAGAACGGGATCACGTGCATGTCAGAAAGTAGTCTGAAAAATCTGCTTCAACCATTTCATGGAGGCAAGTGCTTCCGTGAAGACATAGCCCTGGGACAAGGAAGAACCCAAAGTGTCATGAATCTCATGCCCCCTGGCTTGAAAAAGAAGACCCTGAGGGCCAGGTAACATAAATCACCACCACCCATATAAAATATGGTCTGTACTACAGAGCGGTTTTCACAGGAGCGTCCCCAACCTGCTAGAGTGGGGAGGAAGGGGGCTCCAGAGGATTGAGTACACAGAGAATACACAGAGAGAGAGAGAGAAAGCGAAAGACAGCCTTTTGTCCCAAAATAAACCTAAAACTCGAAACTAAAGCTCAGGAAGACATCTAATGCTAAGAATTTTGGCCACTAAAATTAATAATCATAATATAAATTAACACCAGAAGAAATTAATAGGACACTCTAAAGGGGTGAAAAACACTTTAAAGGAAGTATATTTAGGATCCTCAATGAGAATAGTGAAGGAAAACACTTGTAAAAAGGACAGACATGGCGGGCAGTGGGGGAGGAATCGAGAAGGCAAAAATGTAACAAGATGAGGTAGCTATGAAAAAGTACCTTCTAAAAGGCAATAAAGTCAACTTCCATTTCCAGGAAGATGGAGTTGGTGCACTCTGCCCTGTTCCTTCAGCAAAGCACAACAGAAAAGAATGGGAAAAGGAAAAAAGAGAGACTTTAAAAATTGGAGAAAGGCAGATTGGCTAAGTTGTTGGGGACCCAAGGACTGACGCAGCAGTGAGTTCCTTCAGTATTCTTTTGTGTCACACATCTCAGAGCCAGAGAAGCTGGCAACCTGGATGTGCCAATGGGTACAGACAGAAATCTCCCTTCAAAAGCCCACGCTCTCAAGCCAAAGATCCAGGAAAGTACAGCCTAAGAAGACAGAAAACTCTTAGACAATACTCAAACTCTCAAAAGGCAAAGGCAAAGAGAGAATCTTGAAAGCAGCAAAGAGAAGCAGGTGATTATGTATAAAGTATCATCGATAAAATGAACATCTGGTTTCTCATCAGAAACCATGGAAGCCAGAAGGCAGTGGGAGGATAGATTCAAAACACTGAAAGAAAAGACTGTCAACCAAGAGTTCTATATTCAGCAAAACCAGCTTTCAAAAATGAAGGAAAAATTAGGACACTCCCAAGTAAACAGAAATGGAGACTGCTCATCCCCAGCAAACCTGCTATATGAAAAATAATAAAGAGAGGTCTCAAAAAATTTGCAAAAGCAATAAGGAAATTAAAGACGGTACACTAGAAAATATCTACATCACATGAAAGAAGGCAGTAGTGGAGGAATAGAGAAACAAAAAAAATTGAACATATAGAAAACAAAACAGCAGATGCAAATCCTACCTTATCAACAATAGGTTAAATGTAAATGTATTAAACACTCCAGTTGAAAGGTCAAGATTGACAAAAATGGATTTTTAAAAATGATCCAATTCAGTGCTATCTACAAAAGACAGAGACACAAATTAAGTTGAAAGTAGATGAATGGAAAATGATACATCCTTCAAACTATCCAAAAGAGAAATGGATTGGCTATAGTAATATCAAAACAAAATAGACATTAGGCAAAAATTGTTACTAGAGAAAAAGAAGGACACTATGTAATGATAAAAAGTTCAATCCACTGAGGCAACAAATACGAACACGTACACATCTAACAAGTGACTTACACTTCAAACCTTATCTACAAATGTGTAGCGATCAAGAATGGGGGCGCCTGGGTGGCTTGGGGGCCCCTGGGTGGCTCAGCCAGTTAAACGTCTGCCTGTGGCTCCAGTCATGGTCTCAAGGTCATAGGGTCAAACCCCACATCGGGCTCCCTGCTCAGTGGGGAGTCTGCTTCTCCCTCTGCCTCTCCCCCTTCTCATGCTTTCTCTCTCTCTCTCTCTCTCTCTCTCTCTTTCAAATAAAGAAATAAAATCTTAAAAAAATGTATAGTCTGGTCCAGTAGAATAGGATTTAAAGTCCAGAAATAAACCCTAACATTTAGAGTCAATTCACTTTCAAAAAGAGGACCAGGACAATCTAGTGACCGAAGAATAGTCTTTCCTAGGAAAACTAGCTATCCATAGCAAAGAATTAAGTCAGACTCCCTACTTCACACCCTATACAAAAATTAAGTCAAAATGGATCAAAGACCTAAATGTAAGAGTTAAAACTATAAGTCTTGGAGGAAAACCTAGTGGTAAATCTTTGTGATCTTGGGTTATGCAAAGGTATCTTAGATATGACAGCAAAGTACAAGTGACAAAATTGTGAAATTTTGTGAAAGAAAAATTAGACTTTACCAAAATTAAAAACTTTTGTGTTTCAAAAGATGCTATCAAGGAAGTGAAAAGATAACCCACAGAATGGGAGAAAATAGTTGAAAATCATGTATCTGATAAGGATCTAATATCCAGACTATATAAACTCATAACTTGATGATAAAAAGACAGCCCAATTTCTTAAATGATCAAAATATTTGAGCAGACATTTCTCCAAAGAAGATATACAAATGGCCCGTAAACACATGAAAAGATGTCAAACATCATTCGAGAAATGCAACTCAGAACCACAGCGACTATCACTGCATACCTCTTCGTATTGCTATAATTTAAAAGCTAGATAATAACAAGTGCTAGTGAAGATGCAGCTAGAAACTCTGAAACCCTCATCCACTGTTGGTGGGAATGTAAAATGGGGCAGTTTGGCAATTTCTCCAAAAGTTCAAATGTAGAATTTCCACATAACCCAGAAATCCCACTCCTAGGCCTATGCCCAAGACAACTGACATGTGTCTACACAAATACTTGAAAATGAATGTTTGTGGAAGCATAAATCATAATAGTTTTAAAAATGGAGCCAACTCTCATGTCCACCAATGGATGAATGGATATAAACATGCAGTATCATCATACAATGGAACATCAATTGGCCATACAAAGGAAGGAAATACATATGGTCTGATCTGTGTTATAGCGTGTGTGAACCTCGAAAGCATTACCCTGAGGGAAAGAAGTTAGACGCAAGGACCATATATGTATGATTTTATTTAAATGAAGTGTGCACAACAGGCAAATCCACAGAGACAGAAGGTAGAGTCATGGTTTGCAGGGTCTTGGGAGAGGAAGGGAATGGGGAGTTCCTCTTTGTTCCCATAGTTCCCCGTGATGGGAACATAGTTCCTTTTGGGGGTGATGAAAATGTTCCGGAGTTCGTGTTGATGGTTGTGAAACATTGTAAATAGACAAATACTCACTAAACTGGGTTCTTTCCTAAAGAGAATTTTATGGTGTATGAGTTATATCTCAAAAAAAATTAATTGCTATTCATGATCAAATGCACAGAAAAAAATGAGCACAGAGGGGCACTTTCTCAACTTGATAGGGAGCGTCTACAAAAACCCTGCCCCTAACTTTATGCTTTATGATCGAAGTCTGAATGCAGTCTTGAAGTCCCCTCAAGACTGAGAGCCAGGCAGGTATGTCCCCTTTCGCTGCTTTTATTCAACATTGTGCAGGAAGTTCTAGCCAGAGCAGTGAGGCAAAAAAGGAAATAAAATGCATGCAGATTGAAAAGGAAGAAATTGAACTGTCGCTATTTGCAGTTTGCATGATTATCTGCAAAGAAAAATCCTAAGGCATTTGTCAAAAACAACAGCTACATCCTGGAACCAACAAGTGGGTTCAGCAAGGTCACAAGATACAAGATGAATGTCCAAAAATCAATTTTATTTGTATACACTACCAATGAGCACATGGACAGCGACATTAAAAATATAATACCATGCACAATCGCTCAAAAACAGATGTAAATCTAACAAAATATGTATAGGATTTGTATGCAGAAAACACCAAAACACTGATGAAAAAAAATTCTTAAAAATTTAGAGAAAGAGACACACTATCACATGGTTTGGGAGAATCCATATAGTAAAGATGTTGATTCTCCCCACATTGATGTACAGGCTTAATGCAGCATCTATCAAAGCCCAAGCAAGATTATTTTGTAGATCTGGAGAAGATTGTTCTAAAATGTATATGAAAAGGCAAAGGGATGAGAATAAAAACCACTTTGAAAAAGAATAATAAAGTGGGAGGAATCCATCTCCCCAATTTCAAGAATCATTGCAGAGCTACAGACTGTGTTATATTAGTGGAGGACTAGACACACAGATCGATGGTACAGAAAAGAGAACCCAGAACAGACCCATACAAATATGCCCAACTGATTTTCGACAAGTACACAAAAGCAATCCAATGAAGGAAAGATAGCCCTTTCAGCAAACGGTGATGGAGTGATTGAACATTCATAAGTATGTTTGTTTTAAAAAAAAAATCTGTCCAAGCCTCTCATCTGCCACAAAAATGATCAAAAGTGGATCAGACTTAAATCTAAAACATAAAGTGATAAAACTTGAAACGCATATATGATAATCTTTGCAATGTGGGGCTAAGCAAATAATTCTTAGTTGTGACACCAGAAGCATGATCCATACAAGGAAAAATTGGTAAGTTGCACTCCATCACATTTTACAACTTTTCTTTGTGGAGGACCCTGTTAAGAGGAGGAAAATACAAGGTAGAGATGGGAGAAAATATTTGCAGACCACATATTCCTCAAAGGACTAGTATCTAGAACATGTAAAGAATGCTCAAAACTGAACGGTAAAACAGCAAACAATCCAATTATAAAATGAGTTGAAGACAGGAAGAGACACTTTACCCAAGAGGATATGCAGCTGGCAAATAAACACATGAGAAAATGTCTACCATCATCAGCCATTAGGGAAATTAAAATTAAAACCATAATGAGATAACATTGAACACATGCTAAAATGGCTAACATAAAAAAACAGTGACAACACCAAAAGCCAGTAAAGATGCTGAGAAACTGAATGCATTGCTGATGGGAATGTAAAATGGTACAGCCACTCTGGAAAAATTTGGCAATTAAAAAAAAAACTATGCGTACAACTGGCATACAACGCAGTGATTGCCCTCTGGGCATTTATCCCAGAGAAATGAAAACTTCAGGAGGCATTAAGGTGGAAGGGAAGTGGGTGTGGCTCTAAAGGACCACAGGAGCATCTTCTCTGTCTTGTCTCTATCCATGTCAATATCCTGGTTGTGATGTGGCCCAGTGATTTTGCAAGATGTCACCATTGGGGGAAACTGAGTATAGGATACACTAGGTCCATCTGTATCATTTCGTACAACTGCATGGGAAGCCTGCTTTGGTGGGAAGAACATCACTGAGAGTTGAGTTAGAAAGACCTTTCTGATACACCTTCAGGTGGGATGTCGAGCTGGCTCTAGATGTGATTCTGGAGTTCTGGGGAGAGGTCCATTGAAAAGTCAGTAGGAGATCAATGGTATCCAAGCTAGGAAGAGAACGTAAACAGAAATGAGAAGAGGGTCAGGAATTGTACAGTCCACAGTTTAGGGGTCTAGGAAAGGAGGAGGAGTCACTGAAGAGTAGCCCAAAGAGTGGGAGGAAACTCAGAAGCCACAAGTCGGCTTCAGGGAGGAGGGGTGTTGGCCAGCCGTGTCAGTCTTTGTGTGGGCAGGGTCACCATACAGACTGGGATGCTTTGGGGAGCAGAACAAGTTGTTTAGGATAATTAAATCAATGCATTTTCAGAAACATTATGAATAGTCCAATAAAATAGTTTATTGATAAGTGGATCTATAACTACGGCCATGTTGCTGATACTTCCTAAAGCACACTTTTTTCTTCAATGTAGTCTTATTATTCTTCACTTTGTCATAAAATCACTTGCAGCCCTACTCAAAGTTGCATTCTGTGGCTGTAAATTTACATCTTCAATTAATTCTTCTTTGCAGACTATATAATTAAGAAAATCCTCTTCCTACAGATAGTAAAGTACCAGGTAAGCTCAGAAAAACTCTAGTAAGTGGAGAATATTCTCGGGTCTATTCTTTATTGAAATATACAAATATTTCAGCTCAGCTATCTCGATAGGCTCAGTCATTCTGACTCCATTCAGGGCACCATTCTGCAACAATTATTTTTATAAGCCAAAACTTGTCCCCCTCAACATTTGTTTGCTATTTTTTTTAATGTTTTTTTTTCAAATTTTTTTTTTTTTTAATGTTTTTTTTTCAAATTTAGATGCTGCAAAATTGCAGACCCTCTTGATTTCCTTCTGTTCTGGTACAGAATGTAAATTTATCCAATTAATTAACTAGGAATCTCATCTAGATTCTTCCCTCATGGTGAGATATTCCAAAAACAATTATGGAATTTGAAAATCAGACCTCGTACACCCCTGGAGCTCTCAGCATTTAATTTTTTGAGCTCCACCCTTGTTTTTGTAGGGATGAATTTCAATGTTTCCCTATCAGCAAGGATTGTTTCTGATAATTAACAATTCGCTAAAGTTTCAAAGCTCAAAATTCTTGGCACTCATTTAATGGGTACTTTGATTAAAGCTTTCCAACAGATTTTGAACTGAATGCGACTAAACTTTGGAGGACTCGTTTACAAAAAGTTCAATCCCAGTCTGGGGCTTTGGGTTGCTGTGCAAAGTAGGTCTTAGAGGACTCCAACATTTCAAGGGTCTGATTAGTGACTACAGCAAAGACAGAACAGACACACTGGGAGCCTGAAGTCTGTTTTTATATTCAATTCTAACTCTGTCACAGAAGTGTTTGCAACCTAATCGCTCTGCCTATATAAGAAAGATATTTGTAAATGTTGACAACTATAGTTCCTACTTTGAGAATATACAACCGGATATTTGGATGCAACTATGAATAATGGGTTCGCTCACTGAGACCAATCCCAAATACATCTGCGTCCCAAAGGTTTTGCAATTTAGCGAAAACATTGCTTTTTCTCAGGACACTGTAGTAGATGGTCTCTGTTATTAAACTCTTGCCGTTTACCTGGGAATGAGCATGCCTTTTGTTTTCTGCTTGGACCCAGACTGATATTAATCCCTTTGGAAAACACCTTGGCATGAACTAGGAAAGGTGAGACAGGCAGAGCTGAAGTCCAGCCCCTCGAACTCATGCGCGAATGCCCTGGGACACCCGTGTGACACTGGTCATAGAGGTGACATTTATCCTAGCAAAGACCTGGAAATAACATAAATGCCCATCAACAGTCGACTGGAAAAACAAAGTGCAGTCATGCATAGCAGTGATTCTCAAATTTTATCCTACATCAGAAGGGTTGACCCCACACCCAGAGTTTCTGATTAATTCTGTAGATCTGGGGTACATTTCTAGAATTTGCATTTCTAACAAGGACTCCGGTGACACTTGTTGCTGCTGGTCTGGGGACCCCGATTTGAGAACCACTGCTGCAGAGCCATGACAGTCAATGAGCCACCCCTACAAGGATGGGAGTGCCAAACATCATGACTGAAAGAAGACACAAGAACACATACTGTAGAATCTCTTTATATAAGGTTCAAAACCAGGGAAAACCACCCTCTATTTCTTAAAGGGACATACGCAGGCAATAAACATGCTAAGAAAAGCAAGACAGTTGCTGCAAACATCAGGATAGTGACCCCCTGGGGTGGGACAGGGGTCATCATAAGGAAGAGGCACATAATCTTGTAGACCACAGGCAACAGGCTGGTTCTTGGCCTGGGTGGATGTTGCCCTTAGCAAGTACTTCGTAAATTACACACTTGTGTTTTGTGTACTTGTTTGTTGGTGCATTGTATTTCACAAACACTAAGTCTAAACCAAGAGATGAGAAAGGCAGAGAGAGAGGAAACTGGAGGAGAGAGATTGGACTGGAGGCAGAGGACACGGGCTCCTCTTGCAATGAGTTCTGTCATAAAAGGGAAGGAGAGCGAGCAGTGGGTAGAGGGTGCAGTGGGGTCAAGAGATGCTTTGTAAGATGGGAGAAGTAACCTTATGTTCATCCAGGAGAGAAGCAGACACGCAGGGTGTGGGCTGGTGGGCAGGTGAGGTGGCAGGAGCTGGTGGCAGACCTCCTCTGACTGTTTCTATTTTCCTGGTGGAATGAAGAGTGTATTTGTTTGCTCAGGTTGCCATAAGAAAGCACTACAGACTGGTAGCTTGAACAACAAAAATTTATCATCTCTCAGTCCCGGAGGCTGGAAGCCCAAAATCAAGGTGTCAGCAGGGTTGGTTTCTCCAGAGGCTTATGGATGGCATGTTCTCCCTGTGTCCTCACGTGGTCATCCCTCTGCATGTGTCTATGTCTTGGTTTCCTCTTCTCATAAGGACGCCACTCATAGAACTGGGGCCACCCATATGAACTCATTTAACCTCAGCCATCTCTTTAAAGACATTGTCTCTAAATACAAGCACATTCTGAAGTCCTGGAGATTGGAATTTCATGGCATGAATCTGGATGGGGAGAGAGGGCACACTTCAGCCCTTGACGGGAGGAATGGGGTGAGTAGGTGAGGAAGACAAGTGGGGGCGGAACTGTGGTCCAGGACAGTCAGAGAATCACAGTACGGGCATATGGATGTGGTTGCATCATTAGGGGCCTGTTTGAGGATGGTGATCCTGAATACCTTCTTTCCTCTACATTCCTCCATTCATTTTGTCCTTCTGACACCTTCAGTTAGGTGGTTGGCTTGCCAATTTCCATCTTTCTTCTTGTGGTGTTAAGGCAAAGAGAGGGAAGGTAAATACCTCCATTTCATCCTCATGGGCAAAAGAAGAGGACTTACTGGGGAATCACACGACCAGAGGCAGTAAGAAAAGACTCAGTGCTTAGTACCTTTATGACCCCAGAGGAGCCCCATCAGCCCTAAGCTGGTCTGCTGGACGTGCTCTGGAGGTACTAACTTTAGGGAGGCATGCTCCCCACCTGCTTCTCTGTCTTCTTGCAGTCAGCCATGCGAAACCAGCACGGGCACAGGGAATGCACTCCATGGGCTTAGGCAACAAGAAACTCAGGTGAACAGTCTGTGCAGGGATTGTCCTGGAATGCGAGCAGCTAGCCTTGGAGATCGAGTGAGGTGTTGGATTTGTGCTCTGGCAGAAGGGGAGCCCCTGCTCCCAGGAGTATCTGTTGTGGACAAGACAAATGTCTGGAGTCATTTACCAGACGATCCTATTTGTCCCTCCCCATGAGATAAGCATGTGAGGTTATGAATTTCCCTTTACATACTGCTTTAGCTGCAACCCTCAAGTTTTTATATTTAGTAGTTTTGTCTTCATTCAATTATTTTCTAAGTTTCATCATGGTTTAATCTTTGACCCATGAATTATGTGGAAGTATATTCTGTATTTGGAATTATGTCGAAGTATATTCTTTATTTCCAAACCTGGATTTTTCTAGTTACCTAGAGATTGTGTTTTCAAGCCTAAAAGCATTTTGATCAGAGAATGATCCCGTTTGTGGTCCATTTTCACAAATGCCCATGTGTGTTTGGAAATAATTTGTATTCTACAGCTGTCTGGTGTTGGATTCTGGATAGTCCTTTAGGTTAAGTTTCATGATTTTGTTGCTTAACTTTCTCTATCTTTCCTAAATTTCCATCTGATTAATCTAACAATTGCTAAGAGAGGTGTCTTCAAAGTTCCCAATGTTGTAATTCTGTCCATTTTTGCTTTATATGTTTTGTTGCTCTATTATTAGGTACATATAAGATTTTAATTATTGTATATTCCTAGTTGAGATGTTTATAATTATGAGTGGCACTTTTAAACTTTGGTAAAATATTTTATATTAAAATCAATTGGTCTGGTGTTGATATGGCTATAGATTTCTTTTAGTGAGTGGCACTCAATTTTTCTCTGCCCTATGTCTTTGATGGATCTATTGTTAATAGCATGTAGCTAGAGTTTTTTTTAAAAATCTGGTATGACAGTCATTATCTTTTACCTATAGAGTTTACAAGGTTACTTTGTTTATATTTTTATCATTACAGTTCTATTTGGGTTAATTTCTGCCAACATGTCATGTGTTTTCAAATTGTCCCACCAATCTGACTTATTTCACATTAAGTTCTTTTTCCTCTTCCCATTTCCTCCCTGTATTAATTTGGAAGTTACGCTGTTTTTTCTTCCCTCAGTGGTTACCCTAGTCATTGCAATAAAGAATTCTGAAATTCATCATGATCTGTATTCTGAACAACAAAAGAACTTTAACCCACCTCAACTCTGATGCTTGATCTCCTGATATTATTACTGATGAATAATGTAAACCTATACAAAATTTTTTAACCCCATAAAATACTTTTCCTGTGTAATTAGTATTTTTAGATTTATTCTCATATTCAACACCATCTTTGCTCATCATTCTTTCCTATTCACCTGACCTTTCATTAAAAAGCTTTTCCTTTTGCTTGAGTTCTCTCTCATAAAAGTATATTGGAACAAATTCTTGCAGTTTTTTGAATGTTTGAAGTTGCCCTTATTTTACCTTCATTCTTAAAAGGCATTTTTGCCAGATAGACACTTTCTTTCTTTGTGTTGAAGATATTTTCCACTGTTTTCGGACTACCACTTTTGCTGGTGAAAGTCAGCCATCATTCTCATTTTCTCCCTCCCTCCCTCTCCTCTCCCTTCCTCTGTC
>CM053611.1:105042963-105071687 GCA_028646535.1 Procyon lotor
TACAGTCACCACCCCTCTTCTGGAACATAGAGATTGCTAATCCTTCTCAATCTACGATCTCTATTATCTGTGTCGCCCAACATCTCTTTCCTATTTTCCACCCTTTTGTCCCCCTTTGCAGGGTTTCAGAGAATTTTTCCAGGTATATCTTCCAGTTCACTAATTTTTTCACATTTTCCTGCTGTATTTATTTCCATACATTACTCAAAATTCAATTGCACAGAGATTAAAGACCTAAAAGTGAGTACCAAAATTTTAAAACTTTTAGAAGAAAATATAGAAGTATGTAATTTTGGCCATAGAGTTAGGAAGAATCCCTTAAATAAGACACTAAAACTCAAGCTACACGGAAGGGATTGATAAATTCAGTTCATCAAAATGTAAGACTTCTGTGCACGTGCGCACGCACACACACACGCAATGTAAAATGAAGACAAGCCAAAGTAAAGATGAGAGCAGATAACTGCATCAGTTATGACTGGCAAAGATTAGTATCCAGAATGTATAAATAGTGCCTACCAATCATTAACAAAAAGATAATTATTCAATAGAAACATGAAGAAAGACTGTGAAGAGGAGTTTTTAGAAGAAGAAACCCAATAGACCAGCAAACAGAGGAGGGAAAAAAACCATTCAGCTTCACTAGCCATCAAGAAGATGCATGTCCAATCCACAGTGGCCCGCCATATTCCTGTGCTGTGTCCTCATGTTCCCAAGTGGATCTCCTGTTCAATGGTTTTGCTTTTGTCTACGTTTTACATAGGTTAAAGAATCAAATCACTCTACAATTATTCTTTACTAAAGACAGCAACCCTCACCCCTGACCCCAACCCCACTTCCCAAAATATGTCCTCCTGCCTAATGATTCTACATTTACCTTATATCTGCGAATAGCATCCTACATTGTTACTGATTACTTAAATTTAGGCTTTATTGGGGCACATGGTGGCTCAGTTGGTTAAGCATCTGACTCTTGATTTCAGCTCTCGCTCTAAAATAAATCTTGGGGTGCCAGTGTGGCTGTTAGTAAAGTGTCTGCTTTCATCTCAGGTCATGAACTCAGCGTCCTAGGATAGAGCCCCATGTCATGCTCTCTGCTCACTGGGGAGTCTGCTGCTCCCTCTGCCTCTGCCCCTGACTTGTGCCTGCTCTCTCTCTCTTGCTGTGTCAAGTAAATAGATAAAATCTTTAAACAATCAATCAATCAATCTTTTCTTTAAAAAACTGAGGCTTTTTCTATCAACTTCCCATTACGGAAGGTGATGATTTGGTTTCCTGTCACGGCTGCAAACACCACACCATCTCTCTGTGTCTCTCTATCTTTCTCAAACACACACACACACACACACACACACACACACACACACACACACACACTTCCTCTCCCTCCTCCCAAGATGTTTATATTGTAATTATAATTGGATTAATATGCTTTTGCCCATCTTCCTTCCTGTTTTCCAAATCTTATTTCCATTTCCTCCTCTTCTGTTCTCTTTGTCCTTGTGCACTAACGTCCGTTAAAAATCTATCCTTTTTAATGACATGCAGTGAGTTTGAAGAGGAAGGGTAGGCAATAGTGTGGGTTTCACAGATCACCCCCAGCATCCTAATCTTCTCACCATTTTTATCTTGATTACTGAAGACACAGTATTTCCATAATCCTGAAACACATCATTTTTCAACATGTAAATGTTTCTGAGATGAGTGAATTCATCTCATGATGGGTGTCATGGGTCTAGCCAGTCCCCAGGTGTGGGGTGGGTCATAGGGTAACCAACTGTCCCCAGAACTTCCCATTTTAGAGTAGGCTGAGTCAGCTATCATGCATAGGGTGACCAAGTTGCAGAGACCAGAGCTGTGAGAGCAGCCTCCCTGGGTATCTGCCCACCCTCGCCACCTCGCAAATCTACAGACACTGGCAGCACCATAAGCATTTAGGTTTGAAAATAAATATGCATCCCTAATTCCATATTAACTTTTCTGATAAGTGAAAGTCAGACTGTCTGCTTCTCCTCTCAGCATTCAACTCTAGAGGCCAAGTCTGTTTCCTTCTGCTCCTCACCATATTCTGACCACGGAAAGTGTGGGGGTTTCCCATACCAACCGGGTCTCCAGTTCTTGAAGGACACTTCCTGGATGTTCTACAATTTAACTCGACTCTGACACCCCCTACCCAGAGGTAGCACCAGACCCCACAGGTTAAGGGCTCAGTCTCCAAGACTGCCCCCACTTTAGATGCCAATTACAAGGTCAAATTGTCACTCATGATTATGATTGACCTGTTATAAATTGGAGGCTCCCACAGCCCCCTACTCAGGGTAGATAATTTGTGAGAGCAGCTCACAGAACTCAGGAAAACAATTAACTCCCTAGATTCCCAGTGTGTCGTGAAGGATACAACTCGGGAACATTCAGTTGGGAGATATGCAGAGGACAAGGGATGCTTAACTTCCATGCCCCTTCCACGTGTAGCACCCTTCCAGCATCTCCATGTGGTCAGTGACCTGGAAGCTTTTCGAACCCCATACTTTAGGGATTTTTATGGCAGCTTCATTACACAAGCACAGTTGATTAAATCACTGGCCGTCAGTGATCAGCTCAACCTCCATCCCCTCTCCCCTCTCTGGAAGTCAGAGGCGGTAGAGGGGGCTTGAAGTTCCAATCCTCTAATCACACAGCTGGTTTCCTGGCAACCAGCCCCCATCCTTTGGGGCTTTCCAAAAGTCACTTCATTAACATGAACTCTCCGTGCGGCTGAAAGCAGCTTGTTATGAACGAGACATTCCTTCCACTTTTATCTCTCTCGTCACTTAGGAAATTCCAAGGAGGATTTTAGGAGCCCTGAGCCAGGAACTGGGATTAAGACCAAATATATATCTCTTATTATAAATCACAATATCATAATAGGACAGAATGATGAAGGATTAAAGCCAAACATTCTCTCCTAGTTGGTTCCCGCACATGGCCTAGAAAAATCCTGAGTTGTCCATATAGAAATAAAGCCTGATGCCTAGTAGTCTATGTGACCAGCAGCTCAATCCCAAGTCAGTGCTTGCACTTTGATGGGTTTCTTTCGGGTCCTTGGATTTGAGACTTATATTTGCAACTATGTCTGTATCTGTATCAGTCAGCTACAGGCATAAGAGTGCTGTGTAAGAAACTAACCCAAACCTCAGTGGCCTAAAACTCCGATCATTTATTTTCTCCCATCTCCTTGTGGCTGGTTGGAGGTCAACCAACAAGGACCAGGCTAGGATAGACTCTAGGCTGCAGGCGTATTGAATTCAGGTGTGTTCTGCCTGTGTTTAATTGGGGGGTACAGGCTAAAGAGGCAGCAGCTACCCAAGGGAATGTTCTTCTTATGGGATGGAAGACCACCAAAATGGTAAGCCTACTTCACAGGCACAGTCGAGTCCTGACTTCACACAGAACACCTGCTCATATTCATCTGACCAAAACACATCACATGGTTGAGCCTAAAGTCAAAGAGCACAGAATTAGTATCGGTCACCACGAAGCCAAAGCAGGTCTGCGATGAGGCCAAGCATCGATGAGGCAGAGAAGAAACCTCACTCGTGGAGGTGGCAGCAGGGAGGGAAGATTCCTGAGCACGGTCTGCCTCTATTCGTCAGCTGTGCTGTGGACTCCCGTAAGGGTTTGCGTCTCTCTTCGAGGCACTTTGCCCACATCCCACCCATGAATTCAGTGATTATTTCTTAGAATATAGTTTATGTCAAACCATCCTAAACTTATTTTCCAACTCCTTCAAGTCTGTTCCTGAGCTACCGCAACCGACGAAAAGACCGAAAGCTAGTTGTGTGTGATCCCCATTCTTGTCACACACCTGCCCAATGCATGAAAGACAGGTGATTTGCCACATCTTCCGGAATAGATGTCAGGAGTCCCAAGATTCGGGTGATCAATCCATTTGCCAAAAGGAGTATCATCCAAAGCCAAACACCCCTCTCTCTAAAGCTCTGGCTGCCTTTCAGAAGGAGAGGTTTTAACTTCTAGCGATAAGTAACTCAGTTAAGGGGGGAATAAAACTCCCACTCCTATTCCAGGCCCCAGGATTCCTCCATATGGCCAGATCTGAAAGAGATGTCAGATCACAAACGCAGGATTGGGAAAGCATCGGTATATGTGCCACTGAGACAGCCAAGTGTGGCTCGGAAGAAATTTTAGGCTAAATGTTGACAGCGTTAAGCGGAAAGAAATTGAGAAGTTGGGATGGAGTTGTGTAGGAGGGGGTATGCTCTTATCCGTGAGTTGTTTCTAATCTTGCATTTGTAGTGTTTGCTGGTTTCCTGAAAAACTCTTACCAGATCAGTGGTGTACCTTGGGTCTGGGGCCATCTCCGAGATGGAGAAACAGAGTTTGTACCACTTGAGTCTTTCTGGGGAGAAGACTGAGGGTGCACCAAGCACTGGAGAAACAGATACCCCAGTTGGTAAAGCCACAAAGCACTAGGGTAACTGCATGAGGTGGGGGCAAGCTGCGAATCCAGGAGCTGAGGCACCACGGGTAGGGATTTAACCAGAAAGGCTGGAGGAGAAGTCTCAAGGGCAGGTGCCTGGAGAGCAGGGTCTGGAGCTGGGTCATGGAAACAGCTAGAGCCACATAGGATGTATCTCAGGTACTCGGTCCCTTCCTGTCCAGACAGACGGGAAGCGTTTTTTGGTTTTTGTTTTTGTTTTGTTTTTTAGCTCAAGTCTTTATTCATACTCAGTAATTCACGTTGGAGGACGCACCTGCCTACTTCCCACATTGCTAAGAAACATGCCGTTTCCCCCGGATTTGACCTGAACCCTCCAGGAGGCCTGTCCTGTGCCCATTTAGCTTTAGAAGAACATCAGCTTTACTATCAAGTCAACGATCTATTTTGTTTCTATTACATTCTTCATAAGCCAAGGAAAACAGGGTTCTCTTTAAAAAGTTACGTTTTCTCTTATCCTGTATGGTATTTACAGCCGAAGAAAAACCGTTTTAACCAAATGTGAAATGATTAACATGGCAAACGGTACAGTCCGCTCAGAATTTACAAAAAACATACACCGGGTAGACACTGAATAAAGAAAACAAGCACCTGGGGAAAGTCCTCGGAGGGCAGGCTGGGGACGTCCCCAGCAGCCTCCGCAGACGGTGATGGGAATCGGCCACATCTAAGTGGGCCGTCAGGAAAGGAGCCCAGGCGGGCACGATGCGCGGGGCCTGCGGCTGCAGGTGGGACTTGCAGCCACAGTCACCGCTCACGGGGCCTCAGTCCCGGTCCCGGACTCGACGACAGATCTCCTCCGTGAAGTCGGAGCACTTCGCGTTGCCTCCTAAATCTTCTGTTAAGCTCTTCCCGTCCTTAACCGCGACGAAGCATGCGGCCTCCACCCTCGAGGCATGGTGGAAAAGGCCCATGTGACGCAGCATCATCACGGCGCTGGGCAGGGGGGCCGTGGGGTTGGTCGTGTCCTTACCAGCGATGTCCGGGGCGGTGCCGTGAACCGACTCGAAGACCCCGACCCCGTTGGCTCCAAAGTTGCCACTTGGTGTCACACCAAGACCTCCGATCAGTCCCGCACACAGGTCACTGAGGATGTCCCCATACAAATCGGCCTAACAAGAACATCAAACTGGGACGGGCCCTGGACCATATTCAGACACACCGTGTCAAGGTACATCTCATCAAACTTAATATCTTTACAGTTTTCAGCAACTTCCCTGCATTTTCGCAGAAAGAGCCCATACCGAACCCTTTCTGAGAGAGTGACTGTTGGGGGGTCGGGGGTGGGGGGCGATTGCTGGCTGGCAGGAAGGACGCCCTGACCCACGCGACTAGTAAGCACCACCACTGTTCCAGACCTGGGGATGTCTGTGAACGAGACCAACTGATGTTCTGCTCTCAGAGTGTAGAGCCCAGTGGAGGTGGGGCAGACCACCCACAAGGGGGCAAACACATGCCACGATAATTCCGGACAGCTCCAGGTGCCGTGGGACGTCATCGGGAATGCCTGGGCGGCTTGTTTAGGTTGGGGCGCCAAGCAAGGCCTCTTTGAGGAGGTGATGTGCCCAGCCAGGAGGCCACTGATAAGCAATCAGCAATGTGAAGAATGGGCAAGAGCATTCTGGGCAGAGGCTGAAGGCAGTGGGCGGGGCCATTGAGCGGGGCGGGGCCAGTGGGTGGGGCAGCGGGCAGAGCAGTGAGGGGGTGGGGCCAATGAGCGGCGGGTGGGCGTGGTCAGTGAGCAGGGTGGGGCCAGTGGGCAGAGCTTCTACAGCCAGATAAGAAACAGTGGGTTTTACTGTAAGGGAAATAGGAAGCCTTTGGGATTTTCAACTAAGGGAACCACAGTGAGAATGGAAGTGGACACATAGCACGTTTCTCAGCCACAGGCATCAGCCCATCACCCCTTGATTGGTGCCACATCCCTGGACCACCTCTCAGTGCACAACTTAAGGAACTACTTAACATTTACCTTTAAATAAGAATTATTAAAATTAAAACCTTAAGTGTGATTTATCCATGGTCCTCACGAGGCTTTTCTAGTGTAGTAGACATTAGGATAAGCAGGAGACAATCTAGTTCAGGGTCTCCTCAGAAGCATCCCTCACGCTGGCCAGGGCTAAGACCTGACTCCCAGATTCGGCCAGTGTAGACACAACAAACCACTTGTAGAGTCAGACAATTGGTTATGGACATAGACAGTGAATGGAAGAGGAGCCAAAGGTGCCGCTGGGCCCTTGTCCCATTCACCCAAAAGGACAGCACGGAACCAAAGGGACCTGGGACTGCAGTTCAAATGTGGGGTGGCCTGGGGTTGAGGAGCTCCGATCTCCCCAGCGCCAGAGAAGCTGGGGGCCATAGGAGCCACTTCAGGGCATGTGCCCAGTGACCCTGAGGAGGGGCGAGGGAGGCAGGGTATTTATACACAGGCCCCCATCAGTCACTGCCCCCAGCAGGTGTTCATCTGTTGGCGCAGGTCTTATAGAGATGCTGCGGGCCAGATGAACGGTTTGGTCTTTATGCTAACAATGTGTGACCTTCAGCAAGCCACTGACCTCCCTGGACCTCCGTCTCGGCGTCTGCAAAGAGAGGGTCACGGTAGCACCTACGGGTGCAAGAGATTGTTTTGCTCCAGATCTCCCCTACTCCCACCTTTGGTGGCCTCAGCCATGCCGAGTATCCATCATTCCCTGAATCTCCCCACGTCTGAGATGGGGCAGCCCCTTCAGCCTGCCCCCAAAGGCTCCCAAAAGGGAGCCTGCAAATGGAGGGGACTCCCCGCCCCTCAGGGCAGTCCTCAGACAGCTGGGGGTGGGGGCAGAGGTCAGTGGTGGGCACCCTCCTTCATGTCATCCAGCTGCATGGTTTCCAGGGCCTCTCACATGGTTAGGGGGACTCAGTGGGTGGAACCGAGCCATGTTAGCTTCCTGGCCTGCCTTGCTCTCCCTGAGCTATTTCTCCAGCTTCCTGGGACCTTTGCTTTCAAGGCAGCCCAGTCAGAATCTCCCTTCTTGTGGGATTGGATGAGCGAATGCAGACAAGTGGCTCAAAGCAATAGCCCGTAGCAGGAGCTGTGACAGGAGGTCACAGTGCTGAGCGAGAGGAGAGGGCATCCACACTCTGATACAGCCATCCGGGCCGGTGGAGGAAAAGGGCTTGGGAGGACTCCAGAGCGTATCCCGAGAGGGTGCTGTCTGCCCGTGCAGCTGAGAGAGGGGGCTCAGGCTGAGGGCTGCCGTGGGGATGTGGGTGGTGGTTAGACTCCGGATACAGTGAAGAGGTCAAGTCGCCAAGACTTGATGATGAATCAGGAAGAGAAGGTGCGGAAAAGGGCGACAGGGATATTGGGTGTGTCTTCCAGACGGGATGGCTGAGCGGGTGTGGGTGCCTATCGGGGAGGTGACCTGACCCTGGCCCCGAAGCTGGGGTCTGACTGTGACCCCCACCCCGGGGGGAGGCCCCCACGGAAGGGGAGCAGATCGTCCCGGCCCAACAGCGTAGGGATCTGTTTCCTCAAGGGCCTCATCCCACTTCTTCAAAGCCATGAAAGTAAACGCAATGCTTTAAAAATCGTAGTAGTAATGATCGTTTCCTGTAAATTTGAGAGATGAAATCATTCTGCATGTCTACGGAGGCGGCCGTAGCTTTCTCGAGGATGGAGAGATTGTGCTGTGCGTGAGTTTTCTTCCCTAACTCATTCTTGCTGCTGAATTAGAAAATCCCCACTCGAGGCGGCCGGGCTTGACAGTGACAGGAAGCACACGGTGGCCGGTCCCGACGATGACGGGGGCTCCAGTCAAACCTGGGCTGGGCATCACGGAGAGCGCTCGCATGCCTACACGCAGACGAGGTGAATGACCTAATCCAGTCATTGTAATATGTACTCATCACCTAATATCACAGCAAATGAATGCTAGCACTTTGCCACTTAGCAGACACTCAGACTGGAGCGTCGCAGCGTAGGAGGCAGCCGTGAACGGGCTCCTAACCCACTTTCCTCCCGCGCTCCGTTCTGGAAATGTACATTCCATTGCAGCGTGTGCGTGCAGTCTTCCAGATATGCTCAGTCCTTGAATCCTTTTCCAGAAGTGCTCACTACAGTTGGTCTTTTGAAGGCGTCTCTGACCTTCTTCTCCTAAAGTGACAGATCCCGGGTCTTGGCGACACCACGTAGACGCTAAAGAGAGCCTCAAGATGCTTGAACGAACCACCTGACATCTTAGGAACTGCATTTCCTCACTACATCCATGTCAAGAAGAAAAGTCCTCCGTCAGCCCCTCTGTTCAGAACCACTTGGGAGAGTCTGGCACCAGCGAATCCACAGGGAGGACTGGAAAGTGTCAGGCTGCGCCCCTCTGCGGCTGACTGGCGGTGGCCCCAGGACAAGCCAACTCACCTGCGGGGGCCGGGGGCTTGCCAGATGCAAAATGTGGATAATAGAAGTGTCTTCTGTTAAGTAAATAAATTCGCGTCATTAAAAAATAAATAAAGAAAGAAATAAAAGTCAGGCTTGTCTGTAAAGCGCCTCTAGCACTTCCTGGCCCCGGCTCGTGCTCAGTGAATGCCAGCCCTGATTACCGGGACTTTCTTCAAAACCACCATCATTTGCACCAGCCCCGCCGGCAGCTGATTCATCCTCCTCGAAGCAGCAGATTTTTCCTGGGTGAGGAGAAGTGTCTGCTGGCAGGTGCACACACAGGACCCGCTCCTTACACACGGCGTGTCCTTGCCACGAGGCACTGTCCCAAAATGTCATCTGACAGAGGATTTTGCTAGTAGCTCCTCTGCTTTTCTCTCTGGGCCTGGTATTTGGCATTAAGTGCGTGGTTATTAAAAGCAGCAATAACTTGGCTCCCTCCACTTTGCTGGAGAGAGGGCTGCTTTGAATGATACAGTTTTGATCTCATTTCAGCCTTTATTAGCAAAATCATTCAATCGTGCAGTGGCAGGTCTGCTTTGGTGCTTGTTCAAACTCCACTCCTTTTTTTCTCTCTCTCTTTTTTTTTTTTTTAAGAAGAGAAATCTTCTTCAGCCTCAGGCCGCTGTTTTGCAGAGTTTCGTAACATCTTGTCCCAAGCCCTGGGGTTGAGAGCTCACTGGGGTGGTGAGATCAATTTTTCAGATATTTGAACTTACCTGACTTTGATGCGTGCTTTTGTGTCTCAGCTGCTTGTGCAAAGTCGGTGTGCAGGCAGATTCACTCCCCAGGACCCGCACAGCCACACCTTCCTAGGGGTCCACGGCTGTGGACTCAGCCCACATCCTTGTCACATTCTGCTGTCTTCACCACACTTTCATGTCGCTGTGAGCCATGTGTGGGCCCCTGCAGCCTCTCTGTGACTCAGGAATATGACATAGCACACTGTAACTGTAATCAAGGTAAATTAACTCAAGGAAATCATTAGAGAGATATAACGTGACAGTCTCCTCCACAGAGAGGAGCCACGGCCCGCTCGCCGAGCTCTGGGTGGGGGCAGCAACTGTGGCCTGGTGTCCTTGGCCTCTTCCCTAGCTGGATGGGCCCAGGCTCTGGACAGTGTTGGCCCACAGGTGAACAAGTGAGGAAGGTCACACAGCATCTGGCGGTCATGGCCATCCTGGCGTTGCAATCTGAGTGAGGCGTCTGGGCAGTGTCAGCCCTTCTGAGGACTTTTTGGCTGGTCTCCCACAGCACAGGGACCCCACCAACGTGCAGGATGGATCCAGAAAGGCAGGATGTAAGGAGTGGCCGTAGGAGCCAATACCACATTATCATAGATGCTCGGCGGCATGAGCACAAAGGCCACCTTTTAGAGGACACGCCTAGCATGCCGGCCATCAGGCACTTTGCATCATTGCATTTGGTCCTCTACCCTTTGAAGTGGTGGCCGTTGTCACCCCCATTTTGCAGATGCAGAGACAGAGGTGCAGAGGGGGCAGTGGCTCACTTAGCTACACATGGCTATGGGGCAAAGCCACAGCTAGGAGGCAGGCCCTGCCGGTCACCACCCCACTCATCTCCACCAGGACCCCAATTTCATGTCCAGGGACACGAACTGCTGTGTCTTGTGTCCAAAGAACTAAGGGGAGCCAACCGCCTTGGTGGAGAGCCTCCTGCTTCTTGCTGGTAATATCAGTCTGCATGCACATCAGACATCCCTGTTCTGAGTCTGGCAGGGAAGGTGGTGGCGAAGACCAAGGCAAAGCGTGTGCACGTGGCCTGGGACAGGGTAGGTGCTCGAAAATGGGGAGGCTTCTTAGGGTTCAGAACCATCATGAACATTTTCCATCTCCATAATTTCTTACAACTGTTCTCCCTCTCCACTGGGCACACACAACCATAAATTGACAAAAACACACAAATGTGGTCCTATGATGGATTGCCACGGTATGTATAGCAGTGAAAACTAGAAACTGCTTAAATGCCCAAATAAAATGCAAGCGCAGGTAATCATGAACTATGAATCATGAACTAGAAAGCACTGACACTCACTCCTTCATTCACCTGTTTGTTCATTCTGTGGGTATTGGTTGGTACAAGAGCATATTAAGTGGGGCTCCTTCTTGCCTGGAACTTACGATCTAACAGGGAAATTTCACACATATTACCCACAGAATCTAGACAGGATAACTTAATAAAACAAATGTTGTGAAGACAAGAAAGGGGGACACACTGGGAAGCAGGGGAGACTGAGCTGGGCACTTCAAGGAATGGTCAAGTCTTCCTTGGACTCTCACTTGAGAATTGAGTAAGGAGAAGTCCCTGCCACATGAGTATCTGGGGCACAGCCCTTTAGGGAGCAGGAGCAGCAGGTGCAGAGAACCCGACAGCCGGATCCTCTAACTAGATCATCCCCCAATCAAACTTCTTGGCCATCTGGCCCAACAAGATAATTCAACGTCCATAGAGCACGCCACTCCCCTGAGGTCTCCCTGCCTTTGCCGTGAGGCTCACTGACCAGCAGCCCTCGCTTCTCCTGGCAAACTCTTTGTGTCCATTCCAGTTTATTATGGGCGTATAATTTACATTTGGTAAAAGACACAGATCACAGATCTGAAATACAATTGACTTTAACAAATAGATACAGGTGATGAAGACAGAGCCCCATGAAGATACAGTGTATCTCTATCATTGTGGCCCATGTGGGTCAATCCCTGGCCGCCCCAGAGGTAACCATCGTGCCGACCTCTATCCCCACAGCTTAGTTTCGCCTGCCCTAGACCTTCATATAATGGCGTCTTTTTTTTTTTTTTAAGATTTTTAAAATTTATTTTGACAGAGAGAGAGATCACAAGTAGGCAGAGAGGCAGGCAGAGAGAGGGGGCCTGCCGAGCAGAGAGCCCAATGAGGGGCTCAATCCCAGGACCCTGAGATCATGACCTGAGCAGAAGGCAGAGGCTTTAACCCACTGAGCCACCCAGGCACCCATAATGGCATCTTTAATGTACATATTCTTTGTCTGGACTCCTTTGCTTAGCATCAGATTTTGAGCCTCATGCTCTGTGTATCCACAGTTCCTTTCTGTTTGCTGCCGGGCGACACTGCATCACAAAAAGACCACAGTTTGGCCGTGCACCTGTCTAGGTGATTTTTTGTTATGTGCTGGGCATCACGACTACCGTGCTATTGACAATCTGAATTATTCTATTTCCCATGAAAAGTCTGAGGTTCCATTCTGGAAGGCGTGGCATTTACTTGTGTGTTTCTCCTTGATGCTCTCAGGGGTCTCTTTCCGGCTTTGTCAGGAAGGGTCTAGAGTCGCCCTTAGCCAAGGGCTACGGTGCTGTCTTGCTGGAGCCTCTACAACCCACCCAGGATATTTGGTGAAACTGATCCACTTGGGCTGGTTGCAATGCCCTCTGCGCCCTCCAGAGCCCATGTGTGGCTCCCTGCACCCTGACCTCGTAGAATCTGGTCCTGCATGGTCCCCCGGTGTGTTCACCTAAAGACCCAAGGGACCCCCACTCGGATTTCTGGGGTTCCTTTTAAAAATACTCAGCCCCTCTTTAGTGACCTGCCCCACAACCTCCCAAACCCCTTGGGCAACAGCCCCTTGGTCCAACGTTTCCTCTGCAGACACAGGCTCCTGCTCTACGCTGGGGCTTAATTCTCTGGGTCTGTGTGGCTGGGAGACCTGGAGCTGCTTTTAGGTGCTTCTCTGAAGGACAACAGCCCCGCTCTGCCTGCTATTTAATGGGGGGAAGCAGCAGCTCCATGTATTTCGTCCAGGGGCGGGCTGGCTTCTGGGTACATGCTCTAGGGGTCCGTTTATAGCCCCGTCCGAAAGCCTGTGGCTAGATGTTCCAGACAGCCTGCAGCAGTTTTTCGCCCTCCTTTATGCTCTTGAGACACCCCGAGAATGCCTGCGTCGGGGTACATACTGTGCAGAGATAAACCGTTTTGCACGGATCTGGCCCTCCGCTGGGCCGCAAACTCCTCAAGGCCAGAATCGCTTCCAGCACCGGGCACAGAACCTGGCTCACCCCGGGTGCTCAGGGGACATTCTCCAGAAATGCCACGGCCCTCGGTTCACCTCGTTCTCTTCCACTAAGTGCACATTCGGCCCCAAACTCCAGGCCCGTGTAACCTGTTGGGATCCAAAGAAGTATCGACCCCTTGGGAACGAGGCAAGGGTGGAGGGTGGCCTGGCCCCTTTCCCAGAGTCTGGACAGGTGCCCGTGACCAGGTGCGTGTCTCCGGCTTGCCCTGACTCTTCGAGTGAAGGAGGTGTCATCCTCTGGGGGGAAGGTTGGCATTTCCACCATCGTCCACAGAGAGTGTCTTGGGTCTGTTGGGCTCCAGCGCCGGGTGTTTGCTCTGGTCTTAAAGGTCTGAGTCCAGGGCTAAGCCTGGCATTTAACCCTGGGCCACTGTCAAGGGGAAGGCGAGCCTGGTGAGTGGCATCTGCTGTTTCCTGCTCTCAGGCTGGAGAAGGATGCCATCCGCAGTCCCCAAGCAAACGCACCTCCTTGGGCCGGCTACGGGAAGGCGACTGCTGCGCAGGCCACCATTTACACAGTATCCTGGGACTCGCATTCCAGAAACCAAGTCCCACATTCGAGACACTCCTGGAGGCGTCCTAAGAGAGCAAAGCCCAGAGAGCAGAATCGCCCCCACCCCATGAGTTGCTAAGACCAGGCCTTCCTCATAAGAGTAGAGGGGAGGGCAGGATAAAGTCCAGAAGACAGGGTGGTGAGAGGCAGATGCTGAGGGGGGCAGTCCCCACCCAGGACCTTCTGCTCAGAACACTTGCCCCACACCCGACTCCCATCTTCAGACTTCTGGGTGCTCCCTATGGGGCCGCAGAGGGGCAAGGGAACCCCTGGGTTCATAAGCTCATCCCGGTGACTTCCTGGTGTGTGACTCAGCCTTCCCAGACCTCAGTTTTCACAGTCTATAAAATGGGCACATAGGAGTGTGTCTTAAGGTTGTCAGAAAGATTAAACAAGTTGTTCTTACAGATCGCTTGGAGCAGCGCCTGCCCTTGGGGTGCGCTCCAGCCCAGAGACTCTCCCTCCAAGGGTGTCCCCAGCACCCCATTCTCTCTCATGGCTCTCCAGTCTTCCCCTCTGCACCCCTCTCCTCTCCCTTTTCCCTGCCGTGAATGTAACAGTGTGACTGCGCTGTCCACAATTTGCAATCACTTCGTGCATTCTGTTTCTGCGTCCTCGTGCTTTATGCCTGTTTTGTCAGAGCATGAGCTCCAAATGGACCGAGACCACACCTGCTTGTGCTGCTCTTCCCTGGTACATACTGGGCCTTCCATGACTGTTCCTTGAATGAATAAATGGCCTGCGCAGCTATGTGGCCCAGCGAGGGCCAGCCCACTCTCCCCCTGCAGCTGCACCCCCATCACCGGGGGAGCAAAGGGCTCAGAGCGGCTGGCTGCATCTCTAAGGGGCTCTTGGGTCCAGCTGCTCGTCTCCTCTCCCACCTTGTTGGTCGAGCTCAGACCTCATCGCATGTAAGAACCTGAGGAGGTGGGCTCTCCTTCCCATCAGTTCTCCATCGAGCAGCTGGGATCATGACCTTATCATGCCCCGATTGGGGGTCTTCGGTAACTCTGCACAGCATCGAGTTCGACCTGGCTGAGGTCCCCTCTGGATGGCTGGACCCCCCTCAACATCGTCTCATCTCTGGCCACTACCCCCATCCCCTTGGATCTCACCGTTTACATTGGGGAGGGTCTCACAAAGGCTGGCCCTCAGTTCCCCCCCACACCCCACCCGAGGAGGTGCCCATCCTCTCTCTGCAGGATCTCAAGGACCCCAGGCCACTGAGACGGCGTGTCCCCATGGCCCTGCCATTGGCATGGAGGCCTGGAGGGTGTCACCGCCCCAGTGGATGGGGCCTTGGTGCTGGTCAGGGTGGAGGCCCGACCCCTTGCAGATGCTGACCACGCCCTTTCCACATGACCCACACCTCCCTGCGTCAGTCCCACCCCCTCAGGGCCACACCTCACCAACTTCCCCCTCCCTACCAGCACAGGGTGGGACCCCTCTGGCTCTGCTCCAAGTGGGGGTAGGGCCTCCCAGAGACCCTCTCTTCTCAGCCCTGTGGCCAGGAACCGCATGCCTGTAGTGCCTCAGGGCCTTCTGTCTCAAGAACCAGAGAAAACTGGGGGAGTCAGAAATCCGGAACACAGAGCCAAATACACACTTTAGGCTATCCTCTTGCTAGGTTTACCTGCTACCCTGGACCTGCGCCCCTCGAGCTCTGCACATGCTCTTCCCACGCTCCCTCTTGGCCAGCTGGTGAGCTCCTATTTGATGTTCAAAACCCGGCTCCCATATCCCTCCCCGATGGCTAGCCCTTGCCCTGTGTCTCCTTGGGTGGTGGTGTACTTGGTGCAGCCCCATGATCGCTGGTCGATTTGGCTAGCTCCTGCTGGGCCGTGGCCTCTTCGGGGAGGGTGGGGAGGGGGCGGGCTGCCAAGGATCTAGGACCCCACCCTGTCACCTCCATGTCCCCAGGCCTAGGGCTGAAGCACATCCCACGAGAACTTCACAATCCACGAACCCATTGCCTCGCCTCATCCTCCCAACCTCTTCCCTGGAAGGAGGGCATCATGTCACCCCAGCCCCGGGGAATGGAGAGGTGACAGGCACCCCGCCCCGGGTGCCCAGCTACCCCCACCCCCTGCCGCCCCCCAGGGTCCCACAGCTGGGGGTGGGGCAGGGGCAGAGGTGGGACTCCAACTGGATTTGATCAATTCTAAAGACAAAGCACGTTCTACAAACCCAGCAGCCCAAGGAAACATCTGCCAAACTGTTTGCTGAATCATTTTCTAAATTGCTTCCCTCTCAGAAGACTAAAAGCTTCTGGCACGAAAAAAGACAGCAGTCTCAAACACAATAGTCAGATCCCGTCAGCCCCCGGTGTGGGGCCGTTTCTCAGATATTGTGGGCAGTTAGTACCCACCCGAAGGACGACGCTGATGGGTGCCCCCCTCCCGAGAGAGGTGGGACCCTAACTCCCAGTCAGGTGTGACCTCGGGCAAATACAGCGCCTCCCTGAGGGGCGCCCACCCTAACCCCTCAGGGCCTTGGGATTGCAGCTCATAATACATGTCCAGCCCCAGCATTGATTGTGATCAGTGCAGGGAGCCAGTGATTCAGCAGCCAGACCCTCCCATCAGCTGCGAGGCATTCCCTCCTCCTGCTGCCGAGAGCTCCCCGGGGCAGCTCTCCCTCCCCACCCCCACCCCTGCAGAGGGCATCCCCTCCTGTGGAAAGGATGGTCCCTGGCCTCAATCTCATTCCCAGCAGCCTCTGCAGGGCCCTCCCAGCTCCAGGGCTCCCCCTGCCTGCGAGGGGCCGGCTGCAGCTTCCTCAGACCCCCGCCTCCCCCGCTGCCTCGCCCGGCCCCCCTCACCCCTGCCGAGGCAGTTCCGGACGCCTCTCTCCACCCTGCCTCCTGCACACGGGAGCCCAAGCTAAGAAAAATCTCATCCAGGCCCCTTCGCCCGTAAACCCAGGCCCTGCAGGTCCCCATTGAGAGGTGGATTCCATCTAAGCACATACTGTATTGGCAGGGTTTTCCGCAGTAACCAACAATCCGAATAGCTTGCTTGTTTGCAGCAAGAAACCTTCTCTCTTGCTCTCATTCGGGAAACGCCATGGTTTAGCTGAAACGGACTCCACGTGTCTTCTCATTCCAGAACCAGGAGGAAGGGTAGCGGCTCCCCGGGCCGGGCCGCTCCCATGCGGAGGGAAGGAACAAGGTAGGGCAAGGGCGGGGCGAAATCCTGCAGCACACGGCAGCGGCCACATGGGCGTGGCGAGTTCCAGGGGCCAGCGCAGGCCACACGGCCAAGCCCCTAGGTCAAGGGCAGGCTCATTTGCCCACAGCACAGAGTGGACAGGGTGAGGAGCGTGGGCACACCTGTCCGAGGCCCTCTGACTTCCCAGAGCAGACCCCCCCCCCCCAACAATCCAAACCAGGGATCTACTGCGATGCTAACACTACCATCATCGTTGGCATTATTTTTATCTAGCAACTTAGCTAAGATGGAAAAAGATAATTTCCTGTACACGGGCTGGAGCTGTAGGTCAGGCTCGCACACTTCTAGGAGGAGTTAATTTGTTCGATCTTTCCGGAGGGCAACTCGGCAATGTTTTACGAAGTGGCAGGAAAATGCTCATATCGTTCCCCGGTGTTACCCTCCCAGGAACTCAATCGGACGGCTGCACGAATGCTCCGTCGGAGGGACCCTAACACCGGGTTATACGGGAGCGGACAGGAAAGCGTGTCAGTTGTGCGGTCTCCTTCCCTCACCCCCGCGCTGGCCATGGTTCCCCGTCAGCAGGGTCCACATCTCTGATTCATGGACTCCAGGCTTGGTCATGACGATGGCTTTGTGCCTTGGGACGCAGGCGGAAGTGGCAGGTGCTCGGGGTGCCACAATGGCCTGACTCAGAGGCATCTGGTGATCCCCGGGCCCCTCATTGTCCTGCCTGCCACCCTCCGAAGTAACACCTCGGGTGGCCACTGCTCTTCCTCTTGCTTTTGGGAATGAGAGAAGGAGAGACCCGCGGAGCAGCCGCGAACCCACACACAGCCCAGAGTAGTGGATAACCCTCGCTGTGGAAGGCCAGTGAGGCATTGAGGGGGCTTGTTACCCAGCATCATCATGCCAAACACTGACTAACAAGATGGAAAACATTATTAGGCCACCTGGCGAGGATGGGAAAACATTTCTTGAATGTCGACTGTGTCCTGGACATTTACAAGTGCTTTACAAGTAACTACTCAATTCTTGCAGCGGCCGGATGTGGCCAGATGTGCAGGTTTTGCAGAGGGGGAAACTGAGGCCCCAAGAAGTGAAATAAGTTGTCCGTGACCAATTACTGGTACCGAGTGGACCCCAGATCTGAACCCTCGCAGCCCGGCCCTCACGGCCCCATGCTTAAACTCACCAACAGCTGAGATTTGGTGACATAAGCCCTCACCCATGCAGATAACTGGGAGTTTGCAGCTATGAGCAGGACATAGACACACAGTCGGAACGACCAGATCTTACCCTTTCCTTCTGCTGGGACTTGGATGGTGTCCACACGCTTCCCCTCCCATGTGTGCACACACCTGATGGGGTGTGACACGTACTTCTGTCCCATAATCACTGTCACCAGCCCCCCAACCTCTGCTCCAGCCCGACAAGCCCCCTGAGGACCTGAGTCTGACAGCGACCTCGAACCCCCTCCAACTTGCAAGAAATGTAATGGATCCTCGGAAGCATCAATTCTCATAAACTATTACCAGGTACAAACCCCCGGCGAGCCTTCCCGCGACAACATCATGTTGAAGGGTATTGTTTCCCGAAGATCCCAAATTTGGAAGGACAGAGAGAGGGAGGGAAGGAGGGAGCAAAGAAAGAATAAAAAAACAAAACAAAACTCTTGGTGCCATCGAGTCCTTTCTCCTGCTTTGCCTTGTGTCTAAATGTCATCCCAGAGGGTGTTCTCTTTTCCGTCTGGCGCCTTCCACTCAACAGTTTGAGATCCTTGGCCGCGCGGCCCGTGTCTGGTCGACTTTCATTCCCGTTGCTAGGAAGATGCCACCGTGCGAATATCACAAGTTTGTGTATCCATCCCGTGTTGTGTGTGTGATGGACAGATGGGTGGTTTCCAGCTGGAGGCGATCACACACCTCCCAGAGCGTATCTTTGCGTCCTGGGGGGAGCGTCTGTGCACATTTCCACGCGTCTGCCCCCAGGGAGCGGGATGGCCGGGTCGTATGGGGCCTCAGGTTCAGCCTCGTGGACGTTGCCAGGCAGCCTTGGAAGCTGCCGAGTCGAGACATTCCTACCAGCATCGGATCTGCAGCGAAGAGGCGGGGACCGTGGCAGCGAAGGGCAGAGGCTGGGAGGCGTGAGGGAGGCTGGTGAGGAGCTGATGTTTTATTTCTGGATCTGGGTGCTGGGTCCATGGGTGTGTAAGTAGATTCATCCAGCGGTACCCTTAGGGCTGTGTGTTTTCCATGCGTGTATTACATGCCAATAATAGGGCTCGGAGAACGTATTCCTGTAAACACATAGACACATCGGCACGTGGGTCTCCACGTCTCTATGTCCTTCGGCCATTGTGGTCGCCCCTCCTTTGACGCTCAGATATTCACAGATCCCCCGCTGGCGTCAGGCACTGTGAAGACAGGGCCAAACCCGTCGGGCGCAGGGCCAGCTTCACCAGCGCCAGCAAGCTAGGGGCAGAGAGAAATCCCAGGAGACTGGAGGAGCACATTTCTCAGGACTGATGCGATATGGACCCCGTAGGACAGGCTGCTGCACAGAGGAAGGCAGGAGTGAGCTGTCCTTCAGCCGGGGGCATCTAGAAAAACCTACCCTAGTGTGTGCAACCAGATAAGTCAGGACAGAGAGGGAGCAGAGTGTGCAGGCGTCCTGGGCGTTGGGAAGAGCAGGGAAGACATTGGGGCATTCAAAGGAGCAGCGAGGAGGCTAGAACCAAGGGCAGGGAGCACAGAGGAAGGAGGAGCCAGCCAGAGCAGGGAGGGGCTGCGTCCGGGACTAAGGGCAGCGGTGAGCCACTGAGTGTTGGGGCAGGAGAGCAGCATGAGCCCTGTGCCCGCAGGATGGCCCCGTTCAGGCTGCGGTCTCTCTTGCAGGATTCTTGCCCCTGCCCCTGAATTCCTAACCCTGACCCCGAATTCCTGCCCCTGACCCCGAATTCCTGGCGGGCCATGCTCACCTTCACATGCCGTGGAGAAAGCCGAGAAGGACCTAGGTCAAAATACTGAGCCATCATTATCTCTGGGGGGTGATTCAACTGTGATTCTTACTGTGAGATCTGCCCCCCAATTTTCCTCAATGAAGATGAATTAAATCCGTATTACATTACTTATAAATCCGTGTTAATTACACATGAATAATTAATATGTATTTTTGAATGGTTTTACTTGATTATTGTTCAGAGGAGGAGGCTTTTAAAAGATGCAGCAGTAAGTGTTGAGATCAGGCTCCAGTCCCACTTTTGGGGGGCCCAGGGAGGACCCCCTGCAAGAGGAACCAGGCTGAGAGCCATAGGATCCCCGAGAGAGGAATCCCATGTCCTCGTGCCAATCCCCCCCGGTCCCCTGTGATATTTGCCTCCCGGAGTCCTTCCGCTGGGGCGCTCCATGCACTGTGTCCAGAAGGACTTTCTGCAAATCTGGTCATTCCTGCACCCTCGCCCCCGGGAGCCTCAGCGTCCCCCTCTGCAGCATGGGCTAGATTGACGTGAAGGCAGAGTGAGAAGCCTTGTGGAAGTGGGTCCTAGGCGGACACAAGAGGCTTCCATTCTCGCCGACGGGCAGCGGCTTCTGCAGCGGAGGGAGGCCTTACCTACCCCACCTCCAACAAGGGCAGGGACCGCCCCTCCTCCGCTCCCCCACCCAGGTTTCCTGAGCAGGGGCTCCCCGATCCTCCGTTTGTCTGTGGGATCCTTGGGATCCCGTGGGCCACAAGCCCAGCCCCAAAGCTCACAAGTCTGCCCGGGGGCCCTGGGCAGGGGAGGAGGGGCCGGCGCGGTTCCCAGGCTGGACAAAAATAGGTACCCCTGCCCTGTTTCTTAACGTTCCCGTTCTCTGTGAACCAGTTGAAACAAGCCTACGTTGGAAACATCAAGGGAGCGGCAAAGATCTCACGACCTAATCTCGCCTTCCCCAGGCCCTCACTGTGAGAGCTCCGCACGGGCCCATTGCACAGATGAAGACGCCAAGCCTCAGGGAGGGGAACAACTTGCCAGAGGACACAGGCTAGAAAGCAACAACGCAGGATTCGTGCACCGTCCTTTCTGACTCCAGAAATCACGCACGCGCCGGGTTTTGTTTATGGTGGTTTTTTTTCTCTATCAAGGCAAACTTGTTCTTTGACCCCTTCGAATCCTCTCTGGAACGTGGGGAAGAGTACCTGTGCGTTCAGTAAATAAACAAAAGCATTCGAATGTCTGGAGTCCTAATGCCCAGCTGTCTGGGGCCCTGGGTTTAAGGCAGAATCCGACGCTTCAGTTCCTCGCTGACGGCAGAGCGTGATCTCCTGTCTTCAGCAAAAACCCTCAAATGTCAAAACCTGATTTTAATTAGTAGAAATCTTGGGGCGCACGCAACGCTGAGATCCATCTGGAACACGGGGAGGCAACAGCTGCTTATTAGCTCCACAGACAGAGGCGAGCACGGCCAGGGTTCCTCCTACAGCTTCCAGAAGGCTCGCTGGGGGCTGCTCCAGGGGGAGATGCTTCCCGGGAGTGGCGGTGGCTCAGCGCTGCCATCACTTGTCCCCGGGGGCACAGCCGGTACTCGCATCGCCTGCAGTGGGGCGTGATGGGGCCCCAGACGCTAGAGCTTCGGGGTGCTGACAAAGGGACTCTGCTGCTGGGGGGAAGGCAGCCAATGCCTGTGCCCACCATCCTTAGGCTCAAAGCAGGGGAAGGTACATCAGTGCCCCACTTGGGTGCCTTTGCCAAGGACCAAATTATCCCAGACCCCGTCCAGGTGGCACTCGGGCCTGCTAACCCCCCAGGCTTGTTAGAAGCATCTGACAACAGCTTGTCACCAAGAAGCTGCCAGAGTCTGAGCAGGCAGTCGAAAACACTCCTTTTCGATGCCAATTAGAAGGTCATCACCAGCGGGATTTGAGACCTATGTTTGCCTGTCTTGAATTTGCATCCATGTTGCAATTTCCTCCGCCGGGGGTGGGGAGGAGCCTAAATGTCTGCGAGGGCTCTCCGGATGATCCCCAGGATAAAAATCTTAACTCCCACTTGCAGGCCCTGTTCAAAGCCCTGTACGCACATCTCTCTCCCAGAGACACTCACAGGCATGTGCTATCGCTCTCTGCTCCCTTCCCACTTACAAAAGGGGAAGCTGAGGCACAGAGAGAAGTCTTGTGCCCAAGGCTGCACATCTAGCAAGTGGCAGAGCAAGGATTTGAAGGCTGATGACTAGACCTTGGGGTCCAAGGCCAACCAGGACATGCCCCAGTGCCTTTGCACTTGCTGTTGTTCTCTCTGCTCATCCTCCAGCCCAACCTTCTCAGCCTGATGGCTCAGGTCCAACCTGCTGTCTTCTGGAGAGGCATCCATGAATTCCCCGGAGATTGGTGCTCTCACCTCTCAACCCTCTATGTCCACCTTGCTGCACCCAGCCCGGTTCATCTCTGCAGATCCTGGGCAGAATGTCAGAATGCTTGTGGAAGGAAGAAAGCCACGGGGAAGGAAGGGAAGACGCATCACATCCCCAAGGGAGGTGCTCTGCTAACTGACCAGCCATGGGCCATCCCAGCTCCTAAGCACGGCCATCCATGCTGCCCCAATCAGGCAGGACTGTCCCCTAGAGGGTAACGACACTGATGCCAAAGTTATCTTCAGTGGAACACTTCCGGTGTGCAGACACCATCCCGACGTTACAGATGTAGCCATGGAGGCACAGAGAGGTTAAGTCACTCCCCTGGGGTCACACAGCATTCAAGTCTCAGGGCGCCTGGTTTGTGAGACAGGGCACTTGGCCACCCTCTCTGAGATGACCACGGTGAGACCGGAGTCCTCTGCCCTCTGACAGCTATGTCCCTTCTTCCCCCTCCTTCCCAGCCCAGCTCATCCAGTCCTTCTGGAGGCTTGTGTGTTCCAACCTACCTCATGCTCCCGCCTTCATCTCTGCAAAGGGACGCCCTTGAACCTGGGGCCTTCGCTGCGTTCAGCCGACTATGATGTGGGAAGGGAACCCCCCAGGAACAAGGGGGATTTTAGTGGGGGTCCTCGTAGCAGGGAACCCAGGGCAGGGGAGGAGGGACCCGGGCAGAGAACCCCCCGGAGGGGCAGAGTGTGTCCCAGAACCACCGCCTCTCAGTCTCGGCCCACATGGCACTCTCAGGGGGACAAGGAAATGGGTGTGTTTAGCTCCCTTTCTGGACCTACTTATTTCTTCAGTGACCTCAGCCCGCACAGAGCGCTTGAGTGAAGGGCCACCGTGTTAAATCCCTACCAGGCCAAGCTGCCCCCAGAGCTGCCCTGCCTCCTGCAACCTGGCCCCCTAGGCCGGCCCAGATCTGGCACCTGGGACCCCTCCAGCCTCCACACGACACACTTGGTCCCAGCCCAGCTTGACTCAACTCCCTATAATCCTCTCCACCCCTTGCCTGGCTATACCTCCTTCAGATACTTCTAGATTCATCTCATGTGTCCCCCCTTGATCCTGCATGACCTCCAGGCCTGGCCCCTGGACTCCCACAGCCCTGTCCTTCTTCCCTCTGTCCAACCCAGTGTCCACACTGCATGGTCGCTGCCTGTCATCACCTCTGCTCTCCTACCAGCAAGGCAACAAAGATGGAGGAAAGTCAGCACACAATTCTAGGGCCAGAGATCTGCAAAAGGGTCAAGGTCAGGGACTAGGTTGGCCTTTGCCTAGCAACCTTACGTGTGGCAGAGTGAATATAGGCATTAGAGGCAGGGAGGAAGGGGTGGGTGGGTGGATGGGTCAGTGGATGGATGGGTGGGTGGACGCAGGATGGATAAGTGGACGGGTGGATCGGTTAATGAATGGATGGAGGATGGATACGTGGCTAGATGGGTAAGTAGTTAGGTGGATGGATGGGTAGATGAATGGAGGATGGGTAGATGGATGGAAGATAGATAGGTGGATGACAGATGGGTGGATAGGTGGATGGGTGGAGGATAGATGGATAGGTTGGTGGATGGGGAGGTGAATGGATGGATGGATGGATGGATGGATGGATGGATGGATGGATGGATGATGGATGTGTGAATGGATGGATGGGTGGGTAGATGAATGGGTGGATGGATGGGTGAGTGGGTGTGCAGATGGATGGATGGATGGATGGGTAGATGGAGGATGGGTAGGTAGGTGGGTAGATGGATAGATGAACTGGTAGATGGGTGTATGGTTGGATGGATGGGTGGATGTATGAATGGGTAGGTAGGTGGATGGATGGGTGGGTGGATGCAGGATGGATAAGTGGATGGATGGGTGGGTGAATGAATGGATGGAGGATGGATAGGTGGTTAGATGGGTAGGTGGGTGGGTGGACGGATGGGTAGATGAATGGAGGATGGGTGGATGGATGCAAGATAGATAGGTGGATGATAGATGGGTGGATAGGTGGATGGGTGGAAGATGGATGGAGAGGTTGATGGATGGGTAGGTGAATGGATGGATGGATGGAGGGGTGGAGGATGGATAGATGGATGGGTAGGTGGGTGGGTGAATGGGTGGGTAGGCAGATGGATGGGTGTGTGGTGAACAAACAGAAATGGACATAAGAAAGGAATAGAACTGACATCCTGTGCTTTAATATGAAATTAATTTGGTTCCTTCTGCAGCAGGATCAGCCCTAATTGCCACACCACACTGCCTCCCAACAGTGTTAGAGACATTCCCGGGGCTCCTCTCCCTTTCCTGAGCTCCCCTCTGCCACAACCCTAAGCACAATGTATGGTTAGCCTCTAAGTCTGCATTTGTGCCCCTCAAGGATCCTGTGTCCCCGTTGGTGAACATGGCCAGTGGTCTTACCTTTTAGGTCTTTGTTTGGGGTCACCTGTCCGTGCCCCAGCCCCATGGACGGTGCTTGGAACTGTGTCTGAAAGACAGTGGAAACTCAGCTGATGGTGGCCGGTGTCACGGCAGCTGATTCACTTCCCTGAACTGTTTGGGCAGCCACAGGAGTGAGGGAGTACGGGAAAGGCTTCCCAACGGACGGAGCATCTGTGGGCTTTGAGGGATGAGTAGGAGTTGGCCTGGTCAGGAAGAAAAACCTCACAGTCCCGGCGTCAGGACAGTATTTGTTTACAGAAGGCCCAGTGGAAGAGCTGGCTGAGAAGCAGGGACGGGTTTGAAGGTAAATGAGAAGAAACGAACGTGGTGTTGAGAGACGGACCCATGGGCTATGTTTTAGGCTGGGGGTGTGGTTTCCCAGGAAGTCAGGGGTGGGGGGTGCACACAGAGCTAGGGTAGGCATGGGCTATTCATGCGTCCACCCCACCCCCTGCCAGTTCCGCCCAGGGCTTGGCACACAGTAGGTGCTCATAGACGGCACAGCCGGTTTGCCTGGGAGAGTGGGCATTGTGCGTGGTCCCGGGTGCTGGCTGCACCAGCCGAGCAGAAGGAATCTTGTCCTGCAGTCTGCCAGGAATGCCAGCCATCAGAGCAGCCTCAGAAGGATTTTTCACAAAAACTAGGTCAGTCTGGAAACAAAAAGGCTCCATTAACCTCAGATCCTTTGTGGCCGAAGAACACGGACCAAGGTGCAAATGCTTCCCTTTGGAGAGATCCTGAGCATCCCCTGGGGCTGGGGGGATGCCAAGGCCGACCTCCTCACTGCAGACCCCCGAGAACGGCTGCTGAGCGAGGGGCCCGCTGTGGGTGCCGACGAGGAGGCGGGGAGTGGGGGCCCAGTAGGGCTCCGCCTTGGCTCTCCCTGGCATCGGCCTTCCCCCACCTTGGCACGGGAGCCAGCTGCAGCCTCTTCCCCGTGCCTGGCTCCCGTGAGTGGGCACCTCACGCCCCTCACGTCAGCTCTGCCCGCCGTGGCTACGCCTCCAGCCCCAGAACCCTCACAGGCCCGGCCTTCCCCAGCCAGACGCCCCTTCCTTCCCACTCCCAGCCCGAGCAGACGGTGGCAGAACCCACGTGCCCATGAATGAGGCAGGTGAGCTTGGTTGGTCCGAGCAGCCCCCCGGCCCTGCCCAGAACCCCTGGAATCCCGGGTCCAGGGCAGCTCCCTGGCCAGCAGCAGGGCTGCAGAGGCTGACCCATCAGGCCTTGAATCACCACCCTGCCCCTGATCAGCCACGTGAACTTGGGTGAGTGGTCTTACCTCTCCAGGTCTCAGTTCACTCATCTATAAAATGGGCCTGCACGGCGCTCCCCTCCCCATCCACCATGGGGCTGTCATGCAGATTAAATGGAAGGCTGCCCGGCACCCCCCAGATGAAGCCGCTGCCACCCATCACCACCCAGAAGTGTCAGGGGCTCAGTCCTGCACTGCTCACCCCTCACACCTGACCTCTGCACCTTGGTCTCCTGGCCCCTGACTTCTCGACATGTCCTCGGTTTGCACAGAGAGGTTGAGTAACTTGCCCGAGGTCACACAGCTAGGGAGGAACAGAACCTAAATGAAAATGGTGGCACCCCGACTCTGGGGTCCCTGTTCTTTCTCAGGACCCTCTCCTGCCCCTCCCATCACGAGCTCTGCTCTGAAACTGTTGAGAGGCCTAGGGGCCACCCGCTCAGAGATGCGGGCAGGGGGACAGGGAAGCTTGTGGGATGCAGGTTGTGAAGGGCGGTGGCTGTCTTCAGCAAGCCGGAAGGGCTCAAGGCCATCGAGGGAGCCTTCGCCCAGGAAGAAGCAGAGAGAACATTGGAGGCAAGGCGAGGATGTGGGGGAAAGCCAGTCTGCCCAGCCCAGACGGCTTCCGCAGAGCTTTGTCGACTCTGCCAATGCACCCAGCCCATGATCCCCTTTGCTCTCTCCCTGTGACATTCCACTTGTCCCTACATCCGACAGAAATGTCCCCTCCTGCACCCTCCAGGGGCTGGGCCAGCAGCATCTCTGGAATCCTGGGGCTCTGCCAGCCCAGGCGTCCTGCTCCTCGACTGTGAGCACGTGGGCTCTGGTGGCTCCCTACTCCCCAAGGTCCTCAAGGACCAGCCCAGCCCGAGCCATCCCTCTGTCTCTGGCATGTCCGGCCCAGGCCGGACCCAAGTAGGTGGCATAAAAAGACACTCACTCAACCAGGTTCCCCCACCGGGACTGGAAGCTGGCAGGGACAGAGCTAGAAGGCCCTGGGGACATGCGGACGGGTCTCTGGACACCGTGGCTGGTAGAGCAGGGGCCTTGGACCCATATAGTGACTCAGACTGGCTCGTACCAACTCAAGCCCACACAGTCTGGGCCAAGATGTCCCTATCCCCGTTGACTCCCTCTCTGGGCCAGCAGACCAGGCAGCAGGTCTGAGCTGCAGTCCCCGAAGGGTGGGCTGGGGCTGTGGGGGAGCCATCAGCACTGAAAGCCAGGCGCGTGCGCTGGGAGCCTGCCAGGGATACGCTCGCACCAGGGGAGCCAGGAGGGATGTGCCATCCCTCCAATAATCTGTAGAGCGCCTACTCTGTGCCAGGCACTGTTCCAGGTGCTGGGGGTCGGGCTGTGCCTGAGGCAGGCAGCACCCCTTCCCTCCTGGAGTCAGTCTGGGATGCAAAGAGGGGTGCTGGCTAAAGACAGTGCACCCTTTAGGGTTCTGCTGGGGAAGAGGCTACGAGCCAGACCGGGGTAAGGGGTCTCTGTAGATAGTGGCTGGGCCAGGGAGCAAGATGGAGGGTCCATCCCTCCTCAGACAACTCCCGTGTGTTCCGGGCAGGCCCATAGCTACTGAATATGTCCACGCCGCCCCCCCAGCCCCAGGCTCTTGTCACTAGCAGGGAAATCAGAATCCACGTGGCCGACTTAGGGAGGAGGGACGGAGGCAAGGGCGCAAAGCCATGGAGGGCCGAGCAGCAAGGATAAATGCCGGGAGTTAGGACCCTGCAGCCCGATCGGCCACTGAAGAGCCCTGTGCACCAGCTAGCTACCGCTGTGTAACAAATTTCCCCAACAGTCAGCCGCTAAAAGCAGCAGACGTGTATTCCCTCACGCGGTGTACGAGGGTCCAGAATCCAGCAGTGGCTTAGCAGAGGGGGTCCTGACTCAGGGTCTCTCTGAGGCTGTGGTGGAGCCGTGGGCTGGAGCTCCCACCCCCTGAAGGCTGGACGGGGCTGGGATCCTCTTCCAAACCCACTCACGGGGCCATCGAAGGCGCCCAGGCTTCGTCACATGACCTTCTCTACGGGGCTGCGTGCACAGTGGTGGTGGGTTTCCCCAGAGCAAGTCACCCGAGGGAGACACGGCCAAGACCAAACACGCGGTGTCTTTTATAGCTAATTTCAGATGGCACGTGCCAGCTCCTCTGAACCCTGCTGGCCATACAGGTCAGCCCTGGTGCGAGAGGGGATGGCACAGGGCGTGAACCCAGTTGTGGGGGATCATCGGAGCCTCAGGGATGGTCTTGGGCAAACCCCTCACCTGTCTGTGCCTGGAGGTCCTCATCTGTACCCGAGGGTGAACTCGGGTACAGAGTGAACTTACACATCTTAGTGTGTGTAAACTAAAGTTTACACACTTACACACTTAGTGTGTGTAAACTAAAGGATGTGAACTTACACATCCTTTAAAACCCAGCTCAGATATCACCTCTCCTGTCACTCCAGGCTGCTATTCAGCCCCCTTGTCCCTGAGAATTGTCCCACCTTCTCCTATTTGGGTGTCCGTCTCCCCCTATCCTGCAGGATAGCTCAACATTGTGTCTGGCTCATCTCTGTGGCCCCAGTGGCCAACACGGGGCCTGGGCCCCCACGGTCAGCACTCATCAAGGTCTGTGGACATGAAGAAGGGGTTTGGTTTCGGACACAGTGGGGCTCACACCCTTGGCTGAGCTACTGAGAAGATCCCCAGGCTCCGCTAACCACCAGCCTCCCCGGGCCACAGCTCATTAGGGACCAGCTGGGGGGCCCCTCTGCCTGGACAGCTGTGAGGCTAAATAATTTATAAGCCTCTTACCATGGAGCACTGGTAAAATATTTCAATGGAGTCGAGATTATTCATCAAAGTCGGCATCACGCAGGGCTGCCCTTTCCTTGGGGCACCACCGAGGGAGTCGGCCTTTCTTAAAAATAGAAGTGCCATTTATCAGCCTCCATCCACCAGGCAGCCAG
>CM053611.1:105072187-105094144 GCA_028646535.1 Procyon lotor
CCGTGGGACCACACCCCGGCTGGTAGGTCAGACCTCAGAAGTCGCAGACCTGACGGCCCTCAGGTACAGGGGTTGGGATAGATGGGTGGGCGCCGTCTTCCTCCCCTGCCGGCTCTGCCCAGTAAAAAGATGACCGGGGGTGAGGACAGGGTGTGACCGGGGCACCCCTGAGCCAGGTGGCCAAACTCAGAAGTGTCAGCTTAGGTCATGGGGAGCTCACTGGCCTCGGCCAGGTTGCCCCTCCGAGGAGACCCTGGGACTCGGGAGCAGTCCAGGCCTGGGAGGGAGAGGGCCCGGCCCCGGGGGTGACAGCCGGGCTGCCCCAGGGCGGGGAGGGGCACAGAGGTCCAGCCTGGGGAAGGTGGGTGCTGGGGGGCAGGGAGCCCATGAATAAGCAGGAGGCTGGGGTTCCTGGCTGGCTCGGCCAGTAGAACACACGATTCCTGATCTTAGGGTTATGAGTTCCAGTCCCATGCTGGGTATAGAGATTACTTAAAAAAATAAAAATTTAAAAAAAAGAATGGGGCGCCTGGGTGGCTCAGTGGGTTAAAGCCTCTGCCTTTGGCTCAGGTCATGATCTCAGGGTCCTGGGATCGAGCCCCACATTGGGCTCTCTGCTCGGCGGGGAGCCTGCTTCCCCCTCTCCCTCTGCCTGCCTCTCTGCCTACTTGTGATCTCTCTCTCTGTGTCAAATAAATAAATAAAATATTAAAAAATTAAATTAAATTAAAATTTAAAAATTTTTAAAAAAAGAAGCAGGAGGCTGAAGTGGTCGGAAAGAAGGAAGTACCCACCGCGTGTTCCTTAATCTTCACATTAGCCCTAAAGGCTGAGACGATTATACCCATTTCACGGATGAAGAGGGGAAGTCGAGGCATTTGCCGGTGGCCACCCCATCCAGGACCCAGGTCTGAGGGGCCACCGTTCCCATCCTACAAGTACCCAGGCCCAGGTGTGTGCCAGCCTCAGTTTCCCCGCACACACACGACATTTCCGACGCTCGTGCTTCTCCTGAGGTCAGCAGGGGCGTGAGCCCCAGTGGGTCCCGCACTGCCCTCCCTGAGGCCATCACAATAGGCAGAGGAGGGGCAGGAGCTTGCAGGTGGACCCAGACGCCAGGCCGAGGGGCTAGCCGACCTCCATCGGGAAGGATGGGTGGTCCTGGCCGGGAGTCCAGAGACCGCCCCCCCCGCCCCCGGCTGAGTCCACTCCCCGCTCCCGGCCTCAGTTTCCCCACCTGAGGGGTAGGGTGACCACTGAATCGGCTCCCGGGACGGGGAGAGGACGGTATGAGTCAGTGCCTGAGACAGCTCATCGAGAAATGCCAGGTGCGCTGGGCGCGGGATGGCTCCTGTGGCTGGGCGGTTGCCATGGTGATGGGTATTCTGTGTTTACTGGGTAAATATCCACAGCCCACTGCGGCAGCTGATCCTGTCTCATCCAGCGTCCCCGAGACAGGCGCAGCCGGGAGGGTCCTCGGCTGATCCAGGGAGGTCATAGGGCTCTTTATCCCTCCGTCCCTTCAGGGTGAGCCTGGGGTCCGGGTGGGGGGGAGGGGGAGCCTCACTGTTGTCCCGAATCTTCCCCCAGGGCCACAGCCTGCCGTTTCCCAAACTCAGACACAAACCCCCCTACACCTCTGTCTCTGCATAAAATGTTTCCGGAAAGTGTCCTAGGGCCAAGGGGTGACCCAGCCCCCGCTGAGTTCTCAAGGAGCTCAGAGCCATGCAGGGGTGGGTAGGAAGAGGTCATGGCCCCAGAGTGGGGTAGGGGTGAGACACCAGGCCCTCTGTGGCCCTTTCCAACGAAACCTTCCAGATGCTGAGTCTACGGGTAACCACTGACGGCCAAGAGGGAGAAACTTCCATGGGGCCAAGCGCACTCCAGCCCAAGGACACGGGGAGCTCTCCAGCTTCCCCAGCTGCGACCTGGGGATGAGCTTTCACAGCCCACTGAGCCGTGCAGGGTCAGAGGAAGGCTGTGGGTGCCTCGTCCCGACCACACTCAACCAGTGGGAACGAGGAAATCTCATGGGACTGGTTGTATCACTCAGTCATGCGCACATTCCAGAGCCCGCCTCTGCTGCCTTCTCTGTGCCTGCGGGAGCCTGGGAGCCTGCTGTGGGCCCTGGGCCCCCTCGGTGAGCGGCAGCCCCGCCCCGCCCCAGGGAGAGGGAGGACACCCAGACACATGCTGGCGACCTGACTCATGGACCCCAAAGGGACCGTCCCAACACAGCGTACTGCAAATGTTTATTGTAACACTAAGACCAGAGGAACCCTGGTATCCCAGAAGCCCCAAAGACCTAGTATTAAAAACAAAGAAAAACATGAAAAAGGAAGAAGAGGAGGAGGAGGAATAAGAAGGAGAAGTGGTACCAAGTCCCCCCATATTTCCAACGTGAGCATCTTTGGGTCCTCAGCCCAGCCGTCTTCCCCCGGGGGGTGAACAGCGGGTAATGGTGTAAAGCCTGAAAGGGAATCTCCCTGGGTGCATGGTGGTCCAAGGACTCGGGCCTTCCCCAAGCCCCAGCCACAGAGCCAGTCTGGTGAGCCAGTGGGATGTAAGTCCTTGACCATAGCCCATGCAAAGGCCCTGGGGTCGCACTCTGCTTGCCTCCCAGAGAACAGCAGTAGCTGGGGTAGAGCCAGCAAGGGAAGGAGGGAAGGAGAGGACCGAGAGCCAAAGTCAGGCCACAAAGGCCCCCACGGACCACAGTGGGGCATCTGCCTCCTGGGCGGCAAGACAGGCCTATCTTCTATTTCGGCAGATTCGCTCTGCCCATGGAGAGGCTGAGCGGTAGCCAGCTACGGTTGCGGGAGCCTTTGGAAGACCCATGGAGTAGCCATGGGAGGATGACACCAAGGCACGCTCCCCGCCCGGGGTTGGGGTGGGGGTGTAGCCTCCTGAGCCACAGGTCAGGGGCTCCTCTGGCCCCAGACGCTCGTTGCCATATGAGTGGGACCCAGACCACAAGCTCTGGTAGAGGTGAGCGTGCTCCTGGAGGCCTGATTTGCAAATCGTGTTTTAATTACTTGGAAATGATCAGCTGTGTGGCTTCAAACCCTGGGAGACTTCATTTCCTGCCTTTGGTGGAAAACCACTAAGTGGCTGTGACAGAGAGCAGGAAGGGAAAGGGACTTGGAGCTCAGGGCGCGCTCCAGGGCATGGCCTGGCCAAGCCCAGGGCATCCACCTCCCCCATGCCCTCCCCCCCAGCTCCTGCCTCCCACTCCCAGCTGATCAGAATGCGGTGGGACTTCTGCCCTTTCAACGCGAGGCAGGCAGAATTCCGTGGGCCCCTATCCGCCCAGGCGGAGCATTCGTGCCCATGGGCGTTGGCTGAATGTCTGTCTCCTTTGTGCTGAGGACCGTCCCGGGCCATTGGCAAGTGAAGCCACGGGCCTTCTGGAAGCGGTAACCTAGCAGAGCACAGAGCTCAACACACCACGTTCCCTACGCTCCTAAAGGTAATGAGCGCCGTGACGACAGAAGGGGCCTGGGGAGCCCAGCTCAGTGCGGCAGTCAGGGAGGGCTCCGGGAGGAGGCGGCAGGACCAGAGTGCAGAGACCCGGGCTGGGCATGGGGGAGTGAGGTCAGAGCAGCCAGAAGAGCCAGATCACAGGGGGTCAACGCTTGCCAGTTTGCAAAGCGCTTTTCCGCGCATCTCCTCCCCGTGAGCCTAGGAGGAGAACCGTGATTGATGTCCATTTTACAGATAGGGAAAATGAAGGCTCTGGGGAGGAGACGAGCCTGCACAAATCTCAGAGCTGGGACCCATGCCCGGGACCAGGTCATCTGTCTCCAGCCAGCCCGGTGTCTCTGGGGACCGAGAGAGCATTTTCTCTTCCTCACCCAGGGCCACTTGGAGAAGGACCAGCTCCGCCAAGCCAGGGCCGGGAGAAGGTGGGTCTGGTCAGCCACCATCCTCTGTCTCTTGCGCAAGGACAGCAGGCCCCTCACCTGCCCCCTGTGCCCAGACAAGCCCCTCCCAGTGGCCCATTCCCTGCTCATCATCCCCAGATGGCTACAGGGGTCTTTCTCCTGCACAGACAGTCCCTTCTCCTAACCTTCCATGGCTCCCCATGACCTTCAGGATAGTCGGACCCGCAGGCCCTGTGAGCCCTTACCACTGCCGACCTCTCCCTTCCCTGACCCACTCCCTTAACCCTTTCTGGACCCAGACTCCCCATTGCCAGCCACCTCACCCCTCCTCAGGCACACCTGTGCCCTGCCCTCCCCCAGACCCCCCCTCATGAGCCACGGTACATATAGGGAAGCAGATCGCACAGCCCAGTCCCAAACAGTCCTGTGCCCACGGACCCCTGAGGCTGGAGCTCGGAGCCTCCCTCAGCTGCTAAAGGCAGCCTGCATTCTTTGCCTTCCCTAAAGTCAGCCGTGTCCCCCATGTCCAATCTCTGTCTCACTTGGACAGGTCAGTCCCTACCATGAACTCACCTAGTTAAGCCAGGCCCACCGAGGTTACTGCTCTCAAGGTCAGACGATCAGGGCCTTAATCGCATCTGTGAGGCCCCTTCACAGCAGCACCCGGAGGAGGGTCTGAGTAAATAACTAAGAGAAGGTGTGTCTCCGGGGCTGGGAACTCGGGGGCCACGTCAGAATTCTGCCTTCCACCTCGAACTACAAGGTCCCTCCTTCTTTCCTAGCTCACCCTGAAGACATGAAGGAGAGGAGCCAGCTCCGTGCACATTCCCGTCAGCACACGAAGCTCACGTCCCTGCATCTCTGAGGACCACCCTGTTCTCCTGTGAAGGGAGAGAAAGGGACGTCAACAGTGAGAAGCCTCCCGAGTTCTCAGCTGGCCGCAAACCTAGACGAGCCGGTTCCCACCCCGTGCAAACAGTCGCTACCCAAACCAAGCAGAACCTTCTCCAAGCTATGGAAAGTCAGTTCTTTCTCTCTCTCTCTCTTTTTTTTTTTAAGATTTATTTGAGAGAGAGAGAGAATGAGCGGGAGAGGCTAGAAATCCCGAAAGTGCCCGGAAGTGATCGGTTTTTTATTACCAATTAATCTCCAATAGTTGTGAAAGGGGGAGTTCTCAAGCGGGCCACGGTAAAGGAAAGCTCTCCCGATGTTCACGGCGGAGGCTAAGGACCTCCTTCCCTGGGGAGGAGGAAGAAATGCGCCTTTCGTCTCATTTATGCACAGAGAGAATTCGCTGGCAGTTTTACGACTTTAGGCTCTAAGTCAGCAGTAATCCTGAACTCCCACACTCCTCTCAGCGCTCCGGGATCAGGAAGGTCCGAGAGACCCCGGGCCCTCCAAGGGCTGCAGGCTCTCTCTGTGGTCCACAAACGTAGTGTGGACCAGCCCCTCCCAAGCCTGCTGACACAGTGACCCATCAGCCCAGCCAAACCACATGAGGGGACCCAGCGACATAGCGGCAGGTGTCGCTGACGCCAGAAGGCAAACAGACAAACGAAAGTGACAAACCTAAGAAGGTAACCACACAGCCTGTCCCCTGCCACTCAGGGCAGAGCCCATCGGGCCGTGGAAGCCAGCTTACGACATCGAAAGTCGGCAAGCATGCACTTGCCACAAGTGGCAGGAATGCACACACAAGCGTGCACACACGCGCACACGGCCAGAGCTGCTGCATTTCCACAGGGTGAGCCCCCCGGGAGGGGAGGCGGGTGAGCTTGTGCAAGAGCCCAGGAGACGCACTTGGAAGGCCGTGCATTTATGCGACGCTATAGGACAATCCTTGTGGCGTCTGGTCTCGGTGGAAACTTCCCCAACAAAAGACAGACGAGAAACCATTTACTTCCAAAGAGGTTTGCAGACTCAAGGAAAGTCAGATTGACAAGCGCTGCCTCACCAGATAAAAAACACAGCAGATATCTCAAGGAAAAACCAAGGGGTGCCCGGGTGGCTCGGTCGGTGGAGGAGCAGCCTTCGGCTCAGGTCATGATTGGGGGTCCTGGGATCGAGCCCGGCGTCAAGCTCCTCGCTCGGTGGGGAGCCTGCTTCTCCCTCTCCTCCCCACTCATGCTGTCTCGCGATCTCTGTCTCTCTCTCTTCCTCTCTTTCTCAAATAAATAAAATCTCTTAAAAAAAAAATGAAATAGGGGCGCCTGGGTGGCTCAGGTGTTAAGCGTCTGCCTTCGGCCCAGGTCAGATCCCGGCGTTCTGGGATCGAGCCCCGCATCGGGCTCTCCGCTCCGCGGGAAGCCTGCTTCTCCCGCTACCATTCCCTCTGCTTGTGTTCCCTCTCTCGCTGTGTTTCTCTCTGTCAAATAAATAAAATCTTTAAAAAAAAAAAAAAAATGAAATAGAGGAAAAACCAAAACCCGAGATTACTGTGCTTGCTGGCTTCGATTTTGTGGGGGTCGAGGAAGAAAGCCAGGCCTGGACGCTGCTAGATGCTTCGTACTGGTGGAGGAAGAGCTCGGTTTATTCGACAAGTATTTGTTGTGTCCTCAGTTCTAGGCCTGGGAGCTCACGCCTGGGTGTGGGACCCAGACAACAGACCAGAGGGAGCGATAGGGTGTCGGGAAAGGAGGGGGCAGCACCTGGCAGGGGGCTTTGGAGGCACCCTTTTGGATGGAGTGGATTTCCCATCCCCGGGCTTCTCAGCTGGCTTTGCTGACAGTTAGGGATTCTAGAGGTGGTGTTTGACATTATAACAAACAGCACTCTGGCCCCCTCTTACGGTGCCTTGAATTGGCAGGGCCCTTAGAGACCATGTCTAGCCAACTCCGTCGTTGTCCACTTGGGGAAGTCGAGGCCCAGAGGAGGGAGGCAATGAGCTCTTCCTCCTGGGCTGAGATCACAATTTGAGAGGCAGAGTGGGACCCAGCCGCCCTGCCCAGGCCTGAGGCAGCCCGGGGGCCCCTCTGCTCCTGCTGTGTCCCTTCTGGGCTGGAGAATCCCCCCTTCCCCTTCTCCCCTCCCAGACCCGGAGTGGAAAGAGCTAAATTCTCACTTAACAGCAGGATGCTTCTGGGCCTCATTACCATGATGCAAATTAATATTTATTATGCAATTATTCATCTTTGTAATTGCTAGTATTTCAAAGGGAACACAGAGGCTTTAATTGGAACGCTTTGAATATTATTAAAATGGAATGTCAGAGTGAGACGTGGCCCTCTCCCCCTGTCGGCCTTGTGTCACACTGCCTCGAGAGGGTTCTCAGGACCTGGGTCCCCGGAAGCTCAGCTTCCCCATCTGGATGCTCACTTGGTTTGGGCCCACCGTTTTTAGCCTGACTTCTGGAAACCATCTGGGGGCATCTGAAGCCAGAAACACAAGACTCATCACATGCCTGTGATGAGTGAGGGATGTGGCAGAATGCCTGCAGGGTGGGAGGCAGGCCAACCCCGGGGGCAGAGGGGCTGGCCCACGGCCCTGTGACCAGACCAAGCGTCATGGGACCTCCCCGCCCCCACGACTGTTGCACCCCTGCACCCACCCAGCTCGCCACCCCCCGCCCCGGCTCTCCCACAGCACACCCCTGGGCCACACCACTCCTCTTCCCCATGCGGGTCACTCCAGGCTCTCCTCCCTCCTTCCCTCCTACTCCCATCCAACGAGCACTCATCCCCGGCCCTCTGAAAGGGTCTCTTGCCCTTCTGGGTTCACAGAACATTTCCAAATATTGGTCTTTTTGGTGGCAACCTAAGAGGGTCAGAAGTGGGCACCAGTTTTTAAAAAGCAGGATTTGGAAAACTAAGAGAGCAGCCCCCTCCCAGGGGCAGCAGGAGCCCGGGTCTGCCGGCAACCCTGTCACCGTCGAAGCCGACCGACGGTCCAGGCCCTGGCCTTGCATCTCACACAGGCGAGGAGGGGACTGGATACTGCGGGAAGCAAAGAGGGGGTGACGGGGGGCTGGAGAGGACGGTGAAGCCTGAGCAGGGATGGAGCAGAGGGGCTGTTGGCAGCTGGGGAGGAGGGATGGGGAAGAGGGAGGGGGAGGAGACAGTCAACCCTGCGGGAAGGCGGCAAGCTCAGTTTGGTGCTGAGGGACCCGCGGGCCTCAGTGTGGAGATGTCAAGGCTGAGGGATAGATGTGGGTCACAGGAGGGTCCAAGCTACGCCCCGGATCAGAGATGACAGAGATGCCGGGAGGCAGGAGAGAGCCCAGGATAGCCCAGGGGGAGATGCAGAGACACGCCCCTCAGGGAGACGGGGCCCAGAAAGAACGATCGGAGAGGAGGGGGCCTTGCAGGGGGGCGGGCAGAGGCAGAAGGGAGGGCGTGATGCTCGAGTTGTGCTCCCCACAGATATGTTACAGTCCCAACCCCCAGGTCCTGTGAACGGCCCTTATTTGGAAATAGGGTCTTGGCAGTCGATCAAGTTACAATGAGGTCAGTAGGGTGACCCGAATCCAACAGGACTGCGTCCTTATACGAGGGGAATTTGGACACAGGGACGGACACAGAGGGAAACCGGGCGAAGGCACCGGGGGAAGACGTCGCTGACAGCCTCCTAGGACAGCAGCCCGCCAGCACCTTGATCTGGGACTTCCAGCCTCCAGACTGGGGGACAGTCACGGTCTGTTGTTGAAGTTGCCTGGCCTGTGCTGCTTTGTCTGGGCCCAGGACACCAGCAGAGGGGTCAGGGACAGCGATGCTGAGCCAGCGGACATGGAGGGAGGAGGCCCGTCAGGGAGGATGGAGGCACCTCCTAGCTGCCCCTCCTCTGCAGCGGCACCAGCCCGGGCAACCAAGACTTTCAAGTCTCAGGAACCCAGAACAGGAGGCCGGCTAAACCTCCAGCCAAGGTGCCCCCCTCCCCGGGAGACACTGAGGGGCAGGACCCCCTGAGAGGGAAGGGGTGCGGTCCGTGGTTGCATCGAGAGCTGTCCTGGGCGGGCTGGGGTCCTTGCTTCAGGAGGCTGCCTGGGTTCCAGCTCGCTCCCTGGCCTCAGGTGCTACATCTACAAAATGAGCATTAGAAACCCTTCCCCGCTGAGTCCAGGACGCTGGCTCCCGCAGCCCTTTACAGGTGGGGGGTGGGGGGGGCAGATCTGAAATGTGTGGATCCCCGCCAGCAGGAGCCTCTCCCTGAAGGCATCATTACAGGACCCGTCTGGTCCTGCCTCATTTCTCCTGACCACCCGAGCTGTGCTCACCTGGGCCAAGGATGACAGCCAGAGCAGGACGTATCCCGTGTCACTATGTCAGCGGGACAGGCAGGCCCCCTCCCCTGTGTTACCTGGCTTTGCCAGTCACCAGCCTACCCTCTATACCTCCAGGCCCCTTCTCAGAGCCCTCCCCTCCGGGCATGCGCACCTGTGCCCCATCCTCCTGGGGCTCCCCCAGAAACCCAGCCAGGTGCCCTGTCACTTGGGCGGGGCCAAAGGCAAGTCCCTTCTCCTTCACTTTGCAATGCTCCCCAGCCAGTCAGAGGCTGCCTGGGGCTTTAGGGCCGGGAGGTCCTGCCTGTCCTAACCCAGGCATTATTAATATGCATGTATTGTAATCAACAAAGCCAGGCAATTCACAAGACAATCAGAGGGAATTAATCCCCTGTCCTCAATCCCCAGGCTTCCAAAAGCAGCTCTGTCCTGTCTCCCCAGAGACGGGGCAGGGGAGGCAGCCATCCGCCGGGGGGGGGGGGGGGGGGGGGGGGGGGGGGGGGGGGGGGGCAAGGGGGGTTGCGATGCCCTGTGGGATGCTCACCTGCCTGTCCCCTGAACTGCTTCCTTGGCCAGGAGCTGACCTCCCCCACTACCGTCCCCACCCCCACCTCTGGCCAGAGCTGCTTGCTTGTGCCTGATGGGAAAACGGGAGAAAGAAATGAGGGCAGATTTTCTGAGCCTGCCATCCCCGAAAAGGAGACACCTGGGAGAGACTCTGTTCCCACTCACCCAAGGGCCTCCCTTGAGCCTCAGTATCCCCACCGGTCAAATAGGGCAGGTAATATGCCTCCCTTACTTGATCGTTTCCAGTTGCAGTCAAGGTGGGAAAGAGAACGTTCCAGAAGCAGCGAAGGACGGCACGGTGGTGCTTCTTGTGACTCTCACTGGGCCAACAGCACTGAGCCGCCTCCTTGGGCCATGCTGGGGGCTGAGTGGGGGTCCCCTTCCCCCGTGAGGACTGGGCAGACAGTGGCCGGTGGTGGCCGGGTCTGCTTCCTCCCCTCCTCCTCGGGGGCTCCTAGAGAGCTTCTGCGTCCCTCCCCAAGGTTCCAAGCAGCACAGTCCTCCAGGGCATCCCCAAGAGCATCCCCTTCCCTACCCTCAGCTCCCTCCACGGGGGAGGAGCCCAGGCTACTGGGCGGATCCCCTAGGAGGAGGCTGGGCTCAGCCCTCCAAATACTTGTCAACAATGATGACAACAGTAATAATAATACTCACACATCTGCCTGGCACCACTTGGTCCTGACCCCCTCCAGGGGCCCCTGGGTGAGCAGCCGGACAGTGAAGATCAGCGGGAAGGTTCTAGTCCCAGCTCCTCCGCCCATCAGGGGCACAGCTGAGACAGCTGGAGCTCTGGTGGGCTTCTGCTTTGCAAATGTCACCACAGGAGGAAACCGAGCACAAAGGACCCTCTGTACTGTGTCTTACAACTAAATGTGAATCAATGATTGTCTCATTTTTTTTTTAAGATTTTATTTATTTATTTGAGAGAGAGTGAGAGAGCACAAGCAGGGGGAGAGAGAGAAGCAGGCTCCCTGCTGAGCAGGGAGCCCGATGCGGGGCTCAATCCCAGGATCCTAGGATCATGCCCCGAGCCGAAGGCGGACACTTAACTGACTGAGCCACCCAGATGCCCCTCAATTTTTTTTTAAAGTAACATAACATAATAAAAGATGGCAAAAAAAAAAAAAAAAAAAAGCCTATCACAGCTCAGAGAAGCCTAAGGAGGTGTGACAGCTACATATGCCATCATATCCTAGTTGGGATCCTGGGACAGGAAAGAGACATCCGGGAAAACTAAGGAACCGGAGTAAAGTAGGGACTTTGCTAATAAGGATGCTTCAGTCCCGGTTCGTTCATTGTAACGAACGTGCCAAGGGGGATGGAAGACGCCGGCGGCGGGGGAGACTGGAGGTCAGGTGGATGGGAGCCCCGCACGATCCTTGTCATCTCACTATAAATCTAACACTGTGCTCTAAAAAATAAAGTCTATTTATTTTTTTATTTTTTTAAGATACCAGATGACTACTTCACCAAAAGGTCTGGAAGTATTTATCAAAGCTGCATCTTCTCCTGCCCTGTGACCCAGCAACTCCAGTGCTGAGTGTCTTCTCCAAAGTAATGAGATCATCGCCCACCAAGAGGGTGTGTAAGAATAATCATGGCATCTCGGGGCGGCTGGGTGGCTCAGTGGGTTAAAGCCCCTGCCTTCGGCTCAGGTCATGATCTCAGTGTCCTGGGATCGAGCCCCGCATCGGGCTCTCTGCTCAGCAGGGAGCCTGCTTCCCCTTCTCTCCCTGCCTGCCTTAAAATCTTAAAAAAAAAATATTCATGGCATCTTTTTTCACAATAGCCAGAAACTGAAAACACAACTAACGCCCTTCGATAGAAGCCTAAATCACAGTGGTATATTCGTTGGATAAAACACTACGACTAAAAATGGCGACTACCCCATACTCGCCTTCCCAGAGAGGGTTCTGCAGACCTGGCTCCAAGCTCCCCTGGGACGGGGCCAAGAGCCAGCGCCCTGCTGACACGCACCCCGAGCCATCCAACCGTGGCACCCCAAAATGTCCCAGACGCCGTCAAAAGCCCCGGGCTGAGCGCTGCTGCTATTTGGGGAGTTGGCACATAGCCCGGGGAGGGGGGGTTGATGCCAAAGAGGGTTCATCTTTAAAGCAACGCTAATAATTGCAACAGTAACAGTGACTAGAAAAGCAACAACAAATTCAATAGTCAAAACCAGGACAAGGGATGGGCAGCGGCAGAAACAGGACTACACAAAATCGAACGACGACGCCGGAGCGATAACAAACGGCGTGGCGCGGACGCAGACCGCAGAGGCACCAGCGTCCCGCCGCCCCAAGGAAGTACCATCTGTGTCACCTCCCTTTGTGAGGGACTCGGGACAGGGACCAGCCAGGTTCAGACACAGGAGCGGGAGGCAGTCCAGGCGCCCCGACCCCTCAGACCCTGAGCCCTCTGCATCTCCCTCCTGCGTCGGGTCCTGCCCCCCTGCTCTACACGCATGCACACGCACACCACATATCACACACGCGTGCACGCACACCACATATCACACGCACGTGCCCATAGCACACTCAAACGTGCACCACACTCGTGGGCACATGCACGTGCACACATGCACCACAATCACACACACCCACACTTCCACACACACTCACTCCCAGGCCGGATAGACACAGACGAGATTCACACACACGCCCCCACTCCAGGCTCTCCGGTGCAACAGAGAGGGGACGCCCTCGCAGCCTACACCGCCGACGGCTGAAAAGTCAGACGACACGATCCTGCTCTTCCCAGAGGAACGAAGAAAGCCTCTGTCCTCTAAGCCAAGCACCAGGGCAGCAGCCCCTGCAAGGTGGCCATGCTGTCCCCTCCTCTGCCCAACAGCCCCAGGGAGGCCCAGAGAGCGCAAAACTGGCCTGTCCTAGGCCTCAGCCCCCGGGTCCTCCCCGGGTAAACTCGGGCTGTGTCCAGCTGCCCCCAGCCCGGGCTCTTCCAGGCCTGCTCCCTGGAGTCCAGGAGGAGGACCCGCAGCCATAGACAGGTGTCCCCCTGCTGTGGTATATGGCCTTTCTATCAGGGCGGGAGAGGGGTAAGGAGGCAGGGGGAGGGGGCCAGGTCCGTGGAGGTACAGCTGGGCAGGGGTGAGGAAGGCTGGAGGGGAGGACGGAGGGGTCCCGGGGGGAGTCCACTTCCCACGACACAGCTTGGGCACAACCCGGTGGTGCCCAGCACGCACACTTGGCAGCAGGTCACAGGCTGGACTCCACTCAACGGGGCCCTGTTGTGTTGCAGGCGATGTTGTTGTCATTTAAAATGAGGTACATGGAGGGCGGACCCGGAGGCCCCAGGGCTCCCTCTCCTTGGCCTGACCCTCAGCCTCGGAAAGTGACCCTGGATGGCTCCAGGGACAGCGTCCTGCAGCGTTACTGCCGCTGTACACAGACCCCTCCCCCGGCTGTTTGCTTGGTTGCTAGGAGGTTTCCATGGCGACCGATAAGGGATGAGGGAAGCCTGGAAGCTTCACACATCCCCCTCCACTGGTGGGAGCTGGGCCCCCGCAGCCCCTCCTGGGACTGGCCACCTGCGCAGGGGCTGGCTGGTGGGGGTGGGGGCTGGACCCCTGCAGACCCGTCAGAAGCTGACACATCAGGAGCCCTGGAAGAACAGGAGTAGAATGAGGCGGGGACCACAGGAGGGGTGTGGAGCGCCCCCCAAGGCAGCACCTGCTCCACGGAGGACTCGCCGTGTATCAGCTCATCCAGCCAGTCCCCGGGCCCTGTGATGGGGTGGCTGGCTCCCCCCAGCCCCCAGCCACAGATGAGGAAATAGGGGAAGCAGACGGTCCAAGCTGAGCTCCTTAGTCTGTCACCAGTGTGCCCAGGGCTGGTGGGGCCCGGACGCCCCTTCTCCTAACCGCTCATCCTCCAGGGCTGTTTGGGACAACCCGCATCTGACAGCGAGCAGACCCGGGCACAGAGAGGTCAAGGGTCTGCTCCTGGGTCACACAGCGCAATAGGGACAGCCAAGCAGGAGGGGCGGGGGGTCCTGTCTGGCTGCAGCCGAAACACCTGGTCCTGAGACAAAGGCCAGTCCAGGGAGTCGCAGCCCAGGGAGGACACACTGACGTAGATGGGGGCCACGGAAAGTCATGTAATGAAATACCTAGGAAGCAGAGCTGGGTGGGAGAGCAGTGGGGGGTGGGAGGCCACTGCTGCCGGGGAACTGGGCGGAGAAGGCTGAGCCCACCCTGAGTCCCCGGGGTGAAGGCCTTGCTCCCCAGGGCTGGGGTGAGGGCGCTGCCCCCCATCCTCCCCCAGGCGGGGGTTTGGGCATTGCCTCCCCACACTCCTCCAGCGGTCACAGCCCATCTCTTTGCCGTCTCAAACAGCCCTTGAAGGGGGCGAGCAGGGAAGGCTTGCACTCTGTCACGCAAGGAAGCTGAAGCCCAGAGAGCCCAAGTGCCTGCCTGAGGTCATCCAGCTTTTCAGTGGCAGAACGAGCCCCCTAACAGGGCTCTCCCACCTCCTCCTGGCCCTACAAGTTTCCACTGGCACCCTTGTAATTTGCCCTGAAAGATCCCGGACCGTGTGCCTAGGGGGGCACCTGGCCAAGCTCAGCATCTCACATGGGACAGTCACTTGTCAATGGGGAAGGAGCAGCAGCTGTCCCCATGGCCTTTGGCAAATGAGAAACTGAGGCTCAAGGGCAAGGGCGCAAGGGAGTCAGTGGAGTAGGGAGCAAGGGCAGATCCCACGGCCCTGGCCCTAAGCCATGGAGGCCCCTCCATCCCACGGCCCCTGTCTGGAGAGGAGGAGCACAGGGCGAGCAAGGGGAAGGAAAAGCCCAGGAGAGGGGCCGCCCGGTGGTCAGGGCAGAGCCCCTCCATCACTTCCCACTCCCCTGTCTGCAGTGGGGGTGCCGAGGCTTCTGCTCCCTCCAAGGAGGCAGCGTTGCCATGGTGACCGCCGTTACCTGGCAACTGAGCTACATGGTCCCGGGCACCTGCTGGCTCTCCTCTGGCTCTGGGGATGGACGTGTGTCCAGAAGGCCCCTTGTCTCGGGAAACCCACCTGTGGGGACCTGACAGGTAGGCTGGGGCAGGAGGGGACAGGCAGCGCCCCTCCTGGGTCTGAGAGAATCAGTAGGCTTTCGTTGTTTTTCAAAATTGGGAATAGTTTTGATTTATGGGATAACAAAAATAACACTGTGAAAAAAATTTTTTTCCCAACAATATAGGGAAGTATACAGACAAAGGTAAGATTCACCGCATCTCTTTTGCTGGTCTGTTCGTGTCATCCGTCTCTCTGTGCGGTGCCGGGGACAGCGGCAGACGTGGTTTTAACCAGGGATCACACACCGCGTGGCTCGCCCCGCATCCCCACTTAGCGCTGTGTGCGGACAGGTTTCTGGGAGTGACTCGCTGAGCGGGCCTGGAACCCTGGCCCAGGGCGAAGGCTGACCCTGTGCCTCGGTGGGGCTCACGGACCCCAGACAAGGAGAGCCCCAGCATGAGGAAGGAAGTCCTGATCCGAGAGAAGGCTTGGGGAGGAGCAAGGCAGAGAAAGGACCTCTCCCTGGAAATCACAGCAGGCTTCCTGGAGAAAGCCCTTTTTTGGATAGGATTAGAAGGAGGAACAGGATTAGAATACGGAAGTGAAGGGGCGCCTGGGTGGCTCAGTTGCTTAAGCATATGCCTTTGACTCAGGTCATGATCTTGAGGTTCTGGGATCGAGCCCCCTCATCGGGCTCCCTGCTCAGCGGGGAGCCTGCTTCTCCCTCTCCCGCTCCCTCTGCCGTTCCCCCTGCTTGAGCACACACTCTCTCTCTCCGAAATAAATAAAATATGAAAAAAATAAATAAATAAGGGAATGCGGAAGTGAAGATAGTAGGTGGGACTGTGCTGAGACCTCCTGAGTGTCGCAGGGACACGGGGGCCCCTGACCTGCCTTCAGGGGGAAGGCTGGAGGGAGGGCTCCCAGGGGGCCTGGGGTGAGAGGACAGGAGGAGGCAGAAAGAAGGAGAGGCAGAATAGGACTAACAGAGAGCGGGAGGCAGAATGGGGGGATGGAGAAGGAGTTGGGGAGCCGTCCACATGGCCGAGCAGGTCCACTTCATACTTAAACCACGGCTCACATGGGTGCTGCGCTATCCCCATTTTACGGAGCAGCAAGCTGAGGGTCCGAGCCCTTCAGTAAGACTTTCCAAAGGCGACGGCACCCCGTGGTGGTGGCACCCTGGCAGAACCCTCTCTGACTCCTGTCCCCAGAGCCCGCTCCGGCCACCAGCGCCAGCCACCCTGTCCCCTCCCCCCACTCTTTGTCTCAGCACTGGGTCCACTAAGGCCCCTGGCCCGCCAGATCCTCCTGGAGTGAGTGTGCTCTACAGCCCCGGGCCTCCCCTAGGGACGCCTGGTTGGTGGCCAGGTGCACGCTGACCACCTGCTGCCCAGGACATGTATCCTCGTGGGCTCTGTCGTGAGGAGCCATTGAGAAGGAGGCAGCCTCCCAAGCCAAGAGGCGGTCAGGCCCATGGCAGGCAAGGCCCCATCTCCTTCCGGGAGCAGCAGTGCCCCGCTCTCTCCCGATGTTGGGGCGGGGTGGGGGGCAGGTCTGGACAGGGGCTCGACGGGTTCTGCTGCCCCCACCACCATCCAGGACGTCTCAGAAGTGAACTTGGAGGTGGACCTTGAGTCTCGAGCTTGAGTGAAGCCCACGGTGCCCTCTCGTCCCCCCAACACACTCAGGCAGGACCAGAGGGACATGGGAACCCCCACTCACAGGCTCCCCAGGGAGGGCACAGCTGTCTCTCCAACCGGACCCTGAGTCTTCAGCCCGCAGAACACGCACACCAAGCCCCCTCCCCCCTGCATCTGATCTAAGCAAGGGTTCAGTGGGGAACCTTCCTGTTCCAGGCCAGAGGGGCCTTTCCTTCCCCTCCCGGAGCAGGGGGGTGGGGCTGGCACTGCCGAAATCCCTGCAGGCAGCCTCAGGCAGCAGGAAGGCTGTCCCTTACGTACTCCCCGTCCCCAGCCCGGCTGGGACCAAGCTTCCTGGAAGAGGAGGCAAGGAGCAGGCAGCGGGCATACCACCTTACACCTTGGCTCACCACTTCCTCCTTCGGCACCCTCCAAGCCTCTGTCTCCCAAGGCCAGGGGCAGGGAGACCAGACCCCCTCCTGCCTTGGAGGTGGCCCCAATCCAAAGACCACAGCCTGGAGTGGGTCAGGCTGGAGAAAGGGAGCCCACCCCAGCAGGGGTTTTAGAGGGCTTCCAGGAGGAGGCGGTATGTGAGCAAAGCTGGTGACAACCAGGGGCCAGCGAGAGGGAGGGTGGTAAGATTCCACGTGTGGATTCCCGAAGCAGACCTTCTGGGTCAGCTCTGGGCCAGGCCTGGGCCGGCAAAGGGCCTCAGGCCGCTCGCACACCCTCAGAGCGGGGAGGCGCTCTAGAGAAGGGGATGGGGTGGGACGCTGCCCATGCTGATGCAGGTGAGAACGCCAATGGAGAAACAAGTTACTCAGGTCCGAGGGCCCACATCTCAGGCCAGGCAGGGCCTCCGGGGGAAGGAGCACGGGCCCGGGGTTGGGCCGGGTTCCTGGGCTCTGGCCAGCTCTGCCCTCTCTGGTTTGGGGGCTGCCGTGGGTTGAGTGTCCAAATTCCAAACCCCAGAACCCGTGGACGAGGCTGTATTGGAGGAAGGGTGTTTGCGTGCTGGACTTCTGGTGAGGTCCCGATCCCTTGGCAGGTGCCCTTGTAAGAGGCGGAGACACAGAGGGGAGGCTGTCTAAAGACCAGGACGGACATGGGGTGACTTGGGCGCAGGCGCAGGAGCTCCCGAGCCATCAGGAGCTGGAAGAGGCCGGAAGGATCCGCCCCTAGAGCCTCGAGGGGGAGCTCAGCCCTGCTCTTATCTTGATTCTGGACTTGGCCTCCTGTGTGCAAGAGACAGATTTCCTACTGTCTGAAGCCCCCAGTTTGCAGCAACTTGTGACAGCTGCAGGACACTGGCCTGGGGAGCCTGGGCAGCGCCTCTGCACCCCGGGAATGATGGAAAGATTGGGGGGGTGGGCAGGAGAGTGTGCAAGCCACACCCTGGAACTTCCGTCCTTCTCTGGAATAAATGCCCCCACCGCCCCACCCCTCACGCCCAACCACACCCCGGCTCATCTCCAGGTGTCCCCTAGGAGGTCAGGCCCTTGGGAACCCTCAGATGAGCAGGACTCAATGCCTCCAGGGTCCCTTTCAGGCCTGCCCCACCCCGGGAAACTGCAAAGAAAGCAGGGATCCGGGGAGGATAGGGGCTCCAGCGAGATGTGGGGGCTCTGAAGGCACAGAGATCCCCCAGGCCCGGTGGTGCCCATGCTCCTCAGCCCCTGCGCAGAGCTGCGGCCTGGGGTCCTGTGTGTGGTGTCCAGCTCGTAAACGGAGCGGCGGCGCCCCCTGCTGGCCTCAGTGCCCTTCACAGGCGCCTCTGGCGGGAAGCGGGGCGGGTGTCCCGGTGAGCCTGCACCAGGACATCTGTTAGCCAGGATTCTGGGCGTCACGGTCTCATGGGAACAAGCACAGCTACCGTCAGAGTGACGGAGGGCAGGGCAGCACATCTTCGAGTCCCTCCCACGTGCTGCCAGGAGACCAGGGACCTGCCCAGGGAAGGCAGCCCCGGGCCACAAGGCTACTGGGTGGGAACCCACCTGGGACCCTGGGGGCCTGGCCAGTCACACAGCCCCCCCCCCCCCCAGAAAGGTTAGAGCTTGGTTTCAGGCTGTGCGGTCACCATCTTTAAAGTTAACCATTTTGGGGATGCCCGGGTGGCTCAGTCGTTAGAGGAGTCTGCCTTCGGCTCAGGGTCCTGGGATCGAGCCCCGCATCGGGCTCCCTGCTCAGCAGGGATCCTGCTTCTCCCTCTCCCTCTGCCCCTGCTTGTGTTCCCTCTCTCGCTGTGTCTCTCTCTGTCAAATAAATAAACAAAATGTTTTTAATTATTTAATTGAAGTTAACTATTCTGAACAAGGGCCCCTCGCTTTCACTCTGCACAGGGTCCCCCACATCACGCCCTGGTCCTGAGTGTAGAATCCCCCATGAGAGCCCATGAGCTGGTGGGTGATGCCCTCCACCCTCCTGGCATCGGGCCCTGAGCCGGCATCCAACGCCATGGGCTTTCTGGTCCCCCACAGCAAGCCGGGCACACAGCAGGAAAGGTTTACTGATGCACTGAATGGCGAGCTGTCCGGCTCTGCCCCCGGCAGCCAGGTCCCTACGCCCGCCCTGGCCGGGGTCCTAGGGAGCCCCCAGGATGGGTGGTCAGCCCTCCAGTCCCCGAGGCTGGGCTGCTCAGGGTGGGATCTGTGGAGCTCTGCTGCCATCTCACGACAGATAGGGAGAAGGCAGCGCACCACACCCCGGGAGGCGGGAAGCAGCGGCCCAGCCCTATAGGTGGAAACTGGGACATCAGGACCATGGGGACGGGGGCCGCCAGGGCAGAGACCCCAAACCAGCCTCCCCCAACACCAGTCTCTCTCCACCATCTGCTCTCTGTTTGTGCTGTGCATGAGGAATGGAGCGGAAGCGACGTGGTCATGGAGCTGGGCAGGAACCCCCAAGTGGGTGTCCAAAAATCAGAGCCCCTCCCAGAGCCCCGCCCCTGCAAGCCAAGGCCAGAAGACGCTGACCCTTCCTCAGGTCAGTCTCCAGAGGCTGTGGGGGACTGAGCCCAACATCTCCATCAGGTCCTTCCCCCAAGGGGATTCAAACTCCGCTTCCAATCCCCTTTCCCACCAGGAGCCCATGCTGTGTAGACAGACAAGAGCCGGCAAAGTCTGAGACCCCAGCTCTGCCCCCAGGGAAGCCAGCCTGTGTCTGGGAGCTGGAGGGTGGTCTTCAGAAGTGCATATGGGCCTCCAGTCCCACCTGGTTGGTGTGCGGGGGGGAGTGAAGGGAGGGGAGGGGGCGGGCACAGGGAATGGTGCTAAGGGGGTGTTTGGCCTTCAGACCCAGATTCAGATCTCAGCCTGGCGTCCTTTCCACTCTGTTCAGCCTGCAGGCCCGGGGTGGGGGGCGGGGGTTCCCAGATCTTGGCCCCACCTCGAGGACCAAAGGAGATCACACGCCCGCAGTGTTTGGCCCAGCCTCGGACCCCCTGAGCACCTGCGCTGCGCCTGGCCTCATAGCAGCCTGTTGGGGGGCAGGGAAATGACTACACACCTTCTCTGCTCCCAGAGGCACCCCAAGTTAATGCCCCCCAAAACCAGGGAGTGGAGGGGTGCCAAGGAACGTCCTGAGAGCTGCACCTCCAACCCACCTGTCCATCCTGGAGGTACCGCAAAGCCACTGTGGCCCTGGGGGGGAGTCCTCTCCTGAAACCCCTCTAATCTGCCTCCTTGCCTCCCTGAGCCTCCACCTGAGTTCAGGCCATCTGTGTCTTGACCTGAATTGTAAACTATAAATCAGACCCTGCTGTCCCCTGACGAAACACCCCACAGCCCGGTCGCCTCCCCTGTCTTGTGGTGACACCTACCTCCTCCCGGGGCTCTAGGGCCCTGGCCTGCTCTCCCCTCAGCCCATCCAGGTCCTGGGCTCCAGCCTCCCCTCCCCCTCCCCAACCAGGGTCATGCTGGAGCACTCTTTCCCTGTGCCCCTGGCCCCCCCAACACCTTCCTTCCCCCCAACCCTGCAGGCTGGGACCACCAGGACAGAGCCACCAGCCCCCCAGGGAGAGAGGGCCAGTTGACGTTTGCCAAATGGTGGTGCCCAGGGGGTCCCCCTTGCCCACCTTCCCTCAACAGCCCTCAGCGGCAGCCCCACGGCCCCTGATTTGGGCTCCCCAGTCCTGCTGAGGGTTTTAGGGACACGCAGAGAGCCTAACTCCGGGCTCGCTCTCTAGTTACTTCCGTGTCACCTCCGGATTGGCCCAGGGCCACAAGGACGATTGGCCTCCTGTCCAGGGCCTCCCAAAGGAGAAAAGTCACCTCCGCGATCAATCGCAACAAAACGCAGACTAGCCGGGGGCAACCTTGACCTCCTGCAGCGGCTGCAGGGGTGCGTGAACTGCTGTGCCTCAGGGCCAGGAACTCCCGCGTGGCAATAAAAAGAAGTGAGCCACAAGCCACGGAAAGTCACGGAGGGTCCTCGAAGGCACACTGGAAGAAGCCCGTCTAAGAACTTCCAACCACACGCTGTTCTGGAAAAGGCAGAACTCTGGAGACACTGAGAAGAGCCGCGGGTGCCAGGCACCGGGGGTGAGGAGGAGGGAGGAGCAAGCCGCTGGAGCACAGGGGTGTTTAGGGCAGTGGGAACCCTCTAGGTGACACTATAATGGGGGACACACGTCACTTACATAGGTCCAAATCCGGAGAACGTGCAACCCCAAGAGAGAACCTTAGTGTCAGCTCCTGATTCCGGGGGGCGAGGACGTGTCAGCCTAGGCTCATTGCTTGCGACAGATGTCCCCCTCCGGTCGAGGGTGTCGGTGATGGGAGAGGCTGAGCACGTGTGCGGGCGGGAGGGGGAGTCTCCGTTCTTCCCACTCAATCTGACTGTGAACACAAAACTGCTCTAAGAAAGAAAGTCCATTACTCTCAAATATGTTTTAAGAATCAGACCAAGAGGTGCCACAAAGCGGACCTCTCCAGGAGTGGGGACCAGACTGGAAGGGGCCCCGTGCTGCCTGGGGGGCCCAGGCATCACCAAAGGACCTATTAATCTGGCAAAGCCAAGTTCAGCACCTGCATCACAAGAGGGGACAGCCCTGGCCAGAATCTCACGACTGACTGTCTTGGAAAAAGGAAGCCGAGGCCTTGGCAGGGAGGGGTCTGGGTCTGAGTGGAGACCAGCTGGCTCAGGTCAGGTTCCTGAGACAGCAGAATGGGGCTGGAGGACACGGCAAGGGCGACGAGCCAATAATCATTTCGTGACAAGCGGTTTGCCCAACTGAGTAGCTCTTTTTCAGATAAATGGATTTTCAGGAAGTTCCCAAAACAATAATGTTCTCTGCAACTTGATTCCCTGGGAAGGGAAATTTCTGCTGAGCTGTGTGCCTGCACAGATCGGAGGGAGAAGGCCCAGGGACCAACCAGCAAGAGCAAAGCTGGGCTCCCAAGTGCAGAACTCATTTGGGAATGAACCCTTTGAGGTCTCTGTCTTCCCATCGGCAAGGTGGGGTTCGAGGTTACATGGGCTCAGAAGGCTCTTCCAGCTCTGGTGGTCAGGTCTGTATGAAGCTAGGCTCAGAGGGGCTGGGAAATTGCCCATCAGAGACCACCATGGGACAGAGGCAGATTGAATCCAGATGTTCCCTACACCAGTCCAACCCTCTCCTGCCCCCTCACCCC
>CM053611.1:105094644-105155890 GCA_028646535.1 Procyon lotor
TTGGAGTCTGGAGAGGTAGGACTCTCCCGAGAAGGGGAAGGGCTACGTGGGGCCAAACGTGGGCCCTCCCCACAGCCCCTCAAATGTCCGCGAAAATTCCCAAATGCACCCCATGCTGGGATGGAGGGCTCAGGGGTCACCACAGTGGAGGGGGGGCCAAGCTCTTCCCTGAGGTTTCCCGGGTCCCCTGGATTTCCCCTGGGGGCCAAGGACAAGGCAGGGGGGCTACCAGGCAAGCTGGGTGGACTGGAACCCTGGGTGGGCAGGGCTGGGGGACAAGACAGGACATTCCCAAGACGAGAGGTTCGAGGTTAGATCACAAGGAGATCGCCTCTTGGCACCAGCTTGTCGAGGTGGCCTCCATCCGGACGGCGCCCTCCTTAGTGGAGCTGACACTTCACGGGTCCAAGGCGAGAGCCTGGAGCCTCCCAAGAGGGACACCACTAAGGACAAAGGTCCCCCCAGCCCGCCTGGAGCAGCGCAGCGTCCTCACGGCCTGGCTAGAACCCGGATCCTTCCCAGTTCCCACAGCCTACTGATCAACCTGAGCTTTGCACCCAGGTGTGATACCAGGTGTCGCACACAGGTGCGATGCCCACGCGTGGTGCCAGGTGTGGCGCACAGGTGAGGCACGCATTTGTCAAAACATCTCTTGGGTGCCGCCTTTACACAGCGCTCTGCAAGTTACTTCCAGCATTTGCCAGACATCCGCCGAGCACCTACCGGGGGCCGAGCCCGGGGCTGCACCCTGGGGACCCGGAGCTGAAAGCCGGGCTCCCCGCTTCCCCTCCAGAAAAGAAAACCAGGAGGTGAGGGAAGTCTCTCCTGTTTGTCGAGGCTTCCCAGCACACGAGCTCCGCAATGACTAGCTTACAGAAGCAGTGTCGTCTGATGGAGCATCTCAGACAAAAGGTCAAGTCCGAGAAGTTGAAGTGCAAAAGGAAAGCCAAGTCCACAATGGGAAACAACGCAAATGTCATGTTATGATTGCTCAGAAACCCTTCCCTCCCCTTGGTGTCCCAAAATGTTACCCAGCACCAGCGTTTTAAATCTGCAGTGTAGCAGACCGGACCTACAAAGCAAGGAAGAGGGGGCCCCTCTTTCTTCCGCTGGGTGGGTGAGGCTGGGAGCCATTCTGTTTTTGCTTTTTCCATTGTTAGTTACTTTATGTATATTTTGTGCCAAATGCTAAGCACCCCATGGGAGCAGAGTGAATCCCAAAGCACCCGGCAATCTCAGGGCGTCCCTGGACGGCAGGCTTGCAGGCAGGGCCCAGCTGGGCTTCGGGAGACCAGATTCCAACCCAGCCTTGCTGTCTACATCAGTGCCCTGTGGCCGCTCTAACAAAGGGCCACACATGTACGTGCTTAAAACGAATCATTCTCTTGCAGTTCGAGAGGCCAAAAGTCGGGAGGGCTGCATTCTTTCTGGAACCTCAAGGAGAGAGTCTGTCTTGTCACATTTTCTAGCTCCTAGAGACCACGGCCTGTGGCCTCCTCCTCCCTCAAAGCCACGGGCGTGACATCTGCCCTCTCTCTCTGTTTCTGAGCCACGCCACCCGTTTCTTCCTCTAGCCCTCCTGCCTCTGTCCGAGAAGGATCCTTGTGATCACAGGTGGCCCATTGGGTAACCCAGCATCGTCCCCCCATCTGGAGAGCCTTAATCATATCTGCAAAGTGCCTTTTGCCCTGAAAGGTAATAGACTCACAACCTCTTGGATTAGGGCGTGGACATTTGGGGCCGGGGCGGGGGGATGGCGGGGGGGGGGGGGCGTGCATTACAAACCTCGTGTGATAACGCTGTGTGACCCTGGGCAGGTCGCTGCACAGCACTGGGCCTTGGCTCTCTGCATGGACTGGGGAGGTGTCTCCGAGGGTCCTCTCCGTGCAGAGAGCCCTCCGAGTCCGTGGGTTCCAAAAGGGGCACTCACCCATCAGAGAACTCGATTCTGCACAGGTCTATAGATTCGCAAAGCACTTTTCTTAGGTGCCAGGCAAAGAGCAAAAGCTCGTGAGATATTTTCCAGAGATCAATCATCCAATGAATAAATAAATAAATACACAAACTCGTGAAATGAGCTGGTGTGACCACCCCCATTGTGGGGACAAGGAGCCCGAGGCTCAGCGGGGACAGGTCACCTGACAAGGGCCTCAGCCTGGGCGCCCTAGTTGCAGATTGTGTGTCCTTCCAGCACCAGAACGTCTGGGCACACGGGGGGTGCCATGTGCTCACTTGGCGAGCAGAGGAAGGAAATGGAAGGTCAGCCGCTGCTGCGGTGGGGACAGGGGCCTCACCTGAGCCTCCTGGTGGTTTCCCACTGCCTCACGTGACCCTCAGAGCTGCTCTAACACACACGAGTGCTCGATCTGGGGTTTCCTGCCGGGCCTGGGGGACACTCAGTTCTCACCGAGTTGCTAAAAAAGGCAGACAGGCTATCCCGGGAGCACAGCGGCCAGGGTCCCCTCCAGGGTCTCCCAGGGGTCGGCTGTCTCTATTATGCGTGTCACCTTCATTGTCCCTGTTTACCCCCGGTCCTGGACCCCTCAGGGGAGAAGAGCTCAAATCTCCCCAAAAGCCGGACATAGAGGCTTCAAACCACAAGGTCTTGGGTTTAAATACTGGCTTTGTCATTACTCATCGCACAGTCTTGGATTTTTTTTTAACTTAATTTTTCTAGAGAGGTTTTAAGGTCACAGCCTAAATGAGAGGAAGGTACAGAGATCTCCTATACCCCACACCCCCCCCAGGCACCGTCTCCCCGTCATCACCATCCCCCACCAGAGTGGGACACCTGTTACAACGGATGAACCTACGTTGATGTAGCACCCAGAGTCCAGAGCGGACATTAGGGTCCCTCTGGGTGCGCGTTCTGTGGGTTTGGACAAATGTATAATGACACGCATCCACCCACCACTCATGTGGTCCAATAAGGGACATATGTTCACAGATGCACGGGCAGGTTCAGGAAGCACCCAGAGGCTTGGATCTCAGGAAGCTGCTGCCATCCCCGGGGCTGGAAAGAACAAGCCGAGGAAGCAGTGTTTCATACAGAAGCCAGGGGAACCTACAGCTGCGGGGGGCCTCCCAGCCAGAGCCGGGGATGCAGCCTGGCCCGTGGTCAGTGGGAGGAAATGCCCCATCCTCTCTCCCTCTCCCTCCTCATCTCCAGCTGCTGCTTCCGTTGCTGTTTCAGCCCCAACCAGGAACCAGGAGAGGACCCCACCCAGCAGGGCGGACACAGAGCCTGCCAGAGGGTGGACCTGGTGGGGGGGGGAGCAGGGGGAGGGGCGAGTGGGCGGAGGGGGAGCAAAGGGAGGGGGACAGGGATGCCACAAGTGAAAAGTGACCAGCAGTGCTCATTAGGGGGCCATCCATCCCCACCCATTCTTTCCGCGAACATCTAGTTGGCACCTTCTCAGTACCAAACACTGTCCTCACCACTGGGGACCCTTTGGGGGAAGAAAAGAGACAAGGTCCCTCTCTCAGGGACTTTGCATCCTGGGTGGGCAAACTCAACACGAAAGAAATGACCAGTTACAGCATAAAATGTCAAGCCCGAGTATTAGGAAGAGAACCGAAGCAGGACAAGGGAAGAAAGAAGAAAAGGAGGCTATTTGAGACGGCACAAGAGTACGCCGGACATCCCCGGGACCCCCTCGCCTCACGTGCTTACTCCAGCTGGTCCCTCCATCCAGATGCCCTCTCCACCTTCTGGACGCCCTGGCCCGCCCCCTGGGCAAAGGTCCCTGCACCCTGGCGAAGCCCATCCGCACACTCCCTCTCCGGTCACCAGGAAGGTCTGCTGCCTGACCTACCCATTTTAGCAAGGGCAGGTGGCTTAGCTTCAAACAAGCACCATCACGGGAGAGAAAGTCCTGAATACAGAAATATTTGCATAATTGCATCTCAAAACTTGAAGACCATCCCTACAGTTTGACACACATAAGGACCAGCAAAGGCCACGGGAAGGCCCCCACCTGGCGGCCTTGTCCCTGAGGGTCCTCTTCTCTGCCTGTTAATCCTGCCACAGAATTCCTGGGCCAGGAGCCACCGTTGCCCCTGCCCCCCCCCCTTCCCAATGCAGCGCCACAAAGGAGGCAAGGTGGACCATTTTAAACGAAGGGTGAACAGAATACCTTCCTTATACTCTCGGGTGTGGGATCGGGGTGCTCCATCTGGGGATGAGATAAGGGGTGCTGGATATTTCCACCAGGCCAGTACTTCTCAAAGTTCACGGAGCTTGGGAATCACCTGAGAGCTTGGTAAAACCCAGATTCCTAGGCCCCAACCCTAGATTCTGTAAGCCTGGGGTGGGCCGGAGAATGTGCGTAGCTAACAAGTTCCGGGGGATGCCCACGAAGCAGGTGGGGACCACACTTTGAGAACGGCCCTGGGCCGTTCAGACGCTGGCGAGTCTGTTTGCTCCATCCCTGCCCCCTCTGCCAGCCGCCAGACCCTGAGCGCCCCCCCACCGCCCCGCCCAACGGGGCAGGGACTGAATCCGAAGGTCTGATTTTTTCCTCCCCGGCTCGCAGCGCCCCGCACAGGCCGAGGCTCGCGGAGAAGGCGCTCAGTGGGCGTTAAAGGACCGCCGCCGGAGGGTGGGGGGTGGGGGGGTTACTGGGTGGCCGGGGACGCCCCATCCCCGGCGGGCACCGCCTACAGCCTGCGCAGTGCACCGGGGTGGGGGATCGGCGGAGGGCGCCCCGGCCCCAGCTCCCGGCTCGGGCGGGCCCCTTCCCCGGCGGCCGCAGGTCGCCTCCTCGCGCGGGTCTCGCTCGCATCGGCCGCGGAGCCAGGGCGGCGGTGGCCGCGGCCGCGTCCGGCGCCCCAGCGCGGGGCCCGGGGGCGGGGCGGGGCGGAGCCTCGGCGGCCCCCTCCCCCGACCCGGGCTCCGGCTCTGCGCGGCGGCGGCGGCGGCGGCGGTGGCGCGGGGACCAAGGTGAGCGGCGGCGACGGGCCCCGGAGGCCCCGCGGGGGGAGGGGGCTGGTGGGGCGGGGGTCGCACGCGCCCCTGAAGGGGCCGGGCCGGGGCCGCCGGAGCGCCGTGTGTGTGTGTGTGTGTGCGCGCGCGCCGCGCGTCATGCCGAGTGCGGGGACATGGGATGGGGTAGGGGTCGAGTGCCCCCCGGGCAAGGGGCTCCAGCCTCTCCCACTGCGAGTCTCCTGGGACCTCCCAGCTCCTCTCTCCGGGTCTCTTCGCGCCCCAACCCCCCCCCCAGGCCCCGCCCCGCCCCGCCCCCTTCTCGTCTCCATCTCTGACTTTCCGTCTCTGCGGGTGGGTCTCTGCCTGTCGGTCCAGGCGCGCGTCCCCCTGCCTGGTTTCCCGATCTTCCTTCCCCAACACTGCCCCCTCCCCATGGCAGCTCCTCCCCTCCCCTTACACTGCCCCCCCTTAATAGAGCAAACAAAGATGGTCAAGGGAGGGACAACCTCCTTTGGGAGCCCCGTCCGGTTTCAGCACGGGGCCCCACCCCTCTGGCCTCTGGCCTGGGCCTCCTGCCACCTTCCTGTGGGGAGCTGGCCCTGCAGAGCCCTGGGGTGGGGGGCACGCTCTGGGGCAGCAGGTACAGCTGTGGGCAGAGACCCCAGGCCTGGAGCAGAGAGGGTTCTGTGGCCTCAGGACCAAGGAGCCCCCCTCAACTCCCTTGAGAGGTGGCGGGCAGGGCACACTTGTCTGCGTCTGGGCCTCTGGCAAGATCAGACCATGCGCTGGACCCAGTTCACAGGGGCAGGGCCTGGCGCTTTCTAACATTGTTTCCAATGGAGCCACGACAGGGGAAACCTCGCTGGGCTCGGGGAGGGTCCCTGGCCCGGGGGTCACTGGGTGTGGTCTTGGCCCCAGCCGGCCAGCCACTTCCTGTGGGCCGCCTCCATTTCCCCATCCATGCCACGGGCCAGCAGTGACATAGTGCACAGCTGCCTGTAGCGGCCATCGCTGTCCAGGTGATTAGTGATGCTTTTGGTGAAAGCCCGGCTGGGCGGGAGTTCCCCGGGATTCCAAACAGCTTTCCCTGGACTGCATCTGGAGGGAGAAGGGGGCTCCCGGTGGCCTCGAAGACCTCCTGCACCAGGCCCAGCCTGCAAACCCTTCCTGGAGGGGTAAGCTAGGGGCTCTAGGTGGGGGGCGGCAGGCCACCAGATTGTCCTCTTCAGTGACAGTGTTCATAAAACACCAGTGCCTGGGATCTCATCCTGACCTCAGATGGGGGCACCAGGAACCTACATCTTACAGCTCACCCCCACCCCCCGTGCACGTACAAGTGTGAACACCACGGTGGGATGGCATTAGGTTAGAACACAAGATTACAGAGTGTGTGGGGCCGGAGGCCGGCAGGCAGGCAGGTGGTGGGGTGGACCCAAGGGTAGCCCAACCTAGGGGCGTGGCCTCACTGTGCCCCCCTGAGCAAGCCACTCCCCCTCCTGGGGCCCAGGTCCCCCTCCGTCAGCAGGTGATGCCCTCCCAAGGGTCTTTCCTGCCAAATGGTCTGGAATTCTGAGCCGTTTGTTGAAAATGTGGGGGGTACGGGGGTGCTCTGGAGCCAGGGACACCTGGGTCAGCATCACAGGGCCACCCCGGGCCCGTCCACGTGGTCCAAGGCAGCAAGTGACTGTGCTTCTCAGGGCCTCCGTTTTTCCATCTGGAAACTAGAAATCCTAGTGTCCCCCACTCCTTACAGGTAGTCAGGGGGTCCAAGGAGGCGCAATGCCTGACACTTGGCAAGCCCCGCCCCCCGCGACCCGGTGTGCGCCCTGAGAGAGGGGGGCACCCTCTGTGTCTCGGCTACCTGCACTACCTGGTGGGGGGTGGCATTCACGTGGACTTAATTTCTCATCAGCAGGGAAAGCGGTCCATGCAGAAACGTTCGTTCGCTGATGGATTTGTTTGTTTCTAACCGATGGACTAGAAGGCCCGGGGCTGGACGAGCGGCACCACCTGGGCGGTCAGGTGGCGTTCTGTGCGATCCGGCTGGGGTGCTGACGCCAGTTCTTTCTGAAGACGGGCACTGGGAGATGACACTCAGATCTCCCAGGTGACTCCCGGCAGAGCCAGGAGGGCTGGGGCCAGGAGGAGGAAGGAGACAGCCCAGGGCCCTCTCCCCACTCCTCCAGGGGCCCTGAGTCCTGGGCGTTCGTGGGCGTGAACAGAATAAACTTCTGGGATGTCTGGAGGGCGGGCTCCCAAGACGCCCATGGAAGGACAGGAAAAGCCGTTCATTCCTTCACTCCCTCGCTCATTCCCACTGGCCTTCTCTGGGCCTGGCAGATGGCAGGGGGGCCCCAGTTGAGGCAGAGAGACCCACACAGGAAGGGAGAGGCCACAGATGCGATCTGAACGGGGAGCCATAGGGTCAGACTGTGGGGTCCTTGTTGCTCGGGGTCATACAGCGGGGTCAGGATGTCCTGTTTTAGGCTTCCCCAGAAGCCTCGGGTGGCCTCGGGGTCCATGCCGAAGAAGACCCTGCTGTGCCCCAAGTCTGAGTCAGGAGATGCAAATTAGAGTCTTGGACCGCTATGAAGATGTGGCTTTAATGGAACAAAAAGGTAACTTCCTGGTGACACCATAACCCTCTTTTTGCCTTTTAACCACATCCCCCTTATATGTCTCAGGACCGAATCTCAGTGGGGGAGCACCAGTGGGATGAGGGCTTTGCGATCTGTGCGTGAGCCCAGTTCTGGTGACTCAGGAACCCCTAAGTCTGGGACTCGGCTCTGGACGGCAGGGAGGAGGAGCCAGAGAGGGGCTGCAAGGGCCGGGGACCCCAGTCAGGCCCACATGCTGTCAATCCTGACAGCACCCTTCAATAGCTGTGTGGCCATGGGAAAGCTGCCTAACCTCTCTGAGCTTTAGTTCCCTCATCTGCATTGGTAGCTCGGACTAAACTGTTGAGATGATTAAAACCACGGTTTCCAGAGCCAGGCTGCTTGGGTTCGAATCCCGCCCCCACCTGTCCCCAGCTTTGTGATACTGACAAGTCCCTCGACCTCTGCGTGCCTCAGTTTCTTCATCTGGAAAGTGGTGAGAATTGTAAGCACTTGGCGCATAGGGTCGCGATGAGGATCTGGGGGGTCTGCGTAGGGTCCTGAGAGGGACAGTCCCGTGTAAGACTGGAGGAGTGGCGGTCCGGCCACCTGCTCTCGCCGTCACAGGGCTCTGACGCATGGTCTTTCGCCTGGGCTGGCATCGGGCCTGGAGTTACTGTCAGTGTTGGAATCAGCGTTGGTGCCTCTGCACGCCTCTTGTGTCGCGAGAGGACCCGATGCCTGGCCCAGGGAAGCCTTCAGCTCCACTGGTACCCTCCGGGAAGGACAGGGGGGGCCACCGACGGTCTGCGCCCTGGGAAAAATTGGGGTGGGGGTGCAGGGGCCGGGCCCCCACTGGAAAGAGTATCAAGCAAATACACGCAGCTCGTCTCAGCAGGGAGAATTGCGCTCCTCGGTTTTGATTCCAGGGCGCGGCCTGACCCCCTGGGATGAAGGGAGGCTGCTGTTTCCTGAGCACCTACCGTGTGCCTAGTCTTATGTGTGGACTTCTCCAGGCACTAGCCAGCCCAGGGGGTCAGGATAGTCTCCAGGGGGTGATCATGGCCAATTTACAGATAGGCAAGCTGAGGCTCAGAGAGGCCAAGTGGTTGGCCTGGAGACCCGGGCAGCGAGGAGCAGGGCTGGGGCTCAGACCTACAGAGACTGGCAGGTGTGCACACCCCCTTCCCACCCCTCCGTGCCACCTACCTGAAGGTGAGAGAATGTCACCGAAACACCCCGACATCAGGAGCTACCACAGTGGGCTCCTCTGACCCCAGCAGAAGTCTTGCTCGTTTTCTGGAAGGTTCTTAAGGTTTTGCTTTCTGTGCCATCAGCGGAACTGGTTGAAGACCTTCTCTGTGTTGCCCCAAGCCGTTTCTCCAGCCAAACCAGTCTGCCCGGAGCCCCGAGGAAAACCCAGGAGGCAAGATGGGGGGTAGGGAGCATCCAGGCTGGGAGGGTGACCCCCATTCTGCACCAAGAGACCCGCATTCTGGCTCTGGTCCTGCAACATGCCCTTTGAGTCTGAGGGATCATTCTTCGGGCCTCAGTTTTCAAATCTGTGAAATGGAAAGTTTTATTTCTACCCTGCTTGGTTCCCGTGAGGGGGAGGGGCAAGGTAAAGCTACAAAATAGTAGTAGTCAACACATAAGCCCTTGAGTTGCACCCAAAGACAGCTTAGAAGCTTATGTATTTGCCCTCATGTAACCCTCTAAGGCCATGGTATGATCCCATTGTACAGATGAGGAAGGCAAGGCATAGAGAGGTCAGTTTCTTGTCCTTGTTTAGGTCTGATTAAGATGAATGGAAAGCCAGCCACTGAGGCCACATATTGATGATAATAAACATGATTCCCCTGCTTGATTATTTCCTGTGACAGGGAGCTCACTACCTTATGAGTCCCTGGGACTGTTAGTCTCGGACTTGAGTAGGTGGTGGTGATGCTCCCTGGCACAGTAGACTCAGTGTGGAAAGGGAAGGCTGGGAGAACATCCCTCAGCTTGGCTTTGGCCGTGCTGGAAGCCCAGAGGTGGAGAGGTGGGGAACTGTGGTTTCCACTCTGTTACGAAGGGGGGTAAGACCCCCAGGGCACAGGGCTGTTGGGAGGTGTGAACTAGGGGGTGCGATGTCAAGTATCTGGCAGCAGCAGGGGCTGGAAACGAGGTGGCTGTCACTAGTGTCGTGTCATCACTCCCAGGCTTGCTGTTAGTACTAGTATTATTTAGGTCCTGTGTCCCTAGGAAAATCGTGGTCCCCTGCAAACAGGAGCCAGGCACTCTGTGTCCCTGGGCCCCACCCTGAGACATGCTCAATATCTATTGATTGGATGCCTGATGTTCCAGTCCCTCCAAAGAGAAGGTCTCCATGTGGGCAAGGTGCTGGGAGACCCTTCATTTATAGAATCGCATCCTGTGCCCCAGACTGGGGGGTCATCAGCTCCATTTTAGAAAGAGTCCTACTTAGTGCAATGGGCCTGCCCAAGGTCACATAGTAAAAAGGGGGAAAGCCAGGAACGCTTCCTGGAGGAGGTGGCATGGCCCCGGGCCAGCAGGATGGAACATAGGCCCGGGCCAAAGGGCAGAGGGGGCTAGTGCTCTAGGCATGGTGAAGAGGAATGTAGGCGCTGTCCACGGGGTAGCACCCAGCATGCAGTACGCAGCCCAGGGCGGGGCAGAGTGTGGGTGAGGCTCCGGGGGGCATTTGCTGATCTGAGCTGAGCTGACCTGAAGTCTCACACAGTAATGTGCTAAGCGGTCTGGGCTCCTGACCCCACCCTGCACCCCACCCAGCCACTTCCTTCTGTCCGGGCAGGAAGGAGTGCTCTGTGGGCTCGGAGGCGGCAGGCACCTTCCTGGGGACGGCTCTGTGAGCAGTGATAAAATATTTATCCAAAACAGCGGCATCCCTGCACAAGGCGCAGCCAGGGGCAGCTCCCATCCCTAGACCTGCAGCCTCCCTGCATCCTGCTGAGTCACGGGGCAGCCCAGGGAGCCCCCTGCCCGTGCCCTCTTTGGCCCCTCTGCCCTTTGCCCGTGTGGGTGCCTCATAATGTGTAAGCCATTCAGCTGCCCACAGGGCACCCAGTGCAGTGAGTGCTGAGGGCTCCGGAGCTCACTCAGCGGCCAAGGTAACAGGCAGAGGAGGCCTGCAGGCCGGGATCCCTCCTGCACTCACCCCTGCAGGGTCTCACCTCCTTGGTCCTCACGGCAGCCAGCAAGGGAGGTAGGACCTCTTGCATCTCTGTTTGGGGGGGTGGGGGATACCAAGGCTCTGAGTAGGGGTGCGGCAGGTCGAGCCTCCAGCTGCTAGCGGCTGAGCAGAGGTTTGGCCCTCGTCTGTCTGACTCCTGTCCCTGGGAGGCCAAACTCCCAGTGCTCCCAGAATCGGGGGCCGGGCTATCTGTCCGTCCTGATGCGGCCCTGAGCCATGACTTCGGGTTTGTGCTTTTGATGTTCAGAGTAAAAGCAACAACAAAAAAACGGCAGCAGATGGCTTCTTCCTACAGCCGTGTGCTGGGGGAGGAAGAGCAGGGGGTTCATTTTCTTTTGTTCGCTCATTCATAAAATATCCTCTGGGTGCACTGGCCGTGGGCCAGCCTGCGAGGTTCCGTGGGCCCGTGGGGGACACTGATGCCACGGTGGGGGGAACGGCAGGGCTGGGTTCAGGGCCCAGGCCACTCACCGCCTACCTGTGGGTTGGGGGAGCTCCGGCAGGCTGCTCCGCCTCCTTGAGCCTTGGTCTCCAGGTCGGGCTTGGGGGTCAACTGCGCTTTCTGGAGTGAAGATTGCACCTGTGTCCTTGTTCTCTGTCACCGCCTCACACCAGCCTGCCAGGCGTTCATTGGCCTTTGGACCAGGTCTGGTTTCCAGAGAGGCCCCAATGAGTTTGCGGCCAGCTGTCCCAGGGAGGGACCAGAGCTCGTGCCCCGGGGGGGCCTTGCAGAGCTGCTGGTCTGAGGCAGCGGCTTTTCCCAAGGGGCAAGCTCTGGTCCTGGAGCTGCGCTTGCTGCCCGCAAGCGTAAGAGGGAGCCCAGTCGCATGCAAGCCGTTGGTGGGATACGTGTGGGTGGCCGGGGGTCATCTCCACCCCCATGCTGGACCCCCACCCTGTGTTAGATCGGAGCCGCTGTTGCCCCTCACCACTTGCCCACGCACGCAGGGCATCTCATCTGCCTATTTGCTCTTCACCCTTCCCTCCTATCGGCCTCCCCATGTTTCCTCTGCCCGGAACTCTTCCTGCCTTTTTCTTCTCCACTGGGGGCTTCCATTGGTTCTTCAAGTCCCTGCCGGAAGGTGCCCTCCTCCTCCAGGAAGCCTCCTCGGCTGCCCCGCGTCCACCCAGGCAAGATGGGGCAGCCCATGGAATCTTGGCTCATATATTTGAGGCAACACTTAGCACCCCGTGCTCGTCTATTCCCGGCCTCTTTCCCTCCAAAGGCTCCAAGGTGGGGCTCTGACTGATTCATCTCCGGGTCCCCGGGCTCGGCTTGGGGCTGGCACAGAGCCGAACCCCGACAGCGCCTGATGAATGAACGAGTGAGCGAGTGAGTGACATCCGGGACCATGGCGGGGTCTCAGAGGCATGTGGTAAGGGACGGGAGGAAAGCTAGAAGGTGTGCTCCGTGTGGAAACTCACCTCATTTCTGGACTAGGCTCTGCAGTCAGGGACTCCATGCACCTGACCAGAGATGATGGACGTTCAGTGGGACAGGAAGGATTTCTGGGGCCAGGAGAGAGACAGGCGGGCGGGGGCTTGTTGCAGAGCCCTGGGGGTCAGGAGGGCTGGCCTCCTGGCGTTGGAGCCGTGTGACCCCGAGCAGTTCGTCCCATCCATCAGGCCTCATGTCCATCCTGCAAAGGCAGCCTGTCCTTGTAGGAGGGCAGAGCGTGTTCACGGGCGTTCATTCCATAACTTTGCACGTGTGTTGAGAGGCATGTGCTAAACTCTGGGAGGCAGTTGCCACAAAGGCACAGCTCTTGCCTGCTGGGTCTAGCTCTCCATCGGACTGGCCTGCCGTAGTCCGACAGGGGAGGCTGATGAGATGCAGACCCGTGGTGTGATGGCGCTGTCACAAAGGGCAGCCAGGGGCGGCCCCAGCCCAGCCATCAGCCTTGCGTAGCTGGCGCCTTGCTGGCGGGTGGGTTTGCTAGGAAAGCAGGTGGGCTAGGCCCGTGAGTGCTTCGTGGCTGGAGCCCTGGAGGAGGGTGAGGCAGGGGTGGTAAGACCCTGAAGGAGAGGGCTGGACAGGATCCTGAGTGATGCAGGGGGAGAGGGGGCGTGCCCCGGCCCAAGAGCATCTCGGCAACGGCATCCCCTGAGCCCTCCACCCGCTGGCCTGCCCCTGCAGCAGGCACTTCGCACTAAGGAGCCCCTGAGATCCTTGCCCCAAACTTGTGAGGTCGGCACTGCTGTGTCCCCATCTCACAGATTGGGGACATCGAGGCCAAGTCACAGTAAGTGACAGAGCTGCACTTTGAATGCAGGTCTGTTGGTCTCTAGAGCCCAACGCGGGGGAGGGAATCCCCCACCTTCCCTGCAGCCCTGCCCCTCACGGGGCCTCCAGGCCTTCCGCTGGGTCATCTGCAGAGAGGGCATCAGCAGCTGACATCACACAGCACGGGAGCACCGTCATAACCCTCACCATGTCCTGTCGTCCCTGGGACTTATCCTGTCATCTGTGGCCAGAGCATCCCCCAGGGTGGCTGGGTAGGGGACGAGATACAGCACGGGAGGCACCCTGGGGACAGGTGAGCCCCCAGAAATGGAAAACGAGTGTCTCGTCCCAAGACCAACCAGAAAGAGCTCCAAGCAGCAGCGGGCCCCTGGCACCGAGGTCTGCCCACTGAGTCACAGAGGGGGCGGGCCCACCGCGAGTGAGCCTTCCTCTGCTTCACCTGAAGGTGCAAAGAACCAGCCAGTGAAGGGAAAAGGCCTCCTCCCTGCTGACAGTCAAGGGCGGGGGCCATCATCCTGGTCTGTGGGCCCCAAGGCCAAGAGGACCCTCCAGGAGACTGCGGGGTCTGGCGCTGGGGGGGCAGTGCTAAGAATGTCCCTGAGATGGACGAGCTTCTCCCCTGCATGTATGCTAACAGGTACTGTCGGCAGGAGGGAGGCGGAAGGGGCCTGCCCAGGCCCCAGCCAGGGCTTACCATCTTTGCTCCAGCGGGAGCCCCGTTTTTAGCTGCACAGGCAAGGTGGGGGTGGGCTGGGCCCCCTGGGTGTAGCCTCAGATGCTGAGCTCTAGACTCTGCCACGTGCCCAGTGCAGGCCTCCATCCCCTATTGGTAAAATGGGGACTCCTCCCTCCCCACCAATGTCATCTCCTCCTCCCAGGGCAGTTACAATGGCCTGGGGTAAAAGATTTGGCCCAGGTCAGATTCAAATCCAGCACTTAGCTCAGGGCCTGGCATGAGCTAGTTTCTCCAGAAATACTCACTGAACGAGAAGGAGGGAAGTTCACACAGCCTCTGGCCCTGTCCTCGCAGCCCTGTGTCCCCCGAGAAGGGCTGCTAGCCGCCTGCCCACGCGGGAACACTGTGAGTGAATGTTAGGTTGTACTTACGACCACAGGAAATGGCCAAGGAAAGAGTCGTGAACTTGTCCTTAATAGGAGGGGTCTCACTCTTGACCTCCGAGCAGCCTGGGCGGTGCTGTCCTCCAAATGCAGATGCACACGCACTGTGGTGGGGCTCGTGGGGAAGACATTGCTGGGTGAGGTCACCCTGGGCAGGGTTTTGCAGGATGAATAGGAGTTGGCTGACCAGGCCAGGCTTAAAGGAAGGTCTTCCCAGATAGAGTGAAGGGCAAGCACGTGGCCATGAACCCAGCCTGGACTCCGAGGACAGCTGCTTTCTCCAGGATGTTGGCCTCCACTTTCATTCATCTGGGAAGCCTCAAGGAGGCTCTTGACTCCCCTTCCTCTCCCCTCAGACATCCCCAGAGCTGACAGCCTGGTGAGCTACCTGCAAGAGGCTAGGGGCTTACTGCCTCATCCTCTCGTCTCATCCCTGTGATGCAGCCCTAGAGACCCCTTCCTGTCACGGGCCCCTCCAGTTGGGGCGGGGGGAGGGGAGGAGGAGGGAATCACTGTGCATTGAGCCAGCACAGGGGGCGGTGGATTACAGGTGCTACAAGGCACCTCGCCGCCTTGGTTCCTGGGCAGAGCTAGCTCTCCTCCCTCCCCACCTTCTCCGCCACTCACACTGGGAACCACAGGGAAACAGCCAAAGCACCTGTTATGCAAAACCAGGAACCACCGAGAAGAAGACCCGAATGAGGAGCCCCTGGGGGACCAGGCCAGGTGTCAGGGCAAGGCTGTCCTCCCACGCCCAGGACCTCAGGGAGAGAAGGGCTCAGGGAGACCAGGTGGCAGGACACCACGTCTGCCTCCAGGTCAGAGCCTAGCTTTCTGGCTCAAAGGACTCAGCAGATGAGCAGCAGAGACCAAGCCTGGGGTGACCGCTTCATGCTCTTGGGGACCCAGAAAGCCTGGATCTGAGGCCAGTCGACTGACCTTACCTGCAGACAAGGGGTAATGCAGGTCCAAGAGGGCTGGGGTCAGAGGGGCAGGCTGGGGACAGGCCCTGGGGGTTTTCAGCTAAGTGAGCCTCATGTGACCCTCACCCCAGTGCTCACAGAGCCCGAGCTATGGGTCCGGCCTCATCTTGGCATCCCAGTGGGAGGGGGCCCCACGTTGCTGGGTAAGGTCACCCTGGGCAGGGTTTTGCAGGATGAATAGGAGTTCGCCGACCCAACCCCAAGGCCCCCATGCCTCATTTCATATACGCGGCCCCTCCCACCATCACCATGACCCCGTGAGGCCCTGTCACGATCCCCATGTGACATGCGCAAGTTCTCACTCTGGTAGTGGTGAGACCAGGTAGGAGACTGAAGCCGGCAGAACCTGGGGGCCGGCCGGGTTTGTGATGCAAGAAGGGAAGGCGACAGGAGCTAGCCCACGGACTTGAGAGGTCTGAAACCCAGGTGGTGGCCTTTCCCACACCACAAGGCCAGCAGCATGGCGCACACTCCACGCCCCCTACCTGGTGGGGCTCTTGCCCTTCGCACACCCTGCAGGTCTGGTCCCCTCCTGGAATGCCCCTCACCCGCACCTGGCTTCACTCCAAGCCCAGCTCCCGGGGCTCTGGGGACACGGGGGCCAATCCTGGAGGGAGGCCCTGTCTGTCTGAGCTCCAGCTATGGCCCCACACCGGGCAGGTCTGGGACAGCAGGTGCAGTGGGTGAAGGGCACAGGAGGAAGGCCCGAGGGGCATCTCCCGACTGCCTGTGTGGCCTTGTGTTTTCCACTCCAGAGCCCCTCCCAATGGGCTGCCGGGAGATTACATCAGGCAGGTGGAGTTGCTGAGCACGAGGCCGGCCCCTGCTGAGGGTGCGGCCCACCCGGCCCTGCAGAGCAAGTTCATCTTTCCACGCGCGTTTAAAATGTCACAGCTGCTGAAGGCTCTTCAGGACTCCCCAAGGCAATCGCTGTCCTCCACCCACTGCCTCCTGTGCCCCTGCCGTCCCGTGACTTACCAGGAGGTGCTCACGATGACTAAGGACCCCGTCGTGGCAGCCCCCGGGTCAGAGCTGGGCTCAGCTGTCAGCCCTTCCCTTGCCTGCTGTGCACCTGGGGCCAGCCAGTGCCCTGTGCACTGAAGCCTCCTCACTGTGAAATGGAGTGGGCATTCTGACCTGTAGGGCCCCCCATGAGGGAGGAACGGGGGCTCCAGCACCCAGTAGGACCTCAGCGTCTGCTCCTTTTCCCCACCCGTGAGGACAGTCCTGCCTGTGGGTGAGCTGTGTGTCCCACCCCCGCCCGAGGCCTCAGTCTCCCTATCTGTAAAATGGACAGCTGGACCTTATGAACTCCTGGCGCCCTTTGGACTGGGCTTCCTGTGGGAACCAGCGGAGTGAGGGGGGCCCGTAGAGACAACGTCGGAGAGGGGTGGCCCAGCACCCTGCCCTGGGGAGCCCAACTCTCATTTCCTCCTGCTGCCGTGGTGTTGAAATGGCCTTTTTTGTAGGAAAGGAGGACCAGGTAGTTTTTGTTAAATGCCCTTTTCTTAGACCCTGTGTCAGTTCCCAAACCTAAACCACATTCATGGACGGGGGAATTGTAGCCACGGTAGACACGGGTACGTGTGCGGAGGGAAGCGTGCCGGAGGGACCCCAGGGGCGTGGGAGAAGGTCCCTTCCCCACAGACTCCTCTGGGAGTGAGATCCTGAGTCTCTCCTTCCAGCCCCGGGGAAGGGAGTCCGATAGGGGCGGCTCCCCCCGCTCAGTGGGCCCCTGGGGAAATGGCCTGCTGCTCTCCCTGACCCCCCTGTGTGCCTGCGGGAACGTCGCCCTCAGCTTCACCAGCCTGTCTACACAGCACGACTAGTGAGCCCTGCATCAGCGGGCATCACGCTGGTGTGATTGTGTGTGTACCTCCCCAGGCCTGTCCTTGGCTGTTAGAAAAATGTTCCTGAAGTCATGCCCGCGGCTATGTTGTTGCTATAAGCGTTATCAAGATGCACCTAGATTGAGAAAGTAAGTAAATAAAGCATGCCGGGAGGTCCAGTATACCAGTGAGATATGGACTGATTTTTGACTCCGAGCTTCCTAGCGACAAGAGCAAAGAGGAGAGGATCACGCACGAGATTTGAATGCCCTTTAGATGAAAGCGCAGGTTTCCCTGGTAATGAGACCCGAGGGATGATCCTTCTCAGAAACCATGGGCTGAGCTGCGTCCTTGGTATTCCTATGGTCTGGCTTGGTCCAAGGACCCGGTGTCTGGAACAGGGTCCCCAGGCTGCCCAAAAGGCAGGGGAGAGGGAGAAGGGCTTCCTCAGGGGGTCTGCGAGAGGGACCCCGTGAGGTCCCATAACCTCGAGAGGACTGAAGGGTCCTGGGTCATCTTCAAAATCCACAAGGATTTCACCTTCATGTGTTATAGAGAGAGCCGTGTGTATTTAAGTACAAAATAACATTTTCCTTCCTCCAGATATGTCCGCTCAGGCACACCTAGCCCGGTGCCCAGTAATCTGGGACCACTGAGCCCCATCCCCAGGCCCGGGACGCGGGCTTCCCAGGAGGCAGCTGCCTTTTGTAACATCGTGCTCTGTTCTTGTTTTCCGGTGTGCCTTTGACCGTGTTAAGCAAATGCACTTTACGGTGTCTTTCCAATTGTTTCTTGGCTCAAGTCCTCGGGAGTTTTGTCCTGATGGTTGTAGCGTGTGCCTCCTTCCCCCGGGTGGCCTGTGGGCGCTGCAACCTTGGGATCGTGAGTTTCTTTCCAGCCAGGGGTTACCTGTGGACACCTGGCCTGGCTCAGGGGTGGGGAGGGGGGAGCGGCCCCGGCTATCACCAAGCTGGTCCGGCGGCGTCCTGTGTGAGGGCGGATGCCCCCCACAGGTTCTAGAAGATGTGCATGCTCTCCCAACTCCCTGGCGCTCAGGTGGACACACGATCCACCTGTCAAAGAGACACACACCAGTCTCTCTTTGCCAGGGGGCTGATCTTTTGTTAGAGGAATAGCCCCGCGAGGGCCCTGGCTTTGTGGGAGGGGTCAGTTGCCTCTCCCACCCACCTGCTCGCTCAGCATCTTCCCTCCTGACTGTGTGCTGGTTTTCCGCTCTGTCTCAATGCCCCAGCTTCTAGTTCCTAGCCTTTTCCTGGGACTTCATTGCTACGCTGATTAGAGCACAGTGAGTGGAGCGCCTAAGACTGAAGAAAACAGTCCTGGGAGCCAGGCCACCTGGGTTTGGATGCTAGCTCGACCAGCACGGGATGTGCTCAGTTTCCTCATCTGTGAAATGGGCACAGCAATGACTGAGGTTGCCGGAAGTGTCAGAGGGCTCGATGCACTAAGGCACTAAGAATGTCCCTCCACGTTGAATGATCGCGTCTTTCAATTGCTCTTCGGGGTAAGCACCCGTTAGTAAAATCAACACTAAATATGATCTGAGTGTAGGAATGAAGCAATCTGAATGATAACATTGGTATTCTCATTCTGGCCCTGGTGATCTTCCTCCCTTTCTTGCAAGCGCATACAAAACTACAAAAGTTATGCATTTAGAAGATGTGTCATTTTTTTTCCCCAGCATTTCCAGGAGATGGGTGTAGAGAGAGAGCTTTCAGGTCGTGTCATTCTTTAAATTGTCCAGCCTCTTGACCTTTGAGTGGTCAGTGCAGAAGAATCCAAATGCCCCCCCATGGACGACTGCTTCTTAGAGAGAACTTTCCAGAGTCTGCCACCGACCACCGTCCCACCATTGGTCGGCCACCGACCAACTCTGTGACTCAGCTTCCCATCCATGCAAACCCTCCATCCCTTATCTGAGACCCTCAGGGCCAGATGTGACCTGGGAACTCCCGCTGGATTTTCAAATGCTGATTCAACCTGTTGATAGCTGGCAGGAGATGTCCAGGCGGCATCCTGGGGACTGTGTCTCTAGTCTCTACCGGGTCTACTCAGAGGGGGCTAGACAAGGACTCCAGATAGCCTCACATCAGGGTGGATCCAGATTTTTCGGCCAGACTCTGAAAAAAACTTGAGTGTTCTAAGTCTGTGCATTTCCTGGCTGCGGATGGGGATCTGCAGTGGGGGAGAGAAATTAGCCTCAGCTTCCCCTCCAGCAAAGCAGAAGTGGGGAATTACCACCAAGGAGCAAGGGGGGGGTCAGTGGGTGGAAACCTGTGGGGTAAGGGGCATTCTTGTGACTGACTCCAGGGCATTCTTACTGAAGGCAGGCCAGGGTGATAAGATACGGAGGGTGGGGGTTTGGGCTAAACTGACCCAGCAGGATTCCTGCTCAGACTGGATCCTACAGGGCAGGATGGGAAGCCCCAGGTAGGCCCGGCAACCGAGGCTCCGAGGAGCCTGACCACAGTGTGGTCAAGAAGAAAAGTCTTTGTCTGTGTCTACGTGGCTCATACCATGTGCCTCTGTGCTCTGCCGCCATGGCCTCAGCAAGCACCCAGTCTGATAGAGGAGGCCGACCTCCCGGTCAGAGGGAGGACAGCGTGGGGGGTGGGGGAGGTGCAGCTAGTGATAACAGCTCGTACCCGTGAGCACCCACTGTGCACCTGACCCGTTTTATATCTGTGGACAGCTGTTCAGCCTTGGGAATCACCCGGGGAGGGAGGTGTTGTTTTGGTTCCCATTTCATAGATGGGGAAACTGAGGCACATTGAACAGCAGTCGGGAGCCCGAGTTGGACCACTGTTCGCTGGTGAAGCCAGAGCCCATGCCCTGAATCAAGACACTGTGCTGTCTTCATAGTATTATTATTACCATCAATATCGCTGGAGAAGAAATGAGTTGGAAGACAGGGAGGAAGGGCATCCCGGGGGGAGGGCAGCGCCTGGGGAAAGGCCCGGGGTCGAAACAGGCAGAAACCCCGGAGAACTAGCAGTCACTCTGCCCTCTGCTTGGAGGTTGGTGGCAGAGAGGGGCCTGGACGGCTCAGACGGGGGATGTAGCAGTAATGGAAGGAATGGAAGCTTGTGCCCAGGCCGTGGAGGGCCTTGGACGCCGAGCTTGGAAATGTGGCAATCTGGCAGGCGGAGGCCTTCCTCTGAAGCCTGTGCGCTGGGCAGCGAGTGAGTGGCTGGCAGCTGGGTGGACCCCGGCAGCTGTGAGGCCAGGAGGCGGTATCTGGGGGCGGGGAGGAGTCTGGAGCCTGCAGGGCTTGGGGGCCCAGAGCGGTGGGCGAGCTGCGGGTGCAGGCTTGGGACCCGGGCTTGCTGGCCCCGAGGGGGCTGGAGGAGGGCAGGGGAGCTGTGCCCGCCCAGACTTCAGGTGTGGGAGGGCCTGGCCTTCAGGCAGATGAATTCCGTCCAGAGTCCACCATGGAGGAAGCCAGGGACTGGAGTGGGGACCCCAGTGTCCACTGTGGGTGACCCTGTGGGTGACATCAGGATCTGGGACCTCAGTGCCCACTCGTCGTAGGGAGTGAGGCTCCCAGCGGGAAGGGTTGTGGTGGGGATGTGTGGGCCAGGCCCTCAGGAGGGGACACCCACACCCCTACAGGGAGATGGAACCCCACCCCCAGCCCTTGAACCTCAGCAGTACTTTTCCCTTCATTAAATCCATCCCTTCACGGCCTTTGAACCACATTCTTGCAGGAGTCGGGGAGGGGTGCGGGGTGGCTCTTGGAACAGCCGTTCCCCTGCTGGGCGGGCACCCCCTCCTCCAGGAACAAAGCCCTGCGCTTGGCAGAGGCCGCACAACCCGATGTCACCTCCTCACTGGGCTCGTAGGGCTTTATTGTTGAACTCAAGAATTCGGGCCAAATTCGGATGCCACTGCTTTCTACCTACCCTGCAGTGAGCAGTGAGCGATAGAGCACGTCCTAAGGCCCCGGCCCCTGCACCAAGCCTTCCCATCTCTCTGGCTCCCTCTCCTAGATCTTTGGTTATCATCGTGATTTCCAATATCCCGAGTGGTTGTTCTTTCCAAGGATTCTTCTAAGAAAAGGCTGCTGGCCAAGGAGGCACCCGAGGGAGAAATAAAGCTGTCCGCCCCCTACTCCCCCGCAATCTCCTGGGGTTTGTGTGTTCCTATTGGAGAAAGCAGGGGCAAGGGGCCGAAGGTGTCTCCAGTTGGCTGGCCTTGGGGCCCGACCTGTCCACGTTTGGATGTCGGGTTCCCAGATGCGGAAGTCCAAGTCAGGGCCTGGGGGCGTGCAGACCCTGTCGGGGGAAAGGTGATGCGCTCGCGTCTTAGGTTTGCCTTAAGAGAGGACCACAGCTGGATACGGAGATGTATTCTCTCGCAGTGCTCGAGGCTCGAGGTCTGAAATCGAGGTGGTGGGCGGGGCTGAGACGCCTTCCTTGTCTCTTCCGGCTTCCGGCGGCTGCCAGCCTTTCGGGGCGCTGCTCGGCTTGTGACCACCCCACACCCATCTGCCTCTGTCTTCACACGACTGTCCTCGCCCCGTGTCTCCATCTCTGTGTCTTCACAGGGTCTCATAAATTGCCATCGAGGGTCCACCGTCCTCCAGGATGACCTCATCCCAACCTGGTCACATCTGCAAAGACCCTATGTCCAAACAAAGTCACGTGCACGGGGGCCAGGAGTTAGGACTTCAGCAGGTCTCTGGGGGGCTGGGGGGACACAGCTCCACTCACAACAGGAGAACAGCCTGGAAACCCCCAGGACTCTGTCCGCTGGGCCAATGGCCATGTCTGTATCCAAATCAAGTTTGCCCTGCTGGACGGGGTGGCGGGGTGGTTCTCCTGGAGGCGGGCAGCAAAGGATGGGCACCTGCGTGGCGGTGGCCCCCAGCTCTCCCCACCCCCCACACTGCTGACCTTGCCTCTAGACTCGATGCTGATTATGGATGAGAATCAGCGATAGCTGCTGTTTACTATAGGCCTGCTCTGTGCCGGGCCCCGGGCAGACACACGCCGCTCACAAGCGAGGGAGGTCATCCAGGGCCCCGACGTGGAGGCCGGGCAGCCTGGCCATGTGACCTTGGACCAGTCACTTAAACTTCAGGGGTCCTGGCTGGCTTCCCTATAAACTGGGCGGACGGGGGCAGCTGCCTCCGTATAGAATTGCCGTGGGAAGTCAGGGTTCACGGGGTAACAAAGCAGCCCCTAGCGGGTGCTCCCCAAGCTGTGGCCACTGCTGTCACGGTCCCCTTGCGCTCGTGCTGGCCAGCCCATGGTTCTGCCTCCCATTTCATTCAACAGAGGAGACAAGGCGCCGGAAGGTAAGAGGCTGGCGGGGGAGGGGCCCAGCAGGGAGGGGCCCCAGTTTTGGGGGGGCTGTGAAGCCTGCGATCTCTGTTGCACCCCGCTCCTGCTCTGCCTTTACCCTCACTGTACCTCGGGCCCCTATTCATAGACCCGAATCGGGTTATACAACACCTGCCCGGGGAGGGCCTAGGGCACTGCATGTTGGGGACCTCACTTACAGACGGGCCAGTCAGGTTTGGAGAGTCGTGTGAATGCAGCTGTGGGGTGATCGCGTCGGAGACAAGGGACCTGTGCTGATCAGAACCTCGTCACCCGCCCCTAGAACTGGATCCAGAGCGAGTGGGGGTGGGGGCGTTCTAAGAACAGAGGCCGTCTCCAGACGCACCTGCTTGCGGAAGAGCTCGGGAGGGGGTCCTGGTGGCAGCGGGATGGGGCTGGGGGCTGAGCTGGTGGAGAAAAGACTGGAGGGGCACGTGAAGATGGGAGAAGGTGTTGGACGGGCCGGGAGCTCACCCCATGATGGCAGAGGCCTTGTCTTTCCTGTCCCCTCTGTCCCCTGCTGTATCCACGACCCTTAGGACGGCGCCTGGCCTGTATGAGATGTTCCATGAATCTGTCGGCAGCGTTTATTAACGCATGAGGGAGGCGGGCTTGGCCGCACCCGCAGCACACTGTCCCGGCTCCAGCAGGTCACGGCTGACCACTTGAGCAAGCGCCTTAACCCCACTCGGCCTCAGTTTCCCCATCTGTGAAACGGGGGTGATGAGCCTGGCTCTAAGGCCACCAGAGGCACATTTCCTCTGGGGCAGCGTGAGAGCGGGACCCACCGGCCCCAGGCCTGGCAAGCGGGCGTCTCTGTGAGGTCCCCCCCACTCATGGAAGATGCCAGGTGTCACTTCTGCTGCCCACCCAGCCCAGGATGACGAGCAGCTGTCCAGCCTCGGGACGGTCACTGAGGACAGCGCACTGAAAGCCTTCAGGGATGACCAGCCGAATCATGGGCGATACTGGAGGCACCCGGCATTGCAGCTCTGACTCGGCAGTCCCATTCGGCCACGCGGCCCTAACCGGCAGTAGTTACGGGCCCTTGGCGTACCCCCCATGGTGACGTGCATTGTCTCGTCCCGCCTCACCCCGTCGCGGGGTACGCGTGTCGCCATCCCTGTCTACCCCGGGGAAGGGAAGAATGAGCGGGCCCTCCTCCCACGGCCAGGGCTCCCTGCGTCCAGGACCCCCAGGGGGCGGGAGGCACTTTCCCAGCCCGCCTCGGGAAGCACCGGGCTTCGCCACCAGGGGGCAGACGTGCCCCCTCAGAGCGGGCGGTGCCTAGAAGTGGGCAAGGCGCCAGCCAGCTGAGGACAGTGCTGGTGACAGTGACAGAGCTGGCAGCCCTCCACCCCCCTCCCCACCCCTCGCCCAAGCTGGCCTGGCTCCCGCTTCCGCTCTGCCACTTGCTGACTGGGGCTGCGGGCATGTGCCTCTCGCCGCCCCCCTCCCCCGGCCTAGATGGGCCTGGAGGACACCGTACGGCTGTGGCGGCCGCCCTGGGTCCCTTTCGGGCCCGGCCGCGTGGGGCTGGGCTGACTCCCCGCTCCGGGTGGCCCACAGACACAGGCTGGCGTCCCCGAGCTCCAGAGCTCGCCCTGGTGGACTCGAAGCCCGGAGGCCTGGGTGGCCGAGCTGCGAGGACTCCCTGCCCGCCGTGCTAGGCATTGGGCTGCCTGTCTGGGAAGTGAGGGGCTGAGCCAGGCTCAGGGGTTTGCAGACCCCGGGGGACCATGAGATGGTCAGATGCTCCTTAGTCATCCCCAGGCCCTGCCCCCAAGGATCCTGACAGGTTCTCAGCAGGAGCCGGACGGGACATTTTGAACAAACCCAGGGCTCTTTCTGATGCAAAGTCGCAGTGCCAGGAGGACGGGGCCAGGCCTGTCCCTCAGGTCACTGTTGGTCCCCTGCCTTCCCTGCAAAGACAAAACCTCTGGGCCAGCCCCTGCACAGCCCTACTGCGGGCCTCAAAGACACCTGGATCCCCATCCCTGGCCAAGTGTGTGGGGAGCGCATGGCCCCCAAAGGGCTTTATGGTTCTCATTTCCATCCTTCGCACTCACCCGAGGAGACTTGGTGCAGGCGAGGCTCCTTACCCTCATTCCCATCCATCTTACAGATGGGCAAACTGAGGCCCTAGGCATCACCTGACTTGGTGGCAGGGCTGGTGGACCCCAGGTTGGGCTGCTCCATCGAGGGCTCTCTGTCCCATCAGAAGGACAAGTCCTGGGGTCCCTCTTGGTGACTGGAGCCCTGTACCAACTCCCGCCACCCCCCTGGTGGGTGGGAGGGGCGACTAAAGCTTCGGTCCTGGGGGAGGAAAGGGTGTGGTTGGGGCCATCTGGCTGGCATGGATCCAGAGCAAGGGTACTCTGACAGTTTGGGGGGATTGGGACTCCAGTCTCCCAACCCTTCAACAGAGGCCAGTTTCCTCCCCTGAGTCTCGGTGCAGATGGGCCCTGCCCAGGCCTGCGCTTGCAATCTAGTCGCTCAGTCCCTGACCACTCATTAGGCCCCAAAGGCCCCTTAAGCGAGTGGAGGGCCTGATGGGCGCCCAGAGTCCCTCTGCCTGCCTGCGGGGGCTGCAGCTCAGCGAGGGCTGTCACGTGGGGCCTCAGGCCCAGGAGGCCTGGTCATCTGATGCTTCCCAGGAAGCCAGAAATCAGGGTTTCTATGTCAATCTCCCCATTGTAAAACCTCGGCTGCGTACAGTTTTTGTTTTTTGTTTTTTTCCCCCACACTGCAGGCTGTGCACAACCCATTCAGGGGCTTGACTTGGTTTGTGGCTGCCCCGTTGCCCCTGCGCTGGGGGGTCGGAGCGGCCTTGTCTCCCCCTGGCCTCTGCCTCTGGTTCCAGCCCTGGGGGTAGGCTGCTCCCCTGGGCTGCTGAGCCCCACCCCCATATGCCTGGACCCCTCGCCGCCTGTCACCTGCCCAAACCCAGGGCAGCCTCACCTTCACCTGAATCCCCACCCTACACCCTGACTCTGGGCTATTGGGTGTAGACAGATTTTATGGAGGTCCTCAGCTGGGGCTAGAGCGCGGTGACAGCGATTGTCCTTAACACACACTGCAGACGGCCTCGAAGGCCCTCAGCCATCCCTACCTCGGGAATTTCTTGCTGGGCACTTGTCCCAGAAAGCTGCTCTCCACCACGGCTCCCAGAGCCCCCTTTCCACCAAGATCCCCTCCCAGCCCTTCCTCCTCTCCCTTCCTCCCGCCTCTCACTCTGGGCTGCCCTTACCTACCCACACGCCACCTATTTTCCCTTTAATTTCTCATCCAGAGGGGCCCACATCGAGCTGGCCGCTCCTGCCACCTGCCCGCCAGCCCACCCCCCTGAGCGTGCCTGGCCAACAAAGCCAGCCCTCCCCTTACCCTACCCCCCCCCCCCCCTGCTTGGGAAACCACCATGCATCCGGTCCCACCCAGGGGCCAGCCCTACGGCTCTGCTCTGCCCCATCAGCACCGCTGGTGCTCTGACTCTGTCAGTCCCGTGGGGCACCTTCCACAAAGCATGTGCCCTCCTGTGGTCTTGCGTCGTCCCTCCACTCCTGTGGACGGTGTTTAACCGTCCGATCTCCTCAATCATCACCGCAGGCCTACTGTGCGCTGAGCTTGGGAATGGAGTGCTGAACCAGTTTAATAGTCCCTGCCCACCTGGGTCGTGGCACTAGGACGGCAAAGCCCCCAAATGACCAGAGGGCAACCCCGGAGCCTAAGCCAGGGTGAAGGCGGCCGGAGCAGGGGGAGAGGCCTGGCACCGAGGGAGGTGTGTGGTTCCCGGCCCCGGCAGGTGGCGGTGCGGGTGGAGGAGCATCCGGGCTCCACAGGTGTTTCTAAAGGGGTGAGAAATGACCAAGGGTGAGGAAGGGGCCGTCTCAGTCCTCCCTGGCCTATCCACTCGCACCAGGGTGTGCGAGTCTCAGCCTTGGGGACGAAGGGCTCTGTGGGAGTCCATGGTCGCTGGTGTCCACTCCGTCGAATTTTGAGCTCAGGGCGGGGGAGTCTGGTGGTCAGGACTCTGCCTCCCTGGGGTGAGGGTAATGTCTGCCCCACAGGAGGTGCTCGGGAAATGCCGATTGACTGTAACCGGGCCACATATCCCCGCAAGGTTCGCGTCCACTTTATATGGGGCTTTCTGGGCCCTCGAAGCCACAAAAGAAGCCCATCTGCCGCTTGGCCTGACCTTGGGAAACCGTCCCACCCAGAACATTCGGCAGAAGGAGCTTCCATCTGGGGGCTGAGCCAGGGCTGCCGCTGCCTCCTTCAGGCTGATTCCTGTCTTTCCGTGGCATCAGACTGAATTAGCTAGCCCTCACCCACGGCAGGGAAGGACCCCCTTTCTCAGGGAGCGGGCGCTTTGGTTCTGCCATTAAGAGGCAGCAGGAGAAGCACATACGCTGGCATAAAGGACCCAGTGGCCTCTGGGCCTCAGTTCCCAGGTCACGGACAACATGGGGGGGCGTGGCCTCTGAGCCTCCATCACCTGCTGAAATTTGAGGATCCGCCTCTGGTTTTTTCCCCCCACTGATTTACAAGGGACGTGTCTGTGGGAAGACAGGGGGCAGCGTTTGTGGTGCTAGCAGAAGGTGCTCAGCACAAGCACGGCCCCAGGAAAAGCCCAGGTGGTAGGATGAGGGCAGCGATGCTGTGGGGCACTGATTCCAGGGCTGGGGGGAGGGGCGGGGGGACTGTTGTGCCCGTCTATACCCTATGCTTAGGAGGCCTGGGTTGGCCCAGCTTTGCCATTTGCTGATTGTATGGCGTTGGGTGGGTTATTTCACTTTCTGGGCCTCATCTCCTCGACTGGGAAATGGGAAGAAGGATTCCTACGTCTGTATCAACTATAATAAAAAAAAGAAAAGAAAAGAAAAAAGATTTCCTACCTCACAGAGGGAGATTGGCCTAAGACCAAGCATCTAAAAGTGCTGTGTAAAGCATGGAGAGCACCAGGCTGTGCCCTCCCTTCACTGGGGTCACTGTCCCCAGCCACTGAGGCTTAGGGGACCCACTTGTTTTTACCATCCCTGATGCCTGGAGGGGTGGGTGGAGGCCAGCTCTGCTGGTTTCTGTGGTGGAGAGACCACTGGTGATCAGCCCAGCGTCCAGTCTGGCAGCCCCTCCACACCAGAGAAGGGTGATTAGTCACGGGCAGGCTGGCCTTTGGTGAGGTGGGGTCTGGGCCCAGTGCCCAAAGGGGATAGGGGGTCCCCACCAGGACCTCATGAGAACCTGGGAGGAGTTTCCGTCCATGTGGCAGGGTCTCGAAAGATCTGCGTGGGCACAGCCTCTGCGGGGATGGCAAGGAAGGGGTGACTTTGGGTGAAGCACTGGCAAAGAGGGTCTGGGCGGGAGGTGGGGAGGTGGGAGGAAGGAGTCACTGAGTGTCGTGCATGTGGCTATAATGGCCAGCTCGGGGAGGACGCTTGGGGTGGGGTTGTGCGTCCCATGCGTGTTGGTTTCCTGTGGGCATAGGTGGCCCTCGGAAGACCCGAGGGGTCCAAGCTTGACTTGGGGAACACCGAGGTGGCTTTGGAGCGGCCACGCCCAGGGATTGGTAGACCCCGCCCCTGCGAGTGGCCCCGCCCCTCACGCCCCGCCCCGACCACGCCCCTTTGCTTGAGGCCCCGCCTCGGCCCGGCATAGCCACGCCCACTCTCCCGCCCCGCCCCCCCGGGGGCCGCCCCCGTTCCGCCCCCGGACCGGGCCCCGCCCCCGCCTCCGTTTGCGCCGGGTCCGCGCTGCCGGCCGCGCTCCTGGCGCTCCACGCTGCGGCCGCTCGGAGCAATGATTAACCCGGCGGGCCAGCCGGCGCGGGGCCCTTGGCGGAGGCGCGGGGCCGGGGCGGGACCCCGGAGGGCCGCTCGGCTTCCTGCTCTCGCCCAAGTTTCCTCGTAGAGGGCGCAGTGCCGGCCGGGGCCCGCGGCGCGGCGTGGCGCAGGGCGCGGCGGCGGGCGCGCGTGGGCGCGGAGCGGGCCGCCGGGGTCACCATGAGGACTCTCCGCAGGTTGAAGTTCATGAGTTCGCCCAGCCTCAGTGACCTGGGCAAGAGAGAGCCGGCTGCCGCCGGCGCGGACGAGCGGGGCACGCAGCAGCGCCGGGCCTGCGCCAACGCCACCTGGAACAGGTAAGGCCGCGCCCTCCGGGCCCGCCCGCCGGGCCCGGGGCCCCAGAGCCGGGGGAGAGGGGCCTTCCGTTGGGCCCGCGGGCGAGGAACGGAGCCCTGAGCGCCGCGGCACCTCACAGTTCGCAAAGAAGTTGCTCCGCCAGAGTTGTGCGGGCGGAGAGGGAAGTTTAGTGCAACGTGTTTCTAGAAGGGAGGGACCAGACCGCGAACTCAGGGCTCGTCCCGGAGCGCCCAGCTGGTGGGCGACGGGGTGGGCCTGGAGCCCGCGTGCTTGCCTCCCACCCGGGGGTCTTCCCACGTCTGCGCCCCGGTGCTCGTGGCAATCTGGGAGATAAATAGAGCAGGAAGTATTTTTCCCATTTCGCAGATGAGCAGATGAGCCTCAAGGGCGAAGTCGGTGGGTGGCCGCTGGGCTTCCTGTCTCGGAGCAGAGGTCCCTTTGGTCGGAGAGGGATGGGCGGGTAGTTTCCCCTGACCGGCCCCTTGTCCTCCTAGCTGTCAGCAGGGGTGCAGCAGCTGCCTAGCATTCCTGAGACGACCCTCCCCCCTGGGGGCCTTTCCCAGACTAGCAGGGGCGTGGGAAGTCCCCCCACCCCCAAACTTTGAAGAGCAAGGCTGGGATCTGGAAAAGAGCTGGTTTATGTAGTGGGATTCCCCAGCGTGCCTGCTTCTCCTGATCCCTTTTCAAAGTAGACATTTCCACGAAAGGAAAACGGAGGGGTGGGGCAGGGAGTGAGAGGCTCTTCAGGGGGGCTGTGGATGCCTGTCCACCCCCCCATACACACACACCTGGCGGGGAAATGTTACCAGATGCTCCGCTGGCTGTGGTCCTGGCCCCCAGGAACCCGGCTGGCAGTGGGGCCACCCATGGAGAGTGGGCACAGGGCCACCAGCCTGAGACCCTTGTCTGCACACCAGGCAGGACCCCATCTTCCATGTGCCTGGCTTCTGTCCCCTCCCAGGTTGCAGACTGCTTGGGGCTGGGTTTGCCTCAGTATCCCTACCTGTCAGTGTGCGTGCGGCTGATGTGGAGATGGTGAAGGAAGGACTGTCACCGGGGAATCTCAGTGACCCACTGACTGCACAGCGTCCCACGTGTTGATTTCTCCGGTCTCAGATTTCAGGAGACAGATGCTGATCGCCTTCCCCCCAACACACCACACACACACACACACACACTTCTCTGCTTTGGTTTTGGTTTAGTGGTGGGAGCCAAACAGACTTAGTTCAGTTCTCAGCTCTGCCTCTTCCCTGCTGTGTGCCCTTGAGCAAGTCGCACAGCCTCTCTGGCCCTTAATTTCCATAGCCACAAAATAGGCCCATAAGGGTGTCCGCCTCACAGGGCTGTTGTAGGGATTAAATGCAAACATACATATGCAAGTCCTCTGCGCAGTGCCCAGCACTTGGTGGGGACTCCGAGGGTGTCCAGACAGAGGGGAGGACACCGGCTTAAGGGCTTAGACAGCCACCTGCCCATGTGACCCCGGGGCCAGCTCTGCAGAGAGAGGCCACCTGAGTCCCTCCACTGCTTTTCACTTGATGGCATGAGAACCCACACCTGCCAGACTTCAGAAGTACACGTTTCCTCTCCCCTTGCTTGAGTCTTCCAGCCCTTGGGCACCTGGCCGCTCCCACCTGCCATCCTGTAGTCCTCCTGTGCGCCCGACTCCTTCATGTCCCTTGGTTCACTTTCCCCAGAGGGGGAGTTATTTCTCTCATGTCCTGTTTGGAGGTGCAGAGGGGGACACAGAGCACCCGGCAGACCTGCCCATGTCAGTGTCACCCACGTAGGACACGGCGGGGCCCGAGCCAGACAGAGCGGTGCTGAGCCAAGGAGAGGCAAAGCGCCTTCCCCTGCCCTTCCCTGAGTGGGAGCCGTGCGGGGCTGTGGGTCCGCCCTGGTCTCTGCCCGCCCACCCGCCCCTTCTTGTAGTGCCCGAGGGGGGGGGGGCGGCAGGATAGCAGCCCTCATACAGGACAGCCGTGTCTGTCTTCAGGGCCTGCCTCGCCGAGCTGTGCACTCCTCATTTGGAGTCCAAGGCGTTGGCGGGACGGTGCTCCCTCCATAGCCTTCTGTCTCCTCCAGCTTCTGGTGGTTTCTTGACTTGTGGCCATCTGCCTCTGTCTTCACGTGGCCTCTCCTGGGTCTATGATCGAAACTCCCTCTCCTTTCTCTTGGAAGGACACCAGTCCTGTTGGCTCTGGGGTCACTCTCATCCTGAATGATTTTGTCTCAGGATCCTGACCTAACTACGTCTGCGAAGACCCTGTTTCCAAAGTAGACGCGGATTTCTGGGGGACCCCATTCAGCCCGCCACAGTGACCCTGGGCGCATCCCCCAAATTTCCTGTGCCTCTTTCCTCATCTCGACGTGGGGCAAACATACCAAGCTTGCTCTCATGAGAACGGGATCCGTGCATCCACTTAGACATTCATTTGTTGGATGTGCTCCCTCGTTTCTTCCTCTGCTCCCTGGCACCGGGCGGCTCCCGGGGCCGAGAGTCAGCAGAGAACAAACAGCTTCCTGAGTTGGGGAAGGGAGTCAGGAGATAAACAGGGCCACAGGTAAAGGAATGAGTCACCGCAGGTCGCGTTTAGTGCCTGGAAGATTAAACTGGGAGATTGGCGAGTGCTGTCATTCTTTCCTCCAGAATGGCGATTCCTGGGGGTGCAGGAACGGGAGGTGTTTGAGAGAGTGGTGGTTGTCAGGCAGAGTTGTTTCCTCGGCCCTTACTTCTCTGCTGGGCGGTTGGTCCCCTGAGCCAAGCCGAGCACAGGGCCGCAGGTAGGCTGTTCCCACCTGCAGCCCCCACCCCCCCAATCTGTCTGTGCATTCCTCCTGCCCCACCCCACCCCCGATCCCCGTTAGCTCCTGACCCCATGCAGGGCTGGGGGTGCTAGTTCCCTGAAGGTTATGCTCTTGAGCTAAGGGGTGACCGGGACCTCCCCAGACCTCAGCCCCGAAAGCCTGCCCAACACAGGTCCCCTGGGTGTGTGTTTGGGCCAGAGGGTGTTAGCAGTTAATGGAGTTCGGTTAGCTCTCGTTCCCTGCAGGACCTGAACGCTCGGGGTCTAGAGAGCCCGGCCTCCGTCTCACCGTCTAGGTATGGGAGGGGAGGCCCCAGGCAGGGCGCAGTGTGGGCCCGCGCTGTGCCAGGCACACTGCCCTGCGTGGGACACTCCCTCCAGTCCCCATCACCTCCCTCCAAGGCAGGGGTGATGGTCCCCAGCTTGCACAGAGGGAAACCAGTCTGGAGGACAGACTTGCTCAAGACCCCACGTTCATGTCAGGGTCTGGGGGTCTGACCCCACGTCTGACTTGAGGTCATGGCCCTGGGACCAAGAGAGGTGGGCGTTGGTGGTAGGAACCTGGAAGCTGGAGGCAGCCACCTTGTGGGCACTGCCCTGTGCTGGGCAGGGGCCGCTGCCACAACCCCTGCAGAATGTTCTGCACGCAGACATGCTCCCAGCAGCGCTAGGCCCCCCGGAGCTCTGCACCCACTTGGTGCAGGGCCCTGACCAGACCCCAGGCCTGCCGGCGCCCCTGTCATTCCCCAGCGACCCTCAAGGTGGGGCTCACCGGCCCCATTTTGCAGGCTAGGACACTGAGGCTGAGAGAAGTTTGGGAACTGCCCAGGTCTCCACGGGGAGTCCGGGCAGAAGCTGGGATGTAAGCCAGGTCCAGCTCCAAAGCCTGCGTGCCTGCCACGGCCTCCTCAGGGGCATCTCTGAGGGCCTGGAGGAGGATGGCTGCCAGGGGGCCTGGGCTTGGCTCCCCCTACCCCCGCCTGCCCAATGGCTGCTCTGGGCCGAGCCTCCGGCCCCGCCAAGGCCGTCTGGGTGGGGTCTGCTGAGGAATGGTCCCCGAAGATGTCCACACCCTGGCCCCCCAGAACCTGGGTCTATGTTAAAAGCAAAAAGGGACTTTGCAGGCGTGATAAGTGAAGGATCTCGCGGTGGGGGTCCAGTGTGGTCACGAGGGTCTTCACGAGAGCGAGGCCCGGGGCTCAGAGTTGGGGAGCAGGTGGCGGGAGGCTAGCAGAGAGCCGGGGTGCCACAGTGCTTCCTGGGAGCTGGAAGAAGCCAAGCACGTGGACGCTTCTAGAAGCTGGAAAAGGCCAGGAAGCAGATTCTCCCTTAGAGCCTCGGGGGAGCCAGTCACACTGATGCCTTGAGTTTAGCCTGAAACTGGTTTGGAGCTCCTGGCCTTCAGAAACAAAAGCAGACACATTTGGGTTGTTTGAAGCCAGTTCGTTGGTGGCATTTGTGCTGCTAATACGCCTCCCTCCCCCACACCACCAAGTGCCCTGGGCCACCACCTCTCACACCCCTGCCCGGCATTGGGGCCACCCGCCCCGTCGTGGCCCCAGGACCGGCCTCACGGCGGGGAAGGGGGCACACGAAGCCCAGGCAGCCCTTCAGGGCCCGGGCACTCCACTGTCCCCTCCACGGTCAGGGCCGGCGCTGGCTGCCCAGGGAGGGGTGCAGGTGCGCACGAGCCCTTCCTGCTCAGCCAGGAACCCTGTTAGTGCTGGGGGCCAGTGTCCAAAGCCAGGCGGACTAAAACCGGGCTGTGAGTGGGACCCTTTTGCTGAGGGGCGGGTGAAGCCGACCCCATTCACCAGAGGGTCACATCGGGGCCTGGCTGGAGGGCACGGTTGGCTTCCAAGTTACCCACCTCCTGTGCCTTTCACCTGGACATAGAGGGGAAACCACAGGCTTGCTCCAGGGGTAGCTAGAGCAGAGCCAGGGGCCCCCTTCATCTCTCGGGGCTGGGCACGACCCCCAGGTACCAGCGAGGATACCGGGGCTCCATCCAGTCACCCTTGGATGGACAGGACAGGGGGAGGGCTAGGGGTGGAGGAGCCTGGGTGGCCCTTGGGGACCCGGTGGCACCCAGCTCTCCTGCCCTTCCTTGTTCACGTGGCCATCCCTTCCCAGGGACTGCTGCCCCGGAGCCGGTGAGACATGCCAGGCCTGGACACCAGCAGGAGGGGCCTGAGGAGGTGGCCGGCTGCCCTGCTCGGGCTCTGGGTCGGCCCCCTGGGGTCACCTGGCAGAGGCCTGCCCTCTCTCTGTGTCCTCTGAGGCCTCCGGAGGCCATGTCCACAGTGAGGTCGGCACCAGAGAAAGGCAGGGCTCTGCCTCCAGGGCCTCCCGGGGGCCTTACCCTCACCAGGGCCCCTGGAAGTGTATCAGCCGACCCGACCCCTTCACTCTCTGCTGGGGCTTCCCGTATGGGCAGGTGGGCGACACTGAGAAAGGCGGTGCTGGGCCAGAGGCCCACACGTGGGGTCCCCTGTGGGGGCCCCATAGGCAGGCGCCCCCAGGAGCCCTACGGTGAGCCCTCTCTCTCCCAGTTTGGCTATGGCCCACCCCTTCCTGGGCCACGGACGCTCCAGGGGACTCACCAGGGCTCTGGCACCTTCTCCCCTTCTCGCCAGGCCCACCCAGGACCCAGACAAGAGATGCTGGGACTCGGCCCTGCCCTCCTGTCCTCCTGCACAGGGGAGGGGGACAGGCTCCGCAGAGGACAGCCCAGTGGGGAGAGGCCACGGGTCTCACTCGGAAGTGCCCTTGGAGGCCGCCTGTGGTTTCCACGGAGCCATCTGCCAGTGCCCGCGCCAGGCCTGCCCACCTCTGGTCGGGAGGCCACAGACCAGGGTGGCTGCGGGGGGGGGGGGGAAGAGAAGTCACATGCGGGCCTCTTGCTCCCCATCCTTCCTCTCCCCAAGGGGCTCACAGTGAGGTTTTGTTTTGTGTTTTTTGGTGGCCCAACTCCAACTTGGGACGGAAGGGGAACCTCAGCCCCAAGCTGGAGAGGAATGGAAGGAGCAGGGCCCAGCCGGCCGGGGCGGCGTGGGAGGCGGTTTCCAGCCGGCGACCGGGGTAGGAGGGCCGCGGGCCAGGTCGCGGGCTCTGCCGGGTGCCGTGCTCGTGCGACTCTGGATGGTCCCTTGGCTCCCCAGACCCTCATTGTTTCCGTCCGTAGCCCAGGGTGTGACAGGCCCCCTGTGTGGTGGTTAGGAGGCTGACTGAGGAAACCGCAGAGCGGATGGTTGAGCTGTGGTAGCAGTTTTGGGGACACGCCCCTCCTCGGGGACTAGCTGAACAAGCCCCAGGGTCACCCGCGGGACACCCCGCTGCCCGGCACCGTCTCCTTTGGGCGCTGGAGTTCAGAATCCGTGATGCGCATGGGGACCGAAACACAGGTGGCCAGCGCTCACCGTGGGCAGAGAAGGGACGGTGGGTCTCCGGCCCCTGGGCTGGGCCGGGGCTGCTGAGAACGGGTGTTGTGTTGAGAGAATCGAAGGGAAGTGATCGACCCCCTCGCTGGCCTGTGCGCTGGGCCTGGGATCAGGGACGGGGCAGAGTCAAGCAGATGACCTCCCCTCCCGTAAAAGACCACTGAGGTAAATATTTTTTCCACAACACAGGTGTGAGGGAGGCGGGGCCCGACATGGAGGGGCCGGGGGGAGGGTTCGGGGTCCACAGACAGGTGGATGGCAGGGGAAGGGACAGCAGGGACAAAGGCCCTGAGGCAGGAGGGGCTGACACATGTGACTCCCTGAGGGTCTTGGGAGGACCTGGTCCAGAGAGCTGGCCTCATCATCCAAAGCCACGGGGTGCAGGGTCTCCTCCGGGCTGGGGTTCCTCCGGAAGCCTGCCTTGAAGAGGAAGGCCAGGGAGGGGCTGCTAGGAGCAGGAGGGGCTGCCCAGGGCTCGGCCTGCGCTGGCTTCCTCCCACCTCGGGGCCTCTGTCCTCGGTCCCCTTGGTGCCTGAGGAGCGGCTGGGCCCTGGGCCCCAGGGCGGTGACCAGCATTGCCATGCACTTCCGGCCCCCCAGCGGCCCCCACGGGGCTGGGAGCCAGCTCGCAGCTGCTCGGATTCCAGAGTGGCAACTGCTGGAGGCCCTGCAGGGCTCACGCCCCCGGGGGGTGCACGGTCCTGCCCCAGCCCGGCCCAGACCCAGCTGCGTGGGGGTGGGGGGCAGCGGGGGACAGCTTTTGGATGAGGAGCTCTGCGCCCTCCCACAGGGGGTGTGGCCTGTGTGAGCCTCTGTCTCCCCATCTGCGACGCAGGGGCCCGGGGGGCCGGTCTGCATTCCTGGGAAGGATGGAGCTAATGCCCACTGCCAAGGGCACGGGGAGCTCCGTGGCTGCTGCCTGGTCCTGGATGTGAAGGGCAGCCTGTGACCAGCTGTTCCCTCCACACTGAGAATCACGGCAGCGGGTCTGTGAGCCTCAGAGCAGTGCCTGGGGCCTGGGTGGAGGGCGGAGGAGCCACCCAGACCTGGTTCTTGCCCTTGGAAATGTGGGCTGCTGATAGGAAAGTGCATCAGCAAAGTGCCAGGGTAGGAGTCTCCCTGGGGAAAGGAAGGGGTCAGGAGGGCTTCTTGGAGGAAGTGGTTTGTGCCGAGTCTTCAGTACGAACAGCTGCTTACCTCATAGACGGGGAGGAGAAGGGCCTTCCAGGTAGAAGGGGCAGTGGGTGCGGAGACCCCGGGGTGTAGTGGCCTCTGGCCAGTCCAGCACTCTCGGAGCCGGGAGTATAGGGTGCCCCGGAATGCGGGGAGGGGCCGTTCCTGACAAGCCTCAGATGCCATGTCCAGGCCTCGGGCTGTATGTGACTGGGGGCAGTGGGGAGGCAGGCCAGCGTGATCAGGTCCGGGCACGCAAGGAGGGGCCCTGGCTAGGGGGGAGGGGAGGGCCGCAGGAGATAGAAATGGATCTCACCTCAGGGTCGATTGGCTTCGGAGGGTGAGGGAGCGTCAAGGATGAATTTCCCCCAAGCGCTTCCAAGTTTCCCCAGCTAAGGGGCTCTGTGCTCTTGGGGTCTATAGACGGTGATGGAAACAAGTTGATCAAATCACACAGAAACATGTGGTTACACAGTGACGAGTCTGGAAAAGCTGGCTACAGCGTGTGATCTAAAGGGAGTAGATAATGGAAGTGGGGGAGGACCGACCAGCAGAAAGGGCACATGCAAGGGTCCTGTGGCTGGAGGCCGCTTCCCAGTGGGGCACATAGCACGAGCGTTCAGTGCTCAGGGACAGCGGGAGTCAGGAGGGGCCTGCTCGGGGGCATCTGGAAGCCCAGGGTGAGTGTCGGGCTGGGATACATTACAGGGTGGGACAGGTGATCCACGGTACCCTTGGGGATAGAGGATTCCGGAACACGGGGAGGGGAGCAGAGCGTGTGCAGGCCGCAGAGGACATCCTGCAGAGGTGACTCAGGCCCGGGCTCTGGGGAGGCTGGGCCAGGGGTGCGGGATCCTGGGGTTGAGGTGGGGACGGAGGCTCTGGCGTGGACAGGGTCCCGTGAGGACAGCCGACCCCTGCTCTCCAGGGCTTGTCTTACGAGAGAAAAGACAGGCACCTCCTTCTGACCAGACCCGCTCTGTCCCTTGAGCCGGGCAGGGGTGGCAGGGCCTCGATGACTCTCGTCTTTCTCCCGCCCACAGCATCCACAACGGGGTCATCGCTGTCTTCCAGCGCAAAGGACTACCCGACCAGGAGCTCTTCAGCCTCAACGAAGGCGTCCGGTGAGTGGCCACCTGTCCCTGGCCTGTAAGTGGCAGGGGCGGCCGCGCCCGGGCGGGAGGCTACAGCCGGCCCCTGCCTCCCCGGCCACACCTGTGATGCCGCCCTTACGGCCACGGCGGGCGGCGACCCCGGGGCCGCTGCATGGACCTTGACCGTGGGCCCTGATCGTGTGGCTGTCAGGCCTGGTGGACCTTCACCCCCACCAGTCCTGAGGACTTTGTCTTCAGGGGAAGCAGGGTGGGACTTGGACGGGGGCTCGAGATAACACCCACACTCCCCACTGGTGCTGAACATCATGAAGGATGTTATTCTGTTCAAGAGGAAGGACCCACCTGCCTAATGACAGGAGTGTCGTTCCCGGAAAGGCAGTTAAAGGCCCCTCGTTTCCTGCAGTGGAGAAGGCTGAAGATCAGAGAGGTCAAGATGCCTGCCCGGGGTCACACAGCTGCCCCAAAGGAGGCATTTCCTACCTGTTCCCTTCCCGCCCTGGCCTGTGCTCCCTGGTCCCTGTGTCAGTAGCTGGGAAAGCAGGCAGCCCAGCTCCTCATCAGCTCAAGATGAGAGTAAAGGATAATGGGGACCGGGATCATTTTCATACACGGCACCCCAGCCCGGTGTGGCAGAGCTGAAAGGGGCCCTACAGACAGGTAAACTGAGGCGCCCGGAGGGAAAGGGGCAGCTGACATCACCGAGCAGGAGTGCGTTGCCCCTCCCAGGCCCCTTTACATGCGACCCGTCCAGGGGGTCCTGCGTTGCTCAGGCTCCTCGACTGCCCGTTTTACCGGGGGCGGAACTGAGGCCGAGGTCACCTGCTGTGTGTGCTCACAGGGCTGGTCAGTGGAGCCAGGGCTCGGGTCCCTAACCCCAGGGCCTGCGGGTCTCTCGGGACCGCCCCCTGCCCAGCCCCCACCCCGGCTCTCTCCGTCCCATGGCCATGGTAAAGCAAGTGAATTGGAGGAGGAGGGTCCAGAGTGTCAAGTGATTTTGCGTGATCCCCAGGCCTGGTCGTTTGCCTGGATCCCACGAGAGAGCCTGGTGACAGGAGCCATGGATGGCGCTGTCACCCAGACGTTCCCCTCGGTTCTCTGGGCCGAGTGCTGAGAAGGGGGTGGGTGGGGTGCTCCTCGTCTGGGCCCCGGCAAGGCTAAGCCCAGGGAGGTGAACAGTCGCAGGATCCTGATGTCTGGCCGTCACCCTTCCTCCCCGCTGTTTTCATACACATACGTCGGTGTACACAGTGCCACAGAATTCGCTCCTAAAACGTACTGTTCAGTGGTTCTTAGCATATCCAGAGCTGTGCAGTCCTCAGCACTATTTGATTCTGGAACATTCTCACCCACTCCCCCGCCCATAAAAGCCCGTCCCCATTAACAGTCACTCCCCAGGCCCTGGCAAAGCCCAATCGAGCCTCCGTCTCTGTAGATTTGCCTCTTTCTGGACGTTTCGCATACACACAATCACCCGACGTGCACGCGGCCTTCTGTGCCCGGCTGCTTCCGTGTCGCCGGACACCTTCAAGGTCATCCGGGTTCTTCTTGTTCCTTGTTCCTTCTCGCAGCCAGATACCATTCCACGCTCGGGAGGGAATCCGCACCTGTGTATTCGTTCACCTGCTGATAGACGCTGGGGCCGCCGCTCCCGGGGTTCCGACACGCACGCGGCCGTGAACGTGCAGGGCTTCGTGTGGACGTGCAGATGTGTGGCTTCCTTTCCCCTGGGGCCACCGCCGGGGTGGGGAGGGGGCCGCCCCGCTGCTCTGCGCAGCTTCCCTCCCCCTGGCCGCGGCTCTGTGGCCAGCGCCCCCACCTCCTTACCGGCACGTGCGCCTTCCTTGTGTTCTAACAGCACGTGTGGGCGTGAGGAGCCCTCTCCAGGCTAGGGTTTGCACTTCCCTGATGACTCATGACTGCTCTGTCCTGAGAGAGGCCCCTCCCGTTGCGTTCCGGGCTGTGGCTGGAATGCAGCTCATCTGGCCCTGCCCAGCTCCAGCCCGATGGCCCACTGGCCCCATGACTCCCAGGAGCCAGTAGACCCGTCTGGACAGGATGGCCCTGGCCTCGGCCTCTGCCCCCCACCCCCTTTCTGTGACTGTCCCTCTCCCCTCCGATGACACCCGGGCTGTTCTCCCTGCGGTGCCATCCCCAGGTGGTGGCCCGGGGTACATAGGCTGCCTGGACGTTCCCCTAAGAATACGGGAGCCGCCTGACCAGCAGGCCCCACGGGGACCTCACCACTGCCTCACCCCAGTGCCTCAGTCTCCACATCTGTGGAATGAGCGTGGCTCCCCTCCAACAGCTGCGGAGCCGGTGGGCACAGCGCAAATTGAGGGGTTCTCGGCCAGCCATGCCCCTCACCCCTGCTCAGCGGCTTATGTTGTGAGTTAAGAGGAAATGTCGGGAGGTGTGGGGAACCCCCCGGGCAGCCGGCAGTGGAGCAGAGGGTCTGCTCGGCCCTGAACGAGACATTCATTCGTTCATATTCGTTCATGTTTGTACTCACTGTCACTATGGGCCAGGGAGAGAGTGAGGAGGGCTTTACTAAGCACCTGCTGTATATGCCGAGGGTAAGCCGTGGTCTCACTTGACACTCTGGACCCTCCTCCTCCACCTTCTGGCGTAGCTCGGGCACGAGGGTGCTGGAGCTCAGGCCGGGGCGGGGACTTGCCCAGAGTCACACGGCGGACTGGCGGCATTGGGGCTGGTCCTCTGGGCCCTGACGGCCTGAGGGGACTCACCCAGGCTCAGCCTTGACCTAAGAGAAGACCCTCCCTCCTTGCCCTTTGCTTTCTGGCCATGCTCAGAGTGGCGCTTTATGCCATGCGTGTGGTGACCTTGAGATAGACATTGAGCGTGGACGTGGGGGGCACACAGGAGCCGAGGTCATGTTGGGTCCTTGGAAGCCCAGACAGTCGGGAGAAGGTGGAGGGACTACGGCAGGGGGCTGACCACGGGAGCCACTGGCTTCACACCTCGCAGTCCCAGGTGGAGTTTAGCCTGGTGACTGGCCACCGTTAATGTCACAGTTACGTGGGGGTGGCCTCAGGCTGTGACCTGGGGTTGGTCCTGTGCCAAGAGGGGCTGCCGGCCGGGGGTGCGACACAGGGGCAGCCGGGCCCTCGTGCGTCCCACCCAGGGACACCAGGACCACTGTCAGACTGTCCTGAGCTTCGGGCTGGGACCGGCCTGCTGCTGTGTCCCACATCATGCCCCCCCATCTTCTCTGCACCTCCCAGATCCTGCCCAAAGCCCTGGGTTCCAGGGATGCTGGCCGCTCAGCGGCAGGTGCTGGTGACCCCACACAAACCTCCTGCCCTCTGTCTCTCTGCTTCACGTAGCCCCCAGCCCCGCATCCCCACCGTCCCCGCTGGGGGCAGCCAGTCCTGGGGGCTGGGGGCTCCTGCTTTCAGCTCCACCAGGAAGGTAGGGCATAGCCACCCCTGAAAGGCCTTTGAGGACCAGAGGGCCCCCTTAGCGGGGATAGGGGATGGTGAGTTCAGTGCCCCTAAGTGTACGTGCATGCTTGCACACGCATGTGCACACACGCACAGCTCCAAGGCTGATAGATGAGAGGGGAGGTTGAGTGTTGGGCCGGGCGTTGGCAGCACCCGAGTGTTTCAGGCCGTGCTTGGTGTGGGTGCTCTCAGCCCCCAGAGGTGTGCGGTGCAAAGAGCTATCAACGTGAGCGCAGAGGACGAGTTCAGACCCTAACTTGGTGTGTCCTGTGTGGCCTCGAGCAAGTCACCGGACCTCTCTGACCCTCCCTTGTCTCGCATTTAGGGAACCGTCATCGGCCCCTGCTGCTGGGTTGGTGAAGACAGAGTACAGGAGACTGCCCGAGGGAGGACGGGAGGGGAGGGATGGAGGCCTGAGTCCCACCCGGCCTCCCCCTCCCCGCCTGCCCCCTGCACTGGGACTGGCGGGGCGCGCCCACCCTTCCCCCTGGGCTGAGCGGGTGGGCCGCCCGCTGCCCCCGGCCACCCCCCACCCCTGTCGGCCCCGCCTGGGCTCTTAGCCCTGCCGTCCCTCACTCTCCTGTCCCCTCCCGTCCACAGGCAGCTGCTGAAGACGGAGCTGGGGTCCTTCTTCACCGAGTACCTGCAGGTGGGTGGTGCGTGCTCTCCAGTGGGCTGGGCTCGCTCTCCGAGCAGGACGGGGGTCGCGGCTCACTAGGTTCCACGGACTGCCGCGCCACCGTGCCTCAGTGTCCCTGTCTAGCCGGTGTGGGTCGTCAGGCAGGTTTATGATAACGATGCGGATGAAGTGTGTGCACTGCGTGAGCCCCAGCTCATGGCAGGACGTGGGGCGCTTCTGTTCGGGCCGTTCACCTCCCGGAGTACAGCGTGGGCTCCCTCCCAGACGTCCCCATCACTGCACGGCCCCGGCGCCCTGAGCCACGGTGACGCCGTTGGCCTGGCACCACCATCGCGAGGCCCCTGCAGCCCAGGCCCTGCCGTACTCTGCATTTGTCACGGCTCCTCTAGCCACGGAGCCTGTAGAGTGCACGCACACCCGGAGCCGGCTGTCACTGTCCTCCCGGGGCGAGCTGGGGTTCAAGCTCTGCTGGGCGGGCAGGGGGGGGCCTCGGCTGCTGGCTGGGGGAGGTGGCTCCTGGGGCCCCCCCGGGGCAGTAACAGCTTGCCTGTGCGTATTTTCAGAACCAGCTGCTGACAAAAGGCATGGTGATCCTGCGGGACAAGATCCGCTTCTACGAGGGTGAGTGTGGCAGCCCCCAGCGGGGACTGAGTGGGGGGACGTGCTGTGTGCCGCTGTCCCTCCTGGGACGCGCGGCCCTGCCTGCCTTGCCTGTGCCCCCAGGGCTCTGGCTGGGAGGGCAGCAGGGGCAGCAAGGCCGCAATCTGACCCCAGGAGGGGACGTTCCTGGGGAGAGAGTCTGCTCTTCCCACCCCCACCCTGCAATCTGCTGGAGCCCACGAGGGCTGAGAAATCAGGGAAAATCCCCTGCCCCTGGGGCCTTCTGGCTCCAGGGAACCCCGTTCCAGCAGCCTGGGGGAACCCCCAACAGGATCTTTGAGGTCTGGGAGCTAGCGTAGGGCCGAGGTTGCCCTGAGGTTCCCCAAGGAGGCGGCGGGAGCCGGGGGCTGCCACCTGGCTGGGAGGAGCTGTCCCAGCAGAGTTTGGGCCTGAGCTTGGTGCCGGACCTTCTGGATGAGTTTCCTCTTTTCATGCCCGTGCCCGGCCATGTGACCTTTGGGTCCCTGTGCCCGTTTCCTATCTGGGGATAGCGTAATGACAGCTGGTTTGTCTCCATCCGTACCAAGTTGGGGGGGTGCGTCCGAGCCCAGGGCAGTCTGACCCCTGCGCACACGCCCTTGGCCCTTCTGGGGGCCCATGAGCCCCAGCGCACCTCCACCTGGCCTGGGCCTCCGCAGGTAGGGGAGGGTCCTGGCGGGCTCCTCCTCCCTCCTCCCTCTGGCGCCCGTGTCCCTGGGCCAGGGGGCAGCAACCGAAGTGGTGGCTCCTTGTAGGAATGAATTGGCAGAGAGGATGGTCAGATTATGGGAGGACCCAGCTCGGACCACAGTGCCTTTGCTGTGGCCTGTCTCGTGCCAGGCCCCATGCTGAGTTCACTCACCGGGCCCTGGGCACCTTGCTTACTCTCCGCGAGACCGTCCTGGGTGTTTTCCAGCTACTGACTCACTGGCTCTGGAGCTATCACTGCAGCCACTGCACATCCGGGGAAACTGATTACCTGCGGTGGCCTGGTTTCGCTGCTATTTCGCTTCCTCCTTCAGTCCTTACTCTGATCCTAGAAAGAAGGGGTGTTGGCCTATTTCCCAGAGGAGGACACCGAGGCCAGTGGCCTGGTGTGCACTGGATGGGCTCAGAGCTATGGGTCCCCTGCTCTCGCCACACCTCCTGTTTCCACGGGGGATGGCACTAAAGCAGGAGCCTGGGAAGGGCCACCACAACCACAGTCAAGGGGAAGGAGAGGCACAGACCGCAGGGGTCCAGGCTGGCTTCCTGGAGGAGGTGGCAACCGAGTCAGCAGCCAGCAGGATCTGGCACCTGGCGGAGGTGCCCTCCCACGCCCCTCTCCTTACTCGGCACATTCCAACAGTGCCTCTGCCTCCCACCGGCTCAGCCCAGGGGAGCTTCAAGCTCAAGAACAGAAGCTTTGTGCAGCTTTGTGGAGCTCTGCCTGCAGCGGCCGTGTCCTTCAGGCCACCCGGCGGGGAGTGCCAGCCCCGTCCAGCCTCCCCAGGCCTCAGGGACAGGCCCGGAGACCCAGCGTGGTGGCCACGGGCCCTGGCCTCTGGTTCCCGTCCAGCCACAGACCTCGGCCTCAGTGTCCCCATCTTAGCCTGGGGCTGGATGGACGCCACCCCTGTGCTCTGTATAGGACCCCAGGGGCTAGCTGGGGACATGGAGGAGATCGGCCCTGTCTAGCGGGGTCTGACAGTCCAGTCGGGGACGCAGACATGGACCAGACCGTGAAAGTTGAGCGTGACGAACGTCAGGGTGAAGGGAAGCCACGGGGAAGGAAGGGTTATTCCACCTTGGCAGTCAGGGAGGACTCCCTGAAAGCAGTGGCCCTTGAATCAGGCCTCAGAATGTGGTCTGTCCGGGAAGCCATTCGGCCCCGCTCAGTCCGTGCCAGGGGGACACTCGCTGACGCCACACCCCGAGGGGCGGCCTTTGGAGCCTGCCCCGTCCACCTCCTGCCCCGTTGGGCTCCCAGGCAGCTCTTCCTTGAGACCGCTCCCCGGGGCCAGCCACGTCCTCCCCTGTGGCCTCACCCATCTCTCCCCCCACCCCCCCAGACTCCGGCCAGGCCTCAGACATCAGCTCCTGAGCACAGCGATCCTGGAGACAGGAGGCTGGAGGGACAGCCCTGACAGGGAGTCTGTCTCCGGACCACACCTACGGCTGCGGTTCCGTGGTCTCCGAGCCTGGCTCTCAGGAGCAGACTCTGGCTGCCGTCAGGATGGCTCCCCAGCAGCCAGACCCCCGCGGACTTTGGGGAGGAGTTCAGGGGCTCCCGCAGGCTCCCGGCGCTGGGCTCGGCCCTCTCTTGGCCGGCAGGAATCCCAGGCTGGTACAGGCCCCCCGGCCAGACTCCCCAGTGGCCTCACACACTGGCCCGTGGGCCTGACCCCATTGGGCCGACCTCCCGGCCGGCTCACCTCCTCGGAGCCCCGGCTGCGGCCTGTTTCACAGCCCTGTGGTCATCGCGCGGCTGAGACCCGAGCCAAGATCAGCCTGCTGCGCTCCGGTCTCCCTGTCCCTCAGCACTTGGACGGAAGGCAGGAGGGCAGAGGACCTGCCCGTGAGGGGAGAAGCTGGGTTCCACTGAGCTTCAGCACGGACGCAGCCCACACAGGCACACCGGCGGCCACGGCCACGGCCGACACTTAGCGAGCACGTGCTGCACTCAGCCTTCCCGCCGGTGTGCCGACCTCGCACCCATCTTACAGAGCATCACACTGAGGCTGTGGTTGCCGGACTCCCTGGGGGTCCCGCGGAGAAGCAGAGCAGGGCTCTGCGCCAGGCGGCCGATGCTGTCACCCCTCGACAGCCCCCCCGCCCCCCGCCCTCGTCACCAGCCCTGGGCCACGGGCCCCAATGGAGAACTTGGCCCGAGGGCGAGGCCGTGCTTCCTGGCCTCCCCATCGGCCTGCAGCTCTGATGGGGCCTCGAGGCTGTGTTTTACAACATCTGCTTTCCGCAGCATTTCCGCCCCGTGGGCTGGAGAGCAGCCTGCCGACGCTGGCCTGGCCCGGGCCCAGAGCCACCCCACGGCCGGCCCCGGGGAACTGAGCCGCCTTTCTTCTCGCCGGGGACAGCAGGGACCTGAAGGGACCTTTGTCTAGACAGAGCCCCGCAGGCGGCGGCACCCACCCATCCCGGGTTCCGCAGAGCTAGGTGTGGGCCCCCGGGGAGGGTCGGGAGCTGGCCGCCGGGCAGAGAGCCCCAGTGCCCACAGATCGGCCATGTACAAAGGCCACGCCATCCTTCCGCCCGCGGGGCTGGACGGGACCCGTCCCAGAGCCCCCACACCTACACAGATGTGGGGCCTTTACGGGCAGTGAAAGTGTGGGGCTCAGAACCCAAAGAAAGTAAGGAGAAGGGGCGAAGGCCTGTGTCCAGCTTGCTGGCTCCCATGGAAACCTCGAGGCGGTCCCACATGAACAGTGTGGTCTGGGAGGCCAGCCAGCATGTGGCACTTCACCCTCCTCGCCCAGAGACCCCTGGCACACCCCATTTTTCTCCAGCCATTTGCTGGAGATCACACCGAGCAGCAGAGGCCTTGGCGACACGTCCTGGGATGTGCTTAGCCCCAACCCAGCAGGCCTTTGTCCCAGCTTTCTGTTCATTCTGGGCAGGAGGCCTGAGGGCTCAGTGCTTTACATTTCCTGGGGGAGCCCAGACCCAGCTCGGGGACACCTCATCTGTCCTCATCCCTCAGAGACTGCCCACCCTGACGATGGCAGGCTCCTTCCCTGGGGCTGGCAGAAATACCCAAAGCCTGACTGAATGCCTGCTCTCCACACATCTACTTGTGTGGTTCTCACACTGAGGATGTCCGTCAACGTGGCAGATCCAGCCTCCTAAATCAGCTTGGACATCACCTCCTCCAGGAAGCCCTCCCTGCCTGCTGCTCTCCACTTTCTCTGCTTCCCTTCCCTACCTGGGACTCACTGTTCTTGGACATTGTCTCCCTGGCTCCTCAGACCCCCCCTCAGGCAGCCCAGGGTGGCAGGGACCAGGGTGCTGGAGGAAAAGGACCTGAACCTCTCTGAAGTCTCCCTTTCAACGGGCAGATGAATGTGCTCCTAGCTGCCATTCAGGGTTCTGCTTCCCCGTCCTGCAACGGGTCTGGGGATCCTGGAGGCTCCACTGGGTCCCCAGTGCCCAGTGTAGGTGCTCTGCAAACATCTGCATGGGTGGACAGATTCCCCGCCTGCTGGGGGGTCACCGTGGGAATCGGGAGGGGACAGGGCTGTGTGTGGCAGCTGCTGGCTAGGACAGGGGCGCAGGGGGCATTTCTGCGCGGGTCTGGTGTGGGATAAAGGAATGGGAACCAGCCAGCACTTACCAGCTCTTCCTCTGCTCCGGACCCCGTCTCTGCTCATTTCATCCCTGCAGCCCTGGGAGGTCAGTCCTTTTGCTGTCCCAGTTTATTAATGGGGAAGCTGAGTCACAGGGAGACTACGCTGTGGACCCCCGGCCACAGAGCTGCTAAGCCCTGTGTGCTATCAACCTGGGGGCGGGGGGGGGCGCCTCCGGGGGCCTGGAGCCCGGCCCTCAGCTCCCGTGTCCTCCTGCAGATGGGAGAGGGGACCCCGGCCTGGGAGAGGTGAGCAGTGACGGCTCCTTGTGCCCACAGGACAGAAACTGCTGGACTCGCTGGCAGAGACATGGGACTTTTTCTTCAGTGATGTGCTGCCCACGCTGCAGGCCATCTTCTACCCGGTGCAGGTGAACGGCCCCTGCAGCCTTGGGAACCCTCAGGGCCCAGGCGACCGCCCATCCCAGCCTTGCTGCATGCTGCCCCCGGCCCGGGGATGGCCACATCCCTGGGCCCCTCAGAACCGCTTCCCCACCCACAACTTAGAACGAAGGACAGTTCCCCCCTACAGGCCCTGTAAAGCCCTCTGCTGCACATAGTAGGTCTTGTCCAGCACACAGTAGGGATTTGGTGTGTGACAGTGACCCTTTCCTTGCCTGAGGAAGCTGGCTGGAGGCTCTCCTCGGGACAGGGCTCATCCAGGGAGGAGGGCGGGTCAGAAGGGGGCCCGAGGGTCTGTAGGGCCGTAGCCCCGGGATGTGGCCCCTGATTGGCGGATGTGGGGGGAAGCGAGGGTTTGCCCTGACGGCAGTGGGACGGGGCGTGGCCTTCTGTGTCTGCAGGGCAAGGAGCCGTCGGTGCGCCAGCTCGCCCTGCTGCACTTCCGGAACGCCATCACCCTGAGCGTGAAACTGGAGGACGCGCTGGCCCGCACCCACGCCCGCGTGCCCCCTGCCATCGTACAAATGCTGCTGGTGCTGCAGGTGCGTGGCGCCCCGATGAGGCCGCTGGCGCGAGGCCAGGCCCCCCAGACGCAGAGCCTGAGGCGAGGGTCTGGGTCCACGGGACCGGTCGATGGGGAGACGCTCAGGAGGAACCCGTAAGGAGAGAGGGAAGCAGCAGGAGCCCGGAAAGTGTTGGGGGAAGACGGGAGTTCTAGAGAAGGCAGGCGTCAGCCTCTTCCCAGGGGGAGCCCGGGAGTGTCCCTGGTGGGCGGGGGCTATGCCTTCACACCCCGCGCCAAGTCAGCCGTCGGGGCTGTTGGCCGCCTCCCCGCAGTGGTTCCAGACGTTTCTGGTGCGGGTGGCTTTTCCCCACCAGAGCAGATTTGGGAAGGGGGTAGCCGCAAGCTCCTGGCAGCTGGGGGCGAGTGGCCCTCTGAGGACTGCAGAGGGTCTGATGGGCCACAAACAGGGCCCTTTGCAGACTCCTGCATCCCAAGCCTGGTGAGGGGCACAGCACCCTACAGTTTGCCACCTTGTCCCACTGAGATAGGACAGAGGTAAACGGAGTCCTCGTTTACCCAGAGCTAACGAGGCCTGGCCTCGCCCCCGTCTGACGGCTCCGTCACTGTTCTGCATCCCCCCCTCCCCGTGCACATGGGTATCCTAAATCAGGGTCTGTGAGGTTGGTCCTGGGATCCAGGGCAGCCATTGAAGATTCTAGAGCACGGAAAGGGCTGATGAATGTGGAGGTCTGAGGGTCAAGGGACTGCACTGAGCAGGGGTCGTCCTGCCGACCAGGCGAGGTGCCGGGCCTGCCACTGGGATTTGGAAGGATTTTAGGGGAACCAGGCTGGGTGGAAACAGGGGACCTCAAAGGACTTTGTGCCTCTCAGCCTCATTTCTCGCCTGTGTGACCGAGTGAAACTTCCTGCCTGCAGGGCAGGTTCAAGGACAGTGGGGAGAAAGCAGATGTAAAGCCTTTTGTGGTGCTTCTGGGAGCCCAGGGTGGCTGGACAGGGATTTAGAGCCACAGAGGTCCCACGGGGATCCTGTGAACAGCACCGGCCCGACTGGGGTGGTGCTGCCCCCTGGTGGTCCCTCTGCCTCATGCAGCTTCCTCCCCTTGGTCCTGTTTCCCCCAGGACTTGCCCTCCTGCCCCCTTGCTGTTGCCCCACTCCCCACCTGGCCTGCGCTTTGAGTGAGCTTGTCCTCACTGTTTTCGAGTCCTAGAGAGATCTGAAGTCACGGCTGCTGGTTAGCAGGTGTCGAGGGCCTACTGTGTGCCCAGTGCTTCCCCAGCAGAGGGACCGTCCTTCTCCCAAGGAAACCGGGGGAGCAGCTCAGCCTCTGAGTGCTCACTGGTAATGCAACCCCTGGGCCCCCATTCTCAGTGGGCAGTAGGGGCAAAGACAGCCATCCTTTACAAGGCGGGGGAATGAGCACCAAGTTCACGGACCGCCCAGCCGAGCCAAAGCGTCATGCTCGTCTGTGCGGCCGTCGCTGGGGGTGGAGGCAGTTCCAGGGAGCGTGGGGTCTGTAGTGATGGCTCCTCGTTCGTTCCTGCCTAGGAGTGGTGTCCTCTCTAGTAGTCAGCCTGGCGGGAGGCCTAGGGACGTTCTGGTCTTTTTGAGGAGCCGGTTTTTGGTTGTGTCGATTTTCTCTGAGGATTTCCTGCTTCAGTCCCTTTGAGCTCTGTTCTTATTATTTCTCTCGTGCTTTCTTAAAGGTTTTTTATTTATTTGACAGAGAGAAACACAGCGAGAGAGGGAACACAAGCAGAGGGAATGGTAGCGGGAGAAGCAGGCTTCCTGCTGAGCAGGGAGCCCGATGCGGGGCTCGATCCCAGGACCCTGAGATCATGACCTGAGCTGAAGGCAGACGCTTAACGACTGAGCCACCCAGGCGCCCCTCTCTCGTGCTTTCTTTGGACTTTGTTCGCTCTTCATTTTCTAGTCTCTTGCAGTAGAAGCTTAGAGTATTGGCTTTCAGGCTTTCCCTTTACTAATGTATCCATTCAATGCTACTGTTTCTCTCCAAGCACCACTTTCGGTCTGTTTTCATATTCATTTTGTCCAAAACATTTTAAGATATTTGTTAAGATTTTCTCTTTTGGGGGGCACCTGAGTGGCTCAGTCGGTTGAGCATCTGACTTCAGCTCAGGTCATGATCTCGGGGTTCTAGGATCGAGCCCCGCATCGGGCTCCTTGCTCAGCAGGGAGGCTGCTTCTCCCTCTGCCTGCCGCTCCCCCCTGCTTGTGCTCTCTTTTTCTGCCGAATAAGTAAAATCTTAAAAAAAAAAATGGATTTTCTGTTGGATCCATGGGTTATTTAGAAGTGAGTGAGTTGTATGATCTTCACATGTTTGGGGATCTCCCAGTTGTCTGCCGGTTCCTGATTCCTGGCTTCATGCCGCTGTGGTCTGAGAGCAGGTGCTGTATGACTTCTATCCTTTTAAATGTGCGAGGGTGCGTTTTATAGCCCAGAGTGTGATCTGACTTGGCAGACGTTCGCGGGAGCTGCGGACGAGTGTTCTGCCGTCCGGGGGCAGCAGTCTGACGGCGACTGGGTCCCGCGGGCTGACAGGAGTGTTGAGTACCATGTGTCCTTCCCGAGTCTCTGCCTGCTGGTCTGTCTCCGCGGTTCCAGAAGTTCTGCCCCATGTGGTCTGGCGCTCTGTTGTCCCGTGCGGGCGTGCTAGGGGTTGTTACATCCTCCCAGAGAACTGACCTCTGTACGGTTACACAGTGACCTGCCTGACCCCCAGTGACTTCCCTCGGGCTGCTGTCCACCTGGTCTGAAATTAACCGAGCTACTCCCGATTTCCCGTGACTGACGTCAGTGTGGCACGACTCTCTCAACCCTCTGCTTTTATTTATTTTGTTTTTATTTATTTTTTTTTTAGAAGGAGGGAGGAGCAGAGAGAGAGAGAATCCTAAGCAGGCCCCATGCCCAGCCCAGAGCCCCACACGGGGCTCGATCCCACGACCCTGAGATCGTGACCTGAGCCAAAGCCAGGAGTCAGTCCCTTATCCATCTAAGCCCCCCGGGCACCCCTCAACCCTTTGCTTGTAGTCCATGTGTGTCTTCCCAGCTGAAGTGGGTTTCTCCTGGGGGGCACGGCAGGGGGCACTCAGGCCGTCCGTAGCTGTCATTTTAACATTCTAAGGGCATCTTGTGCGGTGAGCCACTGTCAGCCCCCGAGGAGGGCTGTCTTCCCCTCGTTCCTTCAGCCATCCTTTGTTCACGAATGTTCACTAAGGGCCTACTGTGTGCCAGCCGTCTGCTGGGGATGCTGGGGGCCCAGAGCCTGCCCTCCTCCCGTCAGCGAGACCAAGTCCGTCCTGTGGGCAGCTGCCCTCTTCCGGCTTTGGCTCTGATGGGACCGGAGGAGGTAGAGATCCCTTCAGGGCTCTGGACGAGGAGGGTCAGGGAGGAGGAGGTGGGCAGGGCCTGGCAAGGGCAGCAGTATAGTGCAGGGGAGGGGCAGGGCCACCTGGGATTTAGGCCGGGGTCTGGCCAGCCCTGGGAGGCAGCCTTTCCTCCCTGTTGCGCTCAGTGGGGCGAGGAACGAGGGCAGGGCTACCCGGGGGAGGCCGTCTGGTGACCCAGCCCAGCTGGGCTGGGCCGGGCCGCAAGGAGCAGGCTGTCTGTGACCACTGGCCTCCCTCCCTCTCCTGCAGGGGGTGCACGAGTCCCGGGGTGTGACCAAGGACTACTTGCGCCTGGAGACGCTGATCCAGAAGGTGGTGTCGCCCTACCTGGGCACCTACGGCCTCTACTCCAGCGAGGGCCCCTTCACACATTCCTGCATCCTGGGTAGGGTCTGACTGGGCCTTGGGCCCCGGGGAGCTGGGTAACCTCTGGCCCCATCCACCTCTGCCCAGGCTCAGAGATGGCCACAGTCAGATCCCACTGGGTATTTGCTTTCCAGTCAAACAGCAGACCTGTCCTGAGCATCCCCCAGCTGTGTGCCAGGCCCTGGACATGCAGGGCCCGGGGTCCCTCCTTCAGGAACTGAAGGGGCCCTGTCAGGCTGACACATGTATGGTAACGGGATGACTCCCCTGAGAGCCGCCAGAACTCTGTGTTCCCAGTGAGGTCCCGTCTGTGTTCAGTCAGGGTTGGCCAGCAGAGGACACAGCATGTGCAAAGGCCCGGAGCCCAAGAAACCTAGCTTGTGTGGGGGAGTTGCGGGAGAGGGGAAACGGGAGGTGGGCATCCTGGGGCTGCCTGGCCTTCCCGGTGGCCTGTCCGGAAGCCCGCCACGCTGCTCCTTGAACACACCGTCCATTGGTTTGTTTGCCTGTGTAAACGGAGCACCTACTGTGTGCCTGCCCCCATTCTTGGCCGTGGGGGAGCAGCGGACACCGGGCCCCAGCCACATGGGCTCTCCCGGTCAGGGATGCAGACCAATGAGTAAACAATCCCCAGATGAGTCTCTTGGGGGGGCGGGGGGGAACCCATACACAGGCGATGCGAGGGCCAGGTTGGGAAAGGCCGGACTGGAAGGGACAGGTGAGCTGAGGGAGGAGGAGCCAGGCCTGGGGAGAGGTGCACAAAGAACATCCTGGACTTGGGGGCCAGAGGCACAGAGGCCGCTTGGGAGCGCCCACGTGCCTGCTGGTGTAAGCCCAGGAGGAGAACTGGGCAGAACCTCTGTCTCCCACCCTGGAAAGGACCCCCCGCCAGCCGCTCTCCGTGCTCAGCCCTGCCACACAGTGGTCACTCTCTGGAACTGCAGGGCCCGGAGTGGGAGCCTGAGATCTGTGCCCCCATCCAGTCCAGCCCCGGGCCATCGGGGGGCCCGCCACACTCCACATAAAACCCCAGCCCCGACCTCGACCTCGTGTGAAAAGACCCTTTGTCGTCCTGCGACCCACCCACGTGGGTTTGTCACCCTCCCCCGCACATGCTGGGACGCCAGGAAGTGCGGGAGGTTTTTTGACTTATCACGGGTGGAGAAACTGAGGTGTGTGCACATTTGAACCAAGCCGTAGACTTGAGCCCCGTCCCTTCCCCGCCCAGCTCCTGCCCACCCAGGGTGAGGCTGGGACCCAGGAAGGAAGGGAGAAGTCAGATAGGGTCAGACCCAATGTCAGAGCTGATTCTCCCTCCCTTGCAGGGGTGCGGGGAGTTGGGGGGGTGGGGGGATGGGCCGAGCTCTGCACCAATAGGGCTTTTCCCTGTGGCTATCCTCTTGCCCAGAACTAAGCGCACAGTAGGTGTTGGCTAGTCTCTGGCCCCAGGAAGGGACTGGAACACGCAGGTGCCTGGGTTTGCCAAGTGACCACCTCCCACCCTGGCCCCTGGCCCTGCCCCCCATGCCTGACACTTTGTCTGTCTGTCCGCAGAGAAGCACTTCCTGCGCCGCTCGCGCTCAGGGGATGTGCTGGCCAGGAACCCGGTGGTGCGCTCCAAGAGCTACAACACCCCGCTGCTGAACCCCGTGGCAGAGCACGAGGCCGAGGGAGCGGCGGCCGGCGGCCCGGGCATCCGCAGGCACTCCGTCTCAGAGATGACGTCCTGCCCCGAGCCCCAGGGCTTCTCCGACACGCCTGGCCAGGCTCCCCCTGGGGCCTTGAGACCGTCTGCAGGCCCCCAGTTGGGGCCCTGCCCCAGCAGACTATACCCCCCCGCCCAGCCCCCCGAGCCTGGCCCAGGCGCTGCCCACCCCTCCCCGCCCTCCTCCAGTCCAGAGAACCTTGTGGACCAGATCCTGGAGTCTGTGGACTCGGATTCAGAAGGGATCTTCATTGACTTTGGTCGGGGCCGGGGCTCAGGCGCCTCGGAGTTCGAGGAGGCCGGGGGTCGGCAGAGCGTTGTGTGAGGGCCTCGAGTTTCTGCTGATCCCATGCGTGTGCCTGGGGGGTGCGTGCGTGCGTGCAAGCAAGAGTTTTTTTACTCTGCCCCAGCCAGTCAGCTGTGAGTCCCAATCACTTTGCTGTTCCGGAGCCTTTGTTGGAAAAAACGTCACCACCACCCCCCCCACCGAGCCCCCGGTACTGCTCCGTTCTGGGGCACGTGTGTTGGCTGCTCCGCCTGCCTCACGTGGGTCACCGGGCGCACTGGTCACCCTGTGTGCACGGAACAGACCAGGCCCCCGGCCTGCCCTCGACCCTAGCACAGCCTGTCCTCACTGTGCCCCGGGGCGGCCATGGGCAGTAGGAGGATGGAATAAAGCTGTCTATCCGGATCCCGAGCTCGTGTCTGCGACGCCAGACGTCCTTCTGCCCCGGTGCTTGCCCTCAGGTGTCCCCTCGCCTCAGTGGGGCCTCTCCTCCCCAGGGAGGGCGGGTTCCTGGGGTCCAGTTTCTCGGTCCCCTTCTGACAGTGCGGCGCAGAGGCCCCTGAGGGAAGGGCTGGGAAGCTGGGAGCAGCCGGGACCTCAGTGGGGAAGGGACACACTCAGAGGGTCAGCAGCCGGCGTGGCCAGCAGCGGGCCGGCCAGGGAGCAGGCCTAATGGAGGGAGTGCTGGGGAGTTCTGTGAGTCGGGCGGTCGGGGAAGGAAGGCCGATGCCTCACCCAACGCCAAATCACAGGGGCCCCCTGCCTGCACGAGGCTCTCCTGTCTACTAAGGTTCGGTTCGGGGTGCACACGTTCGATGGGGCTGCAGAGCCACCGGGAGCTCAATCTTGTCATTTGTGAGATAGGAATGTACTCACTTCACAAGCTCCATGGCGGCTCAGCCTCGGAAGGTGCTCCGGGAACAGGCGCGGGGGCCCGAGGTAGGGCTCAGCTGGGAAAGCAAGATTGAGGGACCCCAGCCTCCGGGGGACTGGGCCTGGGGGCTGGGAATTGGGCCAGAAGCCTGTCCCTGGTCTGAGAACCCATGAGAATGGCCCTTTGGCTGGGCTGGTAGGGCTGATATCCCTGAACAGCCCTCCTTGGCTCCCAGCTCCTTGATGGAACCCAGGATATGCCTGGGCCCAGCTAACGTTGGGGTGGGGAGTGGAGGGGCATTATCAGCAAGGTCCCCTCCAGGTAGAAGGGCCAGGCGAAGGGCAGAAATGGTAGGGACCTGTCTGGGCTCTGCCCTCCCCAGAGTGCTGGACCCTCTGTGATGTCCCCTCCTCCTAATGTGAAGGAAGAGGTGATCTGAGACTCCCAGGCCCCTGGGGACGCCAGTGGCCCTTAGTCTGTGGGGACCCCGAAGCTCTTCGCCAAATCCTGCCCTGGGCGGAGGGAGGCCCCATATGCCAGCCAGTGGGGCCTCCCCTGTGACGGGGAGGCTGGAGCCCTGGGGAGGGCGGGTGCTGAGCCTGGGTCCTGAAGAAGCCGAGGGGCTGCTTCGGCTGGGGCTGCCCCCACCCCCCGTTAAAGGAGCAGCTCATCATCGGGCGGGGAGCAGATCTGTGTGTCATATGCTGCCTTGTTCAAAAAATGTTTACAGTGATCTACATCAAAACATCTTGTTATAAATTGGTAACTTACATGTGAAAAATCAGGACCAGGGATCACATCAATTAGGACGAAGGACCTGCTAACGGTTGGCCCCCCCAAACCCACAGAACCGTGGGCCTTGGCCACCAGTGTCCCCTCCAAGAACCAAACTTCCTTATAATGAAAGTCCCGTCCCTGATCAGATCTCACTCTGGCCGCCAGGGAGCTCAGGCCAAGCCCCGAGCTGGCTGTGGCCAGTGCAGGCCTGTGGCTCTGTGTTTGCCCCAACGGCAACGGTTCGACCCCCACCCCGTCTCCAGTCTCTCCACCTGTTCCCCCCGCAGGACTTGCCACTGAATTTTCTCAGGTGGAAACAGGTCACGGGGCCAGAACTTTCTACAGGTGTTCTAGCTGGGGAGTAAGCCGTATGGACATCAGCAACCCCATGGCCCGGAAGAGAGCTGAGCCCAGGAGGGGCCCCCCGGGTTTAGCTCAGTGAGCTCCAGGGGGACAGTCCAACGCAGGAGTCCAGGATTAGTCTGTCCCCTCACGAGGAGGCCGCCTGTCCTGTCCCCGCTGAGTCCCCAGCCACCGGTCAAGGAGCCTGTCGAATGAGTGACATCGTTGGTTAGTGGCTCACTGTCCAGGGCATCACCGGGGAAGCTTCTTCCCGTGGGTGGAGGGTTTCCTAAACGTCTCACCATTTGTCTCTGTCGTAGGTCCTCCTGCGATCCTCCCGCCCCTGCCTCCCGGGGGCGGGGTCTCAGGCCCCGCCCATGCCTGTGGTCGCGGACTCTGCGTCTCCGCCAGATCCTGGGCCTCCGCGTGCTGTGACCCGCGCCCAACACCCGAAACCCTCTCCTCCCGAGGCAGGGGCTCCGAAGTCTGAAATGAGAAGTCCTGCAAAACAAAGTCCATAGCGCTTCAGGCAAAAAACTGCCCAGAAGCAGGCCCGGGAGCGTCGCGCTCGTGGGAATGGGACGCCCGCTCTGCCCGGCAACCTCCGCGGATCAAGAGGGCGGTGACGAGCTGCAAGGCCACCGAGGGCCACGGAGCGGGAAGATCTGGGGGAAACAAAAAATCATTTTTAGGGAGCCTGGGGGGTTCAGTGGGTTAAGCCTCTGCCTTCCGCTCAGGTCATGGTCTCAGGGTCCTGGGATCGAGCCCCACATCGGGCTCTCTGCTCAGCTGGGAGCCTGCTTCCCTCTCTCTCTGCCTGCTTCTCTGCCTACTTGTGATCTCTCTCTCTCTCTGTCAAATAAATAAAATCTTTTTAAAATACCATCTTTAAAAGTTCATTTGGAGAACCCCTGTCGTTGCCACAGAGCGGGGGTCCCACCCTTCGTCTCAGGGGCATCTCTTTGACTCCTGGCACCTGGGAAGCCCAGGGATACTCACCAACCAGATCTCACGCAGGTACTCACCCGGACATCAGAGGAATCGGGAGCGGAGATGATATTTTGGGGGCTGCTCACACGGCTGGGCTTCGTTCATGGCACTCTTCACCGGGGGGAAGCTAACTAAGCTGCCGTTGCCTATCCCCGAGTTCTGGGCCCCTGAGTTTTATCCGCCCGGCAGCTCAGGGAGTCTGAAGAGGGACCTGTCTGGGCCACCTCTGGCTGCTGGCTCCCCACGCTCGACACCCTCCTCCGTGGACGTGCAACACACGCACACCCATGCGTGCACACCCATGCGTGCATTATGCACACACACACACAGCCACGTGTACACACACTCACCTCCCTGAGGCCCTTTGCTGCTTCCTGCCCCCACCTCCACCCCCCATTCTCTGCTTTCCCTGAGCCTGGGCCCATCTGCCTGAGTACAAGATGTTCCGGGTGTCCCCGTGGGGGAAACACTGGCCCGTGACATTCCCACGACACCGTGAGTCCCCAGGAGGCAGGCTGGGCTAATCCAGCCGAAGACTGCCCGGGCTGCCCACCTCACTTGCACCCCTGGAATCCAGGAGGCGTGAGGGTAAAATGAGGGTCCCCTCCTGGACGAGGACAGAGGGTGGGAACAGCGGGGGGCAGGAGCCCCAGTCCCAAAGCAGGATCGCATTCCTCCTGAACAAGCCCGGTGCCTCAGAGCATTCAGGACGGAGGGGGCTTTCACGGACCTTCCCCTGGGGCGGAGGAGGGTTTCCACCCCCACCGCCCCGCACACATCCCTGCGTTCCCTGTTAGACATCAGGTTCTCCTCCAGCTCACACTCATCCACGCAGAGACAATAATGCGCGCACGCGTGTGTTGTCTCGTCTCTGTCTCCCCGTCTCTGTCTCCTGCCCTCCTGCCCGGGGCTCCGAACCATCCTGGCCCCGCCCCCTCAGCCTGGCCCTCCTTTCTGGCCAAAAAGTTCAGCTCATCCCTTCCTCTCAGACTTTCATACCCAGCCTGAGATCCTTAACAAACAAGGGCCCTTTCAGCAGCCAGGAGCCACCCACTTTTGGGGGCAGGAGAACTGGGCGTGGACACAGTCACCTCTGGCCTCTGGCAGCTTCCCGCTCTTGCTCTGGGCCAGCGCCTTGTCGTCCTCCCGTCCCCATCCCTGTCCCCGTCCCCATCCCCGGGGCTGGCTGCTACCACCCATCCTGTTTCACAGGTGACAAGGCAGAGGCTCCAAGAGGTGTGATGCTGGCTCTGTCCCACTGCAGAGCTCTGGTGGCCGCCGGCCCGAGCATCTGGGGAGAGGGACGTGGGACCTGTGGCTGGGGCAGGACACACCCTTTGGGGCCTCAAGTCCAAGCCCCTGGGGGTATCCGCTCCTCAGTCCGTTCAAAGCTTGGGTGGGCGGCTATGCTCAGTCCTCCAAGCTGTCCCCTTCAATGGCTGCCCCCTGGTGCTGCTCCTGGCGGTGGGGACAGCTGACACAGGACCCAGTGGGTGGGAGAAGGCCACACCACGGGCCCTGGTCCTGCGGAGGAGGGGCCGGGGCAAACGCCCCCCTCGGGGGTACGCTCAGATTTCACGGAGGACCTGGGCTCCCGGGGATACGCGGCCCACAGGCGTGCACGCTCACAACAGCAGTCTCCCCCTCCCGCCGCAGGAATTCCAGAATCAGCCTCCATGTGCCGTGGGAGGCCGTCTGGGTTCCCCTGGCCACCACCTCTTGGTGGGGGGCTGGGAGCTGACTCAGGTGTCCTCCTGGAACAGAAGCCCCCCCAGCCCGTCCCCACCCCCCGCCCAGCTGCCGCTGCAGCCTCAGGGAGAAGGGAACGCTTGAGGGGGGCGGGGTCACTCATCCACTGGCCCCGCTGCCTAAACTGCCTTCCCTCTCTCTGCGTCTCCGTGGCCTCCAGGGGCTGCGCTGCCCGTGCCGTGCCCGCCCCCAGCCCCGGGCTCCAGATCCGGAGCCTTGCAGTGGGAAGGCTCTCGGGCGTGTCCCCGCCTTGCTATCGGTGCCTTTGCCCAGGTCTGGGCTGTTCTGTCTTATCCTGGACACACACACAGGCACTCAGACACACTCACACACGTGCACGCTCACAGTCACACGCTCATACACACACACATTGCACGCACGCACACATTCCCATGGCCCTGGGAGAGAGGCCTCCCTCCCCACCGCAGGGGGGGGGCGGTTCTTGCAAAGGAAGGTCACGAATATCCCCTGGCCACCTCCCACCGACCCAGGGAACCCTCTGCCCGATGCCACCTGAACAGAGGTGCAGATAAATGGTAGTTCGAGGCTCCTGCTTGCATTTTGCTGGGGCTCTGTGTCTTAGTCAACTTCAGCCACATATAGATGTCACTGGCTGGGCGCCTTAAGCAGCACACATTCGTTTCCCACACGTCCGGAGGCTGGAAGCCCGAGGTCCGGGGGCCCAAACCATCGGGTTCCAGTAAGGACTCTCTTCCTGGCTTGCAGACCTCACTGTGTCCTCAGCTGGTGGACAGAGAGCTCCTCCTGTGTCTCTCCTTCAGGACACTAATCCTACGGGGTCAGGGCCCCACCCTATAACCTCATTTAACCTTAGTTACATCCTTGGGGACCCCATCTCCAAATACAGTCATTCTGGTGGTCCAGGCTTCAACATACAAGTTTTCAGGGGACACAGTACCATCCACGGCAGCCTGGTGGGGTGATGGGTCCATTCCTCGGGCAGCAAGACCCCCCCCCCCAAGCCCATCCCAGAAGTCAGAGGAGAGTCATCCTGGGGCCACGAACCCGGCCCAGTCACGGGAGCCCTGCCCACACTATGACATTTGGGAAAGCTTGGGGGGAGGTGATTGGAGCCTTCCTAGTGTCTTTGCCCGCCTGCATCCCTCCTGAGAGTTAACGTTTGCTTTGGGGGGTGGGCGTGTGCACCCCACAGCAGACCCCTACTTGCAGGAGACCTCAATGGGGATGGCCTTGGACCATGAGGCATCCTCCCAAGTGCCCACTTCGCTCTCTGTGGCGTCAGTCTCTGGAAGGACCAACTCCTCTTTTAGGAAGGTACCACTGGGCTCAGGAATCCCAGGTGGGAGAGACCTGTGCTCTGGAGGGAGAGAGAAGAGGGGGTTCCCACGCGGTGGCGGAGCTGTCTGAAGCCAAGGATGCCCCCAGCAAAGGCAGGGAAGGCTCTAGGATACGGGAGAAAGGCTGGGAGCGAGGCACGTGTCTCTAAAGATTTGACTCATTTGTGGTTTCCCGTTCGACCAGGAAAAGTGATATTTGGCCTATAATTTAAAAGAAAGACTGCTGGGTATAAACGCAGAGTGGCTGAAAGGGGGGACTTGAAATGATACTTGCACATTCATTGCAGCACAATTCACAGTAGCCCGAAGGTGGGAGCAACCCAGTGTCCATGGACAGACGAGGAGATCAACCAAACGTGCTCCTTCCGCACCACGGACTGTCATTCAGGCTCACGAGGGAAGAAGATCCTGACACCTGCCACGACATGGATGAATCTTGAAGACGTTATGCTCGGTGAAATGCACAAGTCACAAAGCACAAAGGCTGTAGGATTCCATGTTATACGAAGCCCCTAGAGTTGTCGAACTCAGAGATGGAAAGTAGAAAGGTGGTCACCAGGGGCGTGGGGAGGGGGATGGGGTGTGAATGTCTAATGGGGACAGAGTTTCAGTTTTGCAAGATGAAGAGTTCTGCCCACTCCCGCCATGCGATGTGAATGTACGCCGCACTTAGAGAGGGTTAGGAAGGAGGGAGGGAGGAAGAAAGGAAGAAAGACCTCCTTCCCTCCCTGCAGCATTTCCCTTGGGGAGTGTGGAGTGCCCCACTCCGGCCCCTCGGTTGAGGCCTGAATGGAGGGAGCATTATTCCAGTGAGGGACTGTGGTCCCCGAGCTCTAGGAGTATCTGGCAGTGACCTTGGGGATTCAGAGGAACATCAGCCGGGCACGCAAGGGGCACTCAAGTCCCTAATATCATGACACACTTCCACTCTCTGCCTCCTGAGCACACGGAAGGGCCACACTTCCTTGTCTCCTTGCAGCAGGTGGGGCCACGTGGCCAGCCCTGGCCAATGAGCTCTATGCAGAGGGGACGTGGGGCCCTTCGGGGCTGCCAGGTGGAGACTGTCCAGAGCTCACCTTCCCTCTGCCTGGTGATCGGCAGGATTCCAGATGGGGCTGCTCTGCGAGGTGGGCTTGTGGGGGCTGGAGACGAGGTGTGAGTGAGGAATAGACCTAAGTCTGTGTGAGCCGCTGAGACTGGGGGATGTTTGTTACTGTGGCATAACCTGGCTTGAGCTGACTGCTACACTCTGCTTTCCCAGATAGTCTAGAGGAAAGCGGTTCGTGAACGGGGAGAAGGCTGAGTGGGATAGGCTGTTTTATCTGTTTACGTGTGTTGTGTGCCCTCCTGGGTAGAGCCGGGACCCTGGGTTCTCATCCTGAATTGGTCGCTACCTTGCTGTGTGATGAAAGGCATGTCCTCCGTCCTTGGCTTCTGGCATCTGCAGCAAGGATTTTTCCACATATAAAATTCTGTGACCTGGAGCGCCCGGGTGGCTCAGTCGTTAAGCGTCTGCCTTCGGCCCAGGTCAGATCCCAGGGTCCTGGGATCAAGCCCCGCATCGGGCTCTCTGCTCTGCAGGAAGCCTGCTTCTCCCGCTGCCATTCCCTCTGCTTGTGTTCCCTCTCTCGCTGTGTTTCTCTCTGTCAAATAAATAAAATCTTAAAAAAAAAAAAAAAGAATGGGACTGTTTTAAAAAAAAAAAAATTCTGTGACCTCGGTGACAGTTCTCGGCTTGTCCATGCACTGTGGACACATGCAGAGCGCAAATACAAGAATGTAAGCTCCCAATCATCAGCGTCCCTGATTAAGCAGCTCCCCGCAGATGACAATGCATTGGGCAGACAAGCAGTTAATGGGTGTTGACCTGAAAGTGATAATGGCTTAATAATAAATGGATGGTCTTACCCTAAGAACGCCTTTCCTCATTGACTGATGTGTTTGCTTAGAGCTCAGACCTGCTTTACCAGGCTGGAAAAAGCTATAAAAATGTAAAGTATCATCCACATCATCACAAGAAGACTTTCTCATGCTGACATTTCTCTTCTCACTGTGGGGATTTATGTCGGCCTGTGTTTGGTGGGGGAAGAGGAATGTAAGACAGGAGGCTGTGGAATCAGGCAGGGTTCTCATCTGCAAGTAGCCGAAGCAGATTCTGGCTGACTACAGAGGAGTTTGTTAATGGATTTGGGGAGATCCTGGAGTTGTCAGAAGGTGAGAGAGCCAACACTGTGGTACTGTTCCCTTCCAGGAAGAGTGTCTCAACACACCCCAAAAGACAGACCTGATGGGAAAACAGCCACTACCGCAGTTCCTGCACGGGGACACTCCCACGGCACAAAGATGCTCCCACAGCACAGGGATGCTCCCACGCCACAGGGATGCTCCCACGGCACAGAGATGCTCCCACGGCACAGGGATGCTCCCACGGCACAGGGATGCTCCCACGGCACAGGGATGCTCCCACTGTACAGGGATGCTCCCACGGCAC
>CM053611.1:105156390-105199178 GCA_028646535.1 Procyon lotor
ACTGTGAGCGGACCCCTCCACTTCTGGGACCTGAGCCCCTCCCTGCCCTGGCAGCCTGCTTTTGAAAAAGGAAACCTGGGCTAAGCTGTAGGCAGGGGGGGTCTCTGGGGAGTGCATCAGTGTCCAACCGGCCTATTTTGCAGGTCTCACGGGGGCCCCTCCCCATAATGTTAAGGAGCACCGGCTTTGGAGGGAGCAGACCCGGGCTCTCAAGTTGGGAAACCTCGGGCCGGTCCGTGCAGCGCCCCGAGCCCGTGTCTTCCCCTGAAACGGGCCACCCATTTCTGGCCTGGGAGGTCGCTCAGCCCCTGGCGTCCCAGTGGTTTGAATTATTAGTACATCTGACTCAGAGCTCAGCAAAGCCTTCTCGTCCCTCAGCATTGACTGCAGCTCCCTGGAGGGATGGTACCCGCATCTCTGCTTTCCATCTGGGGGAACAGAGGCTGGGGAGGCTGAGAGACTGGCCTAGGGCCTCCCACCTCTCAGGGCGGGGCCGCAGCTCTGGCTCCCAGAGGAAGCAGGAAGAAAAAAGGGACCCGGCCTGGCCACCACGTTCCTCCCTCCTGGGGACAGAGAGGGGACCGCCTGGACTCTACTCCAGAGGGACACAGGAAGCCAAGTCCAGGACAAGGTGGGGGCGGGTCCACCCATGTTCCTATGGCGACAGGACTCACAAAAGAAGCGGCCATCATCAAGGCCCTTTGGCCGGCTGAGTTGTGGCTTCTGGACATAGAGCTTCAGCAGAGACACCGGGAAACCCAGCTGCCCGGAGTGCGGGGCTCTGTTGGTGCCGTTTTGTTTTGTTTTTTTTCTTTTTAAAGATTTTACTTATTTGACAGAGAGAGACACAGCGAGAGAGGGAACACAAGCAGGGGGAGTGGGAGAGGGAGAAGCAGGCTTCCCACGGAGCAGGGAGCCTGACGTGGGGCTCGATCCCAGGACCCCGGGATCATGACCTGAGCTGAAGGCAGACGCTTAACGACTGAGCCACCCAGGCGCCCCTAAATAAACCTTTTTTTTTTAAAAAAGGTAAAAGGATGGTAAAAGCTATGCCATGCAATCACCAACCAAAAGAAAGCCGGAGGAGCTGTGTTAATATCAGGCAAAGTGGACCTCGGAAGAAGGAGAAGTAAGCCCAGGGACAAAGAGGGACATTTCATAATAATAAAGAGGACATAATTTTAAAAATTCGTGGGTTGGTAACTAAGCTTTAAAATACACGAATAGGAAAACCTAGTAGGACCGAGAAAGAAACAGACACGGTTCCATGCAGAGGCTTCCGTCCCTTCTCTAAGCGACTGATAGGACAAGTAGGAGCCCAGCAGTCTGGGCTCGAACAGCGCCGTCAGCCACAGGGAGCTAACTGACCTTTGGACAAGGTGCGCTCTACGAGGGGCAACGCACCTCCTCTTCTTGGCTAAAATGTGGGCGACCAGGACCCCAGCCGGCGTGTCGGTCCTCGGAGCCCTTGTCCCTCCGTCCAGCACGGCCTCCCAGGCATGCTGCCTTCTGCGCAAGAACGTCCAGCAGACGAGGAGAGAGCAGAACATTGCAGGCAGGAGAAAAGGGGGGCAGTGGAATGCTCGGTGTGGGCGGCTCTGGCTTCAGGTGCTAACTCTGCCACCCGGGGGGGAGAGCGTGTCTGTGCGTCTGTGTGTGTGTCTGTCTGTCTGGGAGGGCCATTCTTTTTTATTTGTACCTGTGTTTTCAAGTTACCTTGTGTATCCAGTCTCCATCAGATGAGCACCGTAAGGGGCTGGCTGTGTTACCAGGCATGTTTGATGGGTCAGCATCCGGTCCGGGTCTCCTGGGCCCGCCCTATGCACTCCCCTCTGCCCGGGATGCCTCTCCCTACCCCACGGGCTCCTACCCATCCCTCACACCCTAGCTCAGAAGTTGGCCCATGGGAAGCCCCCAGCAGCCCCCAGCTCTCCCCGGTGTCACGGGCATCCTCTTGGTGGAGCCCTAACTGCTGCATTATCCTTTTTACTACCCCCCCATCTGCTGCCCCCTCCCCCCCGGAACACCGCCGCATCTCCCCCTGCATGGCTCCTGGGTCCTGTGTTTGCGCGGCAGCGTGGAGAGGTCCGGAGTCTCCTGTCGGGCCCAGGGAAGCACTTACTTCCTCTTCTTTCCCCTCAGCCTCAAGGACAAAAATCAAGGTGAACTCATCCCTCCTGTGCTGAGGTTCACGGTGACGTACCTGAGAGAGAGAGGTGAGTGAGAGCTGGCTTCGGCCCGGGGCGTGAGGGCCTCTGTGTGCAGCTCCCTGGGGGGGCCCGACTCTTGCCCCGAGCACCCGGCGGACCGGGGACCTGGAGGGGCTGGAAGCCGTGCAGGGAGGCTGACCAGGACGGGCTGGGCTCAGGCACGTGCATTGTCTGCGTCTGAATCCTGGCTCCACTGTGGACCGGCTGTGTGACCTTGGGCCGTTACTTACCTTCTCTGGGCTCTGACTCCTCATCTGCCCAGGGCGGTTTGTAACAGGACCGGAAGCACAGGGTTGCTGTGGGGCCTAAATGACACGATAACATGTAACGTCCCCATAAAGGGACCCTTGGGACGTGATAGCTTGTTCGCAGGTGCCTTCCCCAGTGGGGCAGGTGCCTTCAGTGACCAGAGGGTTTGAGCCCCGTGGCTCCTCCAGGACTCCTGGGGCCAGAGCTCAGATCCACAGGGAGAACACAGAGGTGTGGAGGCTGCTTGCACCCGGCCGGGGAGGGTGGTTCTGTGGGTGGGACAGACTGGGGGGGGACCCCGCAGGTGCATGTGCCGCAGAGCGGGGGGTGCAGGGCGCATCAGACGGGGCGTGGGGGCACTGCTGGGGTCCCTGGTGCTCTGTGACCGGGCGTGCTCGGTACTGCATGTCTCCTCTTCGGCTGGAGGACGCCGCGGTGGTCGTTCGGGATGGTCTCCGCTTTGGCGAGAAGTCATTGGCGGCACTTCCCGTTCTGCTCCGACTTTGAGGAAACAGAGGAAAGCGCTTCACGACCGCGAGTCAGAAGCCGTGAAAGCGAGTCTCCCTGGTTCTGACGTATCGATTCCTGTAGTACAAAACCGAACGAGAAACGCAGCCCCGAGTAGGAAGTCCGTACGTGTTTGTTAAGCGAGTACATGACTAAGCTTGTGCGCATCGGGCACAAGTCTCCCTGTCGGAGGCGCTGGGGTTGCCGTCCTGTAGATCAGGGGACCTGAGCTCAGGCTCTTGGGCCGACGGCCGCGGGATCAGTTCCCTCGCTGCATCACAAGTGACCACGAGCTTAGTGGCTTCAAACGGCGTGAATTGATTCTTGAAGCTTCATAGGTCACAAGTCAGGGCACTCAGGGGCTGGTCTGCTCAGGGTCTCAGAGGGCGAAACTCCAGGCGTTGGCCAGGCTGCGTTTCGTTCTGGGGAGGAATCCACTTCCACACTCATTAGGTTGTGAGCCAAATTCATTTCATGCGGACGTGCCTATTTCCTGGGCGGCTGTCAGCCTCTTGCTCTTCCTAGAGGCTGCACGCCTTCCCCTTCCCCTGCACCCTCCCCGCCTCCACCAACAGAGACCTTCCCCCCTGTCGAATCCCAGCCTCCATGCTCCAGCTCTCTGTTGCCAGCACAACCCGGTCCCTTTTTAAAAGTCTGCCTGATGAGGTCAGGCCCACCCAAGATAATCTCCATTTCTTAGGGTCAACTGCCTTGGACCTGAGCTCCGTCTGCAGAGTCCCTTCCCTGGAGCACGTAGACTAGTGTTTGAATGAATGAACCTGGGAGAAAGTGCCTGTACCACAGGGTCCAGGAATTGGGGAGCCATCTCAGAACTTTCCCTACTGCGGTGTCTCAGAGGAAAAAGAGAGCGACTAGCCACTCACACAGAGGGAACAGCATGTGCAAAGGCTGGGAGTAGTGAGGAGCGTGAGGCAGACTGGAGGCTGGAGGGGGCTGCGGAGCAGGCAGTGGGGCGGGAGAGGCCGGACTGTGCAGGTCCGTGCAAAGGCCCCGAGGGAAGCTGCCCGCGAAGACAGGGAAGGGCTCCGTTTACAGGCTGATCGGAATTGGACGTAGAAGGCTGATAGCTCTCTGGGCTTCAGAACGGAGAAGAGGCTGGTAGGGGAGCCCAGTGCCGTCCTGTAAAACTTGGAAGCATTCTGTGTTTGCCGTGTCCCAAAACAGCCTCTAGCTGCTGATGCAACAGCCCTGTTGAGCGCGTCCTGGGTGCCTCATGCATTGGACAATGGGAGTTTTAATCTTATTTAATTTTTACGACTTAAATGTAAATCGACATGGCCCAGTGCGGCCTGTGGCTACCATACTGGGTGGGTCAGCTGTGGGAATACGGGGACACAGGGCTCTTTCTGGACACAGGGCTTGTCCCGCGGATCCTGTCTGTGGCCCTCCGAGGCAGGGGCTCGTGGCCTTACTCTGTAGACGGGGCAGCCGAGCTCAGACAGGCTGCGTGCTTTCTCTGAGGTCACGCAGCTGGATGAACAGAGTTGGGCCGGACCCCAGGTCTGTCCGACTAGATTCTGCCTTCCAGGGGGGCCGCAGAAGGAGACAGGTGGGGCGGGGGAGTAAAGAAACTTGAGGAATAAACGTGGGGCTGATGGACGGCCGGGGTGTGGGAGGGAATGAACCCAACTGGAGAGCATCCCTGCCAGCTGCGGGAGGGTGGTGTGTGGGCAGGAGGAGTCATGGAATGTTCCAGAAACCTAATGTGCTGGGACCGGTGAGATGCCTGGAGCTCTGTCCCCGTAGGACTCCGCACTGAGGGCCTGTTCCGGAGATCGGCCAGTGTCCACACCATCCGAGAGATCCAGCGGCTCTACAATCAGGGTGAGTCTGCCCCCGACACCCCTGGTGCTGAGCCTCCCGCCCGCCTGGCTGCACCGCCCTCCAGGGCCGCAGAGTCCCCAACCCCGGGGTAGCGTCGCTCCCCACCCCCACCCCCAGAATAGCCCAGGGTTCTGGCTGTGCAGAGGAGGGCGCAGCGGTCCCGGGTCCCACCGACGACGGGCACACCGGAGTTTTAAAGCCATTTGCACCCGAGCCCGCGGTGAAGCCGGATCCCCAGCGCCGTTAGGACTCACATGCACTTTGTGTCTAGGGAAGCCTGTGAACTTTGACGACTATGGCGACATCCACGTCCCCGCGGTGACCCTGAAGACCTTCCTGCGAGAGCTGCCCCAACCATTGCTGACCTTCAGGGCGTACGAGCAGATTCTCGGGCTCACCAGTAGGTGCCGGCCCGGGGGTGCCCGCCGAGGGCCAGTCCGGGGGGTGGGGCTGCTCTCCGTTTGGCACGGTGGGCCACGGTGTGCACGGCCAGGCCAGCTGTAGGGACAGGGGCGTCGTCGACCCAGGGGGGGTGGGATCCAGCAGTGGCAGCGTGTCGAGGCGGGCATCGGCGTTTCCCCAAAGGAGACCAGGAGAAGGGGTGCCGGGTGGGAAGATGGGCGGGGGGGGGGCGGGCTTGGCAGTGTGACTAGCGTCCTCTGGCCTTTTTGCACCAGGGGGCAGGGCTGGGCTGGGGCAGACGCTGAGGATTTTTAACAATTACGATGGAAATAACACAAGCACGGAGTGTAAACTAACAAACACTCCCAGATCAACAGAGCAGAGGCCCTATAGTGAAATGGGAGGCTCGGCCGGATTTAGCAATAAAAAAAATACAGGTTGAATTTCCGGTAAACAATGATTACTTTTTTAGTGTAATAGTTTATCTGATGAAATGCCAAGTTCGCTGGGTATCCATCCTCTGTTTCATCCAACAGCCCGACTCGGGTGGGATGGGTCTCTCCTTGCAGTGATCTGAAAACAAGGCTTTCCAGGGTGCACGCGGGAGGAATGGGCTTTCTGGGTGGCCTGCAGTGTCGGGGGCGCAGGGAAATCAGAGCTGGACAGCCGTCGCGTCTGCAGCGAGGAGGTTAAGAGGACTGGCTCGGAGCCGGACAGATCTGGGTCCAAGTCTGGGCGTCCCCACGCGTTAGCTGTGTGGCCCTGGGCATGTCACTTAACCTCTCTGAGCTCACTTTCCTCATCAGTATAGAATGGGGGCTACTTTGAGGACTAAGTGTGCGTAAAGCACGTGGCGTGGCTCATGACCCATGAAAAGTGCTTCGTGACGATCCGCAGGCTGCTTGCTCCCTCCCGCTCAGCCCCGAGGGCTCTTTCTCGAAGGGACCGTCGTGAGAGCTGGAGGCGGACCTGGTACCAGGATGCGCTCTGGGACCATAATTTGTAGAAAGATGACAGTGAGGCCAGGAAGCTGAGGTCCAGGCACCAAGATGGCAGCCTCTGAGCTCGTCGGTTTTTTGGGAATATTAATTTCACGGGAACTCTGTCCTTTGACGTTACCCACGACGGCTTGAGTTCCCGAGAAGAGCTTTTATTAAAAGGCCGACAGGAACATTCACGGGTAGGGAAGCCTGTGCCTTTCTGCAGTGGCTGTGTTTGGAATGCACACGGTGTTCCTGGCGACCCTGCCCAAGGCTTGGCTGGTGGAGGTGGGCGTGTTGGGGGAGCGGGGTGTGTGCATGCATGTCCGCCGCGGGCACATGCGGGGCACCCGGGAAGTCGCCGTGGATGCGCTTTGACTTGCAGCTTACGGAGCTCGATGGAGGATTTTGTTACAAGGAAAGTGGGGGGGGGGGGGGTCTGGGACAGCCTCGCCCAGACCCTTGGTGGGCGCGGGGCCCTGAGCTGCAGGGAATCACAGGTTCAGTCGGTCTGCGGCAGGCTTGGCGAACCGTCTGGAAAGGGCCAGATCGTCTTTCAGGCTTTGTGGGTCCGTCCATGCTGCCGTCAGCTCTGCCGTTCTGCAAAAGTCCCACAGGGGACGTACACACCAAGGGGGTGGCTCGGCCAGTCCAGCGCTAGTGACGAAAGTGGGCCGTGTGGCCCGCAGGCGGTATTTCGCGGACTGCTGGTCCGGACCATTCCCGCGTAGGAAGTGAGTGATGTGGCGTCACGGGCTTTCGTGGGGAGGTTGTAGCCACGGTGCCCGTGTGAAGAAGGGACCGGAGCGCTCGGAACAGGGGGCTTTGCGGGGAAACAGCCACATGGCCCCGACGTCAGCGAGGCATCCGGCCCGACATCGGGACAGTCCGTCCTCGGAGCTGTCCTCCTCCCTGCGCCCGCGCCGCCCCCTCGGCGAGGACTCAGGAGGAGCCCCGTGCCGTCGTAGGTGTGGAGAGCAGCCTGCGGGTGACCCGCTGCCGCCAGATCCTGCAGAGCCTTCCAGAGCACAACTACGCCGTCCTCAGCTACCTCATGGGCTTCCTGAATGAGGTGAGGGGGCCGAGCGGGGCCCCGGCGGGGGTGGGGGAGGCCCAAACTCTGTGCCGGGCCCAGGCGGCCCCTCCTGCACGCGGTGCCCACACAGAGCGGGGTCTGGGGTCTGCTTGGCCCACAGGACCTCAAGGCCTGACCAGGCGACAGCTCTCTTCTGCGCCCGCCCCCGCTGCCCCCAGACCTGGCTGCCCTCGGTTACTGATGGGACCTTCTTGACCGAGGTCCTCTGCTCTTGCGTCTGTCTCCCGCACGGGCTGTCTGTGGGGGGAGGGGCGGGGTCCCCAGGCCCGGGCGCCGAGCCCAATGCATAGTGAGCAGACTGTTCCTGAGAGAGAGACGGGTCACCGGGTGCGAGAGGGTCCTGGGGCTGCCCTAACACGGTACCACTGACTGGGGGGCTACAGACGATAGAAACGTGCTCTTGAGGCCCTGGAGGCCAGAAGGCCAGAATCCAGGTGCGGCCAGGCCCACACTCCCACAGGCACTCGAGGGGAGGGTCCTTCCTGCCCCTTCCGGCTCCTGGTGGCTCGCGTGTCCCTGGCTTGAGGCCACCTCGCTCCTGCCTCTGTCTGCACACGGCCTCATGCCCCCTCTGGATGGAGCTCCTTCCCCTTCCTCTTACAAGGATGCTTGTCCTGGCATTTAGAGCCCAGCTGGGTGACCCAGGATGATCTCACTTTGAGATCCTTGATTACATCTGCCAGGACCCTTTCTCCAAATCAGGTCACATCCGCAGGTTCCCAGGGGGACATCTGTGGTGTGGGGCTGCCATTCAGCCCCCTACACAGGGTGAGACCATGACCAGTGAGGGAAGCCCCTGTCCCGGCTTGGGGTCCGGGCTGAGCCCCCCGCGCCTGGGGCAGGGAGGGGTGGTCTCCGAGGTCGACAGGGAAAACCTCAACAGATCCAGACGGGCCCCTCCCTTTGCTTCCAGACCCACGACCCTCTGTCGTCTGTCCCTTCCTGGAACACTCATCCCTCCGTGCCCTTTGTAGGCAGCATGGGGTGCAGGCGTGGGCGAGGCAGGCTTGGCCGTGGGGCTCTCAGCCTTGGGGCGCATTTCCACCCACGTGGCGACACCACCGCGGGGACCTGCCCCGAGGCTTGTGAGGGAACCCTGCTGCCGGGCAGGGGGCCTGGGGACGTGATGAGCGGTGGAGGGGAGGGGACCTCCGGGCAGAGCCGGTGTCACCTGTTGGAGTCCATCCAACACCACCTCTTGGTTTTAAATATAAACTTCGGGGGCGCCTGCCTGGCTCAGGCCTCTCTTGATCGTGGGGTCATGAGTTCGAGCCCCACGTTGGACGTAGAGATTGCTTTAAAAAACTGAACTTGTTCTCCCTCTCTGTCCCTTGACCTATTTCTCAGAAACCAAAAAGCAAGTGATCCTCATTGTTTGTTCTACTTCTTCACGAACTAGAGATGGATTATTTCTCTGTCCTCTGCCACGATGCGGGCGTTAATACGTCTCCTGGGGCTCGGTGCTGCGTAGCCTTGGCCCCCGATGGGCACCTGCATGGGCTTGGGGGCCGCATGGCTCCCAGGGATGGGGCTGGGGCGGTCTGGGCATCCTCGTCCGATCCGCAGGGGGTCACTGGGCAGTGCAACTCCGCCCCCCAGTTCTGTGTCCTCCCGTGACCCCCAAGGCTCTGAGTTGCCTACTTCTGATTCATGGAGGTCCCCAGGACCCTGGAGGCAAGGAAGAGATCAGGCCATGCCCTCTGATGCCCCCCTGCCCCTGCCTCTTACTGGCCACATGACTTTGAGCGAGTCCCCTGCACCTTCTGGGCCTCAGTTTCTTCATCTGTAAGATGGGTGGCGTAGCCTGCTCCTTGGGGTTGTAAGTGCTGTAAGGCAGGCTCTTCCCCTCCGCACCACCTCCAGTCCTCCAGTGACCCCTGCGTGCCAGTCCGTCTTGACTGTGCCCCACTCACCGGCCGAAGTACGGATATCCGAGACGCGGTCTAGCCAAACTCTGTGCTTTTGCACCCACCGTGCCGGAGCCCCCACGCCCCCACCCCAGGGGGACCTCCCCGGTCCTCTGGAGTGGAAGAGAAGACTGCGGTGCTGAGGAGATCCCAGAAGGCGCTCATAGACGGTCAGAGCCAGAGGGGCCCTCGGAGCCTCAAGCCTGAGTCCTTCCTTCTGCAGCTGCGGAAACTGAGGCCCAGAGCAGGGAGCTGGCCGCACAAGGCCCTAGCACAGAACCCATAGTCACCCGCCTGGTCTCATGCGTGTCTTCCAGGTGTCCCGGGAGAGCATTTTTAACAAGATGAACAGCTCCAACCTGGCGTGTATCTTTGGGCTGAATTTGATCTGGCCGTCCCAGGGGGCGTCCTCCCTGAGCGCCCTCGTGCCTCTGAACCTGTTCACCGAACTGCTGATCGAGTACCACGAGAAGGTCTTCGGCACCCCCGAGGCCCGCCGGCCACCCTGAGGCAGGTAAGCGGGGTGGCCCCTTGGCCCGAGGCCGGCTGGAGACAGACCCTCTGGGGGCCCCGCCTCGCCTCCCGCGCCTCCGCGACCCCTGACGGCGGCCGGGACGCTCTGCTAGGACCAGAAATGCCACATCATGGCCTGTCTGTGTGTGCGCTCCTAGTGTTTTGTGAACTTGCCATTAAATTTCCAGCAAACCTTCCAGCAAACAGCTGGGGCCCTGACTCTTGACCCTTCGGCATCATTCCTGGGCAAGGGGCTGAGGTCGGACGGTGGATCTCTCGGGATCTTAGCGCGGTGTGGCTGAACCGGGGCCACACTGGGAGTTTATGGGAGGGGGGCCTTGCCTCCGGCGTCCACTGCTGCCGGCCCGCGTGTGGCAAAGCAGTAACTCGCAGCCACGGCTGTTGCTGTCGGCAGGCGAGCAGCGGGCTGAGCTCCCTTCTGCTCTTGCCGGGGCTGGTGCGGGTGTCGGGCTGGCGGGAGGTCAGCTGGGGGGGACGCATCCCCCGGCAGGTGCTGCGGACCCTTACTAGGCCAAGGAGGGCACGCTCACGGCAGACAGAGGCAACAGCATAGGTCCGAGTCCGAGGTCCCGGTGGGAGGGCTCTGGGAACCTGTTCGGGGAAGTTGACCACGGGCAGGGTGGCGATTTCGGGCCGTAGGGCAGTCAGCCTGCTGAGGGTCCTCGATCATGTCCCAGCCCTATAGTCTCCGGCTGGCTGAGCCCTCCACGTGGGGAGAGGCACCCTCCGCCCCCGTTTCCAGCTTAGGTACAGCAGAGAAAGGTGGTTCCGCATTCCCAGCACAGAGCCCCCAGACTCACCCTGATGGGACGGGCTCGGGTCACGTGCCCACCTTGACCGTGATTGTGGCCAGGTCTGCACTGATTGGCCTGGGCCTGGGCCGTGTGCCCTGCCCCCAGGTGGGCCGGGCTGCAGGAGGGCAGGCGCCCTGATGTGTCCGTCTGCTCAGGCCGACCTGAACAGCAGCCCGGGCTGGGGCTTCAACAAGTGGCGTTTGTTTCTTCCGGGCCGGAGTCCAGAAGCCCGAGATCTGCTGCATGCGTGGACGGGTTCAGGCTTGCCCACGGCCACCTCGGCAGGACGGGGAGAGCTAGAGGGGGAGCCAGCCCTCTGGAGTCTCTTCTCATGAGGTCGCTAATCCTCGCGGATCCAGGCCCGCTCTCGCGACCTCGTTTAACCGTAATTACTTCCGCAAGGGCTGCGTCTCCAGTTATAGCCGCACTGGGGGTTAGGGCTCCGCACGGGACTTGGGGGTGCAGGGGCGCAGACCGAACGGTGACAAGCCTGCTACCACCCTTCACCGAGTGTCGACTCCGCGTCAGACGCTGCGCCAAGCGCCCCAAGCTCTTGCCCCGTGGGGAAGGGGAGGGCTGCTGGGGTGCAGAGAATAAATGTCCACTGCAGCTGTCCCATCCGCCTACCCAGGCCGGGACGGGTGCTGACCCCGCACTGTGCCCGCAGGATTGCTGGGTTGGCCCAGGGCCCCCCCGGAGCTTGGAGCGAGCAGTCGCTTTGCTCACGCCTCTTCTCACCTTCACGGTATCCGTTCCCCTCCCTGGTCTGCCGGTGCGCACTCTGCCGCTCTGCTCCTCCTCTGGGTCTTTAGGGGGACGTGTGACCTTGGGGCCAGCTCCTGGCGTCTGTCCGTGTGTGGCAGATACCTCCCCCCGAGGATCGGTTGGACCCAAGAGTGGGAGAGTGTCCCGCTCCTTTCTCTGAGCCTTTGCTGACACGGATCCCATCCCGTGTCTCGGACGTAACACAGGGGTGGGGATTGGGGGGGGCAGATTGCACCCCCGGGGCCTGGCCACCTGTCCATTTCGTGAGGACGCTGATCCCATTCAAGTCTCCAGAGCAGAAGGGGTGCCCCAGGGTCACGGGGTGCCGTGAGGGGGTCCCTGCTGCTCACTGAACGTGTCTTCTCTAGGAGAGGAAGGCTCCGTGGCGTCAGGTCACTTGTGGTCAGAGGCTAGGGGACAGCAGACCGGCGATGCGGGGCCACAGGCTGGCAAAGGGCAGGTGTCTCCCTCCACTGGGTCCCTGCTGTGTGGGGGGTGGTTCTCGTTTGCCCCCTGCTCCCCACTCTTCTCTCTCTGTCCTGCTCCTTCCCATGCCCGCAGCTAACCCAGGACAGAAAGTGACCAGCTTGGAAAGTGACCACGGTTTCATTTCTTTCCTGTTCTGCCACAAACCTCTGTTCCTTTCTTCCTCTTCTTCCTTTTCTCTTTTTGCAAACCCAGCCCTCCCGCTGTGACCCGCCCCAACTGGGCGCAGAGAGCTGGGATCCGGCCACAGCCTCGGGAAGCTGCCCGCCGTCTGCTGCCCTGCCCCCGGGAGTGGGGGGAGGTCTGTGCTCCCGCAATTCAGCACAAGCCCAGAAAAGCCTCACAGCTCTGTTGCCAGGGAAAAACAAAACAAAACAACAACCTGAAATAAAAATGATGGGTCCCTTAAGAGCACACCGCTGTGAACAGCGGAATTAACAACGACATTAACTCTAGTCTCGTGCATCATACAGAAGGGTTTGCGGTGTGACGCATGGTGGTGAGATGTAGGTCTCAAATCTCCTGACTCCGAGAGGCGGCCCCGAGACGTCTTTCCGCGGCTGCTTCGATAACTGTCTCCCCTTTCGCGAGCGATGGAATCGCTGTGGAATAACTGTGGAATCCCAGGTTCGGCCCGGCGTGGTCTTGGCACCCTTCCCTGTATCACGGCCCCGTTTCCCCGTCATTTCCACAGCAAAGGAGAGCGATTACGGCACTAACGTGGCAACCGCACGGGGTGCGTTTCAGTGCAAAACAATGAAATGTGATGTGGAAGTGAGGGCTCCAGGGTCTCTGTTGACCGGATGTGTGGAATAAATTGTGCAAACATTCACTTCTGCAGAAACGACAGATTTTAAGTGACTCCGGAGGTTAGGCAGGGTGCCCAGGACTTCTAGCTGGTAGCCACAGTGAGTTACTGAATCCCATCCAGAACCTGGAAGTCGGTGGCAAAGCAAGTGGCCGCTGTGCCCCAGAGAGAGCCGGGCTGCCGTCACACTACTGGGAGCCGGGACCAGGGGCCTCACTTCTGCCACCAGCTGAGACGCATAGCTGTGTGGCCCTGGGCCAGTCATGTGGCCCGCACGGGGAGTTCAATGTCAGAAGGTTCCACTTCTGGGGGTTCTGTCCCCCCCACTGTGGGTGCGTGAGTGAGGTACACTCCCCGAGCCTTGCCTCGCTGGTATAGTGTGGAAGGCAGTACCCACTCTACAGTCCCCTGTGTGCTTTCGAGCACCTGCTTTGGGCCAGGCACCCCCAGTCTCACAGATACAGAGATAAAAGGATGCACTTCCTGCCCTCAAGGGGCTGGCAGAATGGTCAGGGAGCCAATAAGCAAAGAAACGCGCAAAGAAGCATATTTAGGGCTAAAGCAATGTGCACAGGACACAGGCAGGTGCGAGGAGGCGACACAAGAGAGGGTCAGGGGCACCTCCCAGCTTTCTCATCTTGAGATACGCGGGCAGCCAAGGGTAGCGGTCTTCCCTGACACGGAGGGAGGGGAGAGGAAGGGCAAGTTCTCTGGTTTGGCCACAAAAGGTCTGCTGTTGTGATGTAAGAACAACCACTGCTCAGAAGGGAGAAGAAATTCAGTGACAGAAAGTGTAGAAAGAGAAGGCGAAAGTCACTTGAAATTTTCCTGCCCGTAGATCACCACTGTTCTTATTCTGAGGAACGGGCATTTGTATATCCTGCCAGTAGAGATATAAATGGGTCCGGTCACTTCGGAGAGCAATTTAGCAAGCCAGTGAAGGTAAAGCTGACCCAGCAATAGTGTGTCCGGGCAAGGAACCAAGGAGGTAGGGACAAGAGCATCACTGGGGTGTCCTTGTCAGAGCAAATAATTAGGTGCAGCCTGAGTGTCCGTCAGTAGAAGAAAAGGCAGATAAAAGAGATACAGCCACGTGATGGAACAGTAAACATGAACAAAGTGGATCTGTGTGTCTCAGCATGGGTAGATCTCCAAATAGTACGTTGAGAGGGAAATAAAAATCAGGGAATGATAACTACTGTGTGTTTTCACTGTGTAAAGCTCTAAAAGGCCCCCATTCTACATGTAGTTCATGAATTATACAGTATTACACTTTTTAAACAAGATTTTATTTTTAAGTAATCTTTATACCCGCTGTGGGGCTCGAACTCACAACCCCAAGATCAAGAGTCACATGCTCCACCCACTGAACCAGCCAGGCACCTCAGCGTTACACTTTTTGAATAATATACATAGAAGACATCTTGAGAAAAAAGTGAATAGGGAGGAGACATACCAGATTCCTCAGAGAGGAGAATAAAAGGTCCTTAACTATTTCTGTCGTGTTTTACACATGTAAGTGTTCTGTTTGCAGTATGGCTGAATCGCGCCTGCAGGACTTGACCTTCTCAGTGACAACGTTATGAGCTCTAGACAAAACACAAAAGAACAAAAATAAACAAAAAAGTGAGCAATGACTTGGAGACACTGGAGAATGAACAAGAACAGATTCTGGAGGGAAGTCCACGCTTGGAAAAGTGAGTGGCACAGATGAGCTTCCCTTAGGTAGCTTTGGAGCTGAGCCACACTGAAGTTGGCACTTCTGATCGAGTGGCTGTGTCTCCGGTAGACATTCACAGCCTTTCTGGCTTGAAGAACAGAGGATAGAGTTTGCGACAGCGAGAGTCACCAGGAATTGGGTAGGGAATTCCACACAGGAGAAAGCCAGCTCTCGAAAGCCTAAATTCTGTGCATAAACTCTGCTCTAAGTTCTGCCTGATCCCTGAGCCACACCTGTATGGGGCAGATACCAGCTCTGGATGAAAGACCCAGCCTGAGGTTTGAACTACCGATAAACAGGGTCTGTGGCTTGACTCCAGCAGAACCCAAGCCTCTGCAACATAATATTAACCATGTCCAGCATACAGTGAAAAATGTTGATATGGAGAACCAAGAGCATGCGGTCTACTTGAAAGCAGTCAACATACACCAACCTTAAAATGATACAGGTGTTAGGAATAACTTCAAGGATGTTACAGTGGCTGTTATACATACTCTCAGGTATATAGAGGAAAATAGGCTTACGATAAATGCAAAGTTAGGAAATCTCTGTAAAAAATAAACATAGAGGGGCACCTGGGTGGCTCAGTCGTTAAGCGTCTGCCTTCGGCTCAGGTCATGATCCCGGGGTCCTGGGATCGAGCCCCGCATCGGGCTCCTTGCTAAGCAGGAAGCCTGCTTCTCCCGCTACCATTCCCTCTGCTTGTGTTCCCTCTCTCGCTGTGTTTCTCTCTGTCAAACAAATAAAATCTTAAAAAAAAAAAATAAATAAACATAGAAATCATAGGAAACAAAGGGGGAATTATAGAAAACCAAATATGGTATCTGAGATTTCAAGGGGGGAAAAAAAGCTCCCAAAGGCAAAATAAAAACACTGATTGTATTTAATAAGAGAATGGAGATGACAGAAGAGAGTTGGTGACCTTGAACGTAGCCTAATAGAAATTACCTGGTCTATAAAGTAAAGAGTAAAATGGGAGTACCTGGCTGGCTCAATATGTAGAGCATGTGACTCCTGATCTCGGGGTTGAATTTGAGCCCCAAGCTCGGTGTAGAGATTATTTAAATAAAAAAATAAAGGGTAAAAGGAAAAAAAATATGAACCAAGCCTCAGGGACCTGTGGGACAATATTAGAATATTTTATATATGTGTAATGGGCATTCTGGAGAAGAGAGAATCAGGCCCAAAAATTTAAGAATTAATGGCTAAAACTATTTTCAGTTTGGTGAGAGACCTAAATTGTCAGATTCAATCATCTGAGTGAACCCCAACCTGGATAAATGACAAAGAAAACTACACACAGGCACACTATAGTGGGCCTTCTGAAAACCAAAGATAAAGAGGAAATCTTGAAAGCATCCTGAGAAAAATGAAACAGAAGACCAGCAATTGAGATTTGCTGACTTACAAGTGGAAACTATGAAGGCCAGAAGACACTGGAACAAACAATACTAAGGAACAATACTAAAGGAACAATACCGAAATGCTCACAGGAGGGGGAAAGTGTCAAAATCAGAATTCTCTGTCAGCCGAAAATGTTTAAGACTGAAGGTTAAATCAAAACTTTGTGGGAGGTGGGGGGAGAGAGTAATAGGTTATGGATACTAAGAAGGGCATGTGCGGTGATGAGCCCTGGGTGTTATAGTTACTAATGAATCATTGAGCATTACATCAGAAACTAACGATGTGCTATACAGTAGCTAACTGAACATAATTAAAAAAAAAAACAACCAACTTTTTTTTAGGTAAAAGAAAACTAAGGAATTCTTTTCATTGGCAGACCTGCACTACAGAAAAAATGCCAAAGGAAATTCTTCAAGGTGATAGGGAATGAGAACAGATTGAAACCTGGATATTTTGGAAATGATGAAGATCATTGGAAATGGTAAATACTTGGGTTATATAAAGGAGTACATTTCCCTCTTAATTTTAAAGAAATAAACAGGGCTTTTTAAGGCAAAAGTTATTAAATGGCCTTACAGGTTTTATCATGTTTGTAGATATTATACTTACAATAGCTGTAGCATTAGGTCCAACAGGAGCAAAAGGATCTTTAAGTATTAACATGCGTTTGGAGTTTCTAGCTTTTACAGGGAGTAGGACAGAAGTTATCCCAAGTAAAATAAGAAGGTATGGGTGTATGATATCCCTAGAAAAACTACTAAAAAATAACACAAAAAGATACAGCTTTAAAAATAGATAAGTTGCAAGTGAATTCCAAAAAATATCCAAAAATCCAAAATAAAGCAAGAAACGATAAATGTGAGAGCAAAAAGATGACACACAGCCAAAAAATAATAAAGCGGTCAACCTAAATCCAACCATGTCAGTAATTATCTACTAATGTTTATGTACTAAACTCTACAATTAAGAGGCAGGACAGATAGTGTCAAAATGGGTGTGAAAGCAGGACATAACTCTGTGCAGTTTATTGAGAGAGGTTGAAGGTGAACAGAAGCAAAAACATACCGTGCACAGAGTGATCATTGAAAGTCCAGGGTTTTTATGCTAATAATATATAAAATAGATTGGGGCACCTGGGTGGCTCAGTGGGTTAAAGCCTCTGCCTTCAGCTTAGGTCTGATCTCAGGGTCCTGGGATCAAGCCCCAAATCAGGCTTTCTGCTCAGCAGGGAGCCTGCTTCCCCCTCTCTCTCTGCCTGCCTCTCTGCCTACTTGTGATCTCTCTCTCTCTGTCAAATAAATAAATAAAATATTAAAATTAAAAAAAATATATATATATATATAAAATAGATTTTATTTTTATTTGTTAAGGAACTTAGGTTGGCTTACTTTTATTTTTCATTTTTCTGTTTCTATTTTGATTGCAGTATAGTTAACATACAGTGTTATGTTAGTTTCAGGTATACGATATGGTGATTCGACAATTCTGTACATCCCCCAGTGCACATCATGGTAAGTGTGTGCTTTAATTCCCATCCCCTATTTCACTCAACCCCCCACCCACCTAAAACAGACTTTAAAACAGAGTATTCCTAGATCTAGATGGCCTTTTTATAACGACAAAATGGTCAGTTTATTTAGAGGACATGGCTGTCCTAAATGGGAACCCACCTGATAATGGAACTTTAGATACAGGGAGGAATAAATCCCACAACAGATTTGAGGGATAAACAGGCATTTTCATAATCATAGCTGGAGATTTGGGCACCCTGTCTCAGCAGCTGAAAGACCAGCTCAACAGGAAGTTGGTAAGGTAATAGATAATCTGAACAATGCTACCTATCACCTTGACCTCCATGATACTTACACAGTCCTGCCCCCCCCACATTCCTCTCACCTGCACACAATGTGATCACCAATATAGACCAGCTTCTGGAGCATAAAATAAGTTCCAGTAAATTCAAAAGAATTGAAATCATGTGACTACGACAATGGGATCAAGGTAGTAATAAAAATCCTATCTAGGGAGGGGCGCCTGGGTGGCTCAATGGGTTAAAGCCTCTACCTTCAGCTTGGGTCACAATCTCGGGGTCTTGGGATCAAGCCCCGCATCAGGCTCTCTGCTTGGCAGTAAGCCTGGTTCCCCCCACCCCACCGCCTGCCTCTCTGCCTGCTTGTGATCTCTATCAAATAAATAAATAAAATATTTTTTAAAAATCCTATCTAGGGAAGGCCTAAATATATAAAAAGAAATTTTTAAAGAAAGAGAAAGGAGCCATGCTCTAAATAATTCATGTGTCAAAGAAAAAAATCATAGTGGAAGTGAGAAGATAATTTGAAGTTAAGACTAATGCAAAAGTATCAGCATTTGGGAAACAATTTAAATAGTACTTGGAGAAAAATCTAAATGCTCATATTAAAAATAAATAAAAATAAAAAAGTCTAAAATCAACAACTAATGTTCTGACTTAAACTATATATATGTATACACAGTGTATATATTATATACTGTGTATGTATATATACATGTGTATGTACATATATACATACATGTATATATATGTGTGTGTATATGTATATGTATATGTATATGTATATATGTATATTTGACCCAACCCTGGTCACAGTTGATTGGCAGGTCCTTCTCATCCTAATGAGCCAATTTGAGATACATTTTTGTATATCAAAGTAACCCATTCAGTAGAAGGAAGAAAATAATAACAGAAATAAACAGAAAAATAAAAACTAGAGAGAAAAAAAGAAAATTAACAAAGCCAAAAAAGTTAGCTTTTTGAAAAGATAAATTCAGGAATCCCTTTCTAGGCATATTAAAATAAACCCCAATTTAATAATGAAAAGGCAGTTACCAATTTGGAATCTGCAAATTGTAAAGTAAGTAAAAATATTATGAATAGTTTCGTGCCAGAAATTCAATGTAGATGAGATGACAGATTCCTTGAATAACTCAACTGAACTGAACCTGACCAAAAAAAAAAAAAAAAAAAAATGGAGTATAGTGTTCTAGTAGCCTTGTATAGTAAATAAGTGAAAAAATTTTAATTAAAAAAATATCTCCCCACAAATAAAACTCCTGGCCCAGATGTCTTAACTGGTGAATTCTAATAAATATATAAAGATGTTATTTCAAAAAGTAGAGAGCACTTTCCAAGTTGTTTAATACCATAATCTGACAAAGACATTGCAAAGAAAAATATCTATGGATCGATCCAGAGCCCTCATAAACAAATACAAAAATATTTCATGAATATTAGCAAATCCAGTAAAGCAATATGAAAGGATACTACGCAATGACCGAGTAGAGTTTACTTAAGGAATTCAAGGTTGGCTTAACATTTGAAGATTGCTATAACACTGTATTGACAGAATAAAGGAGAAGGCTCACATCGTTTTAAAGAAATGTAGTTATAAGCATTTGGCAGAATTTAATAATCATTCAGGATTTTTTTTTAAGATTTGTGTATTTATTTTAGCAGAGGGCAGAGGAAGAGGGAAACTGCAGACTCCACACTGAGGGTAGAGCCCTACAAAGGACTCGATCCTCTGACTTTGAGATCATGACCTGAGCCGAAACCAAGAGTTGGATGCTTAACCGATGAGCCACCCAGGTGCCCCTCGCATTCAGGATTTTTTTTTTTTTAAATATAAGCAAACTAAGAACTACTCTTATCTACTAAATAATATACTTAATGGTCAAACCATTGACACTTTCTCTCTGAACTCAGAAACACAGGGATTCTCAGTCTCACTACTTTCAAATTCCATTGGAGGTCCTGGCTACTGAAATAAGGCAAGAAAAAATAATAGGCACGAAGAACGGAAGCGAGTAAAACCGTCTCCGCAGATGACATAATTTATGCAGAAAGCCAGCTGGGATCTACAGAACAGCTGCTCTAACTAATGGGTTTAGCAAGCCTTCAGAATATAAGGCTCATCAGGGTTCAATCAGGGAATCAGAAACCACACGATGATTTGAAAAGGTAGCGTAAACAATCCCTCGGTGTAAGAGGGCAGGGCCGCATGAGAGCAGCCAAGGAAGGTCCAGTTTGGGAGGACTCCCCCTCCCCGAGGCTGGGATTCAAACTCCTTTGGTGAAAATGGGGTCTTGGCCCTGTGGTTGGTGGCTCGTGCTGGCTTTCCTGGACAGAACCGGTCCCCAGTCACTAGGCGTGCAGGAAACACTGTGGTGGCTTGCCGGGAAACTGAGTCATACAGAGGGAAGTGGAGCTTCAGTTAAAAGTTCAGAAGGAAAAAGAGAGAGAAGGCTCCTAGGTGTTCTAGGCTCAAATGGCCTTCAAGCGCCAGATGCTTCTTTCCTGATGCGCAAGTGAGGTTCCTGGGGAGCTCGCTGACGGTGCGGTCTGCCCCGTGTGGCCCCTCCTCCCACGAATCCACGGAGCTGAGCTGGGGCCTGTAATCTTGAGTTTCAGCCAGTCCCCCAGGTGATTGCATTGCACACTCAAGTGGGAGGAATACTCCTCTGGGATGACATTAAAGCCACACCTTCTGGCCGAATTTTGGGTAATTTTTTTTGATCCCCCAGAAAGGCTGGCCTAATCGTGTTTCATGTTATTCAGCCAGATTCGATTATCTGGGAAGAGGTGTTCATCATCACATGTACGCCTCCTTGTGAAATCCGTGCAATTTAGAGCCTCGCGCTTCTGGGCGACAGTGAATCCCAGACAGCTCGCGTGTGTCTGGAAATCATGTACGGAGTCTAGCGTCACATCTGCAAACAGCGCCTTTGGCCGACCCTGGACCTGAGCGTCCTTTGGCCCCACACCCCCGTTTCTCTGTCGGAGGCACCCGTGTGCACACACGCGTTTGCCCGCACGCACATGCACACACAGCAGTGTGCTGGTGTTTCATGACTGGCTCTCCAGGAATATGGGGCCCTGACGCGTGTGCCCGTTTCTGCAGCATCAGTACTCCCGCCACGGATGGTTTCAAGCTACTGACACAAAGTCACCGGACACGGATTTGGGGGGAGAGGCACATGAGAGGTGGCCCTTCCTGGCCAGGCTGCCTCCCCTCCGGCTCTGGGGGCTCCTGCCAGGGCCCCCCCCAGTGGAGGCAGTGAGGACCGCTCTTGCCTACTTAACCCCGGGAGAGGGAGGAAGCTGGGAGTAGAGGCGTGGGCACCCACGCCCTCCCGCAGCCCGCCTGCCCTTCCCCGGCCCCATTTTCCTACCCCGCGGAGAACCATCTGCTGCCCATGGAGCAAGGCGATCTCTGTCACGTGACCTCAAAAGGGACCTGTTTGGAGCCACCCTGTCCTGTAAGTGGGAGGGAGTCCCTCTGCTCTGTGTGAGACCGGGGATCCTTGGGCGGGGGGGGATGCTGGGGCCTCACCATACAGAAGGTGGCCAGTGCAAACCCGGGCCACCCTCCATGGCCTGGTGTGGGATCCTCCCGGGGCTACTGGATTGGTGAGGGACCCCGTTCCACGCAGCTGCCTGAGGTTTGGCTCTGTGGGTGGTGTCACACTCTCTAGTCTCAGACTTCTCCCCGGTAGGTGCCTGGGTACCCCGGGGGTGCCCCGGCCCCGTGCGGGTTTCCATCACCAAAACCCATCCAGCAACACCACCCAGAAACTGTCACGTTGTTTGGGGAGCCTCGGGGGCTTCTGGGAGCTGGAGTTGGGCCCAGAGCCGAGTTTAGTTTAAGAAGTGCCCTTCCCGGGCTGCCTGGGTGACTCAGTAGGTTAAAGCCTCTGCCTTCGGCTCAGGTCATGATCCCAGGGTCCTGGGATGGAGCCCCACATCGGGCTCTCTGCTCAGTGGGAAGCCTACTTCCCCCTCTCTCTGCCTGCCTCTCTGCCTACTTGTCATCTCTCTCTTCTGTCAAATAAATAAATAAAATCTTTAAAAAAAAAAAAAGTGCCCTTCCCCCCCGTCGGGGACACACAAGGTACACAGGGACCCGGTGCCATGCTGGCCTGTGTGGTCAGCAGCTGACCCGGCATTGTCAACTCTGCCTGGCATTGCCCGGGGCCTGGGTCACCATCCGCAACCCCAGACTGGCGAGGCATCTGGGTCAGGAGTGTGCATGCTTGTGGCTTGGCAGGGTGGTCTCCAGCTGTCCACCTGTCCCCCGAGAGGTGACCAGGGTCCAGCGGGCAGAGGACAGAGGTGCCGGGAGTGCGGGCACAGAGCCACAGCCCGGGCTGAAGCCACCTGCTGGCTCTGTGGCCTTCCAGTGCCACTCCAGGTCCCCGTGCCTCAGTGCCCGGTGAGGACTGGGACGTGCCAGAGCGTGTCTGGAAGAAGGAGCCAGGCAGGGCAGGGTGGGTGCAGAGCAGGCGGCCAGGGATCTGGCTACAGGGCAGGCTGTCCCCAGCCCTGGGGCTGTGTGGGGGCCGCAGAGGCAAAGGGGGTGGGGCTAAGCAGCCCAGGGGGCGGGGCAGAAGCCAGAGGGAAGCAGATTTCAGACAAAACCACAGAGAGGTGTCTGTTACCGGCTGAATCAATTTCTGCAAAGAGAGAGGTTGGAGTCCTCACCCCCAGGACCCGTGAACGGGACCTTATTTGGGAGCAGGATGACTAAGCCTACGTGAAATCATGACGTGGGCCCTAGTGCCCTGTCCTTGCCCTCCTAGAGGAAGGAACTCTGACCGAGACACGCCCACGGGGAGCACCACAGGAAGAGGAGGCAGAGATCGGGGTGACGGGTCTGCAGGCTGGAGAACATCACAGGTCGCCAGCAAGCCTCACGGATGGGAAACGAGAGGACGCGGTGAGAGAGGGCCACCCACACGCCAGGCGCACCTGAGGCCGGAAACAGCTTCTGGCCCCCAGCCCCTGGGTCGGGGGGACCGGCCGAGCTCACACCTTGAACTGGCGGAGAATTCCTTTCTGTGGTTTAAACCCATGGTCTGTGGTGCTTTGTTATAGCAGCTTCTGGAAACTAAGTGCTGCAGAGGGAGCCCTCTGGGACGTGGTGGCTCCCCATCACCATAGCCTTGGGGAGCAGAAGCCACCCGGGGGATGGCCGGCCCGGGGAGTCTCCCACCCGAGTTTGCTTGGGGTGCACTGCAGAGTTCTGATGGGCCCTGCTCCCCCGGGGCCGGGTCAGATGGAGCCGGGGAGTCAGAAGGTGCTCGGGACCCCTGTGGAACCCCAGGTTTCCTGGCACGTGGGCAGGGGTCACCTGGGTGCCGGTGGTGGCGGTAGAGCTATAGGAGGGACTGCAGCTGTGCACACACTTTGGGGCCCCCTTTCTAGTGACAGAGCTACCCCACGGAGGGGCTTCCCCAGGAGGGAGGGAGCTCTCATCCCAGAGCAGGAGCAGGGCCGGGGGTGGGGGTGCATCCAGATTTGCAGAGAACTCCTGCCCCGTGTGGGGGTGCTGGAGCCCCCCCAGGCCCCTGACTCTCTTGATGGGAGCCAGGCGGGCTGTCCTGGAACCCCTATGGGATCGGACGACAAGAACATTGCAGAGTCTGGGTTCATCCCTCTGCAACCGCAGGTCCCTGGCGATCCTGCCCCTCCCCCAGCCTCAGCTTCCTCCTGCCCCCGCCCCCACCCTGACTGGACAGGTGGACAGTGGCCCTCCCAGCTGGCCTGGGAGCGGGGACAGGGCCCTGAGCCAGGATGGAGGCCCCGGCAGCTCTGTCTCTCAAATGCATTCCAGGAGTCTTTACTGAGCGAGTACCTACTTCCTACGAGCCAGGTGCTCTGCGAGATGCTGGGAACTAGTGAGTAAAGCTGACCAAGTTCCCGCCTTCGTGAAGCAGGCAAATCCAAAGGGGTGAGTCACAGGAAGTTTTAAAGTCTGAGGAATCAAACAAGGGAAGGAGAGAAAATGCTGCCTTTGTGAGGGTGGCCTGCGACAGCTGCACCTCGAGGGGACCGTGGTGCAGTTCCCAAGCAAGTGGGGAAGCCAGTCCAAGAGGCAGTGGGGCACGCCTGGTGGACACAGCACGTGCAAAGGCCCTGTGGCCAGAGCATGCCCAAGTGGGTTCCAGCCAGAGCAGGGAGGCCGTGCGGCTGGAACAGAGCGAGGCGAGTGGAAAGGACAGAAAGGGAAGAGAGGCAGGAAGGGAAGCCAAAGGGCCCGAGAATGCAGTGACTGTGGCCTCGAAGGACTTGCTGCTGAACAAGACGGGCAAGGACGGCAGCGCGGGGCAGAGGCATTGTCATGCTGGCTGCTGGGTTGAGAACTGAGAGCAGCAGGACGGGGTGAAGCGCACGCTGAGGCCACGGCAGGGGCCCCGCCTGGAGATATCATCGGGGAGCAGTCAGCCTAGAGACGGAGAACTGGGGGGCTGGACGACATCAGCCTGGGAGGTCAGGAGGAGACGTCGGAGCACAGACCCAGGGGAGACAGAAACTGGAACCACCAGGTGAGTCAGGGTCCTGGGGGGCTCCTTCAGCGGGAGGGCGTGGTCAGCACTTCCCCCACTAGATCTGGCCACGGGGAGGTCACGACTGACCTTGAATTGGGCAGCCCCGGGGGAATCATGGGGCAACGGGCAGCCTGGTTGGAAAGGACCCGAAAGGGTGGGGGGACGACAGGAGACTGAGAAGCACGGGGACCCTGAGTCCGCAGGGACAGGGGCAGGGACAACGCATGGGCCCCGGGGAGGCGGGGGGGTGCCCGCGGAGCGTGCGGCCGGGGTCAGGCACAGGTGCCGGGAACTCCAGGCCCCGCCCAAACTATGGGATCCCGGACCAGCTTGGAAACAGCACCGCACTGTCAGAGACGCCCTCCGGCTGGGCCGCACAGCCCAGCCCACCCCTCCCCCGTCTCTGGGGCATCCGTCCCGGGGCTCCAGTGGGCCGTCCCTTCCTATTTGATCCCACCCGTGGCCACATCTGGTTGTCCAGAGGTGGGCTCCCCACCTGACTGGGCCGACTGGAAGCCTTCGAGGTGCCTGGGTTCAGGACTCTGGTCCCCCAGTTCAGCTGCTCTCGTGAAAGGCCAAGGACAAAGCCCGGGGTGGTTGTGGGAGTTCGTGTGCAACAGGAAAAGCAGGTGTCGAGGGGCTGAGAGACGCAAGACAGAGAGAGGGAGCCGTGTCCACACCACACAGCGCCCAGCTGGTGGGTTTCTGTTGCTTGTGACCATCCACTGGGTCCCAACAGGTGCACCTGCCACCTCGGGGGGAGGGGGGGGCGGGAAGGGGGCTGTGCGATCAGCACATAGAGGGTGTCCATGAGCTCTCTTGTCCCTCCCTCCCTGCTCCTCGTGCTCCCAGAAACCTCCCTGAAGGCAAAGCAAACCACACGGCTTTGAAATCATCAATCGAGTTTAATACGTCGTACAGAAGGAAAACTACATGGGCATATTGAAGACAAACACTTTCTACCCTCACTATCCACGGACGGTCCTCCTCGGTCCAAAAACACTAAGTCTCAAGACACGTCGGCAGCTACCCCTCCCGGGTTCAACCTTCCACATCCTCCCATTACTTTTTTTTTTTTTTTTTAATTTAATTCAATTCAATCCATCCAAGGAGAAAAACAAACCAACGAGAAGGAACCTGAAGACATTTATATCGCAAGCCACGCGGTAATGCGTAATCGGCATCTAGAGTAACCAATATAGAAGGCGTGTGTCTCACAGTTCACTTTGTTCATCAATAAAAGAATATAAAAATCTTGTTCAACCCAGTGTTAAGTGTATTAAAATAGATCTGTATTGTACAGCACAGTTTCTCTCGGAGTCGAGAAAATGCCGGGAGGGACCATGGCAGTCTGTGGGACCCCAGCCGGCCTCCCCGCTCTGCACCTGTCGGCGTGCACGTGTGCGTGTGTGTCTGGGGCCACGTGGACACACGCACACGTGTGTTCAATGCAATTGGGCACCGTGTGATATGCTGGGGTGGGAGCCTGGTGGCTTCCGGATGCTCATCCTGTTGTGCTACGTCCCTCGGGACTGGAGGAGCTGGTGGGCAGACCTCCCACCCCGGGGAGACGGGAGCGCATCCTCAGCAAGAAGAGGGACTCCTGCGTCTCCAAAGGCCAAACCCTCCCGAGGCCACTGCCCCCTCCCGCCCCCCCCCGCCCCTTCTGAAAGAACTCTGGATCGCTCCAGTTTGGCAGTCCCCCACGAGGGGGTTTTTGCATTTGTACTTTGCAGCAGAGACCACCGGAAGCAGGAAAATGAGTCAGCAAGCGTCCCCACCCCCACTTCACATTAAATATCTTACAATAAAAACGCCATACAAAAATGTAAAGTTATTTTTTGGCATAAATGTCTGTACTGGCAAGAAAAGAGGAATGGCATACTTGATCGGCTCTTCGAAAGGAGAAAAGGCTACCGTCGTTAAGTGGAGGGATTCAACCCCGGACAGAAAACCCGCCAGAGGCCTCCCCTGCGTGCCTGTAGCTCCATCCTGCCCAAAAACCCCATGAGAAAAAGACACCGATGGCAAAAGGAGTCCAGAAGGTCAGCAAAGGGCAGGAGGCCTGTAGCACGGGGGCACGCAGAGGCCCCGGCAGCTGGAGACCGCGGAGTCCCTCCCCGGAGGGACCCACCTTGTAGTTTCTTTCAAGTTCAACAGCTCTGACTCTGAATGCTGATAATACTGATGGAGAGGGGCTCGCGTCCCGGGAAGGCTGGGAGCGCCTGGCCTCGAGCCCCGGGGCCCCGGAGCGGGAGGAGCGCAGGTCCTACCTAGATTCGCTACCCACTGCTCGTGCCAACTAGCGCTACTATTCAGCTAGGTCTTCGGGTTCTTGGCTCCCCTCCCAACCTCTGCCCTTCTCTCTCCCGGGGGGGCAGCCCGAGGCCGAGGAGACAGCCGTGCCTGGAAGCCAGAGGCCTGGGCAGCCCCCTAACCGCCGGGCGCTGACTGCACCTGGCCGTCTCGTGGCCCCCTGGCTTCCGTGGCGTCCCACGTGAACATGGAGGGGAGGACTCCATCCCCCCCCCCGTCCCGGCTCCGGGAATTCCACCCAGTTCCTCCCCCTTCTTTCCTCTGTCTCTCTCGGTCGGGTTTTATTGTCGTCTGAAATTCATAGTGTTTATGAATTAAGGCGGACAGAAACCTCAGGTCAGCTGAGCAGGGTCCCAGGGACCTTCCGTGGGTGCGAAGCCGGTCCCGCGGGGTCAGTTGTGCCCCTGGGGGTGCTGGAGGGCAGAGTGCATGGCTGCCGCTGGGGGCTTGGTCCAGGGCCCGGCCAGCAGCGGGGCGGGGCTGGTGGTCGTCATGGTGACCTGCAGCCTCTGCCCGCCCTGTATCAGTCTCAGGAGGGCCCGCAGGCGGTCCAAGGACGACTGGGTGCCCCTCTGCTGGGCCAGCAGGCTCGTCTTAAGCTCTAGGCATTTCTGTTGGGGGAGAGAGAGGGGTCGGGGGGTGTTCTCAGAATCCCACTGTGTAGGCATCCTGGGGCTTCCCCCTCTCAGCCCCCTCTCCCACCGCTCCTCCCCTCTTTCGGGCACAGGCCTGAAAGAAGCCAGCCCGAGGGCGTTCCAAAACCAGGCAGCCGTGAGAACCGGAATTGCAGCCAGACCCATGAGAGAAGTTGGATTTAGAGTTCAGAGCTAGAAACGGCGTGCCCGTGCGGAAGCATGGGACAGACTTCTTCCCGACTGTCACACCACCTCGCTGCTCGAGTCATTTCCCCTCCTGCTGAGGAAGCAGGAGGACAGCTCTGGCTCAGCTGCAGCAGCGGCAGGAGATCCGCAGGTGGCCAGTCACTCTGGCTGCTGCCCGCCATGCTCTGTCTTTCGGTTAGTTTCATGTGTATTGTGGCAGTGCAGACAGCAGTCGGGGCAGGGCCCGAGCTAGAGTGTGAGCTGCTTGCTGCTCAGGGAAATCACTCTACTCCCTGAGACTACACCCAAACTCCAAGACAGCAATAATCACAGAGCCTCCCCTGGATTCTTGAGAAGATTAAGTGAGATACTATGTTTAGAGAGTTTCACTAAGACCTGGCATTGCCTTCACCATCATCATCATCATCATCACTCATCACCATCACCATCACTGTCATCAACACCTTCACCATCATCACCATCACCATCATCATCACCACGATCATCATCACCTTCACCTTCACCACCATCACCATCACCATCATCATCACCACCATCATCACCATCATGACCATCATGACTATCATGATCATCACTATCATCACCATCATCACCACAATCACCATCATCACCATCATATCACTATCATCATCACCATCACTATCATCACCACCGCTACCATTACCATCATCACCACCATCATCACCACCATCATCACCATCACCACCATCATCACCATCACCACCATCATCACCATCACCACCATCATCCCATCACCACCATCACCACCACCATCATCACCACCATCACCATCACCACCACAATCACCATCATCACCACCATCACCATCACTATCATCATCACCACCATTACCATCATCACATCATCACCTTCACCACCACCACCATCATCACTATCATGACCATCATGACTATCATGATCATCACTATCACCATCATCACCATCATCATCACCATCACCAACATCACCACCACAATCACCATCATCACCACCATCACCATCATCATCACTATCATCACCATCACCACCATCACCTTCACCACCACCACCATCATCACTATCATGACCATCATGACTATCATGATCATCACTATCACCATCATCACCATCATCACCACCATCACCATCATCATCACTATCATCACCATCACCACCATCACCACCACCACCATCACTATCATCACTTTCACCACCACCATCACCATCATGATCACCACCATCACCATCATCACCACCACAATCATCATCATCACCACCATCACCATCATCACTATCATCACCATCATCACTATCATCACCATCATCATCACCATCATCACCACCATCACCATCACTATGATCACCATCACCATCATCATCACCATGACCCACACCATCACTATCATCACCATCATCACCACCACCACCATCATCACTGCCATCACTATCACCAACATCACCACTATCATCACTACCATCATGATCATCACCATCACTATCACCACCACCACCACCACCATCATCACCATCACCATCACTATCACCAACATCACCACTATCATTACTACCATCATGACATCATCATCACCACCATCACCATCACCACCATCATCATGACCACCGCCATCGTCAACGTCACCACTGTCTTGTTTACTACCACACTACAGAAGAGAAATCATCATGTTCACTTTACACAAGAGGAAACTGAAGTTCAGAGACAGGGCTTTGCCAAAGACGAAGAGTTTGGTGGGAGCAGAGCTAGAGGCTCAACTGCTTGACAACCACCTGTTGACTAGAACACAGGGCTGCCTTCCCTACCTCCCGGCCCGCTGAGTGACGTTGCTAAGTCTATCTTCTCCCGGGGCCTCAATAATAGGACAGTGAAGCTTTGGACTTAAATCTTGAGGATCTAAGGTGCCCCAGCCTCCTGCCCCCCACGCCCAGCACACCTTCACTGCCGAGGCCAGGCGCCGGTCCCGCTCCTCCAGCTGCTGGTGTTCGCTCTGTAGCTCGCTGCCTCTCTGTAGCAGCTTCTGCTTCTCTTCTTCCTTGACTAGCGAAGAGAAGGCCGGGTAAGAACACAAGCCAGGTGAGCAGAAAGCCTGAGCCATGGGCGAGTGGGAGAAGCAGAAAGAACCCGAGGTCTACACCTCCAGGCCATTCTGCCATATCCTCCTGCAGAAGCCAGGGGCCCCAGCTGCCAACACAGGCGCTGGGAGCGCCACGCCCCCACAGTAACTGCCCGGCACCCAGGACCAGTCTCAGGGTCCCTCTTTGCAGAGCTCTGGCTTGGAATGGCTTCGGATGGGCCCAGATGAGTCCAGGGGACGGGGCTGGGGCTGGAGACAAGGGAGGAGGTGCCGTTCTCCACTCCCCGAGGCCGTCTTACCCGTCTTGTGGGTGACGTAGGAGTGCACAATGGCCAGCATCCCGGTCCAGGGCACGCCGTCGTCTTTCTTTAAGGCCTAGAGGGCAGATGGAGAGATGAGCAAGCAGACGGAGACGGGCCAGAACCTGCCGCGGCCTGGCTGTGCCACCCGGGGGTGGGGGTGGGGGGACAAGCTCTCTGAGCGGGAGGATCCTCAACTGGGACAGGGTGGGGCCACCCCTGCCTCACGGTCTGGCTCACAGGGCTCCTTGAGGGCAGGAACCTGCTTCCTGCTCAGGTCCCCCATGGTGCTGGCATGGAGGACACCCCAATTCTTCCTGACCGAATGCATCCACGAAAGGCCACCTGCCTTCTTCCCTTGTCCTGGGGACCCGAGAGCAGCCCCAGACTGGCCGGGGACACGCCAAGGGCCCAGTGAGGCCCCACCATCATGGTCAGGTGGGGAAGAGAATCTTGTGTCCTCCCTGTCTTCCCTCAAAGAGCTGTACCCCACCTCCACCAGGCAGTCCCAGTGCAGGGCTGCTGGCCCCCGTGGGAGACAGTGACAGGGCCCACTGTGCCTGCACTCTCCCTAGGTCCCTAGGGATGATGGGAACTCATGAGAATCAAGTGTTTTCAGAAATAAAGGTGATTCCCCTATGATTTCACCAGTAACACACATCACGTAGATAAAACATCCTTCGCAAAAAAGCATTGCTAAGTTCCCATGTGACTCAGACACTTGGAAGGATGCCCTCCCACGTTTTTTATTCTACCTGCAGCTTTTCTCAGGAAGCTGACAATGAAACTCTACAGCCACTATAAAGCGTAATGTTTTCTTTTTTTAAGACTTAGGTCCACATAGAGAACAAGCCCTAAAGAATCACAAACTCTGTAAAGATCATTTTCAGTGACCACATAAAATCACACTGAGTGCACCCGCTGGAATGAATTTCACGGTCTCCTGCTGCCGTGAGGTTGCTGTATCTCTTCCTTTATGAATAAGGGGCGAGGGGCTTCTTTGCGCACAGAATTTTATCTGTATTTGGATTCCTTCCTGGGACTACATTCCCCAAAGCTAGCTTCTGTGTTTAAAAGATATATACATTTTTAAGGCTCCTGATAAAATTCCACAATGCGAGAGTGTCTGCCTCCCTGCATCAGCACCAGAAGGGAGTGTTACTGTTTTTTCGAACCTGCTAAGTTTTCCTGTGTGTGGCGGCAGGGAGATGGAACATGTTAGCTAGTGTTTGTGCAGTTTATGCTGTTAGTCCAGGTCTCCCCAGGGGGAATCTGGAGCTCAGAGGTGGAGTCACTGGGGCAGAGAGCTGCAGAGAGGACACCTCTGCTCAGTCGTCACCAGTGGGCCACCGCTGGCAACTGAGATGGCCACTATGGGGGTGCTCCTGGCATCTAGTGGGCAGAGGTCGGGGGCACTGAGACCTCACAGTGCACGGGGCAGCCCGTAGATTCCCCAGCCTCCAGTGCTGTGCTGGGGGAGGGTCCTTCGATGCAGGGAGCGAGGCAGTGGGGGGGGAGGGGCGGGAGGGCCGCTGCCCGGCAGCACAGCCTCCCGTACCTTCTGCTGGCACTTGGGGCACCGCCACACCCCCTTTGGCGCCGTCTTGAGGGGCGGGTCCAGGCAGCTGAGGTGGTAGGCTCCTGGGCAGGTGCCGCAGGGCTGCAGGTCGCCCCCTCGCTTGCAGGCGGCACAGTGCTCATCGTGGGCGATCTCGCTCTGGAAGAGAAGGGAGGGCGGGAGGCGGGTCGGCAGGGCTGGGAGGGAGCTGGGGGGGCCACCGGGCAGCTGCTGCCCTGACCTGCTTGCGACCCAGTGTTGCTCAGCCGCTCTGGGACAGTGAGGGATGAGCCCGGGAACCAGGAGGACGAGCAGCTGCCCACCACATGGACCCCAGGGCACCACCTGGGCCACGTTTCCTAGGGAAACGGCCACCGAGTCAGAGTCAGGTGGGGTGTGGCCCCGGCACCCCGATTCACCCGAGACCCGGACACCAGGCATGGGTGGTGGGCCAGGTGGTCCTGCTGGGGCTTAGGAAGCAGTCCCCCTGCACCCACACTGTCCTGCAGTCCCGTATCCTGGGCGGGGGGTTGGGGGGCAGGCCAGTGCTTGCAAAGCCTCCCTCCCCGCACTGCCCTGGGGGGTCCGAGGTCACGGCTCTCTTCCGTCCTCTTGACAGCACCTCGGTCTAACCTGGCGTCTCCCGACGTCCCAGGTGGGCTCCTGCGCTCCTCTGTGCCTACCTCTGTAGGGGGACTAGCACCGGCCCCACACGCTGCTGGGAAGACCCAACAGGACACGGCGCACAGAACACACCCCATGCAAGAGCCTGGTAAGGGGCGGCTTCGTCTTTCCCTGGGCTAAAGAAACTGCAAATATCCCTGCTATAGTCGCCCGCCTTTGGTTGTTCGGCCTCTGCTTACACAGCTGCAGGGACGGGGAGCTCACTACCTTCCCAGCCAGCCTGCTGCACTGTGGGCAGAGAGGAGCCTTTTGTAACCTCACGCCTCCGGTGACCTGCAGAGTGTGAACGGTTTTCCACCACCCACTAGAAAAGTTTCTCCATGCACAGGTCTGTTCTCTACGCGCAGGCCAGCAGCACCTTCTGACTTGATGGTTGCAAAGGACCAGAGGGCTCTCATCGGGGATGACCCATGCCATGAGGACCCTGGACCCCAGGCCACCCCGATGGAGGGGGCAGCAGACCGAGATGAGGTCTCAGGGCCCCGCGGTCACCTCTCATGTCAGCGGAGGAGCCCCGGGCAGGCCAGCCAGGCGCCCAGGATCGCTCAGTGAGCCAGCGGCCGATGCCGGACCAGCAACGGGGTCCCCTGCCTCGAAGCAATGGCCCCTCCAGGCGTGGGGTCTGCGGAGGCGGGGCTCAGGCTCAAGGCCCGTCCTGTGCTGCACTGTGGGCACTCATGTCTGCGGACGAGCATGGCAGGCCGCCAGTGCCGGTCCCAGTGACCCTACACAGCTCTGGTGGCCAAAAGGCCGTATCACTGGCGTTCACGCCCGTCACCTGCTGCTGCTCAGTGGCCTGACCGTGACCTGCAGGTAGGGCCTGCCATTTCTTTTAGGATTTGATCCAAGACGTCTTTAGAAACTGAGGTCACAGAGCGCCTGGGTGGCTCAGTTGAGCCTCTGCCTTCGGCTCAGATCCTGATCTCAGGGTCCTGGGATCGAGCCCCAGCGTCGCGCTCCCTGCTCAGCGGGGAGCCTGCTTCTCCCTCTGCCGCTGCCCTGCTTGTGCTCTCTCTGGGTTTCTCTGTCTCTCTCTCAAATAAATAAATAAAATCTTTAAAAAAAAAAAACCAAAGTCACAACCAGCTTGTGTCCTGGGAAGCAGGGACGCCCGTGTGCTTGGGGAATTGGGGTCTCACAGGATCACGGAACCGGAGTCCTGAGGGGTGACACCCTGAGGATTATCGGGTCTAGACCCTCGTGAGGTGGGCAACGAGGACCCGAGAGAGCCAGGTCCCCCTGGGGTCCCATGGCAGGGCCGAGCAGAGCCAGGTAGAACCCGGCCGCCCCCCGGGCTCCCTGCGTCCACAGCAAGGGGTGGAGAGAGGCCATGTTTGAGCCACCTGAGGGGTGACCCGGGTGGTGTCGCAAAGCTATCGGTGGGGAGGACGGAGCCCGAAGGCCCCCCGCGCTGGGCTCCCCCATCCAGGAGCGCCCCACCTGGACCCGCCCCGCCCTGCCCTGCCGGCGAGGGGCCACCTACCTTCCAGCAGGGGTCCTCATTGGCTAGCACAGGGAAGAAGGGCGGAGAACATGTTAGTGGGGGTCGGAGGAGCACCCATCAGGGCTGGAGGCCACGAGGCCCTGTGAGGCAGGGGTTCCCACCCGGGGCAGGACAGGAGCATCACGGGCCCCGGGGCTCGGCGGAAGTCAGGGTCTCTGCCCCGGTGGTGGCCAGGACCCACCCTGGGAGGGGCACCAGGCTGCCCAGCAGGCAGACCATCATTCCAGGGACCTCTCAGAGTGACTGATTTTCAACCGTGTGTGGTTTTTTTGGTCCACAACCCCCTCTCCTTCCAGGAAGTGAGGCCAAACCACACACTTAATGATCACAACACACGGTTTTCCTCCTAGTTGCTGGCTTAGGGCCGTCGGCAGAGGACACTGTCTGTCCCGAGGGGCAGAGCTGTGTGTGAGGAACATTCAACCAATTACCGCACACGGTCACATCCAGCCCCTGTGTCATCGTCCCGGCTCCCGGCCCGGCTCAGACAGGGGCTCGGCTGGCACTCCTGTTCCCCACAGAAGACGTCGGGGCAGAGGAGGCCACGGCGAGGAGGGCCCGCGAGCTGGAAGGCACCATCCATGGAGAGCAGCTCTATCCCCCCGTGGCCGGGCCAGCCCCACACAGGCCCGGAGCAGAGGGCCACCCACGCTGCCCTGGCCCCGGGACCCCGGGGCAGCCCTGGGGAGCCGCGGCCTGCGGGCACCTACCTCTCGCTGTGAGGAACAGGGGGGTGTTGAGATAGTTGGACGCCAGCCGTTTCCTCTGCAGGGGACCGGAAACAAAACGAAGGCATCTCACAGGGAGCCCTCTTTGGGGCCACGGCTCCTGCCCAGGATGCATCTGGGACAGGCTCCTCACCCACGGCTCCAGAGATGGCGACAGGGATGGACCCGGGGGCGGCCGGGCAGGGGAGTGGTGGGTGAGGTGGCAAAGACTCTGCCCCGTGGGAGGCACAGAATCCACCCCGGCTCCCCGGGGGTTCGTCCGCCTTGCTTGGGAAGGACGCCCTAGAGATCCCAAATCAGGTTTCTGGTACATTCAAACGGGGGCTTCCACCACAGGCCAAGCCTGTTCAGACCCTGATCTGGGAGGCTTCGTGGTGGCGGAGAGATGGGTGAGGGCACTCGCTCCTCTCTCAACGTGGTTGGGCTGTGCTCAGAGCTGAGCGCCAGGCCCGTGGGAGCCGCTCCTGGAGCTACGGTGGGTCCCGGGCTCGAGGGTCACTGCATCGAGTTGACTCCTGGTTGGCTAACCAGATTGTCTCCGGCCCTGGCCACCACGGATGTGGGACACGAGGGTATGGCCTGGCCGGCAGAGCGGCGGACGGCTTCATCGGTGAGTGTGGTGGAGGCCACTCAGTGCCCCACATGCAGAGGGCACACGGCGTCCTCGTGCACCCGTCAAGAAACAGCTCAGTGACAACCTCTCAGAAGGGGCCCCATGCTTGGGACGCCGCGTCTCCAGGACACAGCGTGCTCAGGAAATTGAGGGGGCGGGAGGGGATGAAGATGGACACCCGGGCGTGCTCTCCAAGCAGGAGCCGGGGGGACAGAAGCAGCGGGCAGAGGCAGGCTGGGCTCCCCCGACCCGATCGACCACCGCTCTGGCTGAGATCCCTCGCCCCTCCCCACAGAGTTCCAGGTCATCGGACATGGACTCAGGACCGGAGCCCGGACTGACCAACACCCTGGGGAGAAGAGCAGCACCTCGACCCTCCCGTAGGCCCTGCTGGGCCTCGCTGGTCCCTGGCCGGGACAGACGGAGTCTGGAATGTGCCAGGCGCTGGCCCCTGGGGACCTCGCTGGGCTTCAGAGCGCCGCCCCGACCTCTGGACCGCAGGGCCCCAAGGAAACGGCGCCCCTGCTAGGGGACGACTCTAGGGCTGCTCCCCGGTGCCCGGACGGGGCTCCACGCCTGGTCATCGGGGTGAAGAATCGAGAAACCTCATAACCTGCCCCCAAGCCACGCCCCCCAGTGCAGCCTGAGTGAGGAACCCAACGGACTGTGAGCTCAGGAGCGGGGGGAAGGACATCACTTATCGTTGCGCCCTGAGCCCCAGTCCCCAGAGGGGCAGGTGAGAGAGGGCGGGGCCGCACCTCTGTCTCCAGGAGGCCACTGTAGGCGGGATTAGCTGTGCTTCTTCTCTTCCGCTCTTGGCGTTTGCTCTGGATTTCTGGAAAGGCACAGATATAGCGCTTAGTGGGCCCGTCCTGTCCTGGGAACCCCGAGCTCTTCCTCTGCAAGCCCCGGGGGTCCCCGTCCCCTTCCCGGCCTGCAGCCTCTGTCTGCCCGGCGTCCCTGCCCCAGAGCGGCCTCCGAATCGCTCCCTCCAAGGCAGACGGATGGACAGGTGTGCGCTCTCAAAGCGGGGGCCCCCGTGTGCCATCATCCAGCCTGGGACGTCTCTTGTGGACGCCCGCTGGTCAAGCACTGGCCTGGCCCAGCTGCACAGTGAGGCTCAGGTCTCCCGGGGAACCAGGTCCACCTGGCGCTCAGGTAGGCTCTGCCCACATGTAGCCCTCCCCGTGAATCCTTCCGAGAGGGCCCCTGGCTCAGTGTGCTTCCCGCAGTGACCGTGACCCCCCCACGAATGGTCCCCCTGCTTTGCCTGCCAGATGGAACCTGGGATCTTTTCCCCTAAATACAGCTGTTTCAACCTTTTTTTCTAACTTGTCTTTTGGACCCAGTTTTTCCTTTTAAATCTTTGCAGTATCATTCATGTGTTTCCCATAGGACACCGCACACCAGGGTCCAAATAAATAAATATTTAGGGTCTCACGGGTGGAGGAGAATTTTTACAAGGCGGGCTATTTACAAAAAGCATAGCAACAGTCAGGAAGGTATCAGGAAAGCTTTTTCATCCCAGACCTCAGGACAACACTACAATGTTTCAAGGTGCAGGAAGACGAGACTGAGGTTCAGAGTGGAGGGGGCTTGCCCACAGTCCCCCAGCTCGAAGCAGCAGGACCGGGACTCGAACGCAGACCTTCAGACATGACCGGGATGGCCCAGGGCTGAGTGGCTCACAAGTGGCAGGGCCCGGCGGTCGGGTCCAGCATCTGCTTCCCTGGGCTGCATGCAACTTGGGAGCAGGGGACCCACACGGTCCCTTTGTCAAAACCAGAAGGTGGGCTCTCTCGGTCTTTGCGTGACGACCCTGGCCCTTGGGACAGACCTCCCGGGAGGCAGGTCACTCGTGGGTGCTGCGCCCCCACCGGCCAGCACCCCGGCCTGTCACTGCGCATGGCCTTACCTTCCAAGTGTTCCGTTGTGACCAGGCCTAGAGCTACCATGAAGGCGATTTTCTGAGGGAAGGAAACAGAAACATTAACACAGCCTTCCCCGTGCGTTGATTCAGTCAACATGGGTGGAGCACCTCCCTATGGGGGTGGAGCACCTCCTTATGGTGCTGGCTCATCGGCTTCGGGGTTGCCTTCATTTTCACCTACTGCCCGCTCTCCATCCCCGGACCCCATCCAGGACCCCACGCTGCGTTTACTTGCTGTGTCCCCTTAGCTCCGCTGGGCTGTGCCAGGTTCTCCGGCTGTCCTGGTGATTAATGACCTTGACCACTTGGAGCTCGGGCTGGGCAGGAAGGACGCCCCTCAGCTGGGACTGCTCTGATGTTTTCTCTTATCAGACTAGGTTATGGGGCGGGAGACCACAGAGCCGAATGCCCACTGCATCCGGAGAACACGTCCGCTGCGGGATTCATCTCTCCGACGCTGCCCTCGATCACGGGGCTGGGGCGCCGCCTCCTCCACCGCAAATCCCCTCTCTGCCCCCGCCCACACTGTCCTCGTCGGGAGGACCTGGCTGTGTACCACTCACACTTCGGGAGGTGGGAACGATGCTTTTTTGGGCCATGAAGACGGAAAAACTTGGATGTAGAAGAATTTACCAGTATTCTCTTTTCCACTGTTTGGGTTTTCAAATCTTACTTACAGACTCAGATTATAAAGCAAGTTACCCGTGTTTTACTGTAGTACCTATAATTTCACTGGTTACATTTATTTTATTATTATTATTCTTAAGCAGCCTCCATACCCAGCGTGGGGCTTGGACTCACGACCCTGAGACCTATAGAGTCCCTTGGCCACCGACAGAGCCTGCTGGAGGCCCCTCACGGTTCACGTTCAAACTTTGGATCCATCTGGCATGTACCCTGGCATAGATGGTGTGAAGGATAGATCCCTTTTATCCCATCTGGCTGCTATTCATTCCTTCCAATCCCACTTACTGAAAATTCCACCGTCCCACGTTCACCGGTTTAAGGAGCCCCTTTGATCATGTACTGAATCATCACAAGTCTGTGTGATCTCTCTCGGTGCCTCCCGTCCCTCTCCTAGCTGGGTGGGAGCGGCAGCGCACCTTTGGTCCCCAGGCACCACGGAATTCTGGCAGGATCCGAATCCCTTCCCTGTTCTTCCTGTCCAGCATTTCCTTGGCTCTTCTTGCTTAGGTTTTAACGTGAAATTTACAAACCACGAAGGACACTGAGGTCTATTTACTGGGATGATATGAAAGTGATAAACTGCCTCGGGGTGTGATGATAACTTTGGGACGTAAAGTTTTCCTTTCCAGAACCACAGTACGTATGCCTCTCTGTTCTTTTTCTGCCTTCAGGGGCTTCAAACTTACCTTCCAGTGGGTATCACCTGGTGTTCGTGTGTTTATTCCTGGGTTTTTTTTAAAGCTTTTTTATTTATTCATTTGAGAGAGAGAGAGAGAATGTGCATGCGCAGCAGGGAGGGGCAGAGGGAGAGAGAGCACCGAGCAGGGAGCCTGACTTGGGGCTCGATCGCGGGACCTCGGGGATCATAACCTGAGCTGAAGGCAGATGTGCAAACAACTGAGCCACCCAGGTGCCCGTAGATTTTTCTTTCTTAATAAAGGTAGAGAGAGAGAGACCTCTAGAGAGGGGGGCAGAGGGAGAAGGAGAGAGAATCTCAAGCAGGCTCCCTGCTGAGTGCAAAGCCCAACTCGGGGCTCAATCTCTCAACCCCGAGATCATGACCGGAGCCAAAATCAAGAGTCTGGGTGCTCAACTGACTGAGCCCCCAGGCGCCCCAATCCTAGGTATTTCCTCTCTTTGCTGCTACTGCCAGGAGGGGTATCTGCGAGGCTTCTAACGCGCTGCTCGGCGTCTGTGACAATCACCAATGGTTTGCGTTAATATTAAGCCTGCCATGCCTGATTCTGTCGGGGGTAGTTTCGTTTTTATTTTTTAATTGATTCTCTTGGGTTTTCTACACCATTTCAAATACCAACTGCCCACTGCTCCTTTGCATTTTTTTTTTTAAACTTCTACGACAGTTCAACTCCTCAATCTGTCTGCTTTCTGTGATCTTCTCGGAGTCACTGAAAACCCCGGCTGCTACGGAGGAGCCCGGCCAGGAGCTCACACCGCCTCCCACCTTCTCGGGCGCCCTCCCCGCGGGGTTACAGGCAGACACTCTGGACGCCGCTGGAAGCACGTAGCGTCTACACTCGGATCTGTTTCAGCTGCAGTCGGCCGCCTGAGCCGGGGCTGGTGCCCGGCGCACCCGGCTGCCTCTCGGCCGGCTCGGGAGGGAGTCAGGCCCACGGAGCCACACCTCCTGAGCTCCTGGCAGACTGCAACCCTCCCGAGGGCAGCCTTTCAGTTGGAGGGCCGGCTGGGCTGGACGTACAGGGCTCCTCCTTTCTCCCCGCAGGATGCTGTAGATGTTGCTACACTCTATCCTGGGCTTGAATGCTGCGAGGGAAAGCCAGAAGCCGGCCGTTTTCCCTGCCAAGTGATGTGATCACTTTTGCCCGGATGCCTTCCAGAAGCTTCTGTGCTGGGCTATGGGGCAGCGCGGACCCTTCTCCCCCTGGTGCCCAATACCGGGGACGTAGCCCATTAACACGTACATAGCCTTTCTTCTTTGACTTCAGTCAACTTTTCTCGGATTACATTAAAAAAATCGGGACGCAGCAGCCCACCATGGAAAGTGGGGCCCATACGTTCTATCCTGGGGGGTGTGCACTCACACGAGTGCGAGACTAACAAATGATTAATGCAGCCGCGGAGGGGATTCTGGGCTTTGGCAGACTCCGCCGATAGTGGTCCGGGCTGCGGTTTAGGGCCACCCGGCTCAAGTGCTGTTTCTGGGCCCTGGGGCTGACCGCACGCCGGCAGGGACTCTAGGGAACCCCCCCCCCCCCGCAGTACCGGCACCGGCCCCGCTGACCCCACCTGGAAAGACGGGGCTGAGCCACAACCAGCAGCGTGGAGACCAAGGTCCCCCTTCTGGCCACCCCGTCCTGCACGGGAGATCACCTGGGCGCACACTGACTCGAGGACAGGAAATGGGAGAAACCTGTCCCCGCGGGAGAGCCACAGCCACGTCACCGCGGGCGATGGGAAGCGGCACTTCATCTATTTGGCTCCGAAACTCTGGGGTCCGGCCCGGAAGCCTCCGCTTACACGCCCGCTGGGTCCTCTTGGCTCGTCTTCGCACGGATCCCTCTGGAGTATTCAGGATCTCCTCCTTCCTTTTCTGCTGCCTGTACTGGGCTCGCTCACCTCTGCCTCCGCCATCCCTCGCTGTGTCTTCTGCTGCGTGCAGGCTCCGGTGCTCATCCAGTCACAGACCCCTTTCCGAGCGTGATTCCAGCTCACGCTCCATTCCCTCTGGTACGGTGGCCACTCAGCCATCCCTCCCCTCAGCCTTGTGACTTCGTCTTTGGTGGCAAGTCTTTCACCGTTCTCTTTCTCGGAATTCATAGTAAGTAAGGTGTTGATTTCTTTTTTTAATCCAGTGAGGATCCTTTATCTTATGGTAAAAAAATGCTTCTCTTTCCCCTATTTTTCCTTAGAGTGGCTTTGGAATGATGCTTTGCCCCACGCCTCCTGGCATTGCTAGCCTATGCCAATTAACTTCCTCCTGAATAAACTCAAGTTCCAGATGCTGACCCTGCCGGCCGGCCGTGGCAGGGGTTGCTGCCTGGGTTCCAGAATTCTGTCCACAGGGTCATTTTGGGTACAACTCCTCTTTTTCTTTATTTTGCATTTTTATCTTCTCTGCCTCCTGCTCACCCCACCCTTTGGGCAGGACTGCCGACCCCCCGGCCTTGCCTCCCTCTCCGGGGGGCTGCGGCCTCCGGCTCAGGTTGGCTCCTTTCTTGCTTGGAGAATTTTGGGAACCTCTGACCACGTGTGAGCCACCCCCTGTCCTGATGACTCTCACCCGACTCTGGCCCCAGAGCCTGGAGGCCTGGGCGTTGGTCCTGCTCACCGCTTGGGTTTCTGGGAAACAGCCACCACACACAGCTGCCTCGCTGCGGTCTCTTCCTGTCGCCAGCTAGACCCCAAGACCTGACCTTGACTCCACCTGCTTGTACTCATAACCTCTGTCTTACTTTCTTCCTGAAGCACTTCTTTCGGGCTCACCTCTTAACTCAGGCAAGTGAAACTGAAAACCACCCCTCAGGGGGCTGTCCACTGCCCGGACCACTGGGCCATCTGAACCCAACCTGGCCCGAGCTTGCCCAGATGGGCCACGGAGGGACAGTGCCCCGTAACACAACCCAAATCATTACAGAGCTAAAATCTCTGCTCACAGAGGGGCCCCAGCCGCGTTGACATAACACACAATGTACGTACAGGCGTGTTTCCTCGGCACACGTGTGTGACCTCATGCTCACCCGTACAAACGATGACAAGGCTTCCCCATCTAAATAGTCATCCTAACCCTAAACATTCGTCCTGTCTTAGGGAGTCACAGCACTGGAAGCGATCCCTGTGATCTCCTTATTTGCCACAAATGAAGTTTACTTAGTGCGATCACTCTGTCTGCTGTAGCTGATTCGCCAAGAAGGAACTCACATTGCTTTGGTTACGTTCGAACATTTTATCTGCTGTTGCTGTCGGTGCGCAGAGGAGGGCCACATCAGGAGCCCGAGCCCCCCTTGGTGGGTTTCAAGAACAGGGGGGTGACTCGGTTATTTCTGAATTTTAGAAAGATCCTTCTAGCTGCGGGGAGAAAACACAGGGGGGAACCCCATCTAGGGGCAGGAACGGGGGCCGCGATAACAGGGATGGCATGGAGGGAAGGAGCATCTGTGTGCACACGTCTGGCCCAGAGAGGCGGCTGGGCCCCTTGTGCTGCCTGCCCCCCTGCAAGGCACGTGCTGGTCTGAGGGTGGCCACGGTCTCAGTCGGATGCTGCCCGAGGCCAGGATAATAGGTGGCACATAAGAGGCCACAGTTCTGTCCTAAAGGCCATGGGCCCGGATCAGGGAAGAGCGGGCAGAGCTTTGGAGTCGTCCTGGGGTGCTGGTCAATTCGAGGTTCCTTTCTAACACCAGGCTGGCCTGCCGCGGGCTTGCTCGCACAGCCCCGGGAGCCACCATCGTCACCAGCACCCCCAGGGCTCCCACGGGCTCATCTGAGGAAGTTTCTGGAGTAGCTGCCACTCCGGCCTCAAGGGCTCCGAACCTAGGCTCCTTGTGAACACGTTTCAAAGGCGCCACTGAACCCCGCGTCTGCACCACACGGCGCTCCCAGACCTCTTTGAAAAGAAAGTTTAATAAGGATTTTTACGCCAGGACATGTTGTAATTACAAGTTCTATTTAAGTCATTACACGTATTTACACTAATTATGTCGTTAAATGTAATTATACTAATTGTATAAATGCACAATAGCTAACTTCGATGCGCTTTGGGAGAACTCGGAGAAGCCACCCAGAAAACCTTCCAGGGCGCAATGGGCGCGAGGCCACCCCATGGGAGGACGGAGGGGCGCACGAGGGAGCCTCGGGCTGCGAGCCCGGCCCCGGGGCTCACCACGCAGGGGGCAGGTGCTCCCGCGGCACTGAGGTAGGGAACTGGGCGCCTCTGGAGACAAACCGGGCCTGGGGCCGCAGACCAGACTCGGTTCCATCTCAGCCTCAGCGAGTGGTGGACTGACTCCCTGCAGGCTGTTTTGGACACTCGGAGTCAATAATCAAGTCACTCTCCTGCTCCAAGACGTTCTGTAGCTCCCAGGGAATAAAGTTCCACCTTGGCAGCCTGCACACAGGTCCTCCGGGATGCGGCTGCAGCGCCCCTCTGAGCCTGCGCTCACATTTTCTCATACATCCGTGCTGCTGGGCTCCAGGTAGACCAGCCGCCTCTCCGGGGCCTGCCAAGGGCCTTCCCGCCTTCCCTGTGACTGCGCAGGCAGCACCCTCTGCACCATGCGCCACCCTCCCACGCCTGACTCCGCCCCCTCTGTGGAAGCCCCCCCCCACCCCCCCCCACCCTGCTGATCCCACCCCTCCCCTGCAAAGCCTTTACCAGTCCTTCCCAGTGCAAACACACTCTCTCCTCCCTGCGCCTCCTCCCCCAGCTCTGGATTTGTAACTCTCTGATGACATTTGAGACTTTTTTTTAGCCTAAGTTGAAGTCCTAGTGGTCGTGCCAGGAGCAGCGAG
>CM053611.1:105206463-105229080 GCA_028646535.1 Procyon lotor
GTCAGGAGGGGCCCCGAAGATGGGACGGCTCCCGGGTCAAAGCCTGACATCCTGGGCTTTTAGGAGGAGCCTGCTAACCAACGGGGCTGCCGAGCCGGGTCCCTCCACCTCCCGCTGCCGTTCCGGAATGGTGGGTTTTGTCCCAGGACACCGGGGTCACCTGCCGACCCACCTGCTGCCCACCTGTGCCAGGCAGGCTTCGGGGGCCCCCTCTCAGCCCCATCTACCCGCCTGCCCCCAGAGCGTGTTCTTCCTCGTCCTTAGAAAGCTTTAATTAACAAGCTGAAAAGATATTTCCTCTGGCAGGGGCTGACCTTTCCGCTCCACGTCTGAATTTATCGACGCCAGCAGAAACAATCACCTGGGTGGCTCCTTCACGAGCACCACACGGTCTATGGCCACACTCACGTCAAGATAAACGAGCTCCTGACGACTACACTTACCACTCTAAGCATCTTAATAGCAAAAAGAGGGCCATAAAAGTCAAAGATAACCAAACTTTTCCCGCGTCGGCGGAGTCCCTGGGGCGCCTCGGAGAAGCTCCAATACGGCCAGACAGGTGTCAGGTGTCACAGCTGCCCGTCCACGTGGTGGCACACAGCGGCTCTGACACCAGTGGCATGTGGCCCCCAGGCTCTCTATGGCCCCAGGAACCGAGTGGAGGGCCCAGCCTCACAGTGGCTGCTCCCACCCCGGCCCCTGACCGGACGGTTTGGGACTGGCTTGCGCCTCTCTGCACCCCCGCGGGGATGGCAGCTTCCAGGGTCCCCAGCCCAGGTCCTGGCCCAAGAGGGAGCTCAGTGTGTGAGGTCTGTCAGCAAACAGGGAGGGTCTTGGGTCTCCAGGGTCCAACCCGGGGACCCTGCCAGCGGTGCTCAGGAAGCTGCCGAGGGACAGGGGCTCTTCCTTCCCCCCTGCAGTCACGGCCACCCAGAGTCGCACTATCGTGGTGGGCCTGCCACCCAGCACCCCGCTCTCGGGGCCTGGGATCTGGTTCCTGAGCCCAGAATGATTCCAGGCCTCAAAGAGCTGCCCTCTCAGTGGGGCCAAAGGGGATTCTGAGGTTGCCCCGTCCAGGCCATGTAAATGTGTCCCTGAAGGAGACAGAAACCCACCGTGGGGGCCGGCCCACCTCCAGGACGGGAGAGGGCAACCATGCCACACCTCAATCCAGGCCCTGCCCATCTGACCTGCGGGCCAGCCCTGAATGCTCGAGCGACTGTCACACCTTCTATCACATCCGGGCACCATCCACGGACAGGTGACCACCTGTGCTCTCTGCACGGCCCGCCAGCAAGGGCCTGGCATGCAGATAGCCAGGAGGAAGCCTGACAGCCTCAGGCGGCAGCATTAGAGCCCACGGGAATTCAGAGCCACCAGCTCACAGGGCCTCGGTGGCCGTCTGCCTCTCCTGCGCCTGCCACGGCCCCCAGGGTGTGGGGGACAAGTCAGTGGAACCTCCCCTCCCAATCCCTCCGCCTTCCTCTCCCTTGATGCAGGGATGGTGCAGCGGGCGTGGGCACGGGGTCACGGTGAGCCCCTCCCCCAGGCCGCTGCAGGGACAGAGGGACAGGGAGCAGAAGGGACAGCTGGCACAGGTCCAGGCCGGGTGACACAGTTGCGTGCCCACAGTGTGGTCAGTGACCAGAATGGAAAGTGACCCTGTGAAGGGGACCGAGGTGTGGCCGGGTCACAGGCTGACCCTAAAGGACCTCAGAATTCATGACAGGAGCAGTGGCCTCGAGGAAGGAGGCCACGTTGCACAGAGACAAGTGTTTCTAAAGCGCATAACTGTCCCTCTCTCTCTTTTTTTTTAAAGATTTTATTTATTCCTTTGACAGGAGAGAGATCACAGTAGGCGGGGTGGGGGGGAAGCAGGCTCCCCGCCGAGCAGAGAGCCCAATGGAGGGCTCGATCCCAGGACTCTGAGATCATGACCTGAGCCGAAGGCAGAGGCTTTAACCCACTGAGCCACCCAGGCGCCCCAATGACTGTCCCTCTCCTTATTTGACCCGACGCGTTCCAAAGGCGGTAACGGACCCAGCGGGGCCGTAGTCCACTGGGCACCCGGGTCAGTGAGCGGCAGAGCCGGGATCCAGGTGGGGTCCCCCCCACAGCCCTCCGCCCCGTGGTGGCTGGGACCCGGCCAGCACTGTGGACCCAGGTGCAGGAGCTGCCCCGGGGCCCACCTGCCTGGGTCCACACACGTCCCCTGTGCCCTCCGCTCCCCTCGGCTGGGAGGGTGCTGTCCAGGAGGGGACACAGGTCTGGAACACTCCCTGCTGGTCCCGAGTGCCAGACACAGCCCTGAGGCTGCAGGGAAGGGTACGCTCCTGTGTGCCACACCCCACGTGGCTCCCACCTCCCCCCAGCTGGGTGACAAAGCCACCCGACAGCCCCCCGGAAGGTGGCCTGGCCTCCCATCCCTCCGCATGGGCTGCCTGGTTGTACGGCTCCTCCTGTGTGGCTTTCCTCCCATCTCAGGAGAACGGCTGCGCTGTGGGGCAGACACAACCACGGAGCCCAAGGTCGCGAAGTGCCGGTAAATACTAGTGTAACAAAGCACCGCTTCCACTGTTGGGCGAAAGCGGTTTATTACTCAGCCACAACACCCGCCGGCCACCTTTACCGCCGTGGGGAAGGACTCGGAGCTCCGCGTGCGGCGGGCACACCCCTGCTCGGTCCGGCGACCACCCTCCCAGCCTGGTGCCCCCACGCCGGCTCCCGCTGACCCCAGGCCCGTCCACACAGGACCCTCAGGGCCCACTGGGGCTTCGTGTGAAAACCCAAGGAAATGAGCACCTGCTTCTGCTCCCCGTCCTGGGAGTCCCTGCTCCTCCCAGACCTCATCATCTGGACCGGGCACCCACCCTGGAGCCTCGGGCACCCGTCGGGGCCGGCCAGCCTATGCACATTTCACTCCTCTGCTCACCTGGGTCCTGACAGGTGTCCCTCTCACCTCCTGTCTGGAGCAAGGGGAGCAGGAGCTGCCCTCTCTGCTCAAAGGACTAGAGGGGAGGGGAGGAGGCGTGAATCATTCCAATGACTCCTTCGATCACAGATGCGTCCTACGTTTACCCACCAAGGCAAGAAGGAAGACAGGGAGAGGCCGGCGTGCAGACCCTGGCAATGGGGCTGCCCGATGAAGCAAAGACACACGTGTCCAGGTCTGAGGTTCCCCTTCTGGACACACACCCCTGGGCCACGCGCGCCCACGTGCCGGGGGCACAGATGGGAGTGGCTTCAGGACAGCATGTGACTGCCCACTGACCGCGGATGGGGCAGCTCTCACGTCCTCCCGATGGAGAACATTCTCTGGCTCCCAGCAGCCAGAGCGATAAGCCAGAAGCCCACGTGTCACCACAGGGCCTGGGGACATGCCCCGGGTGACACTCACAAGGGCTTGCCGCCACCTGGTACCGTTCACGGCCAGCAAGCACCACCCGACTGTGAGGTCTGCTGACATACGGTAAACATGCAAAACCGATTCATGATTGTGGCTGCCCTTGCTGGGGGGGGCGGGCCACAGAGAACACTTACTTCTTCTGCATGTTTCATGTTTTCCCAAAACGATCAGAGCCAACGTGACAAAATGCCTCTTCATTCATTTGGGCAGAGACCATGTGCAGATTTATTGTAGTTCCCTTTGTGTATCTGCAGTTAAAAAATAAGCATAAACGGAGGCAGAGAGGGCTCTGCACAGAGGGTAAGTGGGAAGCCCTCCTGGGGGAGGGGATATCTGAGCCGGGCCTTGAAGGGTGGATTGGAGTGTTCCAGTGGGCAGCCCGCTAAGTGCATGGTAATCAGGAGGGACAGCGGGTGGTGGGAGGGGTGAGGGCACCAGATGCAGGGGCAGCGAGGGGCTCTAAGCACAGGGGGCGGGACCACAAGGCCAAAGGCGGATAGTGAAGACGGAGTGGAGGGCCAGGCGGGGGCCTTGAATGCCACACCCAGGAGCCTGGCCATCCCCCGTGGGTGACGGGGAGCCACAGGCCACCGTAGGCTCTTGGATGGTGTAGCCAGGGCAGGAAGCGGGCTTCTGGGTGGAGGTCAGCTGGCCACACCTGAGGCCAGCTGGCAGGTGTGGACGGTAGGCCACAGCAGAGTCGTCTGGGGCAGACGGGGGGCTGTAGGTGCTTCTCTCTTCCCACAAGACTACCTGCTGGCAGGTGGAAATTCCAAGCGGCTCACAGCCGCACAGAGACCTGTTTAGCTCCCCCCCAGCACTGGCCGTGTTGGGAGGTTCTTGCCCAGGGGACCCACACCTGCCGACCCTGCCCTGGGCTTCCTGCTCTCCTGGGGTCTAGGAGGTGGTCCTCCATCCCCGGTGCATAGCAGCTCCCGGGGGACGGCAGCTCCGCCCAATGGGGCTCTTGGGAGACTGAAACACCAGGTCTTTAAAGCAAGACCGCTCTTCCGAAACCAGCTTCTCCACACCCCACAGGGAGACGTTTACCGGAGCTCAGACCCGGGGATGTCGCACACAATGGCCCTCCAAGCAAACCCATTTACTGAGTGCGCCGTGGGGGAAACCGTACGGTCCTGCACAGGCAGCTCCCGCCCGGCTAGGTCCCGGTGACCCTGACCGAGCAGGCCAGCCACGGCAGGCTGCCCAGGGCCACTTAACCAATGCAGAGGTCCTTCCTGGGGAGGCAGTTCTTAATCGGAAAGCCCCAGAAAACACGAGCGGCTAGTCGGCGCTGACATTTAAAACCCACTCTAAGCAGCCCATGTTGCAAAGTGGTTTCATTAACTTGAAAGGGTGTAATTTTATGCTATTTAGTAGGAAATACACACTCTAAATGGCATCGTGGACTGACGACTGGGGGCTGTGATCTGGAAGATAAGCCAAAAAAAGCCAGCCACGAGGCCCTGGCAACCACAGGTGGGGGCAGAGGGGGGGCGTGCTGGAAACTTCCCCACGGCTGGCAGCCTCGGGAAGAAGCCGTGCCGCACTACGGGTGGGGGTGTCCGTGGGACCAGCCAAAGCAGCCCATCACATCCCCAAACCCGGGAAAGAAATGTCATTTCTGAGAGAGCACGGGACTCCGAAGTGCAGAAGCCCATCAGGACCCCAGCCCAGGGCCCCTGCTTGGCCCGCCAGGAGGCCCTGTTCCTGAAGGGGCTTCCCGGGACGGTAGGCCCAGGCTAGAAGGCCCCCCACCCGAGCAGGCTGCCCCCCACTGCAGGGGTCCCCTCAAGGAGGAGCCCGGCCCCAGTGAAGATGTGGCCTTGCAGCCCTGGAGAGGGCCAGCGGTAGCCTGTCGCACAGGGGCCCAGGGACAGCGGCTGGAGCCCCGCGCCTGCGGGAAGAGCCCCGGGCAGCTCCTCCTTCCTCTCATCAGTCCCCCGGGACCCTGCCTCGAACCAGCAGGAGGGAAGGCGGGGGCCGGGCGGGGGCTTGTCTCCGAGGCCACCAGGAGAGCGGCACAGGGGCCGAGACCAGAGGGAAACACGAAATGGATGGTGCCTGCCCTTCCCCGGGCCTCGGTCCCCACAGGCCACCTGTCCCCTTGGCCTCAGGTCCCGGCCATCTGGGACGTAGGGTATTTGCATCGGCTCCTTGGCAGGACGCCTGGGACCAGCTATCTGGGCCCTCGGATCCGGAGGCTGCCGTGTCTTCCGAGAGACATCCCAGTGACCGCGGAGTGTCATGGATGGGGGCACTTGTAACGGGGAGCGCCCTCCCCACCGGCCTGCGGACCTCGGGAAGAAACAGCCAGTCAGGAAATCTAATTTGCACATGTGACCGGGGGGTGTGCACCCCTACTGGCCCCAGCCACCTCATCCTGCCACCTCTGAAGTCCCAGAACCTAATTTAAGGGACACACATTGGCCCGGAGCCTGGGGAAGCACCCCCCCCAACTCTCCGGGAGCAAGCCCGCCCACCGGGCACTGACCCAGGCACCCCTGGCTTCCAAAAGGGGGCCCAGGGTATAAGACAGACACCCAGTCTACTTACAGGGATGGGTGCGGAGCTCAGCACGCAGCCTGACGGGCTGGAACCAACATCTACACCCAAGTAACCACCACTCAGACCGAGATGCAGAACCTTCCAGCAAGCCAGAGGCTCCTGAGTGACCCTCAAAGCAGGGCCACACATTCTCACAAGGGTTCTAGTTGGGGGAGCAGCGTCCCGGATGTAAGCACGGCAAGGCCCCCACCCGGTGTGGGGGGGTACGGGCTCTAAGCAGGTGCTGGGCCAGGGTGTGAACTCAGATCTGGAGGTCCCAGTCCGTGAGCCCGTCCGCTCTCGGCGCCCCCTCGGCCAGCATAGATGGTGGTGGATGGAAGGTTCCTGCCACCAGGGAAGGGTGAGGGGTGTGGTTTGATGTGGTTACGGCAACTCTGTGTCTAGGCAGTCTCCTCGATTCCGGGAGTTGAGTATCAAGACCCAGATGGACGTGAGGACGATGAAAACGTAAGGGGGTGCAGTGACCCTGCTCCAGGTGGAAGCTGGTGAGAGATGGTTGGGAGGGGACCCGGGGTGGACCCTGGGAGGGCCCATCAGGCTTCAATTTCACAGTCCTCCCACCACCCTGTCCCCTCCCTCTCTTCCCCCTAAGCCGCCCTGTAGGATGAGACCAGCTGGGAGGAGGTGAGGGGTGGGGAGGGAGGGAGGACACAGAGAGAGGAGCTCAGCTTCCCCAAGGGCTCAGCGGGACCATCTCAGACACACAGGGGGACGGGGGAAGACAGAGGAACACAGTGCCTGGCACACGGAAGGTGCTTAATAAAGACATAAGCCAAACCCCTTCCCCCTCGAGGTATGTCCCAGCACCAGCCTGTCCAGAGTAGGGCGGAGGGGAACTGTGACACTTAGTGGCCGCACTTGGGGATCCAGGAGGGGACAGCCATCGTGGGGATTCTAGCACGTGGCCCTGAGTGGCAGGAGGGGAGGGGTCCCAGGGTCTCTCAAATGGAGTCAATCCCAGTGCCGCCTCCACCTCAGAGTGACCCGAGACCATTGCCTCCTCTCCTGACTCAGTTTCCCCATCTCTAGGATGGGGTCACCAGCGTCTACAGGAGATGGTCATGTAGAGCCCTAGAAGATATCTTCTGAACTTGACATCGATGGGCCCCGCCTTGGGCAGGGCACACGTGTGGCGGGAGCAGTGACAGCCTGGCCACCGTGCCAGGTGCTGCGTCGGCCCCTGTGGCTCCATCACGAGGCCGGCCCTGGGCCAGCACGTTCATTTTGCAGGAAAGAACCCCCCCATGTGACCCTCACTCCTGGACAGGTGTCGGGATGCCAGACCCGCTGAATGCTGAGCGGGCTCTACGAGGTCACGTCTGGGCAGTGCCCCAGCCTCGCCGAGACCCGCCGCAGGTTAAGGGCGAGCACACGGGAGGATGGCCAGCTGCAGCCCACCCAGAACCCCCCTCCGGCGTCCCTACCTGCCCAGGGTGATGCATCGGCTTAGGGGACGGGGTGGGTTTGTTAGGGGGCCCCAGGCACAGGGCCACGCAGACTCGGCACGGCTGTCCCTCCTGTCCCAGGCCCTTACACCATTCCCTCTGGCCACCGTTCGGCCCCAAGGGCTTTTCTCAGGAGCACGAGCATCCCCTGCGATGCTGCAGCCAACAGGGAGGGGCCAAAGCCATCTCGGGGCACTTCTGTGGCGCACGGACGTCTAACCTTCACACCCCACCCAATGGAGGAGCAGCAGCTCTGACACGTCACAGGGCACACGCGAGGCAAGAGGCTTTTCTCACATAAGAGTGTGAACCAACAGGGGCGCGTCGGGGGCAGAGTGGGTGAAGCGATTCGTGACCTGATTTCAGCTCAGGTCATGATCTCAGGGTTACGAGATCGAGTCCCAGGTGGGACTCCGCACTGAGCGTGGCGCCTGCTCAAGATTCTGTCTCTCCCTCTCTCTCTCCCTCCGCCCCTCCCCTGCTGGCAAGTGACCACTCTCTCTCAAAATAAATGTGTGTGTATATAAAAATGAACCAACTGGTTACACTTTTTGTTTTACAAGTAGGGAGACTGAGCCCTAGAAGGAGCAATCTGACAGCCCTGAAGGAGGAAAAGAAGGGAACCAACAGCAAACGCGTCTGGTTCTTACCCGGCAGCCTGACTCCTGCACCAGCCCCACGAGGCCGCAGGAAGCCGCGGGGTTACTGTTCACCCACAGCGTGCGGGGCTCGAGGCCCGGAGTGGGGGGTTGGTTTCGGTCTCGGCTACTCCTCCCCCGACTCTGCGAGGCCAGAAAACTCAACCCCGGGCCTGAAGAGTTCCTGTCAAGGAGCTTTCTTACGCGGCTCCTCCCATCCCCCTTGGGTGCCCGGTGGAGCAGACTTTGGGGGGCTTTTCCTCTGAAAGGCATGCCCCTCCTGGATTCACCCTGGCCAGGCTCCGCCGGTGTCCCCAAGGATGGTGGTGTGCAAGGCCCACCCCAGCCCACCCCACGGGAAGCCTGGGGAGGAGAGAACAGGAGATCCGGCCAGCGGACTGGGGGACCCTCTCTTCAAGCTGCCAGGCCTTTGCACACACAAGTGTTGGCGCACGTGCACATGCACACACGCTGGGTCCCCTGCCCGGAAGGCCTTTCCTCATCTTCACTCAACGACAGCGGGTGACGCTACTCACAGCCCGCGCTGCAGAAGGAAGCGCACCGGGCTCCCCACGAACTTATAGCGGAGTGGCGGGTGTGGGTGGGGAGGCTGGGACACATGACTCAACCTGGCCAATCACAGCCCGGGGTTATCCGGGAATTACTATTGGTCGAGAAGGCGGGCACGTGACCCAGCAGACCAATCAGAGCTTTCCCCTGGGGCTGCTCCTCGACAAGGAAAGAGCAGCTGTCCTCCAGTCCCTTGCTCGGTCCCTTGCTCGGGGGCTGCAGGGCATTACCCGCCGCCCAACCCTGGGGCGCCAGAGCATCACCGCCGGGCTGGCTCACGTTGCCACCCCGGGCTGTCACGCGTCCTGGGGAGAACACAGCCTGGGACCCACGCAGCCTTACGCCGCGGACGTGAGGGCAGTGCCCGCTCCCCTTGGGCAAACTCCTGGGGCCTTGGACGTCTGAGGCCTGGTTAAATACACTCGACTCAACAACACAACATCGGCTCTTCTACGCCACGCCAACCTAATGTCCACAGGTGCAAGCTGCCAGGGATGGTTCCAAGCGGTCGTGGTGACCAGTCCCAATGTCACTCCTGCCCCCGCCACCCCTCCCCACCCCCACGCTCCCGGCTGCCTCCCCCGGAGCTGCAGGAAAGCGCCCAGAGACCTGGACTCAAATCCCAGCCCTGCCACCCACCGGCTGTAACCCCTGCAGAACTCATGCATGACTTGTAAAGCAGGGACACTTAACTGGTCCACACGGGTCTGCTCGGACAGTCCAAAGAGAAGCATGTGACACACACCCAGACCCTAGCATCCCCGAGAAAAAGGGAGCTACCATGAGAGGGAGAACAACACGGCCTCAGGCAGCTGTGACTTTGGGGAGGCCACCCCGAGCCTCAGCTGCTCTATGAAACCAGGATGTTGCTGTCGGCTTCAGGGCGCGGTGAAGGACCGGTGAGAGCAGGAATGTAAGAATGCTCCGCTCTAGGAAGGGGGTCTCCTGCCCTGTCACGGACGCCCAGGCCTCGAGTACAGCCTGCCCTGAGCTGGGCCCAGTGACAGGCGGGGCCGTGCCTGGCGACGGTTTGACCATGGCCCGCTGCCCCCCGAGACACTCAACATTCTGTTCTCTCTGATGCAGTATTTTTAGAAGAAACGGCACGTCTGGCTGGAAATGAATACTGTGTTGAAAATAAGTTTTAGATTTTGAGTTAAATGTCCTAAGGGAGGGGGGGAAATCCTTACAGGCTAAATATAGGGGAGGACACCTCTCAGGAGTAAAGTAGCATGCTACTGTCTTCCCTGCCGGGATGCACGGGCCAAAGGCTCCATTGGGACAGCAGTGGCTGCTCGTCACCCCCATCCCACGTGCCCCGGAAGGCTCCTCCCTGCAGAGTCCCCGCCAGGGGCAGGGGCGTTGCTAGGCTCCGGGGACAGGGAAGGAGCTAGCTGCCAACCCGGGTTGAGGTTGCTCCCTGCGGACACCTCTGCTGTGCCAACCACGCTGCAGGCCATGGCACCCCACTTCTCAATACTCAGAGGGTCCCTCTCCCCACACAACCCTTCTACCCCAAGTCCCTGAGCTGTCCTGCCAAGAAATAAGCCCCAAGAGAGGAGCAACGTCAGGGAGACGCTCCACCGGCACCTCTTGTCCACCACGATCTAGAGCCGAATCCCATTTCACAGATGAGGAAACCAAGGCACACAGAGGCTGTGGCTTGTTCAATCACACAGCGAGGCAGAGGCAGAGCCGGGATCTGAACTCGGCTCTCCACAGCTCCAAAGCCACCTCCGAGGGTCGGACCACCAGCCACCTGCTGCTGGTGAGCTCGTGAAATGTGGCCGGTGTCACTGTCCGTGTAAAATACCCAGGAGATTTCGAAGGCTTAGGATGAAAAAAGTAAAGCATCTCTCTGATATGTGAAAAAATTAGTTACATGTCAAAAGCATAATGTTTTGGACATCCTGGTTACTAGGCTTCTAGAAGATATGAGATCACCCACGTGGCTCCCGTGATACTTCTAGTGGATAGAGCTGTTCTGTGGGATAGTTCAAGTTCAAGACAAAAGCCGTGGACGTCCACTTCTAACACAGAAGCAAAAGGGCAAACGACCTTGTGCTCCAAGGTAACAAGAAGACACACTCAGAATGAGAAGCATACTGTTCCATGGGACTAAAGACAAGTGGTGGACACAAGGGAACCTTGAAAGACCAAGTTCCAGGAGGAAGGATGTGCAGCGAGGGGAACCTCTGCACCCGGGGTGGGCGCCCGGTCTGAGCACAGGTGCACAGAGGGTCAAGGCTGCCAAGGACCGAGGCACCGACACATGGGGCCGGGAAGTCTGCCGAGCGAGCCAGAGCAGCTGGGGGGTGGGAGGGGGCAACCCCCCCACCTGGGAAAGAGTTTGGTGATTTCTTACAAAATTAAACACACCTGTGCCCTAGCTGCTGGCAACGTCACTCCCAGGGATGGACACGAGAGATGAAAGCGTGTCCTCAGAACGATGTGCACACAAATGTTCGGAGCAGCTTTATTCATAATCGCCGGAACATGGGACCAACTCACATGTCCATCCGCTGCTGAATGGGCAAACCGGTGGCGGCAGATCCGTGTCATATGGGTTGTCCCTCGGCCACTCCTAGGAGTCAAGGGCAGGGACACCTGCAGCGTGGAGGGAGTTCCAGAGCAGAGCTGAGCGGACGGAGCAAGACAGGAGGGCCACTTACTGGGACACGGTGCTGGGGGACGGGCAGACGTGTCGGGGGAGGGCAGTCAGGAGAGGGGCCGCCCGGCGGGGACAGTCAGCGGGCAGGCGCACGAGGGAACGTTCCGAGGTGCTGGGAATGGTCTGGATCTCGATGGGGGTGTGAGTTACTTGGGTGTATACCACAGTCAAAACTCGTCACACGGTACAATGAAGATCTGTGTTTCAATGTATGTAAATTATATTTCAAAGGAGAAAGCTGAATGTCTAAACCAGGGCAAGGACTGCAGCTCTGACCCCCCAAAGAGCAAAGAAAACAGGGGCAGCTGGAGTGCAGGCCTCCCCCCCCCATTTTGGAGGCTTCACGGCTGCGTTTGGAGTGCAATTGACGTCTGTAGTTATGTCGGTGAGGGCCTAAAAAGCAAGGGGCCATCTCAAGGAAGGAGTCCGCACCCTGGGAACCGGATCAGGAGCAGGTCAGAGAGAATCTCAGGAGCCACTCATGTAGCTAAAACACACGCTGGCCTCACTGATTACCGACAAGGCTTTGAAGACTTCTGATCCCACGTCTCTGATCAGCACAGGAAGCACCTGATGCTGCAGAGATTGGGGGGGCTTCCCTTGACCCCAAGTGGCTCTGGGCTGGGCGCACGTGGCCCCTGCAGCCAGCGGACCCACAGGCTGGGCCCTGAGCCACGGTGGCATCCTGCCTTCCCCCAGACCTCGGAGAGCCTCAGACGGGGCTGGTACGCAGAACTCGGTGGGCCCCAAGGGGAAGGTGATGGAGACGCTGGGCCAGCATGTCACGGGTGGGGACATGGAGGGATGCCCAGGAGACTGGGGGATGACAGGGCCAGGGGATGGGCTGAGACACAGCAGGGACGGAGGCAGGGGGGGACCTGGAGGGGTTGGGGGGGCTGGGGGTTGCGGACAGAGACTTGGGGGGATGTGAGCGGGGCTCTCACAGTACAGCGCAGGATGCAGGACGGGCCACAGGCCGTACCGCTCACTGGAGGCAGGGAGGCCACGGAGGAGGGACGGCAGGGGGCGGGCAGGGGAACATGTGACACGAGCAAGAAGCATGGAGATCTGCGGGGGCTCTGGGGGTGGGGGGCAGATTAAGCAGGAGAGAGACGTGAGTCACAGAAACCCAGCATGCCCAGAGTTCGGTGATGGGGACAAAGGTAAGAGAAAGATAAAGTCCCCATCCTCAAGAAGCTGACAGCCAGGATAGGGGGTAGGGATGGTGGGCAAGCCGCTAGGCTTCCCCGTGTGTAAAGGGGACAGTGAGGGTAAGAGGCAGATGTATATAACTGCGGGCCCCTGCCAGCACGGAGGGTTCAGATCAGTAGGAAATCATGCAGCCCTGCTCTTGGCCCTCGATGTGGGCAGGCCTGCTCCTCTCCCTCCGATCAACTAGATTACTTCCACACCCGAAACCCCAAAGCCAGCCCCGAATGGCACCGCGAGCCTGCACGGCACCTGTGCGCACCCGCTGGACCACAGCTCTGAAGGGTGGCATTAGCGCTGTTCACCAGCCCGCCTGCCCCGTGACTTCAGGGGCATGTGGTCCAGCGCTGTGGCCTCCGTTAATAAGCCCAAGTAATGAGGCGGCGCTGAGCAGCACGGCCCAACAGGACGGGGGGCTATTTTAATTTTAGGCTTTCAGGTCCCAAGTTATGCGGGACCACCGGAGGGAGCAGGGAGGAGGCCGGGGCTCGGCTCTCTGGGTGGAGTTGGGACGGAACCCTCCATCACACCATCCTGCACACACCTGGGGACCAGGACACAGCAGGTGGACAGAGGAAGCCTATCCCTTCGGTCCTCGAATAGACCCAGGGGGAAAGGGAGGGCTGCCCTTGGCCAGAGACCCCTGAGTGCATCCAAGCCTGTCCCTGGTGCAGAAGGGAGGTGCCCTGGAGTCCCCCAGAGTGCCCAGGGTAAAACGAGGACCGAGCAGCACTCATGGAGGGGGGTGTTGGGCAGGAGGCCCGGGCAAGGACAGATGGACGCCCACACACATCCTCAAGGCTAAGGGGGCACAGAGCAGCCTGGGACCCCCCACGGAGGAGCTGGCTCAGCACAGCCACGGACACCTCCTTGCCTCGGGGTCCCAGGACTCCCCCTCTGGCTTGCAAGCTCCAGCCAGGCCGCCGCCTCCGGGGTCTGGGGCGGAGGCGGACTTGAGGTCCACCATGGGCAGAAGGAGGCAAGCAGCACCTGCAAAGCCCAGGCAGTGGCCAACTTACTGTCCTTTCATGGAATTTAATTTTTAATTACTACCCCAACTTCGGAATATCCCAGCTTGTTCAAGTTGTAAAGGTTCGACAAATATTTGTCGAACAAGTAGCGCAGAACGCCGACAACACTCCCCTCCCTCACCCGCCTGCATTTCCTTCCAGGCTCGGGGAAGCAGGGGTGAATCAGAAGCAGTTCCGGTCCCCCAGGGGCTCAGAGTCCAGCGGGGTACAGACCCATCCGCCCTCAGTCTGTGGGGTCAGAGGGAGCGTATCACCTTCCCAGAGGAGGAGAGTGAGCTGGACCAGGAACGAGGGCCCAGCAGGGACAAAGGCCTGGCTAGGAGGGGGTGCCCTTGGAGGGCTGGGGTCCAGCAAGCCCGGGCCGGAAGGATCTCGGACGTCAGGCCCAGGCCCTACATCTGTGCCAGCAACGCCCGAGGGCACATCCCCCCGTTCCCAGCGGAGCTCAGGAAAAAGGCAGCTGATCCAGGGCCTGGGTCATCTCTCAAGCCTGGCCACGGGGATGAGGGGCACAGAGTCAGGCCCCCAGGCAGTAGTCGATGGGCAGCAGATGGACCCTGTGGGCTTCCTGAGCCATGGCAGGACTTGGGGGGCACCCTCAGCCCCGGTACCCCGAAACCAGACCCCTAGGGGTGAGAGCAGCTAAGAGGATGCCAGGCACGCTGGCCATGCTGGCCTCAGTCCCTGATGGGCATGGCTGACTCATTCCCTGGACAAGCCTATGAGAAGGTGACTCTTCTCATCGCCATGACACTTAGATGACTTGCCGAGGCCAGGAGGTGGCGGGAGCCGGGTCACAACCAGGCAGGCTGGCCACAGAGACCAAGCGCGGTCTAATTGTTCTAAGAGGCACAGGGCCCAGAGAACGAAGGGCAAAGGCTCAGGGTCACAGCAGGGCCCCTGCAGCTCGAGCGAGGCCGAAGGATGCAGGGGAGCCCCATGGAGGGCAGGCCCACCCACGCACCCCAGGACGTCACAGGACATCTCTGGAGAAGACCCAAGAGGCAGGTGTGCAGCGGGGGGCCTGGTTCGGGTCCAGCAGACACTTTGACCCAGCTGGACCTCAGTTTCCCCATTTCCACAACAGGGGTGGGGCTGCGGGGCTGATCCCCAAGGTCCCACGTGGTGGGTCTGACTCAGAAAGGGAGGAAGGATCCGAGAACCTTAGGACCCAAACCGGAGGCAGAGGCAGGGGTGGACGGGTGGGGCGGGGGGCCCAGGAGCCGGGGCCCAGGCCTGCCAGAGCCAGAGGGAAGATCCGGAGCAAGTTCCTGCCCAGTGAGAGCCCTAGCCACGTGGCAGCCGGGCCCTCACACACACCCCATCCCTCCCCGTCTCCTTCCCCTACAGGTACAATCCTGCCCGCAGGCCTCCCGCCCAGCATGCTCTGCCCGGAAGCCTGGAGATGGGGGCCGAACCAGACAGGTCCCTGTGTCAGTCCCCCAGCAGTGCACAGTGAGGGGGTGGGGGTCACCTCCCCCCAGAGGTCTACCTAGGTTGACTGCAACAGCAGCATGACAATCCCTGGGACAGATTAAGCCCGGGCTCTTGGCAGGACAGACAGAAGTACGCTCTTGTTTTGTTTCACGCAGGACCAGGTCTGTGCAAGCCCCTGGGGATGTGTTTGGGGAGGTTCAGGACCTGGAGGCTAAGAGGAAGTGTGTGGGGCTCTGGGAAAGGCGCCACTAGAGGTCAGGAGGCCTGGGTCCCGGGCAGGCTGGTGGTCTGGGCTTCCATCTGCCCCACGGGACGCAGCCAGCTCCGGGGTTCCCGCAGGCCCCTCATGCCGTCTGCAACCCCCGGCACGCACCGTGACCGCTGAGCCCTCTCCAAGCCCCCCCTCTTTGGAAACCCAACATTCAATCAAGTGACAGGGTTCGGTCCCAGGTGCAGGGACACATGTGACAGCTGCCACCGGGGGCAGAGAGAGGCTCAGCACTGGGTTCTGCATCCAGCCCCACCGCGCACCTGGGCCGTGCAGGTTCCTGGGCGCCAAGGACACCCTGCCCCCCACATTCCAGCCTGCGTCTCGGCACCTGGGGGGCCAAATCCGTCTCACTTGAAGGCAAACCCTCGGTGCCCAGTGCACAGTAGGTGCCCAAGAAAATGTCTTGGGCCCTTTGGCCTCGACAGCTCCAGAAGACGGTACACTTGAACCCGAGCAAAGGATGGGCACTGGGCTTGGAGTCAGGAAACAGACTCACCCGCTGCCAGTCGTCTGCCTCCTTACTCGCCATTCACCGGTGTAACATGCTGAGCCCGTGAGCCTCAGTTTCTCATCTGCGAAATGGGAATTCTATAACCCCCGCTGGTCAGACTCAAGCGGGACGCAGGGTGCGGGACGCCTTGGAGACCACGGACAGACTGCTGGCTGGCAGCATCGGGCAGCTCCCGGCTACCCCTGCATAATTAGCTGTTAAAGCTTTAAAAAAAATTTTTGGGGGGGGTCGCCTAAGTGGCCGTGGCTCAGTCAGTTACGCCTCTGCCTTCTGCTCAGGTCATGATCCCAGGGTCCAGGGATCAAGTCCCACATCAGGCTCCAGGGATCAAGCTCCGCATCGGGCTCCCTGCTCCGCAGGAAGCCTGCTTCCCCCTCTCCCACTCGCCCTGCTTGTGTTCCCTCTCGCTGACTCTGTCTCCATCAAATAAATAAATTAAATCTTTAAAAAAATTTTTTTTTAAGATTTACTTATTTGAGAGAGAGAGAGAGAGAGAAAACACACGCAAGCAGGGGGAGGCACAGCGGGAGAGGGAGACTCTCCACCAGATTCCCTGCTGAGCGCGGAGCCCAGTGTGGGGCTCGATTTCATGACCCTGGATCATGGCCTGAGCTGAGGAGTTAGATGCTCAACTCACTGAGCCCCCCAGGCAGTTAAATGCGGTCTGGACAGAAGCCGGAAACCACATCCCAAGAGAAGTAGAGGAAACAAGCTTTGTTCCCATGTGCATCCCATTTCCCGGCTTGGTGGCTCGAGGCACGAGCTCCCAGGGGCTGGACGCCCACAGCAGGAGGGCCAGGACCCCAGCCCAGCCCACCCGGCCATGTGCCTCTCCCGTCCACCCTCCCCCTGTCCTTAGAGGCCCTGACCAAAGCAAGGCCACCAATAGCACATTAGGACAGGGACGAGCTGGGGACTCAAAGCAGGCAACAGCGGAGCCAGGTCGTGGTGCGGACGGTCCCCTGAGACGGACGCCCACCAGCAAGCCGACCGACACTGGGCTCGCCACCCAGACCCACGCGGCAGGGAACCTCAGGACCTCGAATGGGGACGTGTGCTTGGGGAGCGCGTCCTCGGGGCCTGGGAGCAAGACCGAGCTCCTGGTGAGTGAGCAAATGAGACGGGAGAGAGGACCGATGCCGCGCCCAGCCCACCTCACAGGCGTGCTCCAAAATGGAAAATAACCCGTGGACGTGAAGGAGGGACGCGGGGGAACGGGGGCGTCCAGGCTCTGCCGTCCGGCAAGGAGCCGGGCTCCGGCGTGGCACTCATTAGGTCAGAGCTCTGCCTGAGCATCAGTCCTCTCCTCCGATCCAGGAGGGCCGATCCAGGAACGGTGCTCAGGATAGGATGTGGCCCCCAGGCCAGCGCTCAGCTCCACTCGTTAACGCTGCAGCCAGGGAGAGCGACCGAAATTCGCCAGGTTGCTTGACAGCTATGTGATAAGCCCCGCCTGTGCCGTCGGGGGCTCGGTGTCCCCTCCGTCCCCACAGAGTGCAGCCACCAGCCCGCAAGGAAGGGCGCGGAGCATCTCAGCCCCCGGGGCACAAAGCCGAGGTCCCCGGTCCCTACAAGTCAGCCTCCGGTGGGAGATCCCGGCTTCCCCGCGGGGAAACGAAGTGAGTGCAGGTCTCCAGGGGGGAAGATGGAGTTTCTCAGTCCTGCCTGGTGGAGGAGGTAAGGCTGCTTGGGGGGAAGGGGGGGTGCCACTCGGGCTCCAGATTTACGGGGCAGACGCCCAAGAGTCCGGACTTGTTCACCCGAACGAGGACCTCTTTTCCTCATCACTCAGCCCTTAACAGGGATGACAGCCGGGATTAAATAGTAAGTCATCTCTGGCCCCATTACGGCCGCAGCAAGATGGCTCCAAATTAAATCTAACAGGCAATGAAATCGTCAATATTTAATTTACTCATTGCAGGTGGCAATTCAGCCCTCGTGACGCTATTGTTTAATGGCAGAAATATTGGGATTTATCACACATTATGGCTCTCAGAATCGCTGGGCTTTCTCTAGGAGGCGGCTGCTGCCCCGAGAGTGAGGGGGGGTGGAGACCTCGGGGGACCTCCCTGCACCGGTCCGGGAGCACGGGGGCCCCTGGGGAGCTCTCCCCCCAGGACCACAGCTGTGCCCACCCAGGGCAGTGGTTCGCATTCCTGGAATGCAGTGGGCCTCTGGAAACTGGAAACAGGCAGAGGGAAGGGACGGGTGGTCCCTCCAGTCCCCTGCTCTCCCTCACCTGGGGTCACTAAGAGCTGGGACAGGGGAAGGGCTCTGGGGGAGCAGCACCCCACACACTTCGGGGCATTCTAGAGTGTCTGCACAGACCCCCTTGCACCACGGCTCCCTCCTCTCTGAGAGCACCACCACCGCGCCCGCATGACCTTCCGCTCTCACTCCCTGCGACCCCACACGCCCACCACCGAGGACGCTTCCTGTTGGCCATGGCCACCGCCTAGCCTGGCCCTTGACCTTCTGCAGAGGGACGTTTCCCCACAGCAGGCTGAGAACACAGCCCTTTCACGGGTCGAGCACTGGTCCGTGTACCTTACGAGTATTAACTGTCTTTGAAAAGTTTCTTTTCCTTGATTCCGTGCATGAAAACCTTTATGAAGGCACCAGAGCAGGTTGACCCCGTTGGCGGTTAGTCTGTGAAGGGCTGGTGGGAGGTCCCAGGCCCCCGGCGGCTCCCCCTCCAGGGGCTGGCTGCCTGGCTGCCTTCTGGCCTCTGGGGCCGCCCTCGCCTTCCACAGTCTCCCCGCGACCGTGTGGTCCAGCTCCCCGGGTTCGAACCCTGTGCTCTGGAATCTCTCGGTCGTGGGCTACCCCGACTTGTGTGGGGAACTCTGAGGGCTAGAAAGGGCTGCCCTTTAACGATGGAGAACGTTCCTGTTTCTCTGACCTTCTGCCCAATTCCTGCTTCATCTGGAAGGCACCGTGGTCAGATGGAGCCCCCCCCCCCGTTTCCCTAACTTCTCTTGTCCATCCTGCCCATTTACCATTTCATTCTACTTTTGAGGGCTCTCTCCTCCCTCCTGTTGATGATTTAATCCCACTGTCATATCCCTGGTTTCCGGCGGTTCTGGCTGCCGGGGACCCCTCCTCTCTTGTTCTCATCCCACGGACGCTGCCTACGGCGGGATTTCTTGGGGAACTTATTCACACTTAAATGCGGTTGTGGAAGGTTCTGGAAGCTTCGAATCTGCTATGATCCCTGACTCATGTCCCTGCTTCAGGACAAGGCACCAAAAGTCTCTGGAGGGTCTGCGCTGGGTCGCTGGGATCTACGAGTGACGGCATCTTGTCCCAATTCATTTTTTCGCAGTCGGGCTTCGGGGTTCATCTACTGAGCTTCTCCCCATTTCTGGGCCCCTTGGTGCCTCCACACCTTGGCTCTTGCCCGTTCCTTCTCCCTTCTTCTCACTGTGGTCTAGAAGAGCGCTACCCACCCCCGGCAAAGCGCTCGCTCCTTCGGCCGGCATTCCGGACTCCGGCCGCGGCAGGCTCTGGCCGAGAGGACAGCGGCCAGCGGGGACGGCGGGCACACAGGACAGGGGCCCCGGGTGCGAGATGTCTGCTCGGGGTGCTGCGGGAGCATCGAATCAGGAGAGCCCGTGCCTCCCGGGGCAGGGAGAGCCAGAGTCTTCCCGGCAGAGCCAAGGAAGTAGTTTTCCACTTCCTGCTGTTTATTCCTAGGTAACCCGGCCCCGTGGAGAAACCCCTTCCCTCTGTGGCTTCCTCAGTTTGCGGTCACATGTTGGCTTTAAAAGGTAACGTCGAGGCACCTTTCCTGTCCTCGCTGCCCTACCAGACACCCCCTGGCACAGTGCAGCTCCGCGTCACGTGTCCCCGGCCCGAGCCCGCCCGGGGTCGGCCCCCACCCTTCCTCCCTTCCTTGGCCAGTGGGTGTCGCTTCGGGCTCCTCCCTGCTGCCGGCCCGCGCCGCCTGGGGCTGGGTCTCCTGACGGCCTGGTCTCCAGGAGAGCAGCGCTGGGTCATCCCCGTGTCCGCTTGGGGGGAGCCCACACATTCGGTGCAGCACTATTCTGGGGGGGGTTCTGGGTGACATGAACTCCAGGTCGGCAGACTGTCAAGACGGGGGGGCCTCATCCAGTCTAGTGGAGGCCTGAAGACAACGAGCAGGCTGAGGAAGGAGGAAGTCCTGCCGGTCCGTGAACTGAGACAACGTCCGACTCAGAGTGAGACAGGGCCCTTCTGGGGCCCCAGGTCTGTTGGCTTCGGGGCTGGAACCTGCACCCCGGGCTCTTGCGGGCCTCCAACCTGCCAACCGCAGGTCCTCAGACTTCTCGGCCTCCCTGACTGCGTGAGCCAACTCCTTGTAGCAAATGTCTTGTGTACACACACTTGTTGTATGGACGCATTTACGTGCACATACACGTACTCGCTACGTGTAAATACATAATATGAATAGAAACACGCCGCATACTGCACACATACAGAGCTCTGTCCTATTGGTCCTGCTTTCTTGAACCCTAGCACGAGCTGGGTCCCAGGCACCCTGTCTTGCTCGCGGGGATACCTATATCGACGGAACACGAATGGGGGGAGGGCCCTGTGTCCCCCCCAGAACAGTGGTGGGCGTGCAGGACCGAGGAAGCCCCGTCCCTACTCCCCATGTGACTGGAGGACACGGCCCCCCCAGGAACACCTCACTTAGTGCTGCCACTTTGTTCTAAGCACCCGGGTGACGAAGATAAAACTAATCACAACTCCCCAAAGCGGGGGTGTGTGTGACAGCCACGAAGATTGACTCGTCCATTCTCATGGGGTTCTCGGCAACCCTGAAGCACACACTTTGCAGGGGAGGACCCTGAGCTGTCTGGGGGCACAGGGGCTCACCCCAGCTCTCCCTGTAACAGAATAAGGTCTTGGCTCCAAGCCGAGCACTCCCTGCAGGGAGACACGCCTCCAGCGAGCCGTGGACGGCCTGCGCCCTCGTCCTGAGCAAGCGAGAAGGGAACTCTCCCGTGAGCCTAGGTGCAGGGACTGTTTCCAGGCCAGCTGGCAGTGGCACAGGGCAGAGCCGCTCCGGGGCCAACGGGCCTGCTCTGCTTTCACCCAGAAAGTGGCCACTATGGGGTCTTCTCCAGACAGCTGGGCCCTAAGGATTCGGGTGCGGCCTGGATGTGGCCGGTGTGGCCACGCCTCTGTGCGCCGTCGGTATCCCCGTCACGGTCATTGCCACCATCATCCCCAGTGGAAAGTTACTCAGCTACAGAATGATGAGGGTGGAGGTGCTTCCCAGACCTCGAGGAAGCTTCCAGACACGAACCGAAGACTTCATTTTAACTCCAAGAACCTTTCCTTGACCTAAACCCGGTGGGGCGTGCATGCCGAAGCCCCTGCAGGCCTGACCCCCAGGGCAGAGCCAGAAAACACGGAGGCGAACACCCCCAGACTTCGGAGGGCCAGGAGGCATTTTTAAATACCAATTTTGTGGACACAAACCACTGAATTCCTCGTGATGGAGAAAAGCCTGGAGGACAGAGGGCACTCAGAAGTTACCCTTTGGAAGGGCAGCCTGGCCCCGTCCAGGCTGTGGTGGGGGAAGGGGTCCCGCGAGCGGACCCATGAGAAGAGGTCAACAGACTCCTGACCGTTGTTACCGACCTGAGTCCTGCCTCTGTTCTGACCGCACGGAGCTTTACCGTTAGAACTCAAGACACTGAGCCCGGAGCATGCTGCCTGGACCGGTCACTCTTCTGACGGAGACCCCCAGCCCCGAGAGAGGGCGGGAGCCCGTGCCATTCACCCGGGGTCCCCCATTCCGGGCCCACCTCACCCCTGGAGTCGGCCCCTCCCACTCGGGGTTCAGGCCAGACCCCTGGGCAGTCCCTTCGCACCCTGACCTCCGGCAGTCAGACGATGCCTGCCCCCGACTCCGCAGGGGGACAGTCTCACTCACTGCGCTCTGCATTTAAACGAATAGATTATGCTAATTTCAGCTACAGTGATTAATAACTACATTTTAAGAAGAGATACCTCCCAGGGTGAGATCTTTGGGGGGAAGTTCTTGCCTGCAGCAAATGTCCTAATGCGACTTTAGATAAGAAACAGGTCTCCTCGGTTTACTTATTTGGCTGAGTGGATAAAGGCCTGAGTCCCCAACAGCCTGATGGGAGAGACCTGCTTCCTGGCCTCCTAGAGACTCACACTAAGCGCTGGGCTTGCAGCTGCCTCTCTGCTGGGTCCTCGGGGTGGGGTGTGTGGCCCAAACCTGCCCTCACTGCTTTCTGCTGTGTGAGCCTGGGCAGGCGCCCCGACCTCTCTGATGCTTAGCTTCCCATCCACGTGCTGGAGAGGAGGTGACTGGGAAGCAAAGCACCCTGTGGGCTCCCAGCCGGGCGGCCTGCCTGTGGGGGGTGGGTGACCCGGCCGCCCTGAGTCTCAGCCTTGGGCTTCATCGGCCTGGACCACCAGCCTGGGGGTGGGCTTTGCTGGCTGTCCCCTCGAGGGCCACCACTATCCTGGGAGCTGCTCCCCCTCCAACGGCCCTGCCCGGCCTCAGGCTCACAGCCATCTGCACAGGGCTGGCCGCTCTCCTCTCCCGAGAGCCCCTCCCGCTGGGACCTGTGGCCCGGCAACACGGACCCTCCCACGCCCCCATCCGCACCACGGTAACCATGGTAACCTGGTAACCTGCCCGGCTCTCTGGTGCAGGGGTCCCTGCCCTTCTGGGGGTGGGGGAGGCGCCCAGTCCGGCCAGGACCTCAGTGCCCCCACCCCCTGCCTCTTCACCCTACAGGTCCTGCTGCTTCTGGCTCTTTCCACTCTCTGTGGTCCCGCTTGCTCTTGGCCGGACAAGACCCCATCTATCCTTAAGGACGCATTACAGCGTC
>CM053611.1:105229580-105258555 GCA_028646535.1 Procyon lotor
ATGCAGGGCACAGGTGGCTCCTCCCTGGGATATGCCCACCGGCTGGAGCCGCAGCCGTGACTGCGCTCAGGACCCCTCTGATCTCTGCCCGCGATGATGCCCGCAACTGTCATGTCACCTCTCCCGTCGTGCCAGGACAAGCCCCTGGAGGGGCCTTCCTGAGCTCCTGTCCCCTCGGCGGTGGCAGCTGGGAGGAGGCTGGCAACGTGGGCAAAGAAAACTCGGCATTCAGAGGGACTGTCAAACTGTAGTTTAGGAAATAATTCTGGCATTTATCTGTGGTGCATTTATTACCACCAAGACGAGGCGCATTAATCACAGAGAAGAGTTGGTATCACTGATTGTAGGAAATGCTGCTTGTCACTTTGTAACTTGCATCTCACGTTAAATTCTGGATCACAGTCTCTAATATGTATATATTTTTAATTGCATTTTCAAGTTCATTTACATGCACAGATTGGCTTTCCGCCTGAATGACATCAAAGAGAAACACATCTCCCTCTCTCTCTCTCTCTCTCCCCCTTGCTCCATCCCTGCCTTTTTCTCCTTTATGGGGCAAAAAGCCTCTCCCCAGATCCATTACAATATCACCCGGGGGCAGCCTGCTGGCACCCCCCCAGGGAGACCCCAAGGGACCTCTCCCAACTGCTGTTTCAAGTAACTTTTTGCTGCGTCCATGAGAGCCGAAAAGGCAGTCATGATTTCCCTTAAAGATGACGGCTCCCCTCATGTTACAATCTCTTAGCACCTTTTCCACTTAGGAAGGTGACTCTCCCCATGGAAGCCCACCGTCCATCTCCGAAGGCGGGAGTGCAGGCAGGCGGGCGGGCTGGGTCACACACACCCCAGCAGGGACTCCTTTTGAAACTTACCTGCACGCGAGGGCTGCAATCGGGTTCAGTGAGTTTCACAAAATGGGCAGTTGCGGGACATGCTGAGTCCTGCCAGCGTTGTCTGTCCCCTACTTGTGCCAAACGGGGGTCAACTGCTCTTAAAGTCCAAGGATGGCTCTAAACCCCCCCTCCCCCGGTGGTGCCCCCAGGGTCTTTCCTTGGTGGTCTGTTGTCACAGAGGACATCTTGTGCAAGAGCCTGGCGCATCACACAGCGGACCCCCACCTGGACGCTTCCCCAAAAAACCCTCCAATGAATGAAATGTAACTGTTTGAACAAAAACAACAGGCAATTCTTGCACAACTGTGGTGTATAGTCCAAAGACCACCGTCCCCCAGGGCTTGCTCCAGTTCCTGGGTGCCATCCCCAGCCCCCCCTTCGGGGCCTCAGTTTCCCACGTGTGACATGAGGGCTCGGCAGAGATTCCCCGCAATGCCCTCCATGGCTCCCCCGTCTTGTGCTTTGAGCCGGCATGCCAAGTCTGGGGGGAACACACACCTTCACTTTCCACTAAATCCCAAATTCACGATCCAGTCCTAGCTGTGGCCACGCCAACCCACAGAGACAGCAGAAACCCAGAAGTTTCTGTCCTGACAAAAAGCCCTCTACTTCTCCATGGCAATAACATCTTTGGGGTGCCGCCAGCCTTCTGCTTTGCACATTATGGTCGATAAAGTGATACTGCAAACAGCTCCCTCTAACTCCACTGCCCCGCTGCATGCTGGGAACCACGCCAGGCACGTGGGACCCGCATCCTCGCTAATCCTCAGGACAGCCTTGCCTGGGAAGCAGCATTATCCCCACTTTGAGATAAGGACCCAGCCACCTGCCCCTCCTATTGTAATTACTTGGAGGCTGAGGAGCCACTCAGCCTTGGACAAAAAAACCCCAAAATCCCCCGAGGAAGCACTTCTTTCTGCTGTGTTTTAACACGACCAACACAGGTGCCAAGCAGAAAGAAAAAAAAAGTGAAGCGTGGCCCATCTGAGACGGCTCGGGACGCCCGCCGTCGGCAGTCGGAGACTGAATCCAGGACGGAGCTGGGTCAGCAATTTCTCACCGCGCTCTGGAAACCGCTATCACCGAACAATAAGCAACCACCAATAAAAAAAAAATCTTAAGAATGTCTGCTTCTTTGGAAAACAGAGGCCGTTTCGAAATGAGATGATGCCTCCACATTTCAGTGTGAAACAACCCCGAAAACAGGAAGAATCCCAGTAGCCAAGCCAGAGGGGCTCGCTGGGGCCGACAGAGTGGACGGTGGAGGGCACGGACCCAGGGACTCGTCGCCCAAGGGTGGGGAAGACAGTGTGCTTTGGGGCCAGTCTGAACCTCAGCTTCCACACTGCAGAGACCCCTCCCTGCACCCAGCCTGCCACCCACTCCCCATCCTGGTGCCCCAGGCAGAGGCTAGATGCAGACCTAGGGTCCCACCGAAGTTCTATGAACTTGTACTCCGGAGTAAAGAAGGTTCCACTCTTCATCATGGACCAGCTACCTCGACCGATAGTGCTTGTCTCCGATGCACTAACTCGACTTAACTTTTATCTGAATGTACACCCTAGCCACTTTCCTAAGTTGTGGCATGAAGTGCAGTCATCCCTCCCCACACACTCCAGCAGAGGGGTGAGGACCATGAGGCCCAGAACTGGATTACAGCCCCTCCTCCACTCACCGCCTGTGTGATGTCAACAAGCCACTGAATCTCTCTGGACTTCAACCCGTCCTCAATAAAATGGAAATTAGAAGCAGGCCTTCCTCAAAAGGCTACGTAAACGGTGAATGGGTTGGTCCGAGAGAGCCCTAGGAGGGGTTTGGCTCAGGCTGGTCTCGAACAGGGAAGCTAGGACTCAGGCTGGAGAAGCAGAAGATGACGGCCAGGCCCCACCTGCTGAGAACCCAAGACTTAACCCCTCTGAGCGCCTCTCTCGGATCACTTCTTGAGCACTTACCGAGTGCTGCTCTCTGCTCCTGATCTGCAAGGGGCTGGGATCACCATTTCACACCCACTGAATGTGGAGCGGCCACAGGAGGGTGGCGTGGGGTCTACAGCTCCTGTCTGTCCAGTTGTAAAGCCTTTGTTTAACCTCCTTGTTCCATGCCTCTCGGAGACAGAAGTTAAAAGCCTTCTTGGTGGCCCTCTCCTGGAAGGGAAGTTAAATCCAGAGTCCTACTTCCTTAAACATTGTCTATTCCAAACAGTGTGGCCATGCTGCACCATCCTGCAGAAACCCACCTTTTCTGCCAAAGTTCCCCCGTGTCCGGTTGGGGTAAGGGCCTCGGAGGCTGAGCAAAGAGATACCCCCAAAGGGGCCTCCTTGAGGCCCCCGTGTGTTACCGAAGTGTGCCAAGACGTTGCTCGGTGGCAAGAACCCAGGCTGCTGGGGGAAGGCAGGCACTTGCTCGGGCCCAGCGGCGAGCACCAGCGGGCGACCAGGCAGCAGCGCCTTTAGTGTGGGCTCATCCAAGTGATGTGAAAACAGCAGCAAGCCCGTGACGCGGGTCCTGGACAAAGGTGTCCAAGGAAAAACTTGCTAAATCACAGGGCTAATCATCATAGCCAGCAGCTCTAATGAGGCATCGTGGGATTACCAAAGTTATTATCAGAGTCATCTCATTGAAAAAATTCAAAGCTAATTGAAATCAATTGTACAGCTCCGTCAGCAGCTGTTTTAAGAGGCTATCAAAGCGAAACTTGGACTGGCTGGAGAAGAAGGCACGGCCAATGTCAAGCTCTACCACGAGCCATGGGGCAACAGGACGCCCTCACATGGAGAAGAACGTGGGGATCAGGGAACAGTCATGAGCAGCATGCAAAGGTGGCAGCCCCCGCAGGTGCTGGGCAGAGCCCAGCAGGTGTCTCCTGTGGTCTCAGATGCAAGGACACAGTTCCCTTCAATCGACCCCTTCGCTTCCCGGTTGAGGTACAATTACTAATGTGTCGTTACTATCACTATTACACATTACATATCATCCTATCCCTACACCCACTTTATGGAGGAAGTTCAAGGCAGCAAAATGACTCGTTCCAGGCTACTCAGGCAGATGCGGGGAGCTGGGACAGGAACGGCCGTGTCTGACTTTAGGGTCTCTGCTCTTGCGGCTACATAACATGTGACTCTACAAAGCAGGGGCCCGTCGGAGATGAGGCAGAGCCTACAACAGAAGACCCCATCTCGGTGGTCCCAAGCTGTTTGACCTGGGGAAGCTGCCTTTCTCCAAGTGGTCCAGCAGGAAAGACTCCCCTGCCCGGCCCGCCCCAACTCATGGGTTTATCCTGACAATCAAATAGAAAGACAGCATCAAAGAGGCAACAGAACCGACAGATCTTTTGAAGAATACGGTGCCGTAGACAGCCGTCTCTATGCAATTTGTGTCTCTTCTTCCCTACAGGTAGAAACGTCACCTCCTTGGAGTGATCCCCAAGCACCTCACCAGAGCACAGCCTCCCACCGGCCGCCCGGGTTAGCCCGGTGGTTGAACAGCTCATGCAGATGCCTCACTGGGCTTCAAGGGACAGGAAACGCTGGGTCCACCTGTCTCCCCAGCTAGACGCGGAAAGGTTTGCAGAGACCGGTGGAAGCATTGTGTTAAGTGCTAAAAGCCTTGTAAAATGAGACGTCCCTGTTGCTAACAGCAGCACCCACCTGCCATCACCTCCATACCCCGAGTACTTGGCGGCCGCTCATTCAAGGGTTGTGCAATTCAACCAAGTTCTTCCCAAGACAGACGTGTGCGATACGTCCAGTGTGAAAAGCAAGTGGAGGCCCGGTGAGCTGAGTGCCCACCCCGCACCTGTTCATCCGTGTTTCGGGTGTCCGTGTGTGCACAGAACACATCCTGCTCTCAGCCCCAAGAAAGAACAGGGTGGAAAGCAGGGGGCTGGGGGCGGTTAGATCTTCAGATTCGTACTGTAAGCCTTCTTCTGAGCAAGCATGTGTCGCTCTTACAATAAAAACTTTTCTGAAGGCGGAATTCTTCCTTATCGCCTCACTGTTAAGAGAAGTAATAAAAGAACAGCAATCACCGCCTTCCTTCATTAAGGTTTTACTTCTGGAGAATGGTGATCATTTTCTTAGTTCAGAAACAAATCCTCTCACTTTCAGTACGTAATCCAGAAAAGTTAGTAACTGACTTGCATTACAGATGTATTACGTGCACTTCATGTATATATCTACTGGTATGTGCTGACATATTAATTATTTCACTTACCCTATACTCTATAGCCGAGCTAAGAGCAATAATACAAACACAACCGATAAACACGTGCATATGCATACGTACACACACACACATTCTTTTTAAACCAACTGACCGCACTTGCTAACTAGGTTTCCAGAAGCACTACCCTCCCGCCTAACTTCTCAGCTCCAAGAAGCTCTGCTGAAGGTGCGAGAGAGGGGATCACCAAGTGGCCCCCAGCCCTCGCAGCCCGTTAGCTAACGGGGCCCCAGGCCTACGGGGCCAGCAGGCTCCCAGGCTCCTCCGCCACGTCATGCGCGAGCCCCCATCGTCCATGCGGGAGCCTCCCCGTGTAGGTGACACACACCTAACGAGCCCACATGGCCTGGCCGGGCCAAGCAGGGAGGGCCGTGAGGCCGCCTTCCCTCCTCCCTTCGCACTTGCCCCAGCCCCATTCCTGCTCCTTCTGGACCTGCGTGCACTAACGGCCCCTGGCTCTTTCTAAGCCTACGGTGTCAAATCCAGGTCCCTCATCCCAACAAGTGATGCCTTCCTCGCTCTGGCCCCCTGCTTGCTCTCTGATGTCCCCCTCATACTATCTCCCATGGTCTTACTGCCAGAAAGCTCACAGTATCTGCAGGTTTCTTCGAGCCACTGTCCCTTAGCAGGCTTAGCCACCAGCTTCTCCTGTCCACAAACCCAGGTGTCCTCGAGGACCCCTCCCCCGACCCCAGGAAGCTATCTATCCTCAGTCTCCAGGCAGGAACAACGCAGGTGCGCCCACAGTGGGATTTTCCCAGAACTTTTGTGGGCTTTTCGGGAAACACGGTTATCGACACCTTTCTCTTTGGTGAGGTTTCCAAGGGCAGGGAGCTGTTCGTCTTGCTCATTTCTAACATCCGATAACCTGCCATTTATCGCACGGCTACTACAGGCTGGGATTCGGTGAGGACCGTTCAATAAATCACTGCTAATCCTCGTGCCCATCTTGTCACAAGGTCTTCTGCTCACTCAGCAGATGTGCAATCAACCCCTACAAGGCACTGCCTTGAGATGCAGGGGCAGAGGAAAGCAGACGGGCCACCCTTCACAGAGCTTACAATCTGGCACAGAGCAGGCAGGGAAAGATTGAGAGAGACGATAGCCAACACTCTCTAGAGGCAAGAAAACGCTCGAGGTGCCCGAGAAGCTGCTGGAAAGCAGCCACGGAGACGGTGCTGCCGCATGCAGGAGGGAGGTGGGAGAACGCCCCGAGTGGAGACCGAGCAGAACATACCAGAAGGGGCAGGAGGAGATGCAGTATGTCATTCACGTGGCCAGGGGAAGGAAACGACCCGGGGGCCCACGAGCTGGTGAACGGCCAAGCAGACCGTGGTCTCCCCGCACGACGGAATATTATTCAGACACAAAAAGGAATGAAGGGCCGCCACCTGCTACCGCTCGGATCAGCCTTGACAACACTACGCTCAGGGAAGGAAGCTGGTCATACACACCGCACGTCGTGTGATTCCATTCACGGGAAAAGCCAAAACAGGCAACTCTCTGGAGACAGAAGGCAGATCGGCGGTTGCTTAGGGCTGGGCGGGGGCGGGCAGCGAGTGGGAGCCGGGGGTTTCTTTTTGAGAGATGAAAACGTTCTAAAATGGATGGTTGTGACAAGTGCAAATCTCTGGGAATATACCAAAAAACGGCTTAACTGTGCATCTTAAACGAGTGAATGGTAGGATAGGTGGATTATCCTTCAATAAAGCTGTTTGGGGTTTTGTTGGCAGTGGGTTGTTTTTGTTTTTGGTGGGGGCGTATTTACACGGGATGCAGCGAGGAGACCATAACCTTCCAACTAAGAGATGATGGGGGAGGGGCCAGGGTGGGGGAGAGGGGAGTGGGAGCGGCACTCCAGGAACAGGGCTCAGCTGAGTGTGGAAGGGACACGGGCCGTCGGGGGGTAAGGCTGGTGGCGGGCCAAGCCAGGGCTGGGGGCTGCTGTCCCAGGCCACACTCTTCCCTGCCGGGGACGGAATGTGGAGCTTTGGGATACTTTTCCCTTTAAGACGTAATGACGCTGCATCAGAAGCGTGACAACTTCCACTCCAAGTCAGGATGCCAAAAATGTAGCCCCCTGGGTAGGGACGGACTTGAAGGGAAGTTTGGAAAAGAGCAGGTCCTTTTACCGAAGGACTGCAAACAATCGGGAGCGTTCAGAATAAAACCCAGCCTGCAATTCCGTCCGCTGGGTACTTCCCAGGCGCAGCCCCTCCGGGGTCCACCGTACCTAGAGAATCACAGCAAAGACACGATTCAGCGCCCGGGGTGCGCGCCACATACGTAATACCTTTCAAGAAGACACACTTCTACGGCTGCACTTAAGGACAGCCCCTCGGAATCCAGAGTCCATCAAATCGATGGATCGAGCGGTGTGAAAGGCCCCAAGTTCACCTCCGGGCGGGTGTCTCCCTCACAAGGCCACACCCGCCCAGGCTGCAGTTAACACGGAGGGCTCTTCTCACTTCACTTCATGAAGTTCAGCTCTGGAGACGCCCGCTACGCGCGTCACCTAAATGTCGTGCCGAGAACTCCAAAGAGGGAAGGAAGAAAAAAACCACCCAGTATTTATGACGGGTCTGTTATTTGCATGGAAGTGCTTGTTGCTTGACAATTTAGATAAAAATGTTACTGCCTCTCTGCGTGTGCTGCAAATTCGTGGCGTAAAACCATTGGAGCAACTAATGGGAGTCTTCACACATCGTATCTCGTTAAAGACGGGGGCTCCGTCCTCCACTGGAATTCGAAACCTTGGCAGCCAGGCGCGGCCACACCTGGGAATGCAGCCCGGCCAAAACTTACCTCTGACCAACTCCCCACATCTCTCTTTTTTTTTTTTTTTTGAGGAAAAAATATGAACTCCGTCTTCAAACAGCAAGGTCCTACAGAAGCTGGTTTCCTATGTATACCTCGTCCACCGATGGTGGGAGACACACGGGAGAGTTCTGCAGGATTTGTGTCTCTCTACTTCCGACCCACAACCGACCTATTTACTTCGATGAGTCCTTGATAAACATCTTTAAACACTTGTCCATGTTTCCAGAAATCGCTGAAACAATTCCAGTGTCAAGGGCATGAATGGGAAATTGATAGCTGGGCACCAAAAGATATTACTCAGCTGCTATCGTATTTCTAAGAGATGCAGATAACGGGGTCATCGGTTCACTTTACTATCTAGTTCATCATCCGCATATGCACTTTTAATTGAAACTTAACCTTTACATCCCACGTTCCAGGCGGGAGCAGCACAAAAACACATCTCCGCAAGTGTAAACGGAGGGAGTTTCTTCCCGAGTAAATCTATAAATGAGCGCTACCTTTCATCTTATGTCGAGTCAAAAATGAACTTGAAATTACTGGCCTTTTCGTACCTTCTCCCACATTCCTGCTCCTCCCAGGGAAGGTTCCGAGGTCACCAACCAGGGCCCCGCTGCTCCTCTTCCAGACCCTGAGTGCAGCCCAGAATCACCTCCAAGAGCCGGTGCACGGACCTTTCCCCCGCCGAGCTGCCAATCACCACCAAACTCTCCCAAGGAGGGAGAGACGAGTAAATGTTAAGTCTACCCAACTCATTTCATAGGTGACCTCTGAAAGATTTCACCGCGGAGCTTGGGAGAGACAAGGCGGCTTTATTAGCATGCCGCACCACGGCCTCAGCCCCCTCCCCTCCCTCTTTTATGAGCCCTTGTTATATAAAATGCCACAAAGGGAAAAGGAAAAACAACAGACAGTTCCAAACACAAGTTCCGATGGCCAGGCTCAAGGCTGGCTGCTTACCAGATGTTATATTCAGTCATTTAAAAGAGAAACATTTTTAAAAGGCCAGAGAACAAAAGTTTTCCTTGTCTCCTTTCTTTTTTGAACACACACTCCACACACACAAAAAGATGGAGGTGCCTTCCTTTCACAAGCATCTTCCCTTCCCCGAGTTCAAATTTAAAGGCGAAGGCAGCCTGGAGTCGGACAGCTCCTTCCCCAAAGCTGCACCCCAGCCTCCAAACGGAATTTTCAAATGTTTCTCTCAGCCTCATCTACATTCCGGCAGGACAGATAATAAATAGCTACTCATTTACTATCATCATAAAATTTTAAACAGCCTTGAAACAGTGGCTACAATACAGAAGAAATGATCAAACCCAAGCTCTGAAAAGCCACTCCAAATAGTAAAACTATTGCCGTGTAGAAACACATAAAGACATTGTTGCAATAAAAGCTGCGGGATTACTGGATTTTCTCTCCCTCCCTCCCTCCGTGTCTCCCTTAAACCTTCCACTCAGAGCCCAAGAGTCAACAACTTGCCGGTTTACCCAGTGAAAAAAGGGCTTGGCCACCCCCAGCTATCACACTGTACCGGATTTGGTGATGGGGTTTTTTTCTTAAAAAAAAGAAAAAAAAATTAAAGTATCTGATTTGATTCCGCACAGTGATTAAACATCTTTGTGCTCAGCGAAGGGTCTTCCAACCCCTCCCCCTCCAAAAATGGCATCAAAGCAATCAAAATGGTAATGCCGGGCCTGGGTCCCCTCCCCCCGCGAACTCCCCGACTTCGCCGGGGCCGCGCGCCGGACCCCCCTCCGGCGGGAATGGAAGCTTCCACGCCTGGACGGGGGCGCGGGCCGGGCGGGCGGGCGCGCGCGGCCGAGGGGGGGGGCCCGCGGCACCGACAGAAAGGGGTTAATGCGTTCGTCCCAACCCTCCCGTCCAGTCGGGCGCCCCCGACCAGGCGCGGACCCGCGGGGACAGCCATCTTTCTTTCCGCAGCCCCCGGCCCCCTCCTCTTCCGCACGCCCCCTCCCACCACTTTTCAACTTTAAAGACTCGAAATTTACACCCGGCCTCCGAGTTCTCCCGCTCTGCGGTCGCCGCCACCCCCGCCGATCTCGTCCATATCTCTCCCTCCACCGAAAGCCCCTCCGGGGAGGGGGCGTCGGATCCGCGGTTGGGAGTTGGGGGAGGACGGAGGGGGCCACATCGGCGGCCGCGGCGGGGGCGGGGACGGGGGCGGCGCCGTCCAAGTTTGGCGCTGACGCCGGCGGCCGGCATTCCGAAGGTAGCGCGATCGATGGCCAGGGGGCGCGGCGGGGCGGGGGCGGGCCCGCGGAGGGAAGGGGAGGGGCCGCGGGGAGGGGCGCCGGCGCCCCCGCCCCCGCCAGCCTCGTTGCCCCGGGAGCGCCATTGGCTGCGCCGCTCAAAGTTCTCGGCTCCCGGCGGCGCGGGGAAGGGGCGGGAGCGCGTGTGCGGGGAGCGGGGCGCGCAGGGGGAGGAGCGGAGGGGGAGGGGCGCGAGCGGCGGGGAGGGAGGGGACGGGGGCGCGCGGCCGGCCGCGCTCTGGCGGCGGCATCTGTTCGTGGTGCTGAAACCCCGAGCGCTGAGCTCAGCGCAACTAAGTCACAATGGACAACTTTTCCTCCCCGGAGGGGCCGGGAGGGGGGTCGGCGGCCGTGCCCCCCGCCGCGAGGCGCTCCTCGGGTGTCTCAATCTACGCCTGAAGGCCAGAGACCAAAGTTGGGGCAGAACTGGGGGGTCCTGGGGGCGCCTTTCTTTTGTTCCCCGGGAGCTGGCGTCAGGTTCCGAGAATAAAAAGTGATGCTGGAGAAGTGGAGGGGAGGGGGCGCCCAGAGGAACGGTTCTTTAAATCAGATTTGCAACGGAATCCAGAAATCGCTTCCAAGGAGTTTGGTATCCAGGCCTGAAATGCCGCCCCCCGCCACCCCTACCCTCACACCGGCGCGAAGTGGGGGACACCGAGCCAGGAGAAATTGCCACATTCCAAAAACATGTCCACCAACTCAAAATGGACGCCGGGCTGCTCGCCGCCTTTTGAGCGCAGCTCCTCTCTTTCGGCCACTGCCGGAGCCTTGCTCTCCCCCCTCGGCCTCCAAGAACCCGGCTCTTTCTTCCCAGAAAAGGGGGGGCGGGTAACTTTGAGGGCCGCAGACACACTCCTTTGGGAGTCTGAGCGTGCGGCGCCGAGGCCGGCACTTTTTAGGGTGCTGCCAAAGTGCCAGGCGACCCCTCCTCCCCACCGCGGGCGGAGTTTGGGGGCGCAGGCTCCAGCTCGCTTACTTGTTTGTCGCTGAGCGCGGCGATCCGCGGCTGCCTTTCGTGGAGCTGCTTCTTGAGGTCGCCGTTCTGCGGAAACACGGAGGAGCGGGCTCAGGCCGGCCGCCCCGGGAGGTCGAGTGCGCCCGGGGCCCCGCGGGCCGCAGCCCCCCGCCCGGCAGCCCGCGGACCGGGCTGTCCACAGCGCGCCCCAAGTTCCCCGGGCCGCGTCCCGCACGCGCGGCGGCCGGGCAGTGCCGCGCGGGGCCGCTTACCTGTGGCTGCCGCCTCATCGGGGCAGCTCGCGGGGCGGGGCGGGGGCCGCGGCCACCCGGCGGCGCGCCCCGAGCCGTGCAAGTTTGCAGGCAGGGGTGCGTTTGCGAGTGAGTGTGAGTGTGACTGTGTGCCGGGGGAGGGGGGAGGAACAAAGAGCCAAGTAAACACGGCGAGTCCGTGTCGAGCAAAGCTCATAAATATTCAAGTCGCGTCCTAATCTCCCCAACACACACACGCGCACGCCGCAATCCGCTCGGGCTCCGGCCGCCACGCCGCTGCTAGCCCGAGCAACAATCGCCAAAACTACTTTCGCAAACTGTGCCGGGCTGCACGGGGGTGGGGGCCGGAGGGGGGGGGGCCGGTCCGCGCTCTCACACCAACACCCCAGGGCAGGCTCACGGAGGGGCCCCCTCCTGGCACCCTCGGTCCTGCAGACCCTGCGTGGAGAAAGAGAAGACGCCGGGCTCAGGTCCCACCGGCTCCGGACCCCACCCCCCCAAACTGTGCAAGACTGCGAGAGAGGAGGGAGGAGGAGCCCGGGGGGCGGAGGGGGGCGGGCACGTGAAAACTGCCCCCAGTCCCGGGGCAGGCTCCGGGAGCAGCGCTCTCGCGTCACCTTCAGCCGCGCAGACCCAGCGACGACGAGGAAGAGGACGCCGGGTCGAGTCCCTGAAGGCCCCCACTCCCGGCCGGGGACTCCCCGGCCGCCTACCTGGTGGCGCGCAAGTTCCACAGCAAGCGCCTCCGGCCGGCTCTGCAGCTCCATCCCGGCAACTTGGGCAGCACTTTGCGCTCACTTTGGCCCCGGCTCCCGGGAAGTTGCGCGACTCCGCGGGGGCGGGAGCGGGCGGGGGCGGACCGGGCCTCCCGGGAGGGGTGGGGGGCACACGAGCCCCCTCCCCCAAGGCCGAACGGGAGGGAGCCGGGGCGGGGGGCGGTCTGGCGAGGGGGAAGAAAGGCGGCCGGGCGCCTGGCCGCCGAGCCCGCGGCCGCCCCAACTCCTCAGGCTGCCCGGCAAGTTGCGCCGGGTCCCCGGGCCCCCCGCGCTGGCCGGCGCATGGCCCCCAGGCGCCGGGAGCCCCGCGCAGCCCCGCGCAGCCCCGCGCGCGCTCGCCCGCCGCGCCGCCGCCGCCGCCCGCGCGAGCAGCCGGCCGGCAGGGACTATATTTCCTCCGGCGCGCGCCTGGATCTCGCAGGGCCTCGGCAAAGTTGTGCCTCGGCACGATGCTAATTCGGCAGTGCCCGGATGGAGCGGGCCGGGGCGGCGGGGGGCGGGGCCGGAGCCCGCCGCCCGCCCCGCCCCCGCCCCGCCCCGCCCGCGCGTGCGCACTGAGGCCCCGCCGCGGCCCGGCACCCCGACCCGAGAACAAAAGTGGCGGCGCGGCGGGGCGCAAAGTCGGCGGCCCGCCGCTTGGGGCTGTGGGCCCCGGGACCGTGCGGGCCGGACGCCCCTCCACCTCTGCGCCCCCGCGCCCAGCCGGACGCGAGGGAAACGGGCCGCGCAGCGCAGGCCCGGGGTGTAGGTACTTTCCGGTGGGAGGATTAGATGTCCGTTCTTTTCACTTCTTGCCCGCTCGCGCGCTCGGTGCCCCCTCTGCTCCCCTGCTCGTCCCTGCCTCGGGCGGCCTCCCTCTCCTGCTTTATTTAATTTGCCCGCCGTCCCTCCCGCGCCCCGCACGCAGCGCGGCTCCCTGGGGCGTTGCGTCCGTCCTGTCGCCAGATTCCCCCACCGCCTGACGGCCCCCGTGCTGTCAAACAGTATGAAAATTGATCTCTTGACTGTGCCTGTAATGATTTTTTTTTTTGTTTACCCTCACAATTAAACTCTCAACAGATGCCCCTGGACTCTTTCAGGCTGTTGTTAAAAATCGTAAACACGCCCGGTCAATGTGACATAAAACAGTTACAAGTGCAGCTGCCGAGGTCGTATTCCAAAACTCCCGGCCCACAGCCAGGAGGTTAAGGTCCCCGAGTCGATATTACCATGGTGGAATTACTATCCTCATCAATTAAGGTCCCAGTGCCTTGTGCCTTCTCCGTAGCATCCTGGGGGGGCGGGGGGCTCGAGCAGTCCTCTTTCAAAGGAAACGTTTAAACTGATAAATGATTATAATTTCATATTCCTGCACAGCCCAAGAAATACTCAGGCTCACGCCATCCCCAAAAGCCCCATTCCACATATGCCCACCAGCCCTACGCTCCTTCTATAGTCAGATGTTGTTGGAATGTTTTTTCAGGTCAGGACCCCAGCGTGGCTCTGGCCTCCGCTCGGTCTTTTGCCAAAAGTGACTTATGTGTTGGTGCCTTGGGCCCCCAGATACCAGGGGCCTCTCATCTCTGACCCCAGCACTAACCTTTAGGAAAAACTCCGTAATGGATCACTGGTTAATTTGTGAGCTTTGTTATCTAATGCAAAGCTAACACATGTTCTAAGTGGTCACGGTGCATTTGGTCTAGCACCAGGCAGGGACAAGCATGGTTCACCGAATGCAAAACAAAAGGGCTGATGCTGGGAATCTGGAAGAAGTTCTAGCTCCTTCTATGGGTTCAGCCAAGCTCAGGCTGGCATCCTCCCTCCTCGGGACTTTCGATGGCTTTCGCTGCCAGCCTGGTAAGGGGACCGCCGCGGGGAGCAGTGTTCCAAGGGCCCTGGAGAGCTGGCCGGAGTGAGAGCATTCCTACTGTAACTTCTGTAAATGTCACTGGCTTTTTGGTAAAAATTAATAATAATCTCCTTGGCCACATATGTAATTAAATCAACAGAGAGGACTCTCAGGTCGTCCGTGACCCACGTGCCTGCTCTGGCAGGTGCGGCAGGAGGAGAGTGCTTTCTGCCGTGGAAATTTGCAGTACCATCTGCAAGTTTCTGCTAATTAATTCAGGGCACAGTAATGATCGTCTGCTTGGCCCTCTGTCGTCTTCCCAGCTACCTAATTCCTGAGCAAGCAACGCAGGCCCAGGGCTGGGGCGCTCTCTGACCATGAGGGAGTTGAAGCTGAAGTTCTTGCGAGCAAACTTGCAGAGTCCTGTGGGGTCACTGCGGATTCTGTCCTGCATGCCCGGCCGCCCTCCCTTGGCCCGTGCTGTGCCCTCCGTGCGGAGTGCCCTTTCCCTCATAACCTACCTTTTAAAAATCCTCTTCATCCTCCCACATTCACCTCAAATGTCCCATTTCCTGGGAAACTTCCTCTGGTTTCTACACATGAGTTCTTCACTCCTTCCCCCGAGAGACCCACCATGCAGAGCTCCTTGTGGGGGGGGGTTGCATGTTGTGTCCCGTGATACAGGTCATTGCTTTCTTCCCCACGGGCTCCCGAGCCAACTCCCAGTGTGGTCTGAGGGCGGAGCCCGGCATCTGTGTGCTGACGGAGGGCCCCGTGTGCCGGGAGCCAAGCAGGTGCTTAACGGAGGAGTAGCTGAGTGGGGGGATAGGGGTGGATGGACGGATGGATGCTAGGAGAAATACAATCCATTTCTGGAAAGGGGGCTATTAACAATTACCAGAGAAGTGAGAGGTGTTTACGACCCACCCCACCCATCACCCCTATTTCTCTTCACCTGCATTGTGATCAGGGGGACAGAGGGCCTGGATTGGAGCTCGAAGGCCTGGCTTTGGGACTTGGGCCTGCCCCTTAACAGCCTCGTGACCTTGGGCAAGTTACTCCACATCTCCTAGCCTCCCTTTCTTCGGATGTCAAATGGGAATGGGAATTATCCGGCCAACCACAGTTACCCCCAGATCCACTCAACTCCTCATAACCCCAGACATTGGCTACTAGCTCAGTGGGGAACCCCAGTCCCCGTCCCTCGTTGGCTTAACCAGTCAGAGCTGAAGGCCGGCCTGCAGCACGATCTCCACCCCACGGCTGCGGGAGCTGCAGCAGGTCCAACCCTGTGGACCCCACGGGGCCTGGCTGCTCCCCGCCTCCTCTGCTGGTTTCTGAGTGAAGCTTTGGCCCTTGGGCATGGATCTGACCTCCACGGTGATGGACAAAGGGTGGAGTAACACAGACTTGAAAGTCCAGGCAACTTGGCTAGCTCTTCATCAAATGAACTTGGAGAAACCAGAAAGAGGATTCAGGAAGGAGCCAGCAAATCAGTATTGCTCCCTTCCTGGGCCAGTTAGATGATCTGGGTGGGACCCACTTGCGAAACAGCGGCTGTTTCAAGAATCCATCACCTTGACTTTGTTTTCCTTCCTTCCCTCCCTTTCTTCTCATCTGGCTGCCCCAGGATTGCATCCCAAAGAGGGACTGTAAAGCTTGCGTTGCCTCTCTTTTCAGCTAAGACAGGGAAGAGCTACAGGATTCTGGCGAGGATTCATGAGATCACATCTAAGAAAGCCCTTGGTACATTGGAAAGAACTGAAAGTGTTGGTGGTAATTCTCAGACTAAAGAACGCGTCTTAAGTTTCTCCCCTGCATGAAAGGGTCCCATAAAAAGCCAAGGTGGATCTTGAAAGAGGACCTCAAAGGCCCCTCAATAAGCATTTAATACGCACCCACATTGTACAGGGAGGGCCCTGCCTGTACATCCAGTTAGACGGGTCCCGGGCCCCTCGGGGGACGGTGGCATGGTGAGGCTCCGAGAGAAAACACAGACATAAGGAATGACCGTCCCAGGGGCCCTGCATTAAAGATAGCATGGAGTGAGGGGAATGGGGTAGCAGGAGGGAAGGGTTAATTCCGGGGAGAGTGCTCTGAAAGGGGCTTGTCCAGAAGTCACTTGAGCAGAGCCTTGAAGGGGTAAGGATAACATTTGTTCCTGGGTTTTACCATTCACAGAGCATTCTCCATATCTGTGATCTCATTGACCCTCAGCGGGGTTCCAGGACGTAGGTCGGGTACCCCCAATTTTGAAGGTTGAAGGGCCAACGTGGAGGGCCCTGGCTTCGCTGCGAGGGATGCACAGACCGAGGCAGAGGAGACCCAGGCTCTTCCACTTAGGGGCTGCGTGATCTTGGGTAAGCTGGCTGAGGACAGCTTGGTTTTTAATGATGGGAAGGGTACCGTAGCTGAGGAAGCAGCATAAGCCAAGGTCCTGAGGCAGAGACCTCAGAGGCCTCTCAAATTCTTACCCTTTTCAAGGCTCTGCTCTAGTGGTGGAGAGAAGTAGGACGGAAAAGATCGTGGGTCCAGATCACATGGGATTCAACATGACACGCCGTCAGTGGGACCTGCCCAAGCTTTCTACAGGGTTCTGGTCAGGTCTATGCTCCGAGATTACTGCATGGTGTTTGGAAGGATCCAGGACAAGGTGGGGGCAGCTGGGAGGTGAAGGCCAAGACCTAAGACAGAAGTGCCCGTACCTGGCCTGAAGGAGAAGACAAGGAGGCAGGTGCCGATGCCTGGGGCCACCCCGGCCCCTCCGCAGATGTGAAGCGTGGGGAGCAGCAGGAGGGGACTTGAATGTCTGGTGCAGGGCACGCCCATTATGAGGGAGTTCTCGGGGCGGGGGTTACAAACTTGACTTTTCACTAGTGGTGCTGTGTGGGCCCCGTTTAACTGAGAGCTTTCCCTGGGCCCTCTGTGGAAGGCACCCTTCATGTCATGTGATTCTGGGGGTGAGTACGATTAGCCCCACTGTATGAGGACCCTGACACCCGAAGGGGTTCCAGAGCCTTCCCCAGCTGCAGAGCTATGGATGCGGTCTCCGCGGACTGCCGAGGACAGTCCCGTTCATGATAACTGTCCTGGGTGATATTTACCGGTGTCCTTTTTTACTCTCCAATGCGCCCCAGCCTGGATGACTAATTGTATGGTCAGCCCACTGTAGGGATGGGAGCCAAATTCACCCGCTGCCCAGGTCTCATGGCTCTAGAGCCTTCTGTTTCCCAGTACTGCACTCAGTCTCACCCGGCACGGTGCCCCATCATCTGCAGCAGAGGCTGGAGGTCAGGATCGAAGCCTGGGGCACTGGTGCAGGGGACTCGGGTCCCAGGGGTTCGAGCCCCAGGAGAACCTCAGTGTCGCCCTGCAAATGGGTGGTTCGGGGCATGTCCCGTGGCTTGCACACCAGCTCAGAGCCTGCCCGGTGTATCTGGGAGACGTCTGCCGGACATGGACAGACTCAAGCCTGGAGCCTGCTGTCCCCAAGCATCTCCTGGATGTTGCTGGGCACCTGCACTGGCCGAGCCCTGCTCTAAGCTCACCAGCCCCAGGGGCAGCAACACCCTCCATTGACCCTGGAGTCACCCTCTCCTCCGACATCCCATTTCACACGCACTCCAGATAATCAGTCAAGTTCAGATCATACTGGATTAAGGTGGACCCGGACTCCCGTGTGACTGGTCCCTTATCAGAAGAGGAGAGGAGGGACGCAAACACACATGGGGACAGCGCTGTGTGATGACAGAGACAGAGATAAATGTATTCCTGCAATACATTCCCTAAGTCAATGAACGCCAAGGATCATCAGAGCCACCAGAAGCTGGGAGAGGGGAGGGCTGGAAAGGATTCTCCTCTTCCGGAAGGACCAGCCCTGCTAACCCCGGGGTTTAGGACTTCTGGGCTCTGGGCTGTGAAAGGTTGGGCACATTTCTGTTTTAAGCTCCCGGTGTGTGGTACCTCATTATGGCAGCCCAGGAAACCCACGCTCAGCCGGAGCCTCCTTCCGATGAGCAGACAGGCTCCGGTCCCCATCCCACTGCCCAACCCCCTAGCCCTGTGGGCATGCAGACCCTCACTCCTGCATCTCCCAGGGAGAAGAGAGGAGTGCAGGCTGGGTGTATCCAGATCCACAGTGACCCAGAACCTCTCAGGGTTTAGAAGTCATAGCGTGCGTGTGCTAGACATTCATGGACATCGCCCACAGACCAGAGCATCCCAGTAATCACACGCCTCGGTATTCCCACCGCCAAACGTGTGAATACCCACCAGAAGGGGAACGCAAGCCACTGGATGACGTCCTGTCAGCTCACACCAGGGTTTGCTGCCAAATAAGTGTGAGCATCAAAGTCATCAGCGTAACCCCAAGCGTGTTTGGGATTCAGAACTCCACATGTACGCACAGTCTGCCCGTTGGGAACTCTGATGGCTGGTGCTCCACGTCTCTAACTGATTCCATCCACACAGTTGGGAGATCAAAGCTTCCAGGCCTGAGAGGACAGGAATTGTGGCTGTCCTGCTACGAGTGGGGAAACTGAGTCAAGGAGACACTCACAAGACCCACTCACAGTCACCAGGAGCCCATCACAGCACAGCCCCCACACCTCGGACCCCCGGCAATGGTCCCGCACCCTCCAGGGACCAGACAGCATCCGCTCACCTGCAGGTGTCCGGTCAGGGTCCCCGTGTATTCATTCTGGGGCTCTTACAAAGCACTTCACGCTCGGGGTGGGGGTGCTTAATCCACAGAGATCTGTGCTCTCACACACTGGCGGCTGGAAGCCACAAGCAGGGGGGCGGCAGGGTCCGTTCCTTCTGAGGCTGCAGGGGACACTCTGTTCCCGGCCTCTCCCAGTACAGTTTTCAAAGGCAGAAGTCAAAACCCAGAGAAACCACGTTACTGAGGCAAGACCGACCCACAGACAGCTGTGTAGGTCCTCAACCTCCACGGCTCGGCCAGCTGGGGGGTGAGTGCACACCCGAGAGACCATCGCCGCAGTCAAGGCCGTGAACTTATCTGCCATCTCCAAACGTTTCCTGCTGCCCTTTTTATTTAAGATTTTTAAAATTTTTCCTTTTCTTTCTTTCGTGGTAAGGGCACGTAAGACCTGGCATCTCGGCAGAATTTCGAGCACTCAGCCTCCGCTGGTTGGGACGGTCCGCTAACTCCAGACCTATGGGGGACAGCGGCCCGCCAGCTCCCGTCCTCTGCCTCCGCCCCATGAACGTCCCCATTCCCCCATGCGGTCAGCCCTAAAACAGGGTATAGAGATGTGGGCTGGGCTGAGAGAGGGGTCAGAACTGGCGACGTGGCCGCTGGACAGAGGAGATGTGACTCGGCCGTTGCACAGAACTTTCCAGGGGCAGCATGAGGACTAGCCACACATGCTCTTTGATTGATGATTCCATAATAGCCCCGGGGAAGTCGGGGTGGGGGGACACCATCCTCACCAGCCCCCAGTAGGAGCTTCTCTGGGGGGACGGAGGGAGTGGGGATGCAGGTTCCTGACCATCCTTGGAGTCAGAAACTGTGAGTTGGACGCTTGGCAAGTGCCCGTGGGCTCCCGGCTTCACCTCCGGGAGTTTGGGCTCCTCCTGGTGAAAGTGGTTGATGCGGACGTCGAGTGAGCAAATGGCCAGGGAAGGACAGGGGGGTTCCGGCTGCAGCCGGACCGCCTGGCGCCCCACGGCAGGGGCCGCAGAGGCAGAGGCCGTCCCCCACTGGAGCCAAGCCCCCGTGCTGCCTAGAATGTTTCTGTCCCTAAACTTCTATTATTAGCAGAAGCGTCCTAATTAGTACTTTTACACCCACATCATGGATTCTAAGGTAGAAGTTCAGTTCTCTTCTGAGAATGAGTCAATGTGTTGCATTTACATGTAGGATACCCTTTGTAAGGAGGAGAAATCCCCTGGAACACGCGGTAGGCTAAGCTTTATCTCTCTCTCACCTTGATGCCTGGAAGACTCCAGGAGTCAGAGTGGAATTGCTTCTCTGATTTTCTTTCTCACATTCGGTGATGTTTTTACCTCCAGGCTTCTGGCCAAGCAGGGACGCTGACCCTGGGCCCTCTTGCAGAGTCATCGCAAAAGTGACGTTTCACTATCTGCCCCCGAGCCTGGTTCTTCTCTCTACAGACAAAGCCAAAGGGCATCTGGGGGAGTAAGTATTGGGGAACAGAGTGAGGAGAAGTGGGGTTTCAGTCCAGGGCATCGTGTGTGGGTCCTAGTACGTTTTGGCCATCGTGCTGGAGGCTACGGGGACATGGGGTCCTTCTAGGGGCTCCTGGTCTGATGGGGGTAAGGGGTTCCTTCCCACCACCTCACAGGGAGGCCCACAATAGACGCTGGCGAGAGGGACAGGGAGGGGCTGGAAAGCACCCAGGAGGAGGTCCCCATTCTCGCTGGCAGGCTTCACGCACGCCATCATTCTGCTGGCCCCTACACCACCAGGGGAAGGAGGTCGGGCATTGCTGTCACCTCCAATCTTCCTGGGTGAAACTGAGGCTCAAGGCAGGTTACTTGCGAGTCCCCTCGTTGGTGGGTGTCAGTGAGGATTTAGAGGCAGAGGCGATGATGCACAGGGGGTTTGGGCACAGGCGTGCTGAGAGAGGAGGCAGGTGGTGACTTGAATCCCGAGTAGGATTCAAGGGGGAGAGTTCAGCTGGGAGGTGACCCACGAAGCACCTGCAAGGACAGAGAGAGGCCCAGGGGAAGGATGGAAGCCAGGGCTCTATCTGGGAGACCACGTGGGCCTCACTTCTGCCTTGTCCTACTCGAGGGGACAGACCCCCGACTCCCTGCCCGTCGTTGGTCAAGGGCTGCTCCGGGGGGACGTTCTCCTCACACCTGCTCCCGAGGCCACAGAGTTGGAGATGTTCACAGCAGGAGCTTCGGGGCGCACAGAAGGAAGGCGGAAGGGGGGGGCAGGGAAGGCCCTGGCAGCATCTGCCCCGCAGGGGAGGGTCAGAGATACGCCAGGGACACAGGCAGAAGCCTAATGCCTCGTAAAGAAAGCTGTTAGGACAGTCGGCAGAGACGGTGAAGTGGGGAAGGGCTCTGACTGCGTTGATGTCTGAGGAATTCAGACGTGGGGGGCGGTCTAGAGCCAGCCTTGCCCTGGTGGTGTGGACGGGAGAAGCAGGTGGGTGAGGAGCCGAACAGAGGAGGCCGAGTAGACACGAACCCTGGGACAAGAGGCTCCAAAACGTGTTGGGCCTGTGAAACCAAGGGGGTGATGAGGTCGCCCCACACCAGCTGGGGGGCCAGGCCAAGAGGCCGATCCGGGGGGGCTGTGGGCCCCGGGCAGATGCTGAGGGCTAGGGCGTCTGGCTGGGAGGGGAGCGGGCAGCAGCCAGCTGGGTCCAGAGCGCCAAGGGACCAGCTCGGTGGCTCTCAGTTGTCCCCACCATGCTGCCCTGAGTCTTCCCTGGACGTTGGCCTCTCCGGGGGCTGATGGCTGTGCTCCCGGGGTGTCTCTCGGAGGTGCCATTCTGAGAGGTAGAAGAGCAGGACAGCCAGAGGGCTGAGGTTGTGGGGGGTCGCCCTGGCTGAATGGCGCGCGGGCAGCTGCCGGCCCTGAGTGTCCATTGCTCCCCCCGACACGGTGGGGGTCACCCATGCCGGAAACGGTGGCAGAGGGCGCACCTTGTGCTGGTGTGAACATAAGTCAACAGAGAGCCTCACCCTTGTGACACGAGACCACTGGTCCGGGGCTCGGCCGGCTCCCCGAGGGCAGGTGACACAGCTGGGAGGCTGCCATCCCGCAGAGCACCCGGCATCAGAGGCCAGGAAGAACGGCCTGGAAGGTCTGGGGCTGGGACCTGCCAGGCCTGGGCCATCTCAGTGAGGGGGTGGTGGTCCCCCGCCACAGTGGCTGGAATGGGACAAAGTCCAAGACAGAAGGAAGCAGTGGGACCCAAGGGGTAGGATGGGTGACGGTGACACCGGCAGGCAGGCGAGGTGGGGGAACAACGGAGAGGAGGGTGTCCAGGGCCGTGCCCGGTTTCTGGTCTAGGTGACTGGACGGTAGAGTGGGATTGGGGGTGGGGAGGGGGAGGAGAGGCTGGCGAGACGATGAGCTTCATGGGTCCCCCAGGGACCCGGGGTCCCCCAGGCTTGGCTGGGGGACATGTGGTGACCCATAAAGGGCCAAGTGCCAGAGCTGGGGTAGGCAGGCGGGGGAAGTGGGGTTTGTGGCCATTTTCACCCCTGTATGGTGTCGGATGGGTCCTCACAAAATTCACATCCTTCCCAGAAGCCCGGAATGTGGCCCTATTTGGAAATAGGGTCTTTGAAGATGCGCCCAAGCTAAGATGAGGTCATTCTGGGGGAGGGTGGGCCCCGAGTCTGATGTCTGGTGTCCTCACTAGTGATATTATTATTATTATTATTATTTTAAAAATAATTATTAAAAAGTGCCCTACAGCTCTGCGGCCACAGCTCAGATGGGGCCCCAGAGAGAAAGGGCCAGGCCGGCCTGGCAGCCCCGCCCAAATCAGCAAAGCCCAGCGCTCACGTCTGGCCGCACCCCGAGCAGGCATCCTCCCGACAGCGGGGCGGGCAGCAGAGCGCCCGGGGGTGGGGGGCACTGCTTTCTCTCGAGTCATGGAACACGGCACACCCACCCGGTGACATGGCAGCAGATCCTCTACACAACTTTGTTTTCTTAAAAAAAAAATTTTTTGCAACCCAGTGAAGTTCAAGTCCAAGAGCAGCAGAGTCCCTGAATGCAAAGATCGGTGACCCTACCCGTGACTTCCGGGACCCGCCCTGTTCCAGCTCCGCCTTGATCCTGTCATGGGGGTGGGTAGGGGCTCCTCAGTGGAGCAAATGGGACAGAGACGCACCCAGCGAGAAGGCCACGCACGTGGTGACAGATGCAGGGGACAGCGAGGACGGCCAGCAATCCCAGAAGCCAAGAGAGGCAGGAACGCAGCGCTGCTCACACATGGGGTTCAGACTCCAGACTTGTGGTCTACACCGCCTGCCCTTGGCGCTCCATTGTCCTCAGATCCCATCCGTTCGTGCTTCAGCGGCCTGTGTTTGCAGCCATAGAAAGTCAAGTTCAATTATTCATGCACACAGTCAGCATATTTTTCCCCCATAGTTCAGTGAAAACTTCCAAGGCCTTTCCAAAAAAAAAAAAAAATCTCCTTTATTCTCTCCCCGCCTTAGTTAGCCGAATGCCAGAACAACAAGAGAACAGTATCCAGCTTCCTGTCCCCCCTCAGCTCCCTGCTTCCCGCCTGAGCTTGCAGATTCCAAATCAAAGAGCATTGATGAGGCACCCATCATGTGTCAGGTGGCACAGTAGACGCTGCACGTCACAATAATAGGAAAGTTTATTGAAGCGTGTGCATTTAAATACCGGGCATTACACGGGGTGGGGGGGGGAGGGTATGCGTGTTCTTATTTTTTTAATCTTCATCCTTCACCAAGAGGCTCCAAGGCATTTGTATAGGCATCTATACAATGGGGTGTTATTAACCCCATTGTATAGATGTAGAAATTGAGGCCAGCCTACATGGAGTGATTGGTAGGTCATTGTTTCTGCCCGAAGTGCCCCGGGGCTGAGCCTCGGAGCTCCCCGGTACCTCACCGTGCAACTACGCTAGGCTTGCAAGGGTTGTGTACAAACACTGGCCAGCAGGCCAACGACTGAGGCCTGTGGACAACAGCCCGGGGTGGGGGTGGGGGTGGGCTGAAATATGGGCTTCTAGCTCCAGCTTATCGCCCTCTGGGGAAGACAGAGGTGAAAATCCTGCAATGGCCACGTGGCCGTCACGGGCGAGAACGGTAGTTAAGGAGTTACAAGTTATTAACATTTGTAACGACAAAATGAAGGCCATTATTAAAACCATGAGAGGTGCCATGAACTAACATTAATTGCAACAATTACTCACTTATTGGGGAATTAGTAGATGAGTCGAGGTTTGTAAATCAGGGAGGAATGAGAAAGATAAGGACGTGCGAAAACGTGTGAACTGGGAAGTTCTGGAGGGTCTGCTTGACGGTGGTCGGAGAAGAATTTCAAAACCGTTGCTAACCGAGCATATTCCCCCTAGGAGAGCTGCTGATATATCACAGCTCTGAAAGGAAGAGAAGAGAAGAGAAGAGAAGAGAAGAGAAGAGAAGAGAAGAGAAGAGAAGAGAAGAGAAGAGAAGAGAAGGAAAGAAAGAGGAAAGGAAAAAGAAAAGAAAAGAAAAGAAAAGAAAAGAAAAGAAAAGAAAAGAAAAGAAAAGAAAAGAAAAGAAAAGAAAAGAAAAGAAAAAAGAAAGGGAAGGGAAGGGAAGGGAAGGGAAGATGGTGACCTTGAACCCCAGGATCATTCCATCCCAGCTAAGGTGACAGGTAAACCGTGGAGCGTACAGGGCCTGTGAAGGGTCAGGGGCATTGTGCCCCCCCCCAAGCCCCCACCTACCTCCAGTCCCAGCCCAGTGCCCACATCGGGGCAGGCGATCGCTGACGCCGTGGTGACCGTGATTTCTGTGAGTCGAGCCATCATGAATGGGACCAAGTCGGGGGCGTTTCATCCAGCTCACCCCTGGCTCGGCCCCCACTTCTCTTAGGTAAGGCCAGTGCGGGCTTCAGTTTGTACACTCACAGGTGTGAGTGTGTGTATTTATTTGTGTGCCTCTGTGCCCCAGTAGAGATCCAACTCGGTGCTAAATAAATATGTTAAAAACGGGAATGCGGTGCAAGCTTGCAGCTTGTCATTAAATTCCCCACTGGAAACCACACACCAGAAAAGAGTCAAGTTGCAAAATCTTGCAGAAGCTGTGTTGTTTGTGGATGTGAAGACTGTGGCTTCTGCCAGCCCTGGCTCGCGGAGCTAGGAGGATGGTGCCAGAGTCAGAGATGGGAGGAATGCAGAAATGTGTCAAATGGCTCCTCCCATTAGCGTCTCCGTCCAGCTTCCCCGCCGGCCTCCCCCACGTCCACGGAACCCCCGGGGCTGCGGGATTGACCTTGACCGGCTCAAGATGCAACAAACCGGGGCCCGCGTGGGCTGCAGCCCTGGATCCTTATCTCCCCTGCACATCGCAGGGAGAGGGTCCTGCGCGTGAGAACCAGCCCCCGAGAAGAGCCCTCCGTGGCTCTGAATGTCCGGCGATTCCTGACGCCTCCGCCGGAACTTTCCAGAAGTCAACGGGCACCGCCGGGAAGGGCCGCCGGAGGCCCCTGAACCCACTTCTCTAGATGAGGCGAGACCACGAGCCTTCATTAGGGTATCTCTGGTGGAAAACGAAGACGGAGTTTTCAGACAGAACATTCTAAAGTGTAATCATCCCGGCTTCCAAAATCAGAATCTCGTTCAAGTGAGCAAAATACTCGTATCAAAGGGAGAAGAGCCAATATGTCCGAATTATTTCAGTTCCGGCCAGCTGAGGCCTCCTGACGTCGGGTCATAGGAAATGGGATAGGGAAGGAAGGGACATGTGGGGCAAGTGCTTTCCACGCGTGCCTCCAGGTTTACCTGGGGAGGTCCCAGCACGGACTTTAGAGTCCCCGGCCTGAGGGGCCTCGGTCTCCCTCACTTCTCAGTGAGCCCCTCAGGGGGCTGTTGGGAGAATGATATCTTTAACCCTAAGTCCCTGGCACTTGTGTCCCCCAAACAGATACACTCCTGACCTAACCCCTGGGTCCTGTGTTCGTGACCTTATTTGAGAGTTGGGTCTTTGCAGGTGTGACCGAGTGAAATGAGGGCATGTTGGCTTGGGGTCTGGAGCCCTTACCAGAGGGGGGACTGTGGACACACGTGACGGGAGGGGCGTGTAGACGAGGCAGAGACGGGAGGGGATGCCAGGGATCGCCGGCAGCACCAGGATAGAGGCATGGGGTGGATGGACCCTCCCTGGAAGGTTCCACAAGGAGCCAGCCCTGCGGACCTTTATCTCAGACCCCGTGGGCAGGGCAGGGGGCTCAGTTTAGCAGGCGTCTGTGTTCCAGGAACCCATGGTGCCCCCCATACCTTCCTCCTAGAAAGAGTTTCAAAGGAAACCGGTGGGAGCTCTGTGATAGGCCCCGGGCGTTCAGATCTGGGGCTGCCGAGGGCATCGGTTCGAGGCTAGAGGCTTCACCCTTGGAGTCACAAAATGAGTAACGTCTCCTAATCAACCCATTTAGCAAGAAGTTGGAATGAGAAGCCGCTGGGGGATGATTCCTGTTGTGAGGTCCCAGATGGGTGGATGAGGTTTGCCGGGGGGTTTAGTCTCGCTGGCTTCCGTGACCTCCACCCGTACAGAAGAGCAGACAGAGGCCCCGCCTAGCCACCGGGCCCTCGGCCCTGCTGGGAGCCCTCAGTCCTGCCCTGCTGCCCCGGGCTGCCCTGCCCAGACTCCCCCTGGTCGGTCCCCGCCAGCCTCTAGGCACCAGCCTCCTAGCCTGTCCCCGGGATGGGCTCTGTGCCTTCCCATCACCCCTTCCCACGGGAATGCTTGGCCCCTCTCTCCACTCCAGATCCTTGTAGGGGGCTGTGGGGAAGGCGGTTTGCAGGGTTCCGGCCTGGCCCAAAGCCCCATTCTATGAAGCTGCTGGTCATGGCTCCCCCATTCCTCCCAGCATTGATGGACAGGTGGGATATCCATACACTTGACTGACTGGTCAATTGCTTTTTGACGTGTGTGTGTGTGTGTGTGTGTGTGTGTGTGTGTTTCCCCCCCCCCAGTGCATCCCATGAGCCGTGCTGGGGCTGGACATACAGCTACACAGGAGGGAAACAAGACAGAGAGAGGGGGACTCTTCTTCTTAGAAGGCCACCAACCCTATGCGATTAGGAGGCCATGCTCATGACCGCAGTTAAACCTACTGAAATCCTAAAAGCCCCATCTCCAGATGGTCACACCGGGTGGTAGGGCTTTGACATTCAAATTTGGAGGGAATGCAGGTCAGTCTACAGCCAGCCCTAAGCAGGAGAACACAGCTGGGACAGGGAAGGGGGTAGAGGTGACAAGCAGGGGCCAGGACAGTTGGAGGGGTAGTCTGTGCAAAGGCCCTGGGGCAGGAACCACAGGGAGGCCAGCGTCACAGGAGGTGAGTGAGTAGGAGAGGAGGGAGGTAGGGGATTAGGTCAGAGAGGTCACCAAGCCTGAAATTCGTCAGGCCCAGCAGCCCCCATGGAAGACCCTGGGTTTGATTCCGCAGGTGATGGGGGCTGTGCAGGGGAGCACAGCTCAGGCTTAGGCAGGGGTGCAAGCAGGGGGCCCAGATGGACGGTCAAACCGTCTAGGAAAGAAAGGACCGGTCTTGGCTGGGGTGGGAAGGGGTGAGACCCAGATCCGGGAGAGAGTGGGGAGGTGGCGTGGGCCCCTGGGACGGCTCCCACACCTGTTAGAGCAGAAACCCTGGCACTGGCCTAGGCCCTGGGATCTCTGGGTGGTTCTCAAGTGCAGCCGGGTAGACGCCTGCCGGCCCCGCCCTTGGGGGCCTCCTGCTTCCATCCTCCCAAACCTTTGATTCTCTTTGTGCGAAGGCCTGTGGAAATAAACCCCTCTCCTACCTGAAGCCCGGGCCTAGTTTCCACCTGCCATTTTACAATTTACAAACCCCTGTCGCGAACCTGAGCTCCCCATAGCCCCGTCTGGGGATATTTCGGTTTCTGCAATGTTGAATTTTCTGTGGGATTATTGATGGTTTATTATCTGTGTCTCTGTGGGGGGACAAGCACTTGCTGAAGTGAGTCACGTCATCATCCCCGAGATACTGTGGGCAAGGGACTGCCTGACCCCGTGCCCGGGGCTGCACGGCCGTGTCCCCCGACGCTCACGGGTGGGAGCCCGAGCCCGAGTGTGGCTGTAGCTGGAGATCATTAAGGTTAAATGAGGTCATGAGGCTGGGGCCCTGATCCCACAGAACTGATGCCCTCCTAAGGAGAGGGAGAGGAACCAGAGAGCACTCCCCCCTCCCTTCCTTCCTCCCTCTCCCTCCTCCCTCTCCCACTTTCCTCTCCCTCCTCCCTCCCTCCCTCTCTCTCTCTGTCCTCCTCCCTCTTCTTCCTTCCTCTTCTTCCTCCCTCTCCCTCCTCCCACTCCCTCCTCCCTCCCTCTCGCTCCTCCCTCCCCCCTCCCCCTCTCCCTCCCTCTCTCCCCTCCTCTGTCTCCCTGCACGCACAAAGGAAGGGCCACGTGAGGACATAGTGAGAAGTTGTCTACAGCCAAGAAGAGAGGCCTTGCCAGAAATCCACACTGAGGGGACCTCTGGCCTCTAGGACTGAGAGAAAATAAAGTTGTTTGAGCCCCCATCTGTGCTACCTTGCAGGGGCAGCCCAAGCCTGTGGCTCCACCCAATTTTAGATAGGGAAACTGAGGCACGGAGTGGTGTTCTGACTTCTCGGATATGAAAGAGGCCCTTCCAAGCGCCCCCCGCCCCGTGTGGCTTCCTGAACCCCGTGTGTCCCCTCAGGGCCGGGCTGTCTCCGGGCTGTGGGGTCACCCTCGGCGGCCTCTCTAACGGCCCAGGCCCCCCATTCAGTGCTTGTTGGGACTGGCCACCCCCAGAGTAACGAGGCCTCCCTCTCCCCTCCTCTGGGCCCCCCAGGGGTTAGGTTTGCCCTCACTGCCTTGTGCCCCCGTCACCCGGAGGGATGTCTGTCTGTCCCAGCTCAGAAAGCTCCGGGGCCTCAAGGACGGTCCCGCCCACGCCTGTCAGGAGCTCAGTCCAGGTCCCCGCCTGCTGAGGACCCTCTCGCCCTGGAGCGAGAGGAGGGAGCGTGTTTGCAGGGGTGTTTGCAGCTCTGGGCCCAGAACTAGCACCTGGCCGTTGGAAATAGAGTCTGAGAGGTAAAAATAGACCTGAGAGGAACATGAGGCCCACGGAATACAAGCAGTTTATTTTCCTCGTTGGGGTGACTGAGGGTGACGGACCTGAACTACGTCACGGGGCCACCTGGGTGCGTGAGCCCAATTCCGCTGCAGCAAACTACCCTGGGCGCGGGC
>CM053611.1:105259055-105275715 GCA_028646535.1 Procyon lotor
GAGCAATCTTGGAATGGCTGAGCAGGGGCAAGGAGGAAGGAAGGATCCATGCAGGTGGTTGGGGTAGTTGTTCCCAGGCAGAGGGGAGAGCCTGGAGGTTGGAGAATCCCACAGGCCAGGGTGGATGCAATATGGGGAGCAAGTCTTCCAAAAGGCAATTCCTCGACGGAAAAAGGGACCATCTGTTTTCCTTTCTATACGAGTGTGTGAGCTCAGGCTGCTCAAATGCCACAGACTGGGGTGCTGAACCCACAGACGTCTATTTTCCAGTTCTGGAGGCTGAGAGTCAGAGAGCAGGGCGCTGCCGGCATCCCCTCTGATGCATGACGTTGGGTGGCACATGACGTCACTTTGACTTCTGGTGGGACTCCAATCCCACACGTTACAACCTTCAGCAGCTCCCTGGTGTCTCATGCACTCTCTTATGCTTTCTGTTCTCTTTTCTCTCTCTGGATATTTTATGCAAAGGTGTCTTCCAACTCATTAATCTTCAGCTACTAACAATTAGCTACTAAACCCATCTACTGGGTTCTTAGTTTTACATATTGGATTTTTCATTTCTGGAATATTCATTTGATTCATTTTTATAAATTCTTGATCTCTCTTAAAGACTCTCCACCGTCACCTCTATTCTTGAACATACGAATCACTTATATTGTGATTATCATGTCTGACGACTCTAGTTTCGGGTCATCTGAGGGTCTATTTCTACTGTCACTTTTTTCTTCTGCTTTTGTTTCTTGATAGACCTGGTGATTTCTTACTGAATGCCAGACATTGTGTAAAAACTTCAAGGACTCTGGATAATGTTCATCTTCCTCCAGACAGAAATTGCTTTAGATTTTGGCAGGTGCTTAGATAGGGATGCTGCTGATTTGAGGCTGTATTTCAGTTTCTGCAAGGCTCGGTCTATTTCAAGTTTACTCTTTCCCTGGAGCAGAGCCCTGTAGGGTTGGTTCCCAGGAAAGAGTCTCAGTTGTTCATCATTCCACTCCTTCCTCCCCGGTGGGTCCTGACCACCAATTCTTGTCTTCTGGCACTGAGAAATTGCCAAAATACCTGATTACCTTCTCAGGCTCTTGGCAGCCACTTTCTGCTCAGTTTCTCACCCTCTGAGCACAGACAATGTAAGGTGGCTTACAAATTAGTAAATTGCTTGAGGGCACAGCTACTGTGTGTCTCTCTGCCTCTCTTCTTTCCTTAATTGTGGACCCTCAAGTCCTGGTTGCCTTAGTCACCGACTTTTTTTTTTTTTTTTTTGTCTCCCCAGTTCTGTGAGAATGCCTGTAGTTCTGCTAACCATCACTCTCTGTTGGCTTCTCAGCTTCTTGCTTCATGCTTCTTAGGAATCAGCAAATGTCTCAAAGGAAAGAGGTATAGAACATGAGTCCCCTTCTCTCTGGGATCTTGATCCCTCGTGTTCTTTTTGACTTGGTATATTGTATTATACCATATTATTATTATTATTTTATTATATTATGTTACTTTATATCATATCTCATATCCTTGCTCCAGACATGAAAAGCTTAGGTGTGGTGGGACTTCTGTAATCTCGTCCCAGTGCGTACTGACTTACACTGTCCCTCCCTCCCTCCCCACCTAGCTGGTGCCACAGGCGAGTGCCTTGTGCCGGGCTTTTCAATGGCTGGAGGAGCATCAGAAGCTCATGGGTACAGTGTGGGCAGCAGGGAAGGTAAGAGGCTTCGATCTGTGGAATAGGATGGGAATGAATAAGGAAGTACTTTCTCTCCCAGACCAAAAGCATCTTCCGGCTTCCCTGTCCCCAAACTTCCATCTTTGGAGACTACCTCTTTGTCCCCATTAAACTGCAAATGCTTCCTGATAAAAGCCACTGAATCAGTTTCTGGATGTAGTTTATCACCTCTTTTCAGCGAGACTGCTCATTTTGAAACTAGGTTTTCAAAAGGACGTGTGTGGAGGGGGGACACAGGCGTGGGGTGCCATCACGAAGGGGGCAGCCTTGCCTGGGGTCCGGCTTTTACCATTCCTGCCGAAACTTGCAGGAACCTCCCAAACGGACCCCTTGCTCCTCCAGGCCTCCAGTCCCTCCCCAACAAATCTGTTTTCCAGGCTTTCTCCAGATTACTCCAAAACGTGAATTTGTTCATTTTGTTGTTGTTGTTGTTATTAGAAAAGTTAAGGCACGCTCATTAAAATAAATAGGGACAATATAAACCAGAAATTATTCCAACGTCAATCGCCCAGACTTCCAGATTTTTAAATACAGGCTCTTGCCACAAAAGAACACTTTGTAACAAACCATCCTAGAACTTTGTGGCCTGAAACAATAGTCCTTTATTTTACGAACTGGAGGTTGTCTAAGGTCAGTTGATCCAGGCTGAGCTCAGCTGGGAGGCTCTGCTGACCCCGGCCGGGGAGTTTAGTTCGGCATCCTCGTCCCGGGACCGGTGGCGAGCCTGGGAATTCCCTTCCCGTGGCTCGAGCACGGGTACCCGGCACCGAGGGGAAGCCCTGTCCGGACTGGTTCACCATGTCTTCCGTCCCATTCTGTGCGCAGAGTAAATCACGCCATCTGTCCTTCCTCCTGGGGTATGGTTCCTCGTCCCCATCGGGGTTGCTCATTCACACGTTTGGTCCACTCGGAGCTCTCTCCCCAAGGAGGCCCTTCTCGCTCCAGGCTGAGCCGCACCCTCTGCAGCCCCCCGGGGCAGCTGGTGAGATGCCTTCCCTGGAGCACCTGCTCGGAATCGTGGAAGGACGTTGCGTCTGTGCCCACCACCCCCAACCCCAGGGCCGAGACGGCTGGTCAGTGGGAGAAAGGAAACTGAACAGGGTCTGGACATAGGGAAGGGCAGGGTGACATAGTGTCATTCTGTCTGTTGGGAGGAGCTATTAACTGAGTTGTCCTCAGCCAGTGGCCTGGGGAGAGCAGGGGTGAGTACTGTCTCAGGAGAAAAGCTTTCTTCAGCACCTTCACCCCCATCCCCGACAGCCTTGTGGGCTCCTTTGAGCCCTCACCTCTGCCCTCTGTCACCACGGTCACGAGAGACGCTCCAGGTACCACATGTCAGATGCAGAATGGCGGGGAAGGCCAGAGCGGAGGAGCCCCGCCTTGGCCGTAGCGGCCCAGCAGGTGCCTGGCGGGCGGGGGCAGGTGGACAGGCAGGGGGAGCCGAGGGCCGTGCAGCCTCGGTCCTACCCCAGGCTTCACCACCTCCCTCTATGCCCAGGCCTGGCTCCCTCTGTCCCTGGACTTCCAGGAGCAAACTGGGTAGACTGATCGCTCCATCAGCGGGAGGAGAGAGCAAGCAGAGGACGGGACCCCAGGACCCCAGGCTCCCCGTGACTGCGCCCATGCTCTCAGCCCCTCTGGGAATCTTCCGTTCCCTCCTAGCACTGACCCCTATCACACAGCCCACCCGCTTCCCTGGTGGGGCTGCCCCCTCCCTGCAGTTTCTCTCACCTGGGCCTCGCCACCCTCCCCATCACCACCCCTCTCCACCCTACCCAACTCGCCTCCCGGAGGCTCGCTCACCACCCACCCCCACGTCCAGAACGTTAGCTCCCAGGTCCTGACCCCGCAAGCTGCCACCACCTTACATCCTGCCTCGTCCGCTCCCTCCTCCAAGGACGTGCTCCACGGCCCCTCCCCCACTCTCCACCTATATCTGTCTACCCCCTTTCCAAAAGTCCAATGCTACCGTGTTCCCATTACCCCCATCGGTTCCGGCGAGGCCACATCCTTACCTGCCTGATTTGCCCCACCTGCCTCCCAGCTGCCCGATTCCTGGGTGCTGGCTCTCTTCCTCCAGACCCCCAGCGACCCTCCACCCGGCTCCCACCCCATCACAGGGTCAAGCTCCTCTTTACCTTCCTGACCACAGCAGTTCAAGCAGTATTTTGTTTTCTCCCGTGACTCCTGTCTGCCACCCACCCCCACCCCCCAGGCTCTCCTAGTCTGTATCCCCCCTAGACTATCCGCCCCTTGGGGACAGCATACCTCCCAGTGTTGATGCAGCAGGTGAGGCACCTGCCATGTTGGGGCTTCATGGCCGTGTGACCAAGTGGGTGGGAGAAGAGGAGGGAAGAGAGGAGGGGACACGGAGGGAGCTCAGCGGGGTGGGGAGGAGAAGGCAGCAGCAGTGCCGGGGGGGGGGGGGCAGGAGAGGAAAGGGGAGGAGGGGGCACGCAAACCTCCTGAAGACCCCATGGCACGGAGACCTCTGACCACGCTCTCCAGCCCCCCATGCCCACACCCAGGGAAGGGGCCTTTTGGCGGAAAAGCAGGGAGAGGAGACGGTAGCAGCTGCGGAAGGTTCTTCTTGGTGGCATCTCACAGCATAGGGCTTCTGGTGTCCTTGAAGCAGCAGAAGAGGAAAAAGAGAAAAGGATCCACCTGGATCCTTGGGTTCCCTTGGGGCAAGGGGGGCATTTGAGGGGTGAAATCGGGCAGCTGCCTGGTCCCCAGAGAGCCGACTACACCACCTCTGCAGGGCCTCGGGGGAGGAAGCCTCTGCTCTAGGACATCAGACCCGTTTCCAAGCAGACGTTCTTCCGGAGCCTTCCACAGGCCCGGGGGATCTGCGCCCTCAACAAATACAAGACTGTCCCCAACACACAGCTGTCCCTGCCTCCCTCCCAAGGGTTCTCGCGAACAGATGACCCTGCTCCCTTCTGGCCACACAAGACACCGTCTTCATTAGGTGGTCTTCTCCCTAATGTATCACAGCGCGTCCCCCCGAATAAGGGGTGGCATCCTGTCCTCCCCCCACCCCGTCCCACACACTTGTGGGGGCTGAGGACCGAGACCCTGAGCCATGGATCCTGGAAGCTCTCGAGCCCCCAGCCTCTCATTGTCTTTTCATTCTGTTCCCTGTGCCTCGTCTCCAGAACTGCCCACAACCAAGCTCTTGACGTTTCCCCACCGGTTCCGCTCCCTCTCTTCCCACTTTGGTAAGTGAAGCATCGCCCACCAGTTGCTCACACCGCACTCGTCCCTGACAAAGGCTCTCCCTGCCCTCCATCTCCACCGAGTTCAGGACGAATCTGGAATCCACCTGCGTCCCTCCAGCCCTATGGCCGCCCCTAACACCAGTGAGTGTCGCCATCTTGCCTCCCATCTTGCCCTCTTGTCCAACGTAGCCCCGTCCTCCGCAGCCAGAAGGGTCTTGTTGAAGGCCCAACAGGGGCCTTGGAAGAAGCCCGGGCCGATGAGGTCACGCTTTGGAGCTTAATCAATCCTTACAATAACCCTGGGCTGGGAGGTGGGCCCTGCGATCATCCCCATTTTGTGGGTGAGGACGTGAGGCTGAGTGGTAAAGACACTCAACTCGGCAAGGCCGCGAGTTAGTAAGTGGCTGAGATGAGATTCAAAAGCCTCACGCTCGATCCTCTGGCTCTGGGGCCCCAGGACCAGTCCCCGTGCGCTAGACTATTGTGGGCACAGCGCCATCTGCCAGCCCACGGGCCCCCAGCCTGTTTTGTTTCACCAACTGTCTTTGAGGCCCTACTCTGTGCCTAGCACAGTCATGGACACTGGGCAACCGGAATGCCAAACACTCCCACGGACTCTCCCTGAGAGTCCTTGTCCCGTAGCCTTGGGGGTTTGTACCTGTGCTTGATCTGTGTGACAGACTGTCTCCTTTCTAGACAGGAGGCCCCAGGAGGACAGACTTTGTCCAGACGGCCCACAGCCAGATGTCCCGATGCCTGCCGCCCAGCAACGAGTGAATGAATGGATGGCCCCATGCACATGACCTTGCAGAAACCCTCTCATGGTAGATCTCAGGGCTGAGATCTCAGGGCAGAAACTCCCGGAGGCCTTAGATCGGTGAGCCACCCCAAGCGAGCCGTCCTCAAGTCCTGCATCGTGTCCCCAGGCCCCTGGGTCACTCCTGGAGGGATGGAGCCCAGGGCACCTCCTCCGGTCACATTCCAGCCAGGGCTCCGAGCGTCCACACCTTCAGGCGGTCAACAAGCACCACAGGGCATGAGGCGGAGGGGACCAAGGGGAGGTGCCCAGGCGCGCTGGCCAGGGCTCGGAGCCCAGCAGCCCAGAGAGACTTGTGTGTAGAATCTTCCACCTTCCCTCCTTCTGTTCTCTCTCCCATCATATCTCCTTCTCTGACTCCGACCCTCCTGCCTCCCTCCTCCCTTATAAGGACCCCTGTGATGGCCTTGGGTCCACCGAGATGAGGCAGAAGGTCTCCTCGTCGCAAGAGCCCTGACTGAATCCCACCTGCCAAGTCCCTTTTGCCTCGCTAGCCAACGCCTTCATGGTGGCAGGGACCAGGGTGTGGGTATCCTTGGGCGGGGACACGATGCTTCGCACCCTAGAGACCTCGTCAGAGAACTGGCCCCTCTATGCCTCGCTGCTACCTCTGGAAGCAGGGGTAATTAGTAATAGTAATAGTAATCAGTGATAGAATTAGTCATCGTAATAAGACCTACCTTGTGGAGGACTGAATTTCTCTATAAGCACATAGAGCAACATCTGACGAACGGAGGCTCCATAAATGTTGACTTCAGGATTTTTAAGCAGTAAGCTTAGCCCCTGTGCCAAAAGTTTGGGACTGACAACAATGCCAGCATATTTTTAAAGTGACAGATTCAAAGTCAGGATTGAATCCACTGAGAAAATGTGTAGCTCCACCAAAGACAGGAACCCTGTAGAAAACCAGCATGGATTGAGAAACAAGGAAGCCCAAGACGTCCCCGGCAGGGGAAAAGACACTCGAAAGCATCTGCATTGAAATCATGTTTACAAAGAGCCCAGCCCTGCCTGGGACGCAAAGCTCCTAAAGCAAGCTGGGGAGACCAACGGCGGTAACCAGAGCAAGGCTTTTTAAAAAGTTTGGAAGCTCTGTCTTGCTCTTCATTCCCTATAATTGTCACATTGAGAATTTAGAGATGATCAGTCCCGTTGGCAGCTGTCTCCCTCCCCAGCCACACTGGCGCTTCGGAAGCGTGTGACGGCACAGGCCTGTGCATCTCGGGGGGGAGAAGCCAAGCACGTGCCCCCCTCCCGGGTGAGGTAAGCCATCCTCTCCCATCTCCAGACTGAGCCAACGCTCGCTCAGTCAGGGATCCGCAGCGGCTGCGAACACTCCAGAAAGGGTGACCATCCTTTGTTCTAGGAGTTGACTCACGGGCCCTACGGTATTTCCCTCTACAGTTCTTAGCGATGGCTTTGCAAAGACTTGGAGGAAGTAGCAGTTTGCTGCTCAGTTCACCCTGGGGGGTGTCCCGCCACCCGGCCTGCACCCACACCCTTAGCAACGGGTCATCGCTGCTCCTTCGCAGAGAGATGCCATCCTTCGCCAGCCTCTCCCTGGGGACAACCTAGGCGGGATGTGGGACAGCTTCGACCAAGAGAACGTGTGCCCCTTCCCAGCCTGCAGGAACCCTGCCGCTCCCAGGAACCCTCCGGGGCTCGCCTGACGGAGACACTGCACTCCCCCGAGAACAGCCTCGAGCGTTGGTCCGGCGTCTCTCGGTGTAGCCCCAGCTCAGGGCAGGACAGGCCGAGGGGCCGAGCTGGAAGGCTGCCTGCACCTTGCAGATGAACACGGAGTTGCGTTCCCTAGAGACAGACTGCGCGGTTGAGAACCTTCCTTCTAGAACATGGAGTGGCAGAGGCTTGGTCCAGAGTCCAGCTGGGAGGCCGGTGGACTGGGCTAAGCCAAACTTACGGGGTCCTTACAGATCACGAGGACCTTCTACCAAGGCACAAACAGCAGGAGGGAGGGATGAGGAGAGGCAGAAGTCCCCAAGTGGTCACAGAACTTGGGGACTGACTGGCCGGGGGTGGGGAGGGGGGAAGACGCCAAGGGCAGGGTTTGGGGCCCTTTGGACCAGGGAACATGGAGAGACCCAGACAGTGTCTGCCTCCAGGAGGAACAACCAGGGGGGATGACCTGCCACCTCAAGTGGGACCCTCAGTCCCGGGAGTCTGCGGGGCTCACCATCGTGTGTCCCCTTCCCCAGCTCGAGCAGAGCCTGTCTCTCAGGAGACCTGTTCATTTGCCCGAGACATCCTAATGGTTATTTAAAAGCAATTATTTGGGGCCAGGCATGTTCTATTGCTTTATATATATTTACTCATTTCCATCCTCAGATGAACCCTCTGGGGATTGTATTACCGCTGTCCCCATTTTACAAAGAAGGAAAACCGAGGCACAGAGGTTGGAAACATTGCCTGCCGTTCCAAATCGAGGAAGGGCCGGAGCGGGATTCCACCCGGAGTCGGCCCCCAGAGCGGGCCTCCTCCCCTTGGCGCTGTCCTCCGCGGCGGGCCCACGGCAGGACGAGGAGCGACATCGCTGGCCTCCACCCCGTCCGCCGCGACAACCAGGACCGTCCTCTGGGCCGAGGGGCAGAATGGCCCCGGGGGGAAACCCTCTCCAGAGGCTCATCTTGGTTTTTCTTTCTTCAACCCTCTTCCTTGGAGCAGAAGAGAGAGGCGCCCACCAAGCTCTTCTGCCTTAGAGAGCACTTGCAGCGGAGAGAGTGCATCTGGAAGACAGGTTGGGGGAGGGGCTGAGAAACCAGCCAAATGCTTACGCGACTCCGGAATTAAGGTTTCATTGCACACCGTGTTCCCCAAGGCCACGCCTTCCTGAGTAAGACAACCAGTGGGAATCAGACCTGAAGGGAACTTGCCCAGGACGTAACAACCACCTCTGAAGGTCGCTTTCTTGGAGATATTTGCAAGCACGGTTTACGGTACAGAGAGATAGTTCCCCACTGCAGCTGCGGGAAGACGGACCCCTTTCTCCCTCGGTGGCCCAGCTTTCTCCAGCAATTAGGAGCAGTCCGCGTCCACACCAAGGACCAGAACTCTTATAGCACCGACACGCGGAGAGGCTCCAAGCCCCCCCGTAAGGAAAGGAGAGGCAGCGAGGGAGGACGGCTGATGGACGGCGTGGGACTCATGTGATGTTTTCCAGGGGCAGCTCGATAAATATCGATGAGTGAACAAGACAGGAATTCAGGGACATCGGTTCACAGAGGTCTGAGCGGGGCCTGCGGGACCGTTCAGCCAGCCGCGCCTCTGAGTACCCACGAGGCTCGTCTCACCCGATGTCTGGGGACAGGGGCACCCGGAGTCGGAGCTGGGGTGGCCTTAGCAGTCGGCGAGTGGCCTGGTCACGCAGGGTGGGAGGTGACTGTTTAAGAGGACTGCCGCCTCTGTGTCCCCGCTTTCTACCTAGTATCAGCCTGCTCCTCGATGCCTTTGCCATCTGTCACTGCTGCATTGCAGGACGCGACGGGTGTGACGAAGAGAATGAAAAATACCTCGTTAGCCATTGCTACACGTTGAACGGGCAATCTTTTGGATGTGCGGCCTTAAATAAGGCACAGATTACAATGAATTCCACCTGATTCCTTTTCTTTTTTGATTGGGCTACCACACAATTCTAGATGACAGACGGGGCTCAAATGACCTTTCCCACGGACCCTGCGGGAGTCGAGGGTAAATCCTGTTCTTGCCTGAAATTTAGTGATAGAAGACACTCAACTAAATAAACAAAAAGTTCGTCACTCACAATAAAAGTAGAAACAAAGTAACAAGAAGGAGCCCTCCCGTATGCAAATGATTTCCCTGCTGCTCTCTACTGAGCCGGTCATCTCTTTGGTTCTGGTGCCAACCACGAGCACGTGCACACACACACACACACACACACACACACACACACACACACACTCATCCCTTCCTAGAAGAAATATGGGAAATTCATGCTTTCGGTAATAATCTATACAGTGATTTTTTTTTTTAAGTTTGCATCAAAATGCCTTGCCCGGCAAAACTTGCGTCCCAATCAATAAAACTAACGTCCCGTTCCAGAGAAATCTACTTTTCTGCTAATTAAAATCACCTTCATTGAAACAAACCATGAAGGATTTACCTGTTGAGTCCGCTAGTCACGGCTGATGGGTTTTTTCCTTTTCATTCATTCTAAAACCCTATCTTCCTGCCGCCAGTGGTTCTGTGGGACCCTTGAGTGATTCGGTTTCCTTGAACACGTGCACACGCGCAAATGTGCTCACACGCAGGGGACACGCCTGCAGCTCAGGCAGGGCGGTGTCTGGGGACACACCCCTGAGCACATCCCTTGACACTTCTTGATGGGACTCGGGCACTGGGTGTGGAGGCTGAGAGGTGAAGTCTGAGCCAGGCACAAAGTTCAAGTCAGCAAAGAGCAAGCCGGTGGCGAGGAAAGTCACATCGACACACAGATGGAAAGACAGTGCCTCGTAGATGGAGCAGCCCTGGGTTCTGTTCTCTCTGTCTTTGCCCTGAACTCACCAGCAACCCTGGACCAGCCTGACTCTGGTACTTCCTTTCCCAAGAGGACAGCTGGTCTAGGGGACCCATGGACCCCCCTGCTGGCGTTGATACTGTCTGCTTCCTTCTCGTTCGGTCAGGTGCATGCCTACCGCTACGCAGGCTCGGGTGGTGGGTGGGTGACACAGCGCAGTAGGGACAGACCTGTAAACACAGAGTCTACACTGGGTCTAAGGACAGCAACGGAACTTGAGCTGAGGGAAGAGGAGGCAGGAGCTGGGTGAAGAGGATGAAAAGCACCCCAGGCAAGGGACCAGCAGCTCCCTCCGGATGGTCACCTGGGATCCAGAGAACCTCGCACAGAGCAGGTCCCTGTGAATGTGTTAAATAACGAAGATGAGGGTCCAGAGGCAAGAAACAGCACGGTGAATTCAGGGAGACATGAGTCGTTTTGCTAGGCTGGGGGGTGGGGGAGGAAGATGGCATATATGGGAGGGTCGGGGATGGGAGAAGAGTCAAGCCATGAGCTTTGTATCTGAAGCTAAAACACGTGAACTTGAACCACTGTTGAATGGTTCAAATGAGCAAGACGCATGCAGAAAGACACTTGTGAATTGCTCTCATTATTTCTTCTTGTATGGCTGGTAGAATTTACTAGTAAGGGACCCGGGGCACGATATTATCTTCATGAAGAGGACTTTACGTACAGGGGCGCCTGGGTGGCTCAGTCGCCTAAGCACCGGATGCGGGCTCGGGTCACAATCTCAAGGTTCTGGGTCCTGGAACTGGGCCCCATGCCAGGCTCTGCGTTCAGCGGGGAGTCTGCTTGTCCCTCTCTCTCTCTGCCCCTCCCCCTGCTCATGCTCTCTCCCTCTCTCAAATAAATAAATTCTTTTTTAAAAAAAGAGAGGACTTTATTTATCAATTATTTCTACGATGTTCAGATTTTCTATTTCTTCTTCTGTCAACTGATGAGTTTTACATTTCCAAGGGATTTTCCTTTTCCTTCTAAATATTAACATTAATATTAAAATTTATTGCATTTTATGTACAATACCCTCTAGAACACCCTCTTCCTTCCTGACACTCAGAATTTGGGCCTTTTCTCTTTTTCCCTGTTTCAGCATCGCCAACCACCATTTCCCAATCTTCTCCAAGACTCACTCTTGGTTTTTGTTGATCATCACGAATATGCATTTATTTTCTACTTTATTACTTTCTGCTCTCATCTTTTATTTTTTCCTTCTTTCTATTAGGGGAGGGCAGATTAATTTTTTTTTCTAATTTCTGGAGAGCATAGCTTAGCTCTTCTATCTTTAGCCTTTCTGCATGTCTAAGATATGCGTCGGGGGCTATGAATTTCCCTCGAAGCATAATGTAAACTGTACCCCACAACTTGAAATAATTTGGCTTCAGTATCATTCCCTTCAAAGTATTCAGTTCAAAACATGTAGATGACGTTCAATTCAAATTCTGTCTTCTCTTTCTGGGACCCCGACTGGGTAACGTCAGACTTCCTCCGTACCTCTTCTGGGCCTCCTACCCTTTCTTTTGTATCTGTGGATTCTGTCTCTGTGACTCTTGACTCTTTATTCCGGATATTTTCTTATGACCTATTTTCGACTCCCCGAGTCTCTTTTTACCAATGTCCATTGGGCTGTGAAATCCTGGCATTTTTAATTCGGGGTATTGGATTTTTCAGACGTGGAATTTCAATTTGGTTCTATTTTTTTTTTTTTTTTCAGGCTTCCTGCCGAGCAGGGAGCCCGATGCGGGGCTCGATCCCACGACCCTGGGATCACGACCCAAGTCGAAGGCCGATGCTTAACGACTGAGCCACCCAGGCGCCCCATTTTGGTTCTTTTCTTTTTGTGGTTTCTGGGGATTTGCCACAATGCAATTCATCCTTTTTTGTCTTTGAACATATTTAAAACACGGCCATTTAAAGAGTCTACATCTGTTCATTCCATTAGCCGGAGCCCTTGTGAGTCTGTTCCTATTATTTATTGTTTCTCTTAGGTTCTGATGATGTCTTATTTCCTTGTGTGCTTTGATATTTCTGATGAGTGTCGGACTCAATCATTCTATGAAGAATTGTAGAAATGACATGAAGGCTAAAATGACATAGTCCTACAGGGAGGATTTACTTTGGCTTCCAGTAGGTCCCTAAGGCCTGTGGAAACCCCAGTTTGCCTTAATCCAATTATGGGGATTAAGATTACTTGAAGCTGAGTAATGTGTATGGGATCAGGAGATGGACTTAAAAACCTATCTGCTCTCTCCGCTATACACCAGAAATCAGAGCAAAACAGGGAGCCCAAGGTCTAGTGCACTGACCTGCTGCAGCCGGACAGACCCTCTGCCACCGAAGCAACGTTCTAGAGGGAGTCGGGGTTGTCTGCTCGGTTTAGCCCTCTCTGCACCAGAATCCCGACCCACCATATGCAGAAAATAATATGTGGAAGGAGTTAAAGTCTTGAGCTTTGTAAGATGACAAAAGGAGTTTTTTCAGAGTGACTGAATCCAAACTCTGAAAACTGTAAACATTTACTCCCAACAAACCATGACCGATGGTCTCGCTGAAGAACCACCTCATTATTTGATCCATTCCGTCCCAAGCTCGATGCTCTTTAGGGCCCCTACACACACAGGCACATCCTCTCTGGTGTCTAGTATGTTCCCACACTAGAACATTCACTTCTTATCTTGCAATCAAGATTTTTCAGCTTGGGAAGTTCTAAGTGTCTGCTCATGCCTTGCAGGCGAAGCAGTCTTTAAGAACAGACGTTTTCAGTAAGGGCACAGCTCAGCTCACCTTCCTGCTGGTTCTGCCTGTGGCTGGCTGCCAGCCTGCTCATGGCTACAGGGAGCATTCTTATCTCAGCCCAAGGGACCCAAATACATGCTTAGGACCCGACCCTACGCATCTGGGTCAGTACCCTCTAGGCCGGCGCCCTTCTCTTTACAGGAATCTGCAATGATTTCTCTCCCACTCGGTGTTGTCCGAGGGCTGAGGCCACGGCAGGGGGCAGGCATCAGAATCTCTTCCTGCCCAGGGACGAGCTGACATAGACCGTCCAACCCACGCCCTGAATGTGACCAAAAGTCACGATTTTCTCTGAGTAACGTCTCTGAACATCTTTGCAGCCTCTCAGCTGCCCCCTGTGCACCCACCCCGTCCTCCGTGTTGAGGTGCCTGTGGGCAGGTCCAGAGGAGTCGGGAGCCACGCGTCCCATTGTCCTAATGGGTCTGAGACATAGAGGAAGACGGATCGTTCCCACGACTGAGTAGGCAGGACTCCCCCCCCCCCGCCCGCCCGTCCCCCGGCCGGGTCCTACATATAGGTCAAGATCAGCTCAGCCTCTCTTTTCCATCGAGAGTGTGCTAATCCACAGGCGCCGTGCTCCGTCTCTGGCCCTGACCATAAATGTCTGTAAGTCTGTCTTCCCGTCTGGGCCATGCCGCCAGGGCAGGGGAGGGTCTGATTCAGCCTTGTGTCCCCCCAAAACCAGAACTGGGCTGACAGGGCAGATGCTCTGGAGCCCTGCCGATGAGCAGGTAGGGGGATGGGCACAGCCCGCGCTGTGTGGTGGCCCCTAGGGGAGGGGGTGTGGGGGCCGGGGTCTACCCTAGGGATTGGCCCCTGGAGCTCGTGGGTGACAGCCCTCCAGTGCTCCCCAAGGGAAAGGGTACCCCACCCTCCACCCTCCATGGGGGCCGATACGTGATGTTGGCACAACTTCCCGGGAGGGGACCTTGGGCTCTGAGCTTGGTGGGAGGGCAGGAGGGCCCATCTCCTCTACGCTTGGACTTCGCAGATGTCCACGGCAGCAGGAGCGCAGGTGTGGGTCACGTGACCCAGATTCCCGACCTGCAAACACCCGTGGGGGGTGCTGGGGGCGCGGCTGTGAGGGATGGCGCGGGCGTGGGGGTGGCCGGAGATGACTCAGGCCACAGAGAGGCAGAGGGGTTTCTGCCCCAGACAGCGCCCACCCGGGATCGAGAGCTGAATGGGACTTAGGGGGCCACGGAGCGCATCCTCTGCACAGGTGGCCGAGGAGCCCAAGGGCAGGAAAAATATGACTAAGAAAAAATCGTCTGACCACGTGGGCCCGCCGATCGCATCTGAGATGCACTGAACACGACATTCCTGAAGGGTCTCGTGACTCGTGTCTTACTAGGTAATAAAGGGGAAGCTTATTTTGGCGACAGCCAGCCCTCCAAGGTCCTGTGAACCCCACTTCCAACGCCTGCAAATTCCTCAGAGACTTACGTTACCCCGAACCCCCGCCAACTGAGACGTATCCAGTCGGTGCCTCCTCACAATAACACGAGCGGCCCTGCCTGCCCGCAGTCCCCGCCCCCGTGCTTTCATAAAAGCACCTTTTGCACCGTCTGGAGAATTCTCTCGTCACGCCTGACGACCCCACGTCCGTGGGATGCCTCACATGCCAGGCTTTTCATTCCGTCAGCAGACCCTGACCCAAGAGTCAGGAGCCAAGAAGACAGTGTTCCGTGACCAGACTTGGTTGACGGGGGCGGGGAGGGGGGGAGGGTGTCAGACACAGGTGCCCAGAAGGGGAGGGAGCAGGAAGTACGTCTCAGTGGCTCCTTCCCCCAGAAGCAGACTCTGCCCGATCCCCCTGCTTCCAGGGGCCAAATCCACCTTGACCTAAGGCTGTCCACTGTCCTCTCGAAAACAGGGGACCTCTGCTTGTCCCCAAAGTTGGGAAGAGGGGCCAATGCTTGTGATGGGACATCTCTTCACGCTCCATCATAATATAATTACTCAGGGGGCACCTGGGGGGCTCAGTGGGTTAAACCCTCTGTTTTCAGCTCAGGTCATGATCCCAAGGTCCTGGGATCGAGCCCCTGCATCGGGCTCTCTGCTCAGCGGGGAGCCTGCTTCCCCCCCTCTCTCTGCCTGCCTCTCTGCCTACTTGTGATCTCTCTCTCTGTCAAATAAATAAATACAATCTTAAAAAAAATATGTAATTATTCTTGACATTGTAATAATCTTATAAATCCTATATTTTATCTAACATAATCATGTATAGTCCTGTATTTCCATGTGAGTTGTCCCATTTGATCCTCACAACAACTATGACACAGAGACAGGCAAGAATTTTTGTCACCTTCCCCCCCCACCCCCCTCCCCGGACACACACTATTGTAGGGATGAGGGAACAGCCTAGAAACGACCCCCGTGACTGAGGTCATACAGAAAATGGGCACAGGGCCCCCGGCTTCCAACTCAGGGCTGGTGCTTCTCCGCGACACTACCACGGGCCTGTCTTGTGACAGCACTTCCTCACGGCAGGAACACGTCCTGGGCACCCACTAGGGGACCCTCTGCCTCCCTCTCGGAAGGACACCTGTGATGGGCCACGGATAATCCAGGAAAGTCACAACTGCAAAGACGCTTTATCCAAAAAGTTCCCCTTCCGGGGACGGGGATGTGGAGCCTTTCTCAGCCTCCGGGGACCCCTTTCTGTTCATCGCCACCTCGGCTGAAGGATGGAACTCTGATGGGCGGGTCCCCCGGACCCTCTCATGTGCTCAACACATTTCTGTTGAGCACCTCGTCTGGGCCAAAGTCGAGGTGCACGAAACACATCCACGAACAACGACAGAACCCCTGCCCGTCTGTTCCCGCAGCTGGCCTGCCTCCTCTGTGGCCTCAGCTCTCCTGGCTGGTTTAGGGGTGAAAGGCCCAGACTTAGGAGCCAGACGTCCTGGCCCGAGTCCTGGCGCCCCCACCTAGAGCGAGCCATTGAGGGCACTTCCACGTTGACGGTGCGCGGCTCACGGGGTTGTGCGAGGCCGGCGTTCGTCTGAGTTACTTTATGACTTTTAAATCCCTCCCGTTTCCACCCTGGGATCCGGCCCTACAAGGCTGCTCATGGTTCCCAAACCCATCAGATCTTACCTACTCTTTCCACGTCACTCCTTCTACCTGGATGTCTCTCCACTTCCCCAAACTCCTCACCCTCCGATCCCCTCCTCCGTGAAGCCCCCCTAGGTCCCCGACTGGAGTGATCTCTCCGCGCTCAGCACCCAGACAACCTGGGGTCTGTGGCTTGTTGGGTTCTCGCCGCCTTCATCTTGACTGCCAGCTATTTGTGTGGGAGCCCGAGGCTGAGCACAGGACCCCCGGGGGCAGGGATGAGAGCACAGGGGAAGGAGCAGGGGGGCACTCCCGTGCGGCTTCCCCCGGGGGCTCAGCTGCAGCTGGGATGTGGGGGCCAAGGCGGCTGTCCCCCGTGGCATCAACTGCCCTGCCTGGAGGTGCTCCCGAAGAGTGTGTGAAATCCTCGTGTGGGTCCCAACAGCAAGGAGGAGGAGGCAACGTTCAGGGGAAAGAGGACGCAGAGAGGGAGCCCACACGG
>CM053611.1:105275815-105298948 GCA_028646535.1 Procyon lotor
CCTCACCTTGCGGGTCCCCTTCACAGGCGCCTGCCTCTCTTCCAGCCGGAGGGAGAGCCGGGGCCTCCGGGGCCAGCGGCGGTCTCACCGAGGCTGAAGGAGGAGTGGATGTTTTTAGGAACCAGGTGAGGCCCCTTCTCCCCTTTGCTAGCTCCAGGAGTCAGCAGCACTGACGCACAGATTGGATTTCTCAGGGATACCTTGGAGCTGTCGTTCTTCAGAATGTACGGACTTCGTACCCCGCGTGGGGCTCCACGCGCCGCCTCCCCCTCTCCGCCCCACAAACACTACTGAGGAGGGCAGAGGGACCCCACATTTCCACCACCACGGGCTTTGGGGCCCTTTCTCTGGCAGCCGTGGGCGGGATTCCTACCTCCGGCCAGCACTTCTCTCCCCCGTGGAACTGAAATCAGGAATGGTCCACAGGCTCTGACTGTACCCCCCACGGCGGGTGCTGAAGACACAAGGTCCCTGTGTTCTCCCCCCAACGACTGCTCTCAGCACCCTCGGCATCAGAGCGGCGCGCTCCCAGGGAGGGGCAGGTGTCTGACCCTGTGGCCAGTTCATCAGCCCCCGGGAGACCCAGGCGCACAGTGGCGGGGGGCAGCCCCCCGGCCACCCACCCCCAGCCATCACCAGACTGGACCACACCCCGGCTGTCACCACAACTGTCCTCCCCACAAGAACAGCTGGACACAAAGCCCCGGATGGGGAAGTTGGACAGAGCCAGGGCTCGGTGGAAGCCCCCCAGTGACGCTGGACGGGCACTTCATTCCTTGGTCCCCTGCTTCTGCATTCGTCACAAGGAAACTAGGGGCGTCTGTCCTGGGCCGCCTCCTGGGGGCACCTCACCCAAGAAGGCAGCAAGGGTTAAAAATCACAGGTACCCCTTTCCGAATGGCCTGGCAGGCAAAGTACAGGATGCCCGGTTAGCTTTTTACGTCATCTAAACAAACTCTGTGTTGGATAAATATGTCCCCAATGTTGTACTGGACACAGTTATACTAAAGAAGTATTTGCCATTTATCTGAAATGTAGCTGAGCCTTCACAGTGTTTATTCGCTGAATCTGGTAAGCCCCGGCCCCCCGCCCCCCGCAGCCCGCGAAGGCTCCTAGTGCCCACCTGGCACCCCAATGCCACTTTTAACGTCTGGTGTGTGGGGCACGGGCAAGTGAGCGCCAGCAGGATCGGCGCCCCGAAGAACCAGCAGGGGCCAAGGAAGCAGCAGACTGGCTACTAGGGCCACCGGCAACTGGTCAGGGCCCAGCCCTCGGGAGGGCGGGTGGAAGAATCTAGAGAGACTCACGCTAGAAAACCAAGGTGGACCCGTGAGGCACCTGGGGCCACCGCCCTGACGGGAGTGCAGGGAGCCCCAGCTGGAACCTACGGGGGCCGGGCCTCCAACAGAGGGAGGAGCATGTGCACGCACACACTCTCTCCCCCAAACAAATATTTGCGGTTTATCTAAAATTCAAGGTTAACTGGGGACCTTGCATTTACCTGGCAGTGCTAACAGGGAGGGACCTGAGTCTGCTCAGGTCCCTGATGCCTCCCACTGCCCAAGACAGCAGCTGTGCTGAGGTCCCTCGATGTTAAATTCCATCATGACGGTGACTCTCAGACTACCCTCCAGGCCCGGCTTCTGTCTGTCTGGCAGCCCGATCCCCTCGATGGCCCAGCAGGCACCCCCAGCCCCAAACTCTCCACCTCAGCCCTCTCCGGTCTCCAGAGCCCGGCGAGGGACAGTTCAGCCTCCCAGCGGCCCGGCCAGTCTACAGAGCTCGGAGGCCTCATGACTCCTCTCTCGTTCCCACATCCGATCCATCAGCAACCCCGGTGGCTCTGTCTTTGCCAAGTGCCCAGACTGACCTCCCCTCCCCTTCTCCACCACCACCACCACCACCGGACCCAGAGCCCATGGGACTGTTTCAATTTCCTCCTGAGGACCGACCGCCCTGCTTCCTTCCTCCCCCTCATCTCTACGCCAGAGCCCGTGCTCCCCGATTGAAACCCCACAACCATTCCCAGGGGCATTCAGTGAGAGCTGAGCCCTCCGGATGGCCAGCAGGGCCCCGTGCCCTCACCGGTCCTCCCCACCTCCTCTTCTTCCTGGCTTCCGAATCCATCCACCCTCTCCCTCCTCCATCACTACCTCTGGGCCCAGGTGAGCACACTCACCTCCCAGCGGGAATCTCTCCTCCAGCCCTTCTGGGGGGAGAAGATGACGCGAGATGACCCTCACGGCTCCATCTATCACCCACTGGAAATGTGTGTTTCCTCCAACACTCCCCCGCTTTAAGCCCCTTCCGGGTTTTCCAGAACACACAGGTATGTCCGTGGCAGCAACCGCAGCTTCTCCACCAGGGAAAGCGTTCACCTTGCTCCCTGTCCCCTCCTGCAGGGCTCCTCTGGAGAATGGGGAGCCCCCCTGGAGTTCTCAGCCTGCCCTCGGGGCTCCACGTCCCTGAGACGCGGGAGGGAGAGAAGCAGGCTGACCCGGAGCCCGGAAGGCTGACCTAGAACCTGCAGAGTTGTGATAAGGATCAAACACGCCCTGATTGCTGCTACATTCGTAAAGGGTCTTGTGACCGCCTGACCCACTCAGGGAGAGCTGATATTGAGCCGAATGACAAGCACCAGAGAAATCGCGTGAAAGTAGTTTCACGAGCAGCCATCCGAAGAAGACATTTGCGATCTAACCCTCCCTGCGAGTCCCCTGCCCCGTGAGCACGACTAAGCTCATGACCACCAGCTTCATGCGGCCAACGTACAGCTCTTGCCGCCCGCGGCTCCTGTCCCCATGCTACTCAAATAAACTCACTAAGGGGCATCGTACCACGTCTCAAGAATTCTCTCCTTGTTGACCCTCGAGCTCCACGGTCCCCCAGCAAGACCACACAGTTCCTGCCACCCTGGGAGAAAGCTCTTCACCCTGCATTGTCCTAATTCCTGGTTGGCCTTCAAGACTCAGCTCTGGGGTCACTTTCTTCCGGAAGCTTTTCTTGATTACGTGAGGCTATTTAACCAAACCTTCCTTGAGCATCTCGTGAGTGCCCAGAAGTGTGCTGCAGGGCTGGGGGGGTGGGGGGGGGCTGCCCTGTCTCACTCATTCAAAGCTTGGGATGGGGGTCTTTGGGTAGCAGGTGTTTTCTGACACCTAGAAGTTCTAATTCGACACCCTGGGGGATCTGATGATTTTTTCTAATGTGCCAACGCCTTCCCAACACCATTACTCCTTTTAAGAAGGATGGATGGTGTGGGCTTCCCCAACTAAAGACATTAGTTTCAAGGCAGTGTGATCCCAGGTAGGGAGCTCTGAAAAGCAATTCCCCTCCCCCCAAACCCACCCCCCACCCTGGCCGGAGGAACAAAAGAGGGCTTTCTCCCCAGGAAACAAAACTGAACTACTCTCCCACGCCATCTAGTGGCACCGAGAGGTAGCGGGGAAGGACGAAACTGATGGGTTCAAAGTAACCAGAGTGTCCACCAGGGAACCCGGGAGTCCACCAGACACAGAGGGAAGTCCTCAGGACGCCCCGTGGACGCAGGTGGCCACAGAATTGTCACCCAGGAGATGGGACCTGAGGAAAGCTGGGGATTGCATTAACACAACTTTTTCCTGAGAAAGCAAAAAGTTGGGTATGGCTGGCAATCCCTCAAAAAAATTAAACACAGAATTACCGTCTGACCCAGGAATCCTGCTTCTGGGGATATATATGCCCCAAAGAATGAAAGCAGACACGCGAACAGATATTTGTACGCATGTGTTCATCGCACCTCTGTTCCTAATAGCTTAAAGGTGGAAATAACCCAATGTCCACCAACGGATGGATGGATAAACAAAATGTGAAACGCACGCACAGTGTTGGCACACACAGCGAAATGTGATTCTGCTTGAAAAAGGAAGGAGATGCAGACCCAGGCTACAACACGGGTGAACCCTGAGGACGTTATGCTCGGTGAAATAAGCCAGCGACCCACACTCAAAAATACTGCATGATTCTACTTACATGGTATAGAGAAGAGTCGAATTCATGGAGAAAGAGAGTAGAGGCTGTTAGGGGCTGACGGAGGGGGTGGGGACTTTGCGTGTCGTGTGGACAGGGTTTCAGTTCGGGGAAGATGGAAAAGTTCTGGAGACGGATGGTTGCGTGATGTTATGAATGTCCTTAGCATCTCTGAACCACACACTCAAAATGGTTAAACGGGGGAGGTTTTATGTCATGTATATTTTGCCAGGATGAGAGAGAGAGGGAGAGGGTTAGGTGTAAGTCATTTCTCCATCCATTCATCAGCACACGGTGACGAGACCACAGGCCAAGGACTGTTCTAGGCACTGGAGCTCCGGGGTCAAAAGCAGGCAGACAAATCCAAGGCCCTTCCAGGGTAGAGCCTACGGTCCGTTAACATCCATAAACAAACCAGAGTGAGAGATGAGGATACTGCTTTAGAAAAACAAAGTGAGGCCAGGGCTGGGGGCTGTTACCCTATTGGGGAGGGAAGGGAAGGCCTTTCTGATACAGTGACATTTGAAAAAGGACCCCAAAGACAGTGAAGGGGTACATGGTGTCAGGGGAAAGGCGCCGAGGCAGACAGCTGGAGTGGGGGTGGGGGAGCAGTGGGGCAGAGGGGAGGCCCTGGTTCGGACCACACGGGGCCATGCTCACCATTGTGAGGATGCTGGCTTCCCCCACGAATGAGACGGGAGCCACGTGGTGGGGGAGTTTGGGCAGAGGAGGGTCTTAGGGTATAGCAGGAGCATTGGGCTGCTGTGGGGGAGACAATGAGAGCGGGTAAGCGGGCCAATGAGGAGCACTCTGATTCTGGGTCTGTGTTACAAGAGCCAAGGGACTTCCTGATGGCTTGGGTGTGGGTGAGAGGAAGGGATGAGTCAAGGGCAACTCCCCTGTGTTTGGCTTTCGCTCTATGTGTCCAGAAGGCTGGGGCCGTCCATTTATTGAGATGGAAAGGCAGAGGGAGGTGAGGGTTTGGGGAGAGGAGAATCAAAAATACCCTTTGGACATACTGAGTCTGAGATGGCTATATGATGTCCATGGGGGATGTGGAGGAGACACGGGAGTCGGGTGCTTGGGGAGAAGTCCCGGCTATGATGGGCTGGCGGATGAATCCCCCATGAGATCACACAGGGGATGAGTGTGGATGCAGAGGAGTGAACTGGCACCCAGAGACTGCAGAGATGGAGAGCAATCCACAAAGGAGCCTAAGAAGGACTTCAGGAAACAGAAGGACAGCAGGAGAGCGGGATGTCCTAGAAGCCGAGAGACGAATACGTTTCACAGGGACAGTGGTTGCTCTGAATCAAATGCTGCTGTCGGGTCAAGCTGATGAGGACCTGGTGACTGACGGTTAGATTTGGCAACATGGAGGTCACTGACCTTGATGAGGGGGTTAGACCTTGACGGATGGGGATTGGAGTCAGATGGTCTAATGGTTGAGAACCAAGATTCTTGGTGGGGAAGAAAAGAGATGCATGGAAAAGCAAGCAAGCAGGCAAGAGAAAGAAAGAGAGGAAGGAAGGAGGAAGGAAGGTAGGTAGAGGGAGGAAAGGAAGGTAGAGGGAGGGAGGGAGGAGGGAAGTAGGTGTAGGAAGGAGGGAAGCAAGCAGCCAAAAGACAACAGCACCGAGAGTCCCGCAAAAGGGAGGGACACCAGGGGTCTGGTCCGTGCAGCAAACAGCAGACCGAGGAACGTGCTGGATAGCAGCACGAGAAGGCGTTCCACAAAATCTAGACGGCAGGAAACTCCACAGGTCGAAGAGCCCAGTCCTTACCAGATAAATTGTAAAGGAAAAAGGAAAACCTCAAAAAAAAAAAAAAAAAAAAAAAAGGCATGTAGGGGCAGCTTGTTGATTATTTAACGAACTAAGAAACATACTGAAACAATTAACCATGCATGCTCGTATGATAAGACGATCAAGAAATGTGGGAAAGTGATGACAATAAAAGTCAAGCTGACCTACCCCTAACCCCCAGAGGGGAAGGGAGAGGCCTGGGCTTGGGACAGGCACACGGTGGTTTTCCAGGCACGTTGGCAAGGCTCTGTTTCTTGATCTGGGTGGGGGTTAAAAAGGTCTTGGGATTTCTCGCTGCTGTGATTTACCAAGGTGCCCATTTGTGTCTCTTCCCGTACAGCGCCCCCTGGAGGGCATTCTGGAAACACGGCGGGTGTTCTTGTTACCACTTTGATGGGGTTGCCTCGGGCCTTTCCAGGCCGGGACCAAGTCTGCTGGATGTCCCTCAATGCACACAAGAAAGAGTGGTCCCATGTCTCATACGTTTTTTCAGACGTCCTGGCCGACTTTAATGCAGGTGGGAAAGAAGTGTTTACAAGTATCAGAGACCAAACGTTGACACATGCACACGAAGGCTTTTACGTATTAATTACAAGCCACGAAGCAATCGGAGGGGAGACCGTTTCTGTGTCCTTGCTGGAGTTTTACCAAGTGTTGGCCGTTTCGAAAGATCCTGTCGCTGCCCACGCATCACTGTCACCGGCCTGGAACAGTTCATGTGTCGCTGTGCCTTTTGGACAACTCTCCAAACACTGTGCGGGTGTGGGCTTCTGCTACCCCACCCTGTGCTGGGCTCAAACCTAAGCGTTTCTAGGCCGGACTGTGCATTTTATTATCAATCATTTCCATTTCTCCCTCATATTATAGTTAGAGCATTACATTTTTTTCCCCTTTAAAATTGTGTTATAAGAAAGCGGTATTATCTGTGAGTTTCATTGCAGCATACGAATAGGGGCAGGACAAAATATTTTACTAACTCACTGGTCCCACTCACATAAGGTATCGAAAGTAGTCAAATTCATAGAAACGGAAAGTAGGGTGGTGGTTCCCAGGGGCTGGGGGGGGGACGGGGAGGGAAAAGGGGAGTTGTTGGATGTGTATAGAGTTTCAGTTCTGCTGGATGAAGAGTTCCAGAGATCTGCTGCACGACAATGTGAACACATTTAACACGACTGGGCGATGCATTTAAAAACGGTTAAAATGGCAATTTTTAATTTTATCATTTTTATTGAAATGTCACTGAAAGACGGTCATTTTTATGTTATGTGTTTCCTCATCTATTTTTTTTTTAAAGATTTTATTTATTTACTTGACACAGAGACAGAGAGAGAGATCACAAGTAGGCAGAGAGGCAGGCAGACAGAGAGGGGGAAGCAGGCTCCCTGCTGAGCAGAGAGCCCGATGTGGGGCTCAATCCCAGGACCCTGAGATCATGACCTGAGCCGAAGACAGAGGCTTTAACCCACTGAGCCACCCAGGCGCCCTCCTCACTTATTTTTAAAAAACGTTACTAAAAGGAGGTATTGGTTTCGATTGGTTGAGAACAACGATCTTTATAAATGTCCACATGCCAAAACAAATGTAATAAAGTGGCTGTGTGAGCCAGCCATTCCTCTCCTTAGTGGATCCCCCAAAAGAACCGAAAGCAAGGGCTCGAACAGAGTGGGTTCACGGCAGCATTGTTCATAGTAATCAAAAGGTAGAAAGATCCCAGCTGTCCACCAACAAACAACATGTGGTCTATGTCCATAAACCGTAGCCTCAACAACGTATGGTCTATGCTCACAGTGGAATATTATTCAGCCCTAAAAAGAAATAAAATCCTGACATGCTACTTCGTGGAGGAAGTCTGAAGACATATGCTAAGTGAAATAAGCCAGATACCAAAGGACAGATTTGGTACGGCTTCACTTAGACGAGGTCCCTAAAATAGGCAAATCCATGCGACAGAGAGGAGACCAGCGGAGAGCAGGGGCTGGCGGAGGGGAGATGGGAAGTTGTGTTGTGGGGACAGGGTTTCAGTTTGGGAAGATGAAAAAGTTCTGGGGATCGGTGGTGGTGAAGGCTGCAAAGCCCCGGGAATGTCATTGCCGCTAACCGTACACTTAAAGATGGTTAAGATGTAGGGAAAGTTGGGGGACTTGTGAAACAGATAAAGGGGATTACGAGTACGCTTGTGGTGACGACCACTGAGCATTGTGTAGAGTTGCTGAGTCACTCTATCGTACACCTGAAATGAGGATCACACTGTATGCTCATTCTACCTCAATAAAAATTGGAAGTAATGAGAAATGGACATACCTAATGGACACACCCTGTTAACAGAGATCTTAAGAATCTCAAAATCACGGGCGCCTGGGTGGCTCAGATGGTTAAGCCTCTGCCTTCAGCTCGGGTCACGATCCCAGGGTCCTGGGATCGAGCCCCACATCAGGCTCCCTGCTGGGTGGGGAGCCTGCTTCTCTCTCTGCCTCTGTCTCTCTGTCTCTCATGAATAAATAAAATCTTTAAAAAAAGAATCTCAAAATCATATTCATATCAAGAGTGCATTGGTGTGATATCACCATGTAATTCTGTTGTTGGTAATAAATAAGCTGCATACATTATCTTAGGGAAAAAATGGTCACAATGTTAACATTTGCGTTATGTATATTTCATCACAATATAAAGGGGGGCGGGAAACATTGGAAAACGATCCAAAACTGTCTTCAGAGCGGTAACTCTGCTTTTATTTTTTCTCATCTGAATAGACACAAGTTTTGTCTTCAGCAGAGGAATCACCAATGATTTGTCAAAATGCAGATTCCCGGGCTCCTCCCAGCGTCCCGATGTGGCCGGCCCCTAAGTCTCTCCTTGGGAGTGGAAGTCCCTTGTGGGCTCACTGGTCTGCTGGAGGCAACTGGCTGAGGCCCAGGCAGAAAGGCGTTGATTTCTTGCCGGCGAGCGCCCACCGGTCCCCAGGCTGCTGCAGGTGGCAGGGTGAAGGCCGAGAGGACGGTGTGGAAGGGCTTTGCACCAACACGCAAGACATCCAGCTCTGTCCCACCCTTTTCATTCATTGGGTGAGTCTCCAGCACCTACTATGTGACTCCTCATGGGGCTGGGGGAGTGGGGGAGTTTCCTCGAGAGGCAGGTCTTAACTTAGACATCACGGCAGAGTGGGACGTGGCTGCACGCTTACAATCCCACAAACACTTACATGGCCTTCCCTCTGCTCTTTACGCACAGTACAGAGGGTCTGCCAAGAAAGGATGGGGGTCGGGTGCCGGCCAGACAGAACCTTGTGTTGGAAATACAGAAAAGGACTCGGTGATACTTATGAGCCCATTAAGCGCAGACGGGAGTTCCCAGAAAAGGGGGCGCCCATATTTGTCGTGCCAGATTTCTAGAACGAATGGCATGATGCAACCCCCTTCTCGCCCCACCCACTCCTTCTACCCCCGGCCCCCTCCCCTACCTCTCCAAGCTCTCAATGGACTGTTTAGACCTTAACAACTCTGGAGAGCTATTATGATCTATCGGGTGAAAAAATCATTTGCTTTACAAAGTGGTGTGTGTGATTTTCACCATTGACCGTAATAGCAACAGAGAGTCATTTCAGCCGGCCGAGTGCATAATCTGTGTGCTAAACTTCTCTAAGCATGGATTTACACAATGGAGGAAAATAGCCCCCTGGGACCCACTCGGCGCCGTGGAATAAATAGCGTGCGCTTCACGGAAGGGCTGAGTATGTGCCAGAACCATCACTCCGGGCTCAAACCGCAGTGGGTCTGGAAGACCACCAGAGGCTCAGAAACCGTCTTCGAAAATCCTTTTATGGTAAGGCAGGGGGAAGGGGGAGCTCCAGGGATCGCGCATCCCACCAGCAAAGAGACTAAATGTTCTCATGTGCCGCCAGCCAGCAAGAGGGAAGACGGAGAGCAGCCAGCCCAGGACGGACGACGCACCCCTTGCTTCTCCCTCAATCACACTGGCTCCCTTGCCTCTCATGCACCATGCCCTCGGCCACCTCAGGGCCTTTGCACTTGCTACCGGAAGCACTCTCAAGTGGCCTCTCTCCCAAGCCTCCCCTGCTGTTGCTCCATCTTTTCACCTGCCTGCCGGTGTGTTCTCTCTCTTCGTGTATCACAGCATTTCTCCCAACCACAGTCAAATCTCTGGGTTCAGAAACCTCTTCTGCCTCGTTCCCACCATCTCCTCAGGGCCAAATGCAGTGTCTGGCATACAGCTGGAGCTCAATAAGTACTTGTCCAGTGAATGAAAGGACCGAACACGGATCACGTCTCGTTATCTTCACAGCGCCCACAACCATCTAACATAAGCTTGTCCGTTTCTTTCTTTACCGGTTGGCTAGGGCTCTCCCCTCACGGGAAAGGATGGCACCCTCGCCGGCTTGGCCCCCACAGCACTGCCGGGCACAGGGCAGAGCGCTGGGGGGCTGAGGCTGGACACTGCGTGGCTGCTGGTAAAATGTTGTCATTGCACTGAATTCTTGGAAAAAATGTTTTCATATTGGATACTCTTCGAAAATTCTCTCAACATATTTTGCGGTGTGGTTTGATCACCTACGCAACCCTCTCATTAACCTGCACTGTGGGTTTTGACCAAGTATTTCGTCCTTGGGGCCAAAGGCATCATCTGCTTAATGAGATGGTTACGCCAGCCGGCTTCGGAGAGTTCCCCCAGCCCGTCTCCTTCTGTGCCCTACGTTCTGCTCGACGGTACGTGGGTTCGAGCCGTACCCTGTGCCCAGCACGCCGACTTCTGTCCCTGGGAGGACACGGTACTGCCCGGGTACTTGGTGCTAGGTACCCCCTGGGTGCCAGGTCCCACCAGGGTACTTCCGAAGAGACGTTGAGGAAGCTCCATGGCTCATCCTGGCGCCAGAAGCCCGGCAGCTAACTGAGTGAGGAAACGGACCCTGCCCTCGGACTCTGCCACTGTGGAAATCAACTGGCCCAGATCATTCCCTATTTGATAACTCGACGGGCACAGGTGACTTCTCTGAGGCCTTCCTGAACACGCGTGCTCAGCTTGTGGTCTGGCTGGTTCCAGCCTGCAGCCAACCACTGTGGAAGCCAGCAGCTCCACGGCGCAGGGGGCCCGCCCCGCTGCTCGACAGGTTGAGAATACCAGCCTGGCTGGTAAACTTGTGTCTTTTGTGTCTCGATCTAAAAAGGTCCAACCCCCTCCCTAAGTAGCCACTCGGCACCTATGGCGTGATTGAGGCTGAAGGCTTATGAGTCTTTGCTCCCCTGAACTCAGCATCGGGGCAGGGAGACAAAACATACACGAGAAGTTGCATTAAAATGCAAAGATTTAAAAAGAAAGGAAGAGAAAGGAAGGGAGGGAGGAAGGAAGGAAAAGGAAGGAAGGAAGGAAGGAAGGAAGGAAGGAAGGGAGGGAGGGAGGGAGGGAGGGAGGGAGGGAGAGGAAGAAAAGAAAGGAAAAGAGGAAACTCAAATGCCCATAAATATAAAAGATGCTCAACCCCGCTGATACTCAAGGCTCTTCAGAGGTGTGACACCAGTTGGCGTAACAGTGGAGTCTGAAAACACCAGAGCATGAGGCCTCAGCTCGGTGTAGGCGCGAGCCGGGCTCAGCGCGCCGCGGCCCCGCTGACATCGCTGGAGGGCTGCGTGTCCTTCCACCTCGCGATTCCACCGGAGAGAAACGTGCCCACGCTCCCAAGGACACACGGAAAGGACGTTCACGGCAGCACTGTCTTCACGTCTGCGTGAAGGCAGACCCGAGTCTCCGAGGGCTCGTCCACCGCGGGACGGGCTCTAGACAGCGATGTCAACAAACGAACTACATCTGCACGGGTCCACGTGGCTGAGTGACAGCAGCACGTTCCAGAACAATGGAGTCCGTCTAGTACCGTTTTCACACAACCTAAAACACAGACTCGATGGCACGTCCTGCTGATGACGCCTTCGTGTGCAGGGGCGCCGCCAAAACACACACGGAAGGGAACTCTGGGCGGAAGGAGGGAGGGGTTAAGGGTTGAATGTCCGTTGTGTCACTCATGGCTTATGTCCTTAAAAATTCAGCAGAGAAACAAAAAGGGGAAAAAAAATCCAGCAGAGAGATTAGAAATAGGACAGAAGAACTGCCCTGAGTGCTGATTATGTGGGTGTCTATCGGGAAAGGGCATGGAGATGTGTCCGCCCGCTGACCCACGAGCCGGACCCAGGTGGTCACGCCCCCTCCCCCGTCCTTGGAATGTGGGTTGGGCTTGACCTTCGCCGTCCCGGACGCTGCTCCAAGGTCACGGCTTTGAGGTAGTGATGGAGCATTGAGAACACCTGCACAGTACGCGTCTCTCTCTAAACTGCAAAGATCCGACCGGTGGGGATGGACTTGTCTTGCCTCGACCCAAGACAAGCCTCGGACAGAAGGTCCTTTTGCTTATGAAAACTGCCACCTGCCAACCTGGAATGGCCTCGCTCTTTCTTCTGCCTCCCCCAGCCCTCTGCGTACAGGGGGCCACTTTCAGATCCCGCTGGGAAGCTCCCGAAAGGGTCGAGAACCAACAGCGTCTCTTGTTACCGCTGGTGCTCTTCCATACATTTTAAGAACTTCAAAATTAAGCACTTTCAAAATAAAAAAGGTAAATAATTCTCCTGAAAAATATAAGAGAAATATTGCTCCTTAATACAACAGCAGGCAGCCTCAACGGGGCAGTGGGGATCCTTTATTAAATAACCTCTTGGTGGGGGGCCTGGGTGGCTCAGTCGTTAGGCGTCTGCCTTCGGCTCAGGTCATGATCCCAGGGTCCTGGGATAGAGCCCCGCATCAGGCTCCTTGCTCGGCAGGAAGCCTGCTTCTCCCGCTACCATTCCCTCTGCTTGTGTTCCCTCTCTCGCTGTGTTCTCTCTGTCAAATAAATAAAATCTTTAAAAAAAATAAATAACCTCTTGGCATAAGTAGCTGCTGCATCGGGAATTAGCCAGCAAGCAAGGGGGCTGGGCAGGCTTGACGGGAGAGGTCAAATGCAGGATTCGAACAGTGTCCAGCCTGGGTTCTCTGGAAGCAGACACGGAGACGGAAATTGAGGTACCAGATGTCTCTTTAGGGAACCACACGTGAGGGGCGCCTGCGGGGCTCAGTGGGTTAAGTGTCTGCCTTCGGCTCAGGTCACGATCTCAGGATAAAGCTGCTGTAAACATCTGTGTGCAGATCTGTGTGTAGACGGAGCTCTCAACTCCTTTGCGTAAGTACCGATCACTGGATTATAGGGGCAAAGCACGCTTAGCTCGGCCAGAAGCCGCCCGGCTGCCTCCTCCAGAGGCCGCAGCGCTCTGCGTTCCCACAGCCGTGAGTGAGAGCTGGTGTCATTCACCTCCTCGCCTGCACTGGAGGTGGTCTTCTCTCTCCGTGGATCCCCGAGTGGTTCTGGGACAGCGCTCTCTCACGGTAGGGTCCACGGGGCTCTCTGCACGGGTCACAGGGTAACGGGGTGGTGGCAGCTCTCTGCACGGGTCACAGGGTAACGGGGTGGTGGCAGCTCTCTGCACGGGGTCACAGGGTAACGGGGTGGTGGCAGCTCTCATCCCAAGAAAGCCCCAGCCACCCTCCCTCTTCTTCCACTTTCCTTCTTGGGTCTCCTCCTTCACGCCTTCATGGGGTAAGGGGCCAAGGGCCACGCAAGAAGTCCCCGAAACTGTCCTTCTAAATTCTCCAGAGTGAGATCTACCACTAGGCTTTCACGATCTACTGCATTAGTGTCACCCTCCAAACCTCAGTGTTAACGAGCTGTCGTATCTCAGCGAGCCCGCCCTGGGCTGTCCTGCGAGATATCACGAGAGAGGAAAATCCGGGGCCAGGTTCTGTGGTTTCCCCTGACTGCCCAACTGCACTGTTGTAAAGAAATTCCAACAGCAGAGAATCACTGCTGTGTTTCTGGCCCCACTGGACAGAAAGGAAACCATGCACCACAGGGGTTCCCACTTTGCTCTTACTTGTTCCATACGCCTTTCTCCCACAGACATTATATGCGATTTTTCTAATATTTGTTCCCCTTATGGAAATAGAATTCTGTTTCCTTTCGTCTGTTAATGAGAAGGGCCTCTTTCTATTCAGGGGCACGCCTTGTTCATTAAGATAGTTAAGGGTCGGTGCTCAATAATCCACCCTTTCCTGTATTCCTTGTCTTTGCTCAGACCCTGAGATAGGGATTCGAGTGTCCATAGTTTATTTGGGAACCATATCGGCTTCCTAGGGCTGTCGCAACAAATTGCCACGGCCTGGGAGGCTTGTAACAAAAGAAATGAAGAAATTACTAAAAACAAGTTACCCGCTGGGTACCTGGGGCTCAACCCAGCTGTGCTTTCCTATCGCTTCTGGGGCATTGACCCTCCCACACTTCTGGCTTGGTTTGCCCTGTATCCGGCCCCATATGGTCCCAGAGCCAGAAAAAAGTCATCAGGACAAGAGTCTCGGCGCTCGTGCTCAGTAGCTCCCAACGCGTAGAGATGAGGGCTGACGGAAGGAGAGGGGGCCAGCTGTGTTGGCCACAAACCGCACACACACAGTCTATTTAGTGAAAAACAGAACGAAAATATGAGAAATCTGACCCACTTCAGTTGCACCCGAGGTCTTTAATCCTTAACTACCAACTCAAAATGCTAGACGTGGACTCTCACAAGGAAGCGCGAGGATTCGGACACAGTGAGGTCCTGCTACGCAAGCCGGCTGACCCCGCGCCTCGGGGGGCTTCCGCATGTCTGCTGGTACATGTGCTGCTTTTACCACATCACCCTCTTCCTTTTGGTTGAAAGCAACCAAAGCCCCAAGTCAAGAGTTGGGAATCGCATACCGATCCTCCCACCCCCTTATTTTACCCTCGTGCCAAGGCGCAGTCTGCATCTCCCTTCCAGGCGTATGAGACGGAAAACGGTCCAGGGCCCAGCCCATGTCATTTCAACAGCGGCCGGTCACCCTGCCAACAGGTCCAATCCGACTCTTGGCTCTTCCGCTGACAAACCCCAAGGTGCTGGAATGACAGTGCAACATGCTTCCTTCAAAAGTGATCAGCGCAGGGGTGCCTGGGTGGTTAAAGCCTCTGCCTTTGGCTCAGGTCATGATCTCAGGGTCCTGGGATCGAGCCCCGCATCAGGCTCTCTGCTCAGCAGGGAGCCTGCTTCCTCCTCTCCCTCTGCCTGCCTCTCTGCCTCCTTGTGATCTCTCTCTCTGTCAAATAAATAAATAAAATTAAAAAAAAGTGATCAGCGCAAGCATACTTGCTAGGGGAAGGCAACAAGAAGGAAGAGAGAGGAAAATCTGAGTATCTTGGGCACTTCCCCGGAGACACAGTTAGGGTATCTTGGCAATCGTTTGTTTTTAGCTCTGTTGTAATTCTCGGCAGCAAGTAGCTCTACTAAGAATGAAGGAGTAGTTAATAATTTGTAAACAGACTCATCGAGTAATGGTAAGAAATAGAAAGAAACCAGCTTGGGGGAGGGAAAGCAGAAGTTACCCCATTCATTGAGTCCCACCATAATTGCGCTGTCTAGCTGTCAGGCTTAAGGGAGGTCCGCCTGCTGACCAGCAGCCTGGGCCGGCTGCCACTCTCTGGTCCCGGGGCCATATGGGACCCTCGTCTTCTGGGGGAAGCCTTCCCAAGCAGGCACAGCCCAGAGGCATTGCTCTGTTCTCTGAATTCTGACACCTGTCACTTACAGGTTTATTGCACCCTACCCCGCACACAGCTCCAGCCACTGCTTTCCATCATACTGAACTCACACTGCTGGCTGCCTTCTACTGTCACTTTTTAAATATTCCCAGTGAGACTATGAACGTGAGGGTGGAGACCCGAGCTGTCTCCCCCACATGCCTTGAATCGAGTCCTGATTTCAATAAAGCTACTTAAGAACTCGTTGCTACTTTCGTTGAGATGGATTTCCTTCCTGAAGAAAAGACACGCATCAGCCCCCTGAGTGGGCACTTGTAGATCAAGATCATGAGCCTCAGGTCCTTCAGAGCTGAGGCCACGGAACAGAGACCCGCCTGTGATCAGAGTTGGGGGAGGGAGGGGATGGACCCTCTATAGTCTCAGAGTCATTGAGGGTCTGGAACCCTGCAGTGACTCAGTAAGAGTGATCGTGGTGATGGTGTTGGGAGCTGGACCATCCCTGTTGGAATTCAGTGTCTTCTTGCAAATGTTTATACCACTTCACTAGTCTCATTGGGACTTTACTGAGAGTAACTGCTTTGCCTTCTTGTTCTAGCCCTTCTTGCTATAATGAAGGTTCAGTAGAGAAATCCTGAATGATCCTCGTTAAAGCCACGGAAACAAGCTTGCAGGTGTGTGGGTGTGTGTGCATGAGTCTCTTCCATCAGGCAGTGCGTTAGTGAGGGGACAGTTCATTCACTCCTCCATCGAATATGTCCTAAGCCTTGACAATGGGTCAAGTATGGTACTGGACACTGTCTGGGGGGGGGGGTCAGCTCTCGTGGGTAGAAAGCGGAAATGAAATTAGCACATAAAGAACTACAATTCAGGGGCACCCGGGTGGCTCAGTCATTAAGCATCTGCCTTCAGCTCAGGTCATGATCCCAGAGTCGTGGGATCGAGCCCCACACCGGGCTCTCTGCTCGGCAGGAAGCCTGCTTCTCCTGCTACCATTCCCTCTGCTTGGGTTCCCTCTCTCGCTGTGTTTCTCTCTGTCAAATAAATAAAATCTTTAAAAAAAAGAACTACAATTCAGCAGAGCAACATGAGACATAAGACGTTCCAAGGAAGTTCTTGGAAGCACTGGGCCAGCGTGAAAGTCTGAAATATAAAGGCTCTGCGCTGACTCCCTCTCTCCCAGAACTTCCACCAGGAAGTGTAGAAACCAGAGAATCCTCGGGAACCAGTGAGTGTCCACTCGGGGTCCCTTAGTCCTCGCCTTCATCAGTTCCCATATGTGTGTCCCTGTGGGTTATATTCTAATACATCGTATTTGCTGATTTCTATGCCTTGTGTTATTGATCCCAGGGCGTGGTGGGTAGATATTGTGGGCATATCGTGTAAAAATCGCTGCACCGTGACAAGGAGAATTCCCTGAAGTGGCTGCAAACGTGCCGATGCTCGGATGGCCTTAGGTGATTTTCTCTTCCCCGGAGGGGAGAGTGGTGTGCAGGGACTCCGGTTCTGGCGGCCTGGAGACACGGGTTCAGGGCGAGGCTGGGTCCGGCCGGGAGAGCCAGCCACACGGCTCAGACCGTGGGCTCCCGGCTCAGACTCGGCCTCAGACCCTCACCAGCTTCGTGACGGGGTAAACCGCTCAGGCTCTCCGGCCTTGGTCTCCTTCCCCTTGGAGGTCGTTGGGGGGATTAAAGGAGCAAACACGGAGGGGGGGGAGGGCTGAGTAACGTGAGCTAGTCACCGTCCTGCCCCTCCTCCTCAAGACCACTCCGTCCTGATGGCTCCCAGCAGGACCCCACTCCTTCCACTGAAGACTGAAGACAGCCAGGCTCCCGACTTTGCGATTTTCCAGATAAAGGAAAGAATAGTGTCAAAAGGGTTCTGGGAAATTATTAACCAGCCCTCATTTTAAAACCAGCTTGGACTGGGGATGCCTGGGTGGCTCGGTTAGTTAAGCATCTAACTCTTGCTTTCGGCTCAGGTCACCATCTCAGAGTCATGGGATCGAGCTCAGAGTTGGGCTCTGGGCTCAGTGGGGAGTCTGCTTGTCCCTCTGCCCCCTTCCCCAACTCGCATTCTCTCTCACTCAAATAAATAAAAAATAAATAAAATCAGCTTGGACTCAGGTGGGCTGCTGCGGGATTCTCCCCTCTCTCCTGACCTGCCTAAAATCCCTCCTGCTGGGAGGAATCAGGACAGAATCGGTCACAGGGTCTCTTACATCGGGCAGTGTCTTAGTGAGGGGACAGTTTATTTACTCATCCATCGAATACGTAACATTGAGACCTTATGACACAAACTAAATTGTACAACTAAGTAATCCACAAGTGATTCAAGAAAAGATAAACTAGTTTCAAAAGCGTCTTGAATTAAATTTGTTCAGAGGTATAATATTATACTGTGTTACTTAATTTTTTTTTAAATTTTAACTTTTTTTGAGAGAGAGAGAGAACACGTGAGCACAAGTATGGAGGAGGTGGGGCAGAGGGAGAGGGAAAGAGAGACTGACTCTCAAGCAGATTCCATGCGGAGCACGGAGCCCCACATGGGACTCAATATCATGATACTGAGATTATGACCTCAGCCAAAATTAAGAGTCAGACATTTAACCAACTGAGCCATTCAGGCACCCCTAAAAATTGAAACTTTCAAATGAGAAAGTATGAAAGAATGCACAGAAGTAAAAAAGACACAAAAGAACAAATACTGCACGATTCCACTTAGGTAAGTACTTAATAGAGGTTATCAGGGGCCAGGGAGAGGAGAAATGGGAAGCTGTTGTTTAATGGTACAGAGTTTCTGTTTGGGGTGATGAAAAGTTCTGGAAATGGATAAAATGATCAATTTTATGTCATATACATTTTAATGCAATTTAAAAAATCAACTTTAAAAAGAATGTATAAGTCCAGTTGCAAATACAGCGTTGTTGAACCACCATGCCAATCTGTTCCCTAGAGTTGTGCAGTGCACAACCTGTACAATGTAGCCCTGTCCCCGACACTCTGTTTCCTGACAAAAAGACAGCAGTACCTGTATCTGTATATTATTTTTCTTTCAGGTAATGCACGAACATTCCCTCTCAGTTGATTTCTGTTTAAAAAAGGAAAGAAAGGCGGAGAAAAATTTCATCATTGCACCAAAAACACAAGAACTACATTCAGAGAGAGAGAATAGGTGTGAGGGGAAGCAAGTCAGGGAATCTTCAAGCAGAGGTGATGGCAAGAGGTGGTTGGGCACAGCAGGTTGTGTTGTGGAGGTGGAGTCAACCAGAAGTCCTCTGTTTCAATGTGGGATTTGAGAGAAAGGGAAGAATCAGAGATAACCCAAGCCCATGGGGGTGTCCCTCAGAGAGATGGGGCGCTGGAGATCAGGAGCGGCGTTTCGGCAGAATTTGCTCTGAGATGCGTTCGGACATCCAAATGGAAATGATGAGAAGGACGATGGACGTAAGAGTCTGGAGTTCATGAGAAAGGTCAGGGCAGAAGATGCACTTTGAGTCCAAGTTGAAGTTTCAAGAATGCATGAGAACCCTTGGGGAGTGCAGACGAGAACAGAGGACGGAGCAGACAAGAGAGACCCGGAGGGAGAACGCCAACGCCCAGAGATCTGGGAGAGGCTGGGAAGGGCAGACTCTGAGTGACGGAAATCGAGACAAATTCCCCGGGTATCGCACAGTAGACGATGGCAGTGAGTCTTATTTCCTCCCTCCCTTCCTCCCTCCCTTCCTTCCTCCCTTCCTTCCTTCCTTCCTTCCTTCCTCCCTCCCTCCCTCCCTCCCTCCCTTCCTTCTTTCTTTCTCTCTCTCTCTTTTTTGAAGTTTCATGTATTTAAGCAATCTTTACATCCACATGGGGCTCAAACTCACCTGTAATCAAGAATCATGTGCTTTTCCGACTGAGCCGGCCAGGCGCCCCCAGAATTCAGTATTTCAGGGACGGAGTGGTCCGCCGTGGCAAAGGGTGCCGAGAGACTCGAGGCCTTGGGCGGTGGGAGTGAAGTAGTTCTCCCTTCACTGTATTTCTGTCCTGCACCAAATACGAGGCGGTTCTCCGCTGAGCAGTGTGCCGTTGTGGAGACACCTACGGAGAGACCATTAACTGAGAGGGGAGGGCTGCAGGGAGCAGAGCAGGGAGGGACAGTCAATGGTGAAGGCCAGGTTTTGGGGCTTCGAGCTTGAAAGTGTGGGACACCTGTTAGGCATCCAAATCCCGATGCTATGTACACAGCCGGCGTTCAGGGGAGAGGTTCAGGCTGAAGATTAAATCTCACATCATCTTCTCCGTGAGCCTTTTGTTAAGATAGCCCACACAGATGCCTGAATTAAAACAAATCCTTTGTGCCCCAGTTTGGGATGCAGAAAATAACTCTAACTAAAAACCAAGAAGGATTAAAACAGAGAGACCAGCTTTCAGCGGAGGCAGGAGGCTCACAGGCTGGGTCATGAAGGGTAAGCAGGAGCATGCCGATGGAAGGGATGCCGGAGGGAAAGTGCGTGAACTGCCCTTGTCGAAAAGATGAGGAAGACACTAAAGCAGGATTGCCCCAGAAAAGTGGGGGCGGCCAGGCGCGCGGCATCCTGGCCGGTCACTCTCCCGAGCAGGCGCTCCCGTGCGATGCTGTCGCGGGGAGCCCTGCCTGCACAGTGGTTTTCCCGGGCTTGCATTCCGGACCGGCCGTCTCCTTCAGCCTCAGATGGTAATTCAATGTCTCTGCACCTCCACCCCCTCGTCTGTTAAAATGGACGCACACACCCCACTCCCTGGGGGTCCCACGCGGGGCGAAACGCTACGACTGCCTGGCCCCGAGTCCGCACTCCACAAAGGTGAGCTCTGGTCACGGGGGTTTGTCTCCCCGACTCTCCGACTCCGCGAGAGCCTTAGATCCACTCCCGCTTGCATCACGGCGCAGAGTACGGCGCCCGGCCCAAGGCAGCCGTCAGCAGGAGGCTGGTGCGCCCAACCACGGCCCCCTCCCACGCTGCTCCTGCACCTGCGCATCCTCCCCTCCCTCCCTCCTGCTGCCTGGGGTCCAGCCCCCACCTCCTCAAGGACTGCATTCCATTCCCGCTCTCCCTTCATCTTCAGCCTCTCCTTCCATTTCCCCGATGCACGATAATCCGCTCGGGGGTCCTCCACGTTGAAGGACAAAAACAAAAAGCCCTCCACTCCCGCACGCGCTGGGCCTCCAGCTGTCTCCCAGTCTCGACGCATCTGCTCTCGGCCAAACCTCTGTAAAGTCGTCTACGCTAGCTCTGGCTTCCCGCAGCTCCTCTGCTCCTCATCTCCCAGTCCACTGCGAAGCACTACAGTCCACTCTCCCTTTTCCAAAAGGGCTCGTTCTTTCTTTCCTTTTTTTTTAGCATCACTCAGGACCAGTTATTTCGCTAGGTCCAACTGAGGTTGTATAATTTCCATCTAATGTAACCCTTCTGCACACTCAAGACCCCCTAACCACGCCCTTTGCTGGAACACTAGACGCCTTCTCCTAGCTCTCCGCCCGCACCCCAGGCTGGCAGTCCTCAGTCTTACCAAGGACTCTCAGTGCCACTGGAGCTGCTCAAGAACGTGCCCTTGCACCCTGAATTCCACCCCGAGGCAACTCCTCCCCTCCGGGCTTCAGTCACTCCCTGGACACCTACGACTCCCAGCTCCAAGCTCCTCTTTGAACTACAGACCCACGTGGGGGCATCACAGTCACCACACAGCAGCAGGTCCAAAACTGAACTCTGTCTCCGTTCCCTCCCCACCCAGGTCTCCTCCGATGTTGCCTTTAGCATAAGCAGAAAACTGGGGGTCATCCTGGACTTTGTCCGGGAACCCTCACGTTTTACTGATTCTACCTCCTCAAATCAGATTGTCTATCAAATCCACCCACTCCCCTCCACTGTCCTTGCTGGGGGAAGGAGGCACTGTCCACAGGACTCCACTGGCACCCCGAGGTCGTGACCTGGGCCGAAGTTAAGAGTGGGCCCCCCGACCAGGCCACCCAGGCGCCCCATCTTTGCCAATTCTACTCTGTAACCTTTCATGGTAACAAACTGTGACCGTGAGCATAGGCGCTCTTCTGAGGTCTGTGACTCCTTCGAGCAAATTCTGAAGCTGAGAGTAGTCTTGGGGACCTCCAGCACATCCACGGGGGATCAAATGCTAAGAATCTTGATTACTGTCTTGGATGTAAAAGAAAGGAAAGAAATGGGAGTAATCTCAGTTTCTGGTAAGACTAGATCTGTATCCCCAACCCCTAGGCCATGCTGATGGCTGTCTTTGGGCCGGGGTGGGGGAGATGGAAGGAGTGGTTGGAGAGTAGGAGCTACTGGAAAGTGACCTCACATGCTGAGTATGAGAACTTTCGGGCTGAAAGACACCTTGGAGAGAGCGGCTCGTTCAAAGTCCCTCCCATGGCACAGAAGGCAAGGGAAGGAAGTCCGGGTCAGCGGGTCATGAGTTGACCCAGGTCATGAGACTAGGCTCAAGTACATCGAATGCTGGTTGAACATAAGGTGCCAGGCACCCGGCCAGGCTTGAAGGAAGCTGCCCCAGGGGCCCAAATCCCCCAGACAGTGCATCTTTTAGCCCCTTCCCCTTCCCAGGAATTAGATCTACCCCTACCCCCCCGACACACGTAAACCTCAGGATCAGAAACAATGTGCTCTAAGAGGACTGCAGAAGCATTTTTGCAACCTTTTTAGAAATTACATCCATTTGGAAGGGAGCCTCAAGTACTTTCCGAGAAAAGGTAATTCAGGAAAACTTTTTCAATAAAGGCTTCCCCCAGTGTTCTTCTGAGCAAGGAAGACAAGAGACAGAAATTAGTGTCTATGAAGGAGAAATGCCCAGGCATGTGCTAGACCCTTTGGCGTCAATGACAGCTGACGGAGGAACTCTTGGGAGGTAGACAGCAGCATTTAACAGATGGAAAATACTACTGCTGCTGATGCTAATGATTGGGAACTCAGGAAGATAAAGTGACCTCACTGCTAAGTAATAACAACACTGGAATTGAGCTCAGCTCCGTCGGACGGAGAGCACCAGGACTTTTCCTCCCAGGGAAAATTTCTTCAGCTCCAACTTGCAGGTAGACTCTGGTTAATAAATGCCGGGCCGCAGGAAGACCCGGCCAAGGCCTCAATAAGGAGAGCAAAGATTTCACTCTATCGGTCCTACCTCCTCTGCCCAAGGCTTCGCGAAGCGCGTGGCTTGCTATGAGATCAGTGTTTCTGTCTAGAATTACTCCCCGTGAATGTGGAAAAAGCAAGGCCGGTCCACCTACCTGGTGTAAGAGAGCCCGCAATTTCTCCTGCCCCTCTAACTTAATGTCCTCATCGGGAAAGAAGGCCACGGGGTCCCTCTCTGACGTGTTTAGTGTCAGCAGCGGGGGGGCATTGGGTAGCCGAGGCTCCCGCTGATACTGTACTCACAACAACAGCAGAGTCCCACCTGCGGAAACAGAGAGCCTCTAAACTATGGTGGCTTACTTATTCCCCGGTCCTAACAGTCCCAAGGGCCAGGGTGGTGACCCGAAGAGCACTGGCTTCCCTCCCAGGGCAAAACGGAGGCGGTGAGCACACTCACGGTGCAGCACGCGCACGCAAGAAGGGCAAGGAGCCCCATTCCGGGGCCAGAGCTCATCGTCCATGTCAGGAATGATCCAGAAGTTGGACCACAGTGTCTGCACACGTCCCAGGAC
>CM053611.1:105306003-105342066 GCA_028646535.1 Procyon lotor
GGGATGACCGCAGCGGCGCGTAGTCGGGTGCTGTTTGTGAAGCCGGGCGCGGGGCCGACCTGTCGCGGCTGCGGCGCCCAATTTGGGTAAGGCTGGCCCGGCTGCGGGGGCCCCCTGGCCTCGGCCGAGGCAGAGGCCGGATTGGACAGGGACCATCCCGGCTTGGCCGTCTCTGTTTACTTCCTAGCGCTTCCCCTCGGTACTGCTTTCTCCTTGGCTGTGTCCCCTCGCTCCACTCACTCCCCACACTACCTCTGCCGCGTGGCTTCCCTTTACGTATTGCAATCTCGAGCTGTTGATCGCCCCTCTTCTCTATTGATCGCCCCTCTTCTCTGTTCCCTTGAGAAATTTTGAGACTTCGTTTGTCCCTGGCGTTCCAGTCTCTGGGGTCCGCCGCCTTGTGCTTTTCTTTTATTCTGACAAGATGGTCACATCTGTTTTCGTCTAAGGGTAAACTGATGTTGACTGAGGTTCAACCCCCAGGACAAGGCAGCACCTGGTGGCAGAGACCACATAACTTTTATCAGGCACGAATAATAGTTTTCTCCCATTATGAAAACTCTCAATTTCCTATCAGTGCTTCATACCTAGGAATCATTTTTAAAATTCAGTGCCCTTTTAACCACAGTCTCCACATTAAAAAAAAAAAAAAATTAAGATTTTATTTTTAAGTAATTGGACACTGGCCTTGGGGCTGGAACTCACAACCCGGAGATAGAGTCGCAGGCTCCACCCACTCAGCTAGCCAGGCACCCCTAAATTCTTAATAATAGCCAGGACTTAAGACTTTTTAGGTGTTGGACCTTGTCCTGAGTACTTTACGGAGATTTTTTCCCCCTCCTCTTTTTGCATTAAAATATATATATATATATATAAATATATATATATAGTTTGGAGCATCATGCTTTGAAATAAAACATGGATATGCTAAAATATCTTTTAAAGCCTAGCTCATAATTGAATTCTCTTTTCCCACCCTATGCTCTTTACAATTTTGAGGAAAACTAATTTTATAGCCTTTGCTTCTAGCAAAACTAGTTTCTTTAATAATATTTTTGAAGCTCTTCCTGTGTTCCAGGCAGTGTCCTGAACTAAGTTTTTTCTTTATCTTTCTTAATTTTCAACACCTTCCTGTTCTACAGATGAAGAAAGTGAGTCACAGCACTCAAATGACTTGCCGGAGGTCTAGCAAGAAAATGGCAAAACCGAGAGGCCGGCGTCTTGTAGTATTTTCTAAAATAAGTAGCGCCCCAGATGAGGCCTCAGTGACTGCTGAAGTCCCTGCTGTGAGAGGGCAGGTTTGGGGCTCTTGGAGGGGGCAGTAAACGAGAGAGATCCCTGCCCTGTGGTTAGGTCACCATCGATAAATACGGTAAACCAGGGAAGCAGCTCCCTTAGTTTTGGTTGCTTTACTCTGCTGGTTATCTCTTCGCTTGTGGGCCCGAGTTAGATGTTACATTTTCACTACGCTGTTTGCACATTCAGCTCCATTCTCTTTTTGCCTTAATAACATACTAATAGGTTATTGCAAAAATGACTTTCAACTTCTCCGCTCTTCCGCCCCCTGGTGGAGGTGTTAGTTACTGACCAGGGAAAGTCCTGTCTTCCCCCCCCAACCCCCCCAAGACCTGGCCTCTGAACAGTTGAAGTTCAGTAAGGAACTATGTCAGAAAGTACCCTGTTTGCTTTTGTTTGCATGACCAAGATTAATGGCAAAACTTGACCAGGTATTTGAAGGAGAGATCTTAAAAAGGGGGGATTTGCAGGTAATGGCTGAGTGTCATACTTTGTTATTAGCATTTTGGATTTTAAAACCATTTATTTTACAGTTAGGGGTAAAAGCCCATACATACATGTAAAGGAAAAGTTCAGGTGGTATTAGGATATTATTAAAAGCTGACGATCCCCTATGTAATTACTCTACAGGGGTCAGAATTTGAAGGACTGGGATGTCAGCCTTTGAATTTTATTTCGTAGATGCGCGAGGGGAATGGGCAGGGTGTACATGCGTATCCTAATGACCACGGACTCCTGGGAGCAGCTCTGGTGCTTCGTGGTGTTGAGACAAATGAGAGTGGGCAAAGACCATCAGGAGTCTAGACAGGTTTCAGGAAGCCTAAAGGAACAGGGTACAGCAGAGGAAATGGAGGGTTTTGGGTCCATTTGACTGGTGAGTTAGAGAACAGCCAGCCCAGCACTCACAATGGAGTCTCTATTGGTTGTTGGGCTAATTTTGTTGTTTATAGCAAAGAATATATATGAGGATGAGAAAACATTGCAGATTGTAGGGGATGGGTACCAGCCCCTCTCTGGCGAGGTGCCTGTACCCACTGGGGAGAGGATACTATCGGTCCCCGTCTCCTCCTCATCCCTGTGACACGGTGGCCTTACAGGAATCGAGTGATGGTTTATTCGTAAAGGTCATATATAAATTTTGAGTGTTAACACATCTATATTAATTACATTTTGAACTTTTAAATGGTATTCTAGCTTAGTATATGGTTGGGGGTAATTAACTGTTCAGTCTTGGGAAATTTATTTCTATCAACTGTCTGTAGCCTAAAGAAGAGCACTCGTGCTGTGATTCTAGTGCCTTATTAACAGTCTTATCTAAAGATGAACTTCTTTACTGGATCGTCTTTAAGAGAATTTTAAGTATTTAAAATGTTTTGCCTGTAGCAAGACTGTAATTGTAATTTGCATAGAATAAATTAAGCACTTACTGATTATGTATACAGCATTTAAGATTTTAGATTTTAAAAAGTGTTTTATTTTAATTTTTTTTCAAATGGAGCTGGTTTAGCATTGTTCAGGAAGAATGCCAGGGTTCTTAGAAGACCTGCACTACCTCCTTCTGTAATCCTTCCTTGCAGTATGTACACTGAGAGCCTAATAACACTGCTGTAAAATTCTCGTGAAGGCAGTGCCCACTGGTATCAGGAATAGGTTTGGTGTTTTGTTTTTTATCTTGTTTCATGCGAGAGTGAATTTGTTAAAATCTTTGCAAAAATCTTTAAAAATTCTTTGTAAATTCTTGGGGAACCTGGGTGGTGCAGTCAGTTGAGCCATCGGACTTTTGGTTTCATCTCAGGGTTGTGGGATCAAGCTCCTCATCAGGCTTCATGCTTGCTTGGGATTCTCTCTTCCTCTCCCTCTGCACTTCCTGCCTGTGCGCCTTCTCTCTCTCAGATAAATAAGTCTTTAAAAAAAATTCTTTGGGGGGCACCTGGGTGGCTCAGTGGGTTAAAGCCTCTGCCTTCGGCTCAGGTCATGATCTCAGGGTCCTGGGATCGAGCCCCGCATTGGGCTCTCTGCTCAGCAGGGAGCCTGCCTCCCCCTCTCTCTCTGCCTGCCTCTCTGCCTACTTGTGATCTCTCTCTCTGTCAAATAAACAAATCTTTTAAAAAAAAAAAAAAATTCTTTGTAAGTTCTTACATCTTGTTCTAGAAAAAGCATGTTTCTTTTCTTTCTACTTTTAACTTAGGTTCGAAAATATGGCCAAAAGAATTGCTGAGAAGGAATTGACAGATAGGAATTGGGATCAAGAAGACGAAGCAGAAGAGGTAAGATCTTTCCCCAAGAGTGATTTCCTTCCGCTTCTAAATTTGAATTCATTTTGAGATTCCTCAGGAAGATTTTGCAGTAAAATTAAAAGGTCTTTTAAGGAACAGCCTGAACAGAAAATAGTTTGATTTCTTATGACCTGTTAGTTCAGAAATTAATTAATTACATTTGGGTGTCTTTTTCTACTAGTGCCTATTCCTGAAATATTCTACTTCTTTGTAGAAGCACCTTTCTGAATGTCATGTACTTCGTCTGAGTCAAGACTGAAGAGTGAGTGAGCGATCTAGTCGTGAACTCGGCAAGATGCCAGTGCTCACACTTGAGAAGTGGTTCCCCACCACGTGCATCTCAGTCTGCCACACCCATAACTTGAGATTTCAGATCCAGGTCGCCTCCCGAATGCCTCTTGGAGGCCTGTCTTATTTCATGGTCACGGGGATCTGGATCTGAGACCTCCCCCTCCCCCAAATCGCGTTAATTGGAATGGAATTTAGAGTGGCCTAGTTTCTTTCCTAACAAAATAAAAGTGGTCTTCCCTGAGGAAATGTTTTAATTTTTCTCTTCCAAAGAATAGAACACAGCTGCATTTTTCGTGCCTCATCAGCAGTTTGATGCTCCCTGGCCAATTCGCTAAGGAAATCTGTAACCAAGTTAGCCTTTTTGAGTTAATAGACTGGTGCTAAGTTTAAGGAAGAAAAAAAAGAAGAAATCTGCAAAAGTGTGTGTTCCAAGCTTATTCTTAAACTATCTTCCTTCTTTCTGAATCTCTTGTAGTATGAACATTTTTTCCTTTACAAATATACATTATAGTGTGTTTAGGGAAACCAAAATCACAAATATATGAATATTTTGACAAGGTTTTTAACATTTCTAACTGACTTGGTGCTTTTTAGCCAACCCTTTGGTACCTTTTTCCAGGTCTTATGCACAGTGTTACATTTTGTGCCTAGTACAGTTTATGATTACTAATGCTTTGCTTTGACATTAACATATTTCAGGAATGAAAACGAGTCTGAAAGGATCTTACGTTGAATTCAGGACAGGTATAGCCAGATGGTCCCTTCTCTTTAGGGTAGAGATCTCTTTAAGTTTAACGTGGTTTGGAATAACTACAGAGACAGCTTCTTACAAGAAGTATTTTACACCAGCCCCACAGGGTAAAAGAAGGGTTGAAATACAGCCAAAGATCTTCAGCAAATTCCTGATTATGGGCATAATTCCTTTAGCCTCTGGGCAGAGCATAGCTGCAACAGGGTCCCTTCAAGACACACGCATGTCACTGGTCTCTGAGATGACAGGCAAGGTTTCTCTTAAAAATCAAGTGCATGTTGGGGCGCCTGGGTGGCTCAGTGAGTTGAGCCTCTGCCTTTGGCTCAGGTCATGATCCCAGGGTGTTGGGATCGAGCCCTGCATCGGGCTCCCTGCTCAGCGAGGAGCCTGCTTCCCCCTCTCTCTCTGCCTCTCTGCTGATTTGTGATCTCTCTCTGTCAAATGAATAAAAAAAAATCTTAAAAAAAAAAAATCAAGTGCATGTTGATTAAAAACAAACTGTTTTTGAAACCCACAGTAGTAAGATCCTAGATTTGGGCATCCGGGTTTGAGAAGTGGCTCTTACCAACTGTTAAATGACCTTTAAGGTACCTTGTGGCCTTTGAAGAATAGATTTTGCTTCTTAAAACTGGATTTTTATTCTAAGTTTTATTGTTATCTTTGAATATATTTGAAATTTGAAGAGCTGGTCCTGAATAGTTTTCTACCCAACTTCTTCTTTTTTTTTTTTTTTTAACATTCTATTTACTTACTTTTAGGTTGGTGGTGCAGAGGGGGAAACAATATCAAGTTGACTCCACGTTGATCTTGGAGCCCAACACTGGGCTTGATCTCACAACCCTGAGATCATGACCCAAATCGAAATCAAGAGTCGGCCACTTAACTGACTGAGCCACCCGGGCGCCCCCCCCGCCAGACTTTTGACGGTCTTAGTCTTGTCAGAACTTTTCCGTGTGCCCTCCTCCGGATTGTGATTCAAAGCCTGGGTTTGTGTAGATCTGGAAGATTTCAGACTCACCTAAGTAGCTCTGGGGTTCACAAGATAGATAGTAGACGTAAACTTTATAGTAGTGTGCCCTGTCCGTGACTCGTTACCGGTATTACCCGTACTTTAGAACCAGCAGGTATCAAGATAAGTTTGGTCAGGCTTTTTTGTTTGGCATTTCTTGTCCTTCTGGGCCCCATCTTACTGCTGTTTAATTTGTGTGCCTGCAGGTGGGAACATTCTCAGTGGCCAGTGAGGAAGTCTTGAAGAATAGAGCCATAAAGAAAGCAAAGCGTAGAAATGTTGGATTTGAAGTGAGTGTTTTCTTACCGCTTTTGGTATTAAACACTAATTTGATTTCTAATTGCAGAGCATTTCTACCTCTGGAAGCATTCAGATCGATAGATGCTTTTTAAAATGCTTACTCGTGAAAAATCCTTGAGGTGGACCATGGGAGGTAAAAATAAGTATGAGATGTGCACCTTATGCAGCTGTGAAATACAGTGTAGATCTAGACAAATTCGAGCTGAGGGGCAATAAGAAGAGGGGTGGGTGGCAGGTGGAATGAAGGCGGGAAATGCAGGGTGTTCCCCAGTCCCTCTGCACCCTGCCATTGGGGGCGGGGGGGGGGGAGTCCTTTAGCTGTAAGGCAGGCATTTCACGTGTGGATTTTCTTCCTAATATAGTGTGTTACAGTGTTTCCTTCCTGTGTTCACGAGGGTTGAAAGATGAGTTGTAACTCACGAAGTCTCGGGGTTCGCATTCAGCTCTCACTTCACATTTAATATGGCTTCCCCAGTACAGTCCTCAGCCCTCAAACACGCCAGACGCCTGCTCGCTGACTCGGTGGCCGTCTGCTGTCCCGCCCGAGGGGCTGGTGTGCACGCCCCGGGCAGCAGCTGGGGGGAGCCCGCTCAGCCGCGCCTCTGCGGTGGCCCTGCCGGTTTCCTCTGGTCAATTTCGTTCTCAAAGCCTGGTGACGAGTGGATGTAGGTGTTGAGCCTGGTGAAGTCACGGGGCTCGCTCCTGAAGGCAGAGCTGGGGAAGGGCAACTTAAGCAGGGAGGAAGGGAGGGTTTCCTTGGGGAAATGTATTTTCAGGGCCTGGGGTACATCCCAGTGAGGTTCTGAAGGAGACCACGACGGATATGGGCGCTTAACCTGGTGGGGGAGGGGGCTGGCAGCCCGATGCCGCTCTGGGAGTCGGAAATGAATGTGGATAGTTGAGATCCACACAGTCATTTCAGCCATAACTTTTGTAACTTGTGTGATGAGACATTAAAGTCGATGTCACCCGCTGCGATGCTGAAATGTGCCTTTTCCCATAGAGTTGACTGTTGAACCACAAGGGTTTGAATTGCCGGGTCCATTTATACGCGGGGGTGGGGGTGGTTAATGGGGGGGGCGTCGGCGCCCCGACCCCCCCATTATTCAGGGGTCGCCTGTTGTGCCCTTGTCCGTTCATCCCAGCAGACCTGAGCGCTGGAAGGATATGGGGCAAAAGCAGGAGGAAGTAGAATGCCCCTGCCTCGTGGCACTTCCGTCCTGATGAGGAAGGAGACACGCGGAGCTCGGGGTTTTGTTTTTCTCTAAGTGCCGTGGAGAAGAATAAGTGAGGGGCACTGGCGGGCCCGGGGACGGGTCTGTTCCGTGGGGCCCAAATGGACAGTTTCTTATTCACCTCTGTCCTTTTTCTGAGTGACTCCTGTTCCTTTTTTTTTTCTTTCTCTTTTTTTAAATCGGTGGTTCTTGAATTTTTGTGATGATTCTAGAGCCAATTTGCTGCTAATAGTTTCTAAAATCACTGTAACCAGCCTGCGGCTTCTGAATCTCACGCAGAGTAGTGGCCTTGAGGAGCCACTACGCAGCTTTCCCCTTTGTCCGGGGGGTTCGGCTGTCACACGGTAGCTGTGGGTTTGCTGTATCTGGGGTGTTGAATTATCAAAAACCAGCGTCCGGGCCTAAGCTGTACTTATTACACGCATTAAAATTCATACAAGTTAAGATTTTTGCCTTTTTTGCTTAATTTTTTTGCCATAATTGTATCCGTGGTCAGTAGCCATCTGAAATTCCTGTGGATGTGATTGAAACCTTTGTGTTTTTTGAAAATTGCAATATTATTAGGCTAATCAACCCATTCAGAAAATGAAGGGTTTCTAGCTGAAGTAATATTTTTGTGAGCTCATGATTATAGTTCATTTGGGTGAAAACATAAGGTTTGTGCACTCGCTCGGATGTTCGGAAGCATGTATTCTGTGATGTGTCTCCAAGAATATTTCCTTGAGCCTCCCTTGAATCTTGGATCCAGAAGCAGGTCATGCCCCCCGTGGTGTAACCACTAGTTTTGAATGGGGGGGGGGTAACTTCAGCAGAGCAGTGTAAACTGAGGAGCACTCCTCCGAGAGTTTGCACGGCAGAGAGCAGCTTTAGAAGCTCATAAGGAGTGCGGATATTTCCAGAGCATCGTGGGTTGGAGACGTGAGGGAGCCAGCGGCAGTGGGGAAGGTCTACTAGAAGGACCTTGCCGACGGAAGTAGCGAGAAAAAGGAGACTAAAAATGCTGCCTGTGGACTTCCCAACCAAGGGAAGGTCTAGATTCGAGAGTCAACTGCTCACGTTTCTAGAATCTAAAGCTACAGGATCGCTTTAGGAAGTCACGGGAGAACGGGTAAGATAGTTTCGTCAGTCAGCGTGACTTGGTATTTCTCCAGCTCCCTTAGGCTAGGGGTCTTCGATGGAGTGGTACAAGAAAAATGCTTCATTTGGGGTTTAGTCATTGTAGAATGTTTTTAGTTATAATTCTGGGGCTGTGTACACAAATTGATCGCATTAGTCTTTTTTGCCTGCTATATCTTAAATATATTTTTAAAAACAAGTTTCGCTGTAAGTCCCCATCTTCATGGCTGTGTCAGGAAGGCAGCTTTGGACGGCAGAGCTGTCACTTTGAGTGAAGTCAGGTCTCAGGTCCTTGTCTCTGCGCCTGCTGCTCTTTTCCCTCGGTGGTTGCCCCGTGAGGGTTCTGGGGCCCCGTCAGTTCTCAGCTGACACGGGCCTGTCACGCATTTGCTTATTTAGTTAGGAAACATGGAGTCCTCTAACGTGCTCTTTCTTTATCTTTCAGTCCGATAGTGGAGGGGCCTTTAAAGGTTTTAAAGGTTTGGTGGTTCCTTCTGGAGGAGGAGGGTTTTCTGGATTTGGCAGTGGTGCTGGAGGGAAGCCTCTGGAAGGGTTGTCGAACGGAAGCGGCATCAGCGGCGCCCCTCCCTTCCCCGGCACCAGAGCAGCTGCAGAGAGCAAGGTGGCCTTCGGTGAGTAGGTTGTCCTCCCCCCGCTCCCATCTGTGTAAAGACAGTCGGAAAAATAACTTTGCAGCGATGTTCTCCTTGTACTTTTTCCTGGGTCCTGGGACTACACGAGCAGAAACCGCATCCTCGTGGAAGGGGTGGGAGTTAGGGAGATGTTGGCTCTTTGCCGAGTGAGCAGAGCACAGGCTTTCGAGACAAACTAGACCCACGTTCTATTCTCAGCTCTGCTCGTAGTCACTGGCTCTGCGACCCTGGTCAGTTCCTTAGCTTCTGAGCCTCCAGATCTTCGACTGTGAAATGAGAATGACCCTCAGAACTGACCTGTGGGGTCAGAGGAGAAGAGGAAGCTCTTCGTGGACCCTCTGTAAAGACCTGCCTTCCCGTGTGCTCATCCGTCCTCTGTACCAAGGACTTGCCGTGTGGTCCACGCCCCCGGGGGACTTACGGGTCCTCCCCTCTAGATTTATTTCACCCGGGATGTGGCAACTGCGTGATCCTGTTTTGAGAGAATTGGTCCAGAACTCTTGAGATTAGCAACAGAGAATGGAATCATGGGCTCCAGTCTTCAGTTTTCAGAAGCGATCCTGGCTGGTTGGATTGTACTTTGCTAGTTATTTTAAATGTATACTATTTTCTTTTAATGAGGCAGAATGTGTAGTGTGACTAAGCTGGCACTTCCTGTTAAGGTTTTAACTGCATTAATGTATGTTCGTCCCTCCAGCCTTGGGGATTGAGTCTTATACTAACTATTGTGATAGTTCTGGGGGAAGCTGGCCTCCTTTCCAAAGAAAAGATTATTTTAAACTGTAGAAGCTTAAGGCAAGCACATCATAGACCGTGTTCTTGTATAAAGTTTGATTTGGGGGGGGGGGTCACCGGTTCCTAAACATTAGATGTGCACATGCTTCCTGAACTGTCACAAAAACACAGAATACAATAAAAGCAGGAAATGTGAAGACAGAGCCGCATAAAAATCCAGGTCATGTAATCAACTCAGCTTCTCGGTAAACTCTTCAAAATTCACTTCCCTACAGGATCTGTTGCTGCAAATGGTCCTACCTCCTTGGTCGATAGAAAGGTTTTAACCCCCAAAACGAATGGCGACAGCCAGCAGCCCTGCTCGTCCGGCCTCGCGCCCAGCGCCGCCCGGCCCCGGAGCGCCTACCACAGGCAGCTGGCCGCCTTGAACTGCTCCGTGCGCGACTGGATCGCCAAGCACGTGGACACCAACCCCCTGTGCGACCTCACGCCCATCTTTAAGGACTACGAGAAGTACCTCGCGGGGATCGAACAGCAGCATGGGAGCAGTGGCGGCAGGAGTTCCGAAGGTGAAACTACTAAAGTGCCCCTCACGGCCCAGCCCCCTTCCCTGTTCGGGGCAACGAAACTGCAGCAGGACCCGGCCTTTCCGTTCGCCGGCAGCAGGGCCGACGACGGCGCCGAGAAGACGACGGAGCCGCCCGCGGGCGCCTCGTTCAACTTCGGCAAGAAGATCGACGGTTCGGTCTTGGGCTCCTTAAACTCCAGCCCCTTGACTGGGTTTTCGTTTTCTTCTGGAAACTCCGGCTTATTTGGCAAAGATCTGACCCAGAGTAAGCCACCGTCTTCACCTTTTTCTGCGAAAACGTTGGAGGCCCAGGCCGAAGGCGGCAGTAGTGACTGCAAAGGTAACAGGAAAGTTTACCCCCCGGGGGCTGTCTCGGGGCCCCGTTTCGGGTTCGGCGGCACGAGCGGGGCTCTGTGGCTCAGGTGGACGGGGACCCACGGTGGGACTCGGACGCCGTCGGGTCTGTCAAGCGGAGGAAGAGCCGTTTGCAGGGCTGCTGTAAGGGTGGAGGCCTACATAGGAGTGAGGACTCTACCAGTATCTGGCACAGCGACGTGGAAGAGTATTAAATGCATGGTTCTGCGCATCAGAAACTGAAGCGAATTAGCGGTGCTTGGGGGTTGGTCGTCAGCGTCTGGCGTGGCTTGTGTTTGGGAGTTTAGTCGCAGGTCAGGTCTGCCGGCGGAGTAGTCCCCTGCCGTGACTAATAAGGAGACTGCGCAGCCTGGGAACAAACGGGCGGGTCCCCTCCGTGTGTCTGGACTGCAGCCACCTTTCCAGAAGCGTCCGCCGTGGGTGGCATCAGTGCCCCAGACTGTGCCAGAGCCACAGGCCCCTCATTCCCGACGCTTAGCTCTTTGGAAGGAGCGGCTGCCAGCCGGGTCCCGCCTCATCCCGTGGTGGTCGTGAACGCATTGTGTGAAGTCACTTGTTTGTGAGCCGTTAGTACATCTCGTAGGAAGTGTTCACTTCCTGATCCTTGAGAACGAAAGAGACCGTTTTCTCCCGGGGGTGGACCTGCCCGTCCTCGAGCCCGTCCTCAGGCAGGGGCCCTCCAGACCAGGGCGTAGACTGAAGGTCTCCCCTTTTATTTCTCTGCCCTAAATATGACGGGGAGTGCTTCTGCTCCCCGGGCGGTCCCAGGGACGGCAGGGCTGCCTGTGCGCGGGACATGAGTGAGGCTCGGTCCCCACACGGTGCCTGATGGCACAGCCCTCCCCTGCCTGCTCTTCTGGTGGCCGGAGAGACCGTGGACTTGTTCGAGTCTCCAGTCTCGCTGCCTGGCCCGCCCTGCAGAGCCTCGCCCACGGCTGCCTTCTTGGGAGTTCCAGTCTCCTCCCTTTGACTTGTTTGAGCGTCAGAATTGTTTTTCTGAGAGTTGCTGTTAGATTCAGTGTGTGTCCTGAGACCGTCTTCGGAGGCTCGCTGTTTGCATGGGGGTGTCGTAGATCTGCCCTGGGGCCGGGGCCCGAGACTCTAGACGCGGGCCCCAGAGATACAGCCGCTCACGCTTTGGGGCAGTTTCTCATGAGAGAAACTCGCCTGCCCCATTGTAACTGGCTTTATCGTCCTCCTCCTCTTGGGCCATCGCCGACACTGATTGTTCCTTCGAGGGACGCACGCGGTGTCCCAGGAGCGTCTGGGGATGGAGCTGTGAGAAGCCTGTCGGGGATTTTCCTTTTCCAGGGGGGTGATCTGGAGTCTGTGTTTGTTTTTCTGTAAAAATTCCTGCACTGAGTCATAAGCACGGGCAGTTTTTCCCAAGGCTTTCTCCAAATTAACATCTAGAAGAGGGAAGCATGCTTGCATTAAAAATTATCTGAATTTTTCACAAAATAATGAAATCCTGGAGCCCCCCCGCCCCAGTTAGATGTGTGCTTTCGATTTCTGCATCAGCTTACAAGGAATTTGAAGGTTGAGGTGTTGGGGGGTGGGTGACTTCTTTTGTGACATTTTTAAGCTCTTGATTTGAATTTCACTGAGTTAGTGTTATTTTTCTAAAAGGCGGAGACGAAGAAGAGAATGATGAGCCGCCCAAAGTAGTAGTTACTGAAGTAAAAGAAGAAGATGCTTTTTACTCCAAAAAGTAAGTACGAGTCCCAGGAGCCCATGTGCTGAGCGAGTTTTCGAAGATGTGGAAGGCGGCCTCTGGGGTGACCTCATCCCCATGGGATTTGCTGAGCATCCATCCTGGGGTCAGGCTGGGCCTGCTCTTGGAATGGGAACAAGGGAGAATTCTTGACCTGTTTGTCGGAAAACAAACAGATTCTAGAAATTTCCTGCTGGGCATTACCTACTATTTAGTAGTATTTTCGTTCTTGCTTCTGAAGTGCTTTAGGGACAGGCTTGTCTGTCCCACCCGTCTCCTCCCCCCCACCCCCCTTCCTGCACAAAGACAGTCAGCCGGTCACCGACGTCCCCTTGGTTGTACTTCTGCTCTTTGTCAGGAGGGCTCCTCCCCCCGGAGACCTGGTCGGCCCTTGTGGATCCTTCAGCCAAAAAGTTCTACATCGTGTCCAGCCCTGTACTTCTTCCCCAGTGATGAGAGCAGTTTTGGTTTTTTGTTCACTTTTGTTTTTATAGGAGAGCTGGTGCTTTCAGAAGAAAGCTGAGGACAAGTCCTGAGTCATTTCATCCCGATGAAATGAAATGAGTACTTTTTAACAAACATATTTACAGAAAAGTCACTTGTGCCATTTTAGAACCTTCGCTGGATGTGTTTTTTTTTTTTTTTAAATACAGAAATTTCGGACAGAGTCAGCAGTGTTTAACAGTCACCATATCCTGTGGAATTCTCAAGTGTTGTTATTTCTGAGAACCTTTAAGAATCCCACAGTTCCTTTGGCTTGTGTTTTAAATGTAATTACGCAGATGACCTGTGCAGGAGTGATTTCTTTCCTAATTGGAATGAATCAGACGAGCGGGCAGCGGTGTGATTTGCGTGTTCATGACCCGAGGAGCCGTGGGACACAGCAGGCTGGGGGGCGTTGGACTACGTTACCGTCAGGCTTTGCTTAACAGCGTTTTCTGGGGTGCCTGCGGGGCTCAGTGGAGCATCTACCTTTGGCTCAGGTCATGACCCTGGGGTCCTGATTGTGCCCGGCATCGGGCTCCTTGCTCAGTGCGGAGTCTGCTTCTCCCTCTCCCTCTCCCCTGCTTGTGCGCACTCGCTCGCTCTCAAATGAATTAAAAAAAAAAAAAAATGATTTCCAAAATTTCAGCATTTTGGTAGATCAAAAATTGAAGGAGTCCTGAAGAAAATTCAAAAATAAATAGGAAAAAGGGGAGGAGGGATGGAGGCAGAGGGTCCTGCATTTGTTCCTGTGCCCGGAAGGACCCGATCGACCTCTGGAGCTCGGCCAGAGGAGCGCATCAGACGTGTGGGGCATTTGCTGTGGTTGGTACCGAATTGAGAATAAGCTTCAGAAGGTGTTTTTTCCAAGTTGCATGTGACCCACTATTTTAATAATTGGGAAAAATAGGGGAGGGCTCTAAGACACCTGACATGATTTTCTTATTTGGGTTTGTACCCAGGCCCAGTCGGGAGTCCAGGGCCTTTCGGCACAGGTGCGAACAGTGGTTGGGATGAGACTTCTCTGCCGAGCATCTTGTGGCCTCGCTGTGTTTCTCCGCAGGTGTAAGCTGTTTTACAAGAAAGACAGTGAGTTTAAAGAGAAAGGTGTGGGTACTTTGCACTTAAAGCCGACGGCCAATCAGAAGACGCAGCTGTTAGTGCGGGCAGACACCAATTTAGGTGAGTGGCCCGCGTTTCCGGGGGTGCACCAGCCCTCGGCCCTGCAGGTTCCAGCCGGGGAGGTTTTCAAGTGTAGCGCTGCGTTGTGAGGGGTCAGAAGAGCCGTCATTCCGATCAGATGCCTCCTGTAGGTACTGAGTCCTTATGGGCTGAATTGAGTAACAGCCTTGTAGGAAGACGCAGATGTGTTAAAGGAAGTAATAACCAAGGTGGTTTTCATTTTACTTTGCGTTAGAAGCGTGACTAGGAAGCCACAGGTGACTCGGACGTTAGTAACCATAGAAGGGGAACTGACCGTCTGGAGGGTTCTGCTCTGTGCAGGAAATGACACATTGCCGGCTCCGCTCCGCCGCACCCCAGCCTCCTCCCCAGAATGGGGGGGCGGGGGGGCTGGTCCATGAGGAAGCAGTGGGCACCCTAGGCCGGGCCGGGTTGCAGAAACTTCTGGGCGGCTTTTTCTTTCCTGTGGGCATGACCCGTGGGTGACGCGTCACGGTCGTAGAGCTCTTAGCCCGAGGGCCACAGAGCTTTCTTGGCTAACGGTTCTGCTTTTGGCGGAGTGACCTTGTGGGGCCTCCGGGTCGGGCCCGTGCGGCCTCCCTCCAGTGTGAGCCCGGGCACCTCTCGGGGGGCCGGCGGGAGGGAGGCCACGGCTCCGCGGTGGGGCCTCGTGGGCCTGCCTGCGGGACCCCGTGCTGGCGCCCGCGTCAGGGAAGCCGGGCCCTTCTCCCCAACCTTCCCCACGGCGCCCAGTTTTCGGTCCGTTTGGTCCCAGAGGGCTGCTGCGTCTCCTGTGTCGCGCGCTAAGGCTGTGGTCTGTGATTGTCCTGTCCTTTCTCCTGTGTTGACATGCAGGCAACATACTGCTGAATGTTCTCATCCCACCCAACATGCCGTGTTCCCGGACGGGGAGGAACAACGTCCTGATCGTCTGTGTCCCCAACCCGCCCATCGATGAGAAGAACGCCACCGGCCCGGTCACCATGTTAATCCGGGTCAAAACAGGCGAGGATGCGGATGAGTTGCACAAAATTTTACTGGAGAAAAAGGATGCGTGAGCACACTTGGGCTGAGGGGTCGCCGCACGTTGCTGCCCCCACCACCCCTTAGACTCAGTCTTTCTTCTCTTCTTACTTTGACATTCTAAGAACTTAGAGGTAACTTAAAAGTTTGTGAGGAAGATTAATATGGCCAATAAAACCTTTAAATGTTAAGTGTCAAGAACCTACATTCTCCCTTCTTAAGAACTGTCTAATGTGTAAAATACATTTGAACGAAATTTTTTTGGAAGATTTTTAATGTTCGTTTATTAAACTGACCACAAGTGGTTTCTTAATAGGCTGAAATCAGGGTATCGATTAGACTTCCAAAGGCTGTCCTGATCCACGGGTCTTGGGGTCTGTCGCCACCGCTGGCGAGGCTCGCCGGCAGCCCCGTGTCCGAGAGGAAGCTTACCGGTAGCTTCTCTGCGGAGAACAGCGCTCTTCCCAAACGAATCATGCTGCCACACTCTGGCCGAGGTGTTTTTCCTTCGCTTTCTCGTATCGCTGTGTTGCAGCTGAACCAGGAGTCCCGGACGGCCCCCCCTCGGCATTAGAGGCTTTAGCTCTTTCTTTGCAGACGTTGGCCTTTTAACCCTGTGGGCTGCTTTACCTGCTTGAGGAACTGCTTTTCCGTTTGAAAAGGAAACAGGTAGCTTGTTCTCTGGTTTTGTAGTTTCATTCTTGAGGTGCTCTTATTTCTCTTTTCCCCTGCGGACAAAGACCGTAGAGGGGCATCGCCAGGAATGAGGTTTAAAAGCACAAATTTGGTAGCTTAGAGTTTCTAGTAAACCACTGGCAACAAACCCTTGCAGAAACGAAAGTTAGGTCAAAGGTAGAGCATAGTACAGAGGAAAGAAGACGTCTCAGCTCTTTGTACCACGGAGAACCCTAGGGGTCGAGGAGCTACTTACTGCTTACGGTCCTAGGAGCTCGCACTGAACACGAGCCATGTGAATTAGCCAGGAAACAGGCAATAAGGTAATGGAGTTGAAAGTGTGTCAGTGTTGCCTTTAACTTTAGACAGAAGCATATTCTACATTTGGTACCTGAAGTTTCCACTTTTTTTTTTTACAAGTGAGATGCTCAATCTGTCCATTTGGAAGGGAGCGGTGGTTATGCGCAGGCAGAGCTGTGCCCCTTCCCCGCAGCTGTCCGGTACCGGATCCTAGCGTTCTTGGAAGATTCTGGGCACATGAATTAGATACAGATTTTCACGTTTAAACATCCACTTTCATTCCTCGTTAATCATTCAATTCTGGTACCGTATGATCTTGTTTCAGGGCTCAGGGTCCGTGCCTGAGGGCTCACACTGGTATGTTCTGATCTTGAGTATGTAATGTCTTCTGACTTAGAAAACTCTAGAAAATAATTGTAGCGAGTACAGCTGCTTTTTATAAAAGAAACTGTAATTTTTAGAGATTTATAAAGGGGGCAGGGAAACCATTTTATGATCCAGTATGTTAACGCAGATGCTTGAGGTGTGGCCGTCGGCCAGCAGCTGATCATGAGATTCTTGGACTTCCGTTTCCTGATGCCAGTGAGGGACCCTGGTCTCGTGTGTGACTGTGGATAGACGCAGCGAGGGGTGCGTACGCTTGTGGGCTGCGCTCAGGCTCTCATGTTGGGACAGCCAGGGAGGGAGTGGCAGTTACTTGGGCATTTTCTTTGTGGAATCGAGAATACTCCTGAGTGTTACAGGTGATTTCTAGCACATGGGGGTCGATAGTGTTAGAGAGGCCGTGGGCCACCCGGCCGTGAGGGAGGTCATCCGGCCGCCAGGAGAATGAGCAAATGCAGGGCACAGATTTCTGTCCTGTGTGGCCCACCCGTGGTCCCCAGGAGCCGCGAGGCCACTCGGGCACTTTTGGGGGTTGCCGTGCTGGCCTCTGCGTGGCCAGTGGGACACTTGCCAAATGTGGCCCGACAGCATCAGGATTGGGTCCCCTTTCACCCCCCGCCCCCAGAAAAAGAGTTCATAATCTTTTTTGCATTAGTGGGTATGTGTGGCTTTCTCTTCTCCTGACATTCCCAGCAAATCGTTGCTGCTAAGACTCACTGTTAAAGTGATAATTACAGGGACAGGTGTGACGCGTGTGCAGTGACTCCCAAAGCGGTATTTCCTTCATGTCGCTTCCCCTTGAGGAACTTGCTGGTCTCTAAATGTGGATTCATACAAAAGAGCCTGAGTGTGTGTGTATTTTCCTGTAAAACCTAAATGTCTGTATGTTACGCGGGGGAAGAGGCCCCTTCGGCCCCCGAGGGCCCGTCTTCTCTCCCCTACTATCTTAGTAGCTAAATTCCGCCCCGTGGGTTTAGATTTATTTTTAACAAAAATATTAGAAATTAGGCTTTAAAGTGTTTAACGCAGACTGAAATTTTTGTATTTAGTTAGAGGATCTATGACATATATCATCTGTGTGGCCTGAAGGGGAGGTGTTTTTAACCTTTAATCCGAAATGAGTTATGTTGCATCTTGACCAATACTGAGTGTCCCAGTGGCCTTTTTTAAACTGGTGTGTGTCCTCCTTTTGAGCGTTCCCCAGTAAGCAAAAAACATGAGCGTGTGCTGTCTTCGTTTTTAGAATTACAGGCTGGAAATTTGTGTCCAGTTTTTAAAGCAGTGTAGATTGTTTTCCAGGGAAGGACAAGTCTGACCATTTATGAATTTTCTTGAAAAGGATTGTAGTTTTACAGTATCCGTTCTAAATCATATTTTTGATATGCTGCATGCCAAAAAGAATCTACCTGTTCTGGGGGAGAGGAAAAAAAAAAACCCATCTTACTATCTGAGTGCAGAGCAAGTTATCACTGAGAAAGCCTTTGTGGTTTCATTTTAAAGTTAAACACGTCTTTTGAGCATCTGTCCGTTCTTTGATTTCTGAAGTCAGAATGCAAGCACAGTGCATCTGGAAGGATTTGCAAACCCAATGGCTCACTCCCAACCCCTGGGTATTGGTTCTCGTTCTGGAAGTGAGAATCTGCGCTAGAAACCGGTGTGTCCCGCGGTGCCGCCAGGGGACCACAAGGAGCCCGTCCAGCCCCGCTCTGAGCACCGGGACGTTCTTGGCCAGAGGCGGTCACGGTTGGGGCTCCAGACTCTGCTTGACGCAGACGCGATCGCAACAGATGTAAGACCTCTTAGCCATCAGATAAGTTGTTTGCTTTCTATTTTATATAGGAAATTGTTTTCTAAAACTAAAATACTTGAATTGTCAGACAATGTAATCTCAGTTTGTGTTAGTTTTTGAGGAAGTGTAATAATCCATGAAATGTGAATAAATGGAAAGTAAACAAAATCTGTGTTTGACACTTTTCACGTTCCTCTGGGGCGCTCGGGGTGTCATACAAGTGCCGCGGGCCGGCGGGAGCGGGCCGGCGCCGGAACCCCCAGGCCCGAGGCTGTGCTTGCTCTCGGCCCTGCCGGCCCACCCGAGGGTCGGCCGGGTGGGATTCCCGCCCTTACAAGTCAGGGTTGGTTGCTGCGTCACGGGCCCCGGGCTCCCCGGGGCGCTTCCCAAAGCTGGGCGCTGGGGCGGGTGAGCGCGGTTCTTACAGGTCACACGTGGGTCTGGGATCTGTGGTCCTCTATCAAAAATCTGTGAACCCTCCTAAGGCCATTTTAAAGCTGTAAAGATGAAGATGATCAAGAAGAAAACAATGGAAACTTTCAGTGATGGGGAGATCACTACTAAGGCATTAACAGATTCAACTGTAGTTGAGTCACGAGACGATTTGGGGTCACGCGCTGAGTGACTGGGAGGTGTGTCCCGGGAAGGCTCCGGAGGCCCCTGACTGGCCGAGGCAGTAGTCCCGGACCAGTGAGGTCCCAGGGGAACTAAGTGACAAAAGAGGGTGCTTGTCCCCCAAACGCACCAGCCCCGTGGCCGGTACCTGGTGGGTGGGCCGCTGAGAACGGGGTTCTCACGAGTGTGGGGCTGGCAGCCGCGGTGGCCACACCTCGGAACTTGTTAGAAATGGTGGCAGGGAGGAGAACGGTGTGGTTTTGGTCTTGACTGAGAAACGCACACTTTTTAAAGCGTAGGGTTCAGTCGTTAGTATAGTCAGAGAACTGTGCAAACCCACCACTAATTCCAGAATATGTTCATCCCTGGCCGTGTGAGTTTCAACAGAGGGTTCTGACACAGGCTCACGTCGGAGAACCGCCCCGCCCCCCCGCAGGCCTGTCCCTGCCCCGCCGTGATGCCCTTCTGGCACATTCCAGGAGGGGGACAACTGCGCCAGCCTCTGCACACGCGTCTCAGCTCCACCTCTGCACCCAGGAAGGGAGGCGCGGCTGCGAAAACCCAGGCCTGGGCCCCGCGCGCAGGGGAGCCGCAGACCCACACGGACTGTCCCCAGCGTCCCGCTCACAGGTGTGTGTGTGCACCCATTAAAGGACTAAACTTGACCGGCTTCCGGAAGGGTCTAAAAGCTTCCAAACAAAATTGTTTATTCAAAATATTAAAGTTCACTAAAAACCATGGTTCTTTCAAACTGAGCAATCTAATTGTTTTATTAAAGTCAGATTCCAAGATGAAAGACCCTTACTCCACACAGAGGAAAAGAAGTAATGTTGTCCAACCTGTCGGCTTATGTAGAGGCCAAGTCAGGAGGGGCGCGATGAAGCTGTGAGCAAAAGAAAGGACGTCTTTTGTTTTATCATCCCCCCAGACAAACATTTTCCCTTCTCACATAGGTTTCCCAGCTTTTTTCCCGTCATTTTAACGATCAAGCACAAAGTACAGCAGGTTTACCCGTCCAGCATGTCTATATACAATGAGCTAGGATAGCGTATGGATCGATTTATCTTACATTTCTTCTCCTCCCGATAGAAAATTCCCAAAGGTTTTCTCGTCCAGCCAACATGTATTTCTAAAGCTAGTGCGTGACAGTAGCTCCTACAAGTGCCTCGAGGACGGACTAGGAGGACAAAGAGCAGCATTAGCATTGGGTGGGGGGGCAGCCCCTCGGATGGGGTTCTCGCGCAGCCTTCTCCACCAAGAGCTGTTCAATGATTTTCAGGCAACTGTTTTAAAAGGGGCCTCCTCCTACCTCTTTAACGAGAAGGGGGTTTGACCTGGATGGCAACAAAGACATTGTCTTTTCAAAGTCTTACCTACCACACCGCCTGCCGCTCACGCCCTCTGCCCTTGGTGGTGCTGCTTCGGGAAATTCTCCCGGCTCGGATGTTTCTAACGCCTCGGATGTTTGCAACAGGCGTCCTCAGTGGGACATTCACACTGTATTCCTAGATTTGCATATGGCTTCCTCTCAGACCCCCCTTCTGTGTTCTCACTTCCTGTCCTCTAAGTTCCTGCCCATCACCTGAGTCTGCTCGGGACAAGTCCGTAGGCGGAGTCAGCTCGAGAAACTGCAAAAGAGCGCTGAGGCCCAGAAACATCTTCCTGCAGACCAGGCAGCCTCTCGGGAGGGACTCCTGACTCACCCTAGGCATTTCCCACTGCACGAGGCCTTTCTGAGAGCTTCTCCAGAAAAAGCTACTGCTTTATGGGGACTGGGGGCTAAACCTGAAACGCATCTCTTTTGATTGGATTTTGCAAATACCGCCTGGGACCAAACCCTGTCTGCGGGCACCCCGACCCCATGGCTGACCCAGCGTGGCAGGGCCCAGGGTGGTTTCTGTCCGTCTCCAGCATTTCTAGAAAGGAACTTGTGTGAAAGCTCCAAAAACACTCTTAAGAAATCTTTGGGGGCAAATTAAGGTTCAATCACTAAGTTTATGCATTGCTGTAACGTCTGTATTTGATCTGAAGTACCCATTAAAGAAAAAACAAGTAAGTACAGATTTCATCAGAGGAAAACACTGAGGAAAAATAAATTTAATATCCAACATGCAAATTAACTTTCAACAGAAATGCAAAACCATAAAGCACAGCTCACGGCCAACCGAATGCTGCTCGGAAATGGTTTCTGTACGTGGAAGACGGTGAACCCAGAAGCTGCTCGAGCCCAGAACATGTTCGATTACACCACCGTGGTGTTTTTGCCGAAATATGTTTTGTAGAAATCATTTTAAAGCCTCAAAGTCGTGAAAAATTGCCACAGGTTTTCTTAGCAGGTGTTGATTCTTCTCACACGGAGGGGGTTTGCTTGGGAACCGCGAGCGTGCCCTGCACACCTAACCCGCCCGGCCTTCCAGAAAGACGGGATGCTCGCAGCTGCTCGGGGTGGGAGCGCCACCGTGACCCCTGGTCTCCTGAGCTCCAGGCCGCGAAAAATCAAGGTGCCCGCTGGGGCACTTGAGGACGGTAGAAAACTGTAAACACAAACTCTCTCCGCCGCAGGGGTCTGAGCCCACGGCTGGCCGGGCCACTTGGTGCCTTGGCTTCTGCGGGTGGGCGTCCAAGGAGTTTTCCAGACTATTCTAGGCTCAGAGAAAGAGCTGGAGGATTCCTTCTCCCACCGAGGACCGTGTCCGCACCACGTGAAAAGGAAAGGAAAAGAGAGCAGCCCCGAGTGTGCCACCCCCCAACCCGCCTCCCAGGGCTCAGCCTCCCCAGAGGGCCGAGTGGCACTGTGGCCACCGGACCCTGGAGGGCCTCCCGCAGGAGGCCGCTTCCGCTCCCGCTCGGGAGGCCTGGTGGTGGCCGACCCTGGCTTCCTGCCCTCCCGGAGCCTGCTGTCTTTTAAGAGAAACCTGCTTTCTGATCCAAAGGTGAGAAGAAGCCCAAATCACGAGAATCATCGTGACACCAACAAGACGCCTGGTGTTCAAGGCCGGATAGCAAACTACGTTCTAGCGCGGTCACGTGCCCGACGGAGACCCCTCCGGGCTCCCGGAAATGCCAGCAGCTTTCTCACACGTGACACCTTTAAAGGTTCTTGGCCGATGACTTCGGGCCTCCCTGTTGGGGGACAGTGTCAGATGTGTCCTTCGAGTCACTAGATTTTGCCAACCGCACAGGGCCTGTCTTCTGACGGGGAAAAAAGTATTTACTTTGCTTTTCGAGTCTGCTGACTCGACGGTCTGATGCCAGCAGCGACAGCGGGTCCCGGTTTGTTGCTAGCCAGGGTCTTTAAAAGAGCAATCCCACCGGGCAGGGGGCGCGTCGCGAGCCACCACTGCCCCGTGGAGGACAGAAGGCTGACCGGCTCATCTGCACACCGTCCTTGAAGAGTCCGAACGTTAGCGGCACTGGGACTCGGCGGCAAACACAGCCCTCTCCAAGCTGAGCGGGCCGTGGAAGGTTCTGTTCTGTGGACTACTCCCCTGTCCCTTCTATTTTAAATAAGATGCTTCTGAGATCTCTACAGGCAGCTGGAAGCCCCTGGAAGACATCGGCGTGTGAGCCCGAATGCCCCCTCCGCCTGCAGGTTCTGGAAGGCGGACGGGGCCACAGGCCGCCCGACAGACGCTAGGACCATGACATTTCTTATAAAAAGAGAGCTTGCTCTCTTATTCACGTTCTAAAAAGTGATACCGTGGTGTCTTCACAGAAAAACCACACTTTGATTCCGGTTCCCACTGAAAAATGTGCTCGTGCTTTGGTCAGCCCTGCGTTTCACAAGAAGCAGGCGTGTTTCCAGAAAAAGGAAAGACGGTCTTACGGGAAGTGACAGCCGGACACCCCAGGACACTGGGGGGCTGGGCTTGGCCCCGTCACTTGTTATTCTATTACTGATGTCCTTTGTCACTTTGACAAATAAACCTCAACGTGACAGCTTACTGCCTAGTGACCAAGGGCCTCTCAAAAAAGCGTGTTTAAAACAGTCTCAGAAGTAACCTCTGGAAGAGGGGCAGACGGGAGGGGGTGGACGCCGCCGCGTGTGCACACACCGGTCTGTCCCTGGGGCAGCCGTGTCCCGGACGCCCGGGCGGGCCGATGCCGAGCCTGAGGCTGGGGATGCCGGCGGGGCCTGCGCACGAGCCCTGCCTCGCTGCGGGATCGGAAGCAGCCACGCCGCCGCGCACGCCGTTGGCACGTGTTACAAAGGAGGGGTTTCTACGGCCGGCAGAGCCCTGTGCGCATTACTGCAACTGGCCCTCGGGTGCCAGTTGTCGTGCGTTTGCCGCTTTACAGAGGGGGTGTCGCACGTGCCCGTGGCCCCGCCAGCAGCGGTGCTGAGCCTCAGGGCTTGGCTCCAGCGGGGGGACCCTGAGAACAGAGGGAGGGCTGCCCTCCTCCTGCATCTATTCAACTACCTCGTCCTTCCGCCAAAGAGACATCGGGACCGCATTTCCCCCAGGACCTGAGCTCCGGAGTCTTCAGACCCCGGACGACCAGGGAGAAAGAACTCCTGAAGAAGCAGCTGTGTTTTAGCCACCCTGGTCACGAACTTGGGGGCAGCAACCGGCTCCCCTGGAGAACGCCTTTGGGACCCAGGGCTGTGCTCAGGGACCGGAGGCTCTGCTCTGGCGCTTGGTGGCGAGGCCCGACTCCGTGCTGTCTGGAGACACCGCTCTGGAACGTGGAATTGTGCAGACAGCTGGGATGCAGCCGAGCGTGAGCTGGGCACCACCACAGACGCCGAGAACATTCCAGCCCAGCCCCACCACACATGGGGGGGAGCATCCCGAGTCCACCCCCGCCCCCAGCTCTGCGGGAAGGCTGCCTGACCCGGTCGTGCACCCGAACCTGGGACGCTTCATGAGGTAGGTGGTATCAGCCCCATTTTACAGGTGGGCCAACTGAGGCAGAATGAAATGCAACAGCTTGCTTTAATAACAGCGTATAAAATCTAGGGAAAGCCCCAAGGTAGCCCCTGTTCCCGGAGCCCAGCGCAAACCCTTGGAGCGCGCAGAACAAAACAGACGGGAGAACGAGCCCCTCCAATCCCTCCTCTCCCCGCAGAGAGGGTCTCCGTGCACAACAGGAAACCCTCAAATATTCCTGGGGACTTCAAACAAAACAACGTAGCGACAGAGACCCAGCTGACGGTTTATTCCCAATGCGGCAGGGGAACCGCTTCCGCTCAGGCTCGTGGTTCTGAGAAGAGCACAGCGTGTCATCCATCACAGGTGGGAACCCCTCCAGCCCCTGCAAGGCCACTCCCACAAACCCACTGGACCAGCCGCCTGGAGGTCCGTTCCTCTTTGTCTCAGTGAGCTGGTCTGAGAAACGGGCCCAGCGCACTCCCGTCAAAGCACGCACGCTCCAGGAAAACACCCCATCCCCTCCCCGGCCCCCCGAGGATGGAGGTTCCACCTAGAACCTTCCTGGGAGGAGGCCAACCCCGCCCCCCGCCCCCCACCACTCTTCTCCTGTCTGACTACCAAGCTGTCCCACCTGCCCTCAGAGTCCCAATTCTGGGGGTCACGCCGGCCGAGGCGCAGAGCCGGATGTCTCCAAGGTGGAGGTGTGTGTGTTGGTGGTGCTCTTTGGCTGGAAGCAAAGGCCATTCTGGCAGGATCGGGGCCTTTCTGGAACCGGCCGTGGGGTGAGGTGTTCCTAGCCCAGGGCAAACCCTCGGACGGCTGAGCGCATCTCCCCGAGGCAGCCCATCTGCAACCAAGCGGTAAACAAGGGGGGGCGGACAAGTCGGGACGGACTTGGACGCGCAAGTTCCTGGGTGCCGCAGTAGGGACCCATGAGCCCGTTCTCCTTAGGAAGGCGCCGACACTCGGGGGGCCCCCCGCGGGCTGTCCGTCCACCTGCGGTCTGCGCGCCGATGTTGGGTCGGGAGGTCCGGACGTGCTCTGGACGCTGGCTGCTCCTTCGCTCTCTCTCACGGCCTCGTGGCATCTCCGGGCCTCCCGGGGTGCAGAGGGCGCTGCAGAGACGGGCCAGGGGATGGGGGGTGGGGATGGGCGGGCGGGCAGGGGGTGCAGGAGCCGAGCCGGCGGGGGGAGAAAGAGGCACTTCAGTTTGGGCTGGTGTTCGTGGAGTCGGCCCTGGCCCCAGGAGGCGCGCGGCCCCGCCTGGCTCCGGCTCCGGCGCTGGGCTGACACAGAAGACCCCGGTGGCGGTGGACAGGTAGGCACTTGGCAGCACCCCCAGGGCCGGGCAGGGCTGGGGGGCTCTGCGCAGGCTCTGCACACGGCTAGGTCATCAGGATGGGCTTCTGCCGAACTTCCAGGATGTCTGCGGCGGCAGGAGGGGGGCGCAGCAGGCAGGGCAGTGCGGCCGGTCAGTGAGGCCCCCAGGGCTCCACCTCACACCACCCCCCCCGTCAGTCACACACCCCTCCCCCCGGGGCCCTGCAGCCACTCAAGGGGGGACGGGAGGGGCCCGATGCAGACACCCCCAGGCGGGCTCTGGGTAAGAAACGAGGGGTGAGGGTTACCAACCACCCCCCCGCCCCCACCGGGGAAGCCATGCTGTTTTCCACCGCAGCCTGTCTTACCTGTTAAAATCCGATGCAGCGGCAAAGTGACGTAGGTCAAGTGTGCATAGAGAAGGAAATTTCCATCCGCTCTGTTCAGCTTCAGCCAGGACCCAACCAGGGACCGCCCCGTGCCAGACAGGGACCGAGACCGCAGGTTGGTGGCATTGTGCAGATCGGCTGAGGGGAGAGGGCCGCCATCAGGGCCCAGGCTGCGGGCCCCTCCGGGCAGGACTGGGAGAGCAGCTCACACCCCAGGAACCACCCATGCCGTGGCCTGGGCCCTGCGCCGCCAGCCCTGGCCTGTGACCCCCGACTCCCTTGTCCCTATCCAGCCCTCCCTGACCCCTCTTCTCTGCCCTGGAGAGGCTCTTCCGTGGGGTCTGGCTTGTCGCCTCATTGCGCTACTTCTCTGCTTCCCCGTGGCCCCGTCTGTCACTGGAACTGGGCACCGCCGGCCTGCAGGGCCCGGGACCACCCGGGGAGGCAGGCGGGGTGGTTATTGGCCCGTTCCTACTGATCTGGGAAGGAGCTGAGGCAGGGAAGGCACTTGCCCAAGTGCACACAAGAGCAGGTCAAGGGCAGGTCAAGGGCAGGGCCGTCTATCTCTGGGCCCCTTGTGCTGTCGCCGCCCCTTGGCCCCCAGCACACACATGGGGAGCCCACACCGTCTCGGGCAGCCAGCCTCCCCTCCTAAGTCCTCCACAGGGACCGCCGGGCTGTGTTTCAGCACGCGAATCTCATCTTGTCACTCCCTTGCTTAAACCTTCCAGTGGCTTCCTGCTGCTCAGACGAGGGCGCCCCCAACTCCCACGGGCTCCCGAGCTGCAGGGACCCCCACCGGCTCTAGGCACAGATGCCGAGGAGGCCGCAGACAGAGGGCGGGTGAGCCCCGAGGAGAGCTGGGGACGCCCCCAGGCAAGTTTTGAGGAGGAGCCAAAGCAGGAGCCCAAGAGCTCAGCTCACACTAAGCTCCGGCTTCTAGAACCCTCTGTGTGGAGCAGTCAGACCATCAACATCGGGGCACGTCTCCAGCCTGCTATCCTGCCCCCTGTCCTGACCCCAGATGGGGAGCTCCTCGAGGCGGGGATTTCTGTCCATCCGCAGCTCCATCCCCAGCCCTGAGGGGCCCCTGGCACCCGCCCCCCAGAAGTGCACGGATGAGCCCAGGGGGCCCGGCAGGGCCGAGGCAGGCCCTCAGTCACAAGCAACGTGCTCACCCCCGCCGTTGTCCTCGCGGAAGAACTCCTCGCTGTCGTTGGCCGAGTGAGACTTCTTCATCTCAGCGATCCGGTTCCGGGGCACCTTCCTCTTGAGGGATGGGGAGAAGAAGGCGGGCCGGTTGTTCCGCTCCGGGGTGGGGGGCGTGCTGAAGGAGGTCACCTGGAGACAAAGAGCCCGAGTCACCAGCGCAGCCCGACTACTGCGGGGCCCCCGACGCCCCTGCTGGAGGGCCGGCCTCCCTGGGGCTGAGCAGGAGCCGGGCGCCCTCCACGGCCCCCAACACCGGCCGGCCCAGCCAGACCGGCTGCTGACGCCCCTCAAGCCCTTCCTCCCACGGAAGCCTCCCAACGACCCACGGGGCGGGACTGGTAGGAAGCCCGTCTGACCAGTGAGGAAATGAAGGTAGGACAGCGACCTTGACCTGCCCAAGGTCACCCAGCAGAATCAGGGCAAAACCAGGATTCGGCCCAGTTTCTTCTGCCTCCTCAGGCCATCGCTTCACCCTTGGCTGAGATGCACCCCCCACCCCATCCCTCTTCGCCCCAACACCCTCTCGTGGAGGGCAATGGCGAGGCGGCCTCCATCCCCTCATCCTGTAACCACACTATTCAGCAAACGCTCTGCACAGCCACGCAGGGTCAGGAGGGAGCAGCACAGGGGACAGACGGGCACACGACACCGCTCCCTGCCCTCAAGGAGCTCACAGTCTGGTGAGGGGCGAGAGACTCGGGAAGTGACAACCACAGACTGAAGGCTGCTTGGCTGAGACAGAGAAAGGGAAGCACAGGACACAGGGGAGCACAAAGCAAAAGGGGTCCACAGCCTGGGAAATCGAGAAAGGCTTCCTGGAGGAGACGCCGCTCGAGATGGGTCTTGAAGGACGAGTAGGAGTTCGCCAGGTGAAGAAGGGGGGGAAGGGCGTTCCAGGCAGAGGGAACTTGGCCCATCACCTCCCTCCTCCCCATGCAAACAAGAATCTGAGGAACAAGGTGAGCTCGGACTGAGACTTCAGGAAGCCCCGTCAGCCTCCTCGTCACGGCTTCCGACATCCACCAAAGTCCCGGCGGCCGCTGGGCTCCAGATGGTCCTCCCATAAGCCAGGGAAGGTTTTCCAAAGATAGAGAAAAAAACAAAACACCAGAAACCACAATACACACAGAGTCTGCATTTGTCATGAGCTGGTTACAAATGACCCCTCCGGAAAAGGGGGACACATGACAGTAAGCACAGAGGTGGCGGAGGCCTGAGCAGCCCCCAGGAGGTCAGGCCCTGCCACTCGCAGCTGCGGGACCCTGGCGGGTCCCCTCCCTTGACCCCGGGCCTCCCTGCTCCCCTGAGCCAGGCACCATGGCCCCCAACTGCCCCCCGAGGAGGGAGCGATCATCACTCCCACTGGGTGGGCGGGAAGAGCCAGGCTCAGGCAGGTCTGGGAACGGATCTGTGGTCCTTCCGCAAACGCGTGGCCAGAAGTGGCACCCAGGCCGGTCCAGCCCAGAGCCCGGGCCATGGGGATTTCCACAGACACATTCTGCAGGGCCTTGGAGGGCAATTTAGGACCAGGAAGTAGAATCAGACTCGTTTCTCTGAAATCAGCTCAGAAATTTGAAAGACGAGAGAGGCCCCCGCTTGGAACCCTCACGCACGTCTTTGCAAAAACCAGCCCGGGTTGTTTTTATTTGGCTTTCCAATCACATTCATTTCAGAAAAAAAAAAAACAAAAACAAGAAAGGACATAAAGAAGAAGAAGAAACGTGCTATGGGACTACCTAGAAAGGGGCACGGCTAACAGTGTTACAGAACGAAAAGCCTAGCAAACACAGGCTTCCTCGTCTTGGGCACGTCAGCGTGGCGGCGCGCTTTACGCCCTTCAGTCGTCTCCCCCAGCGGATCAAGGGTACCCAGTGGCCAGGGAAGCACCTCAGGGTCCCGCCTGCACCAGCTGCTGGCTGTGTTAGCAGCTCCCCGAGCCTCCCAACACCAGTGCTCCCCGTTTCTGGACAAGAAAACAGGCCGAGACCTGTCCCAGGCCCCTGGGGCGGCGGTGCCCGACTCCAGACCACACGGTCTCACCCCGAAGCCCCTTCCTGCAGACGGGCTGGCCAAGGCTGCCCCCCGCACCCCCACCTACCTGTCCCCTTTGGAGACCCATAGCTCTGAGCAGGCCAGAGCAGCCAGTAGGCTCGAGACTTTCTCCCGCCCGAGCCCTGGGCCCCACTGGGGCCCCAGGGAATAAAGCGGCCACCGGTCTCGGCTTCCCACCCCTGGGGAAGGACAGTGGCCTAGAAAGAGCGGGGCTCAAAGGCTCAGTGCTGTCACACAAGAGCTGTGGGGCCTGGGGTGGTGCCAGTCTGTCCGGCAAGCCCGAGTTTCCATGTCTACCCACGGGGCTGCTGCGGGGACCCCTGGGCACTTGAAGGTGCACGCCCCATCGTGGACAGGTGGGCCCTGCAGGCAGAGGGAAGAGCTGGGCAGCTGCGAGACCCCGTGTTCTCTCACCGAGCCTCACAGGGCAGGGGGGAGGCTGGCTCATCAGCATCCCAGGGCACTCCCCAGGGCGGGCCAGTAGTGGCCCCATGCTCGGCCAGCAGGGCCCCGTGCGGTAGGGGCCGGGACCAGCCCGGGGGTCCCTTCGGCTGGGCCCAGCTGCCGCAGCAGCTCAGGGAAGCAGAGAGCACGCCCTGCCCTGCTGGGTGACCTCGGGCAAGTCACTGCCCCCTCTGCACCTCGGCCTGCTCCCCAGAGGGTGGGGGTGACGACACCTACCTCACCGGGGGACTTTAAGGATCAGGGAGGCGGTGGGAAGCGGATCCGAGGGACGGGAGGCCCCTCCCCGAGCTGTGCAGCCCTTACCCGCTCATGCATGGGTGACGCCGGGCTGGAATCCTCTTCAGTCCCGCACGGGGACGTGTCCCCAGTAGACACGCGGCTGACGGCCATCTCTGCGTGGCCCTTGCCCTGTGGCCCCTTCATGCGCACGAACTCCATGTTGTTGTACTTGTAGAAGCCGAACGACATCTTCTGTGCCATCCGGGCGGCCACGCTCACCTGTGGGCACGGGGAGATGGCCCAAGTCAGCACCTGTAGGGGTAGCCTCCTCCTGGGGACACAGATCCCTGGGGATGACTGCCCTCAAAGAGCGGCCCCTGAGGGCTGCCCACTTTCCTCTGGGGGCGGCCGACCCCATTGTCCGGGGGCCCCCAGCAGGCAGGGTAGAGCTGGAGCACCTGGGGCTCGGGCGGACGCTCTCCCCACCGCCCGATGACCCGCGCCTCGCAGCAGGCTGAGCTCCAGGCTGGGAACACAGCTGACCCCGGGGGAGTCCGAGACCCACCCCCACGCCTCCCCCGGGAGGGGCCTGCCTGGGGGGGACCAGCTGCAGGAGAGCGGCCCCCCGGCCTGCATTCCACGCCCACCCCAGCAGCCAGCTTCTGTGTCGGGAGTGTGTGCACGCGGTCCAGCATGCGCAGCTGAGCTCGGAGGGACACACCGGAACGCGGGCCCTGAGTCACCTACAAGGGACCCGGGGGCGGCAGGCGCTCTGAGGAGCTGGGCAAGGACAGAGGCAGCCGCGGGGACCTCACACTTACTCGGTTGTCGTACACCTTCTTGAGTGCCTCGTAGCGGATGGAGCCCTGAAAGATGACCCCTTGGAACAGGTTGGTTTTGTCACTGGCCACCAGCTCCACGCAGACCATCTCTCCCTCCCCCACGGTCATGTCGCTGAACACCTGGGACGGGGCAGAAGGAGGACAGCTGCCTACCACGCGGCCCACGGCCTGGCCCCCATGCTCCACCTCGTGCCGCCCGCCCGCCGGCATCACTGCTCCAGGGCTGGGGCACAGACCCAACTTCAAGGTCACACGGATTCAGGTTCCAATCTCAGCTCTGCCATGAAGGGGCTGTGCCAGCCTGGAGACGACACTTAGTCCCCTGAGCCTGACGTGCTTCAAGGCCCCAGCCGATTGAGGAGAGACCCTGAAACACGGGACCCCTTCCTCCTGAGTCTTCCCTGGGGTCCAGACCACCTCTAGGGGAGTACAAGCACCGCTACGGGGACCTCAGTGGCGGCGGAGAGCAGCAGGGCAGGAGCTGGGCAGAGTCAGGGGCAGGGCGCCCGGTGCGGCCCGGGTGAGTCACTTTCTGCCACGAGTCCCAGTTGTCCTAGGCTGAAAACAAGCTTGGCCCAGAGGCCTCCACAGCCACACCCCCTCTGACACCCTAGCGTCCCGTGGTGTGGAGGCACTGGTTTGGAGCTTCTTGGCCATCTTACTGACCCCTCCTGTCTGGGCAGCCCTTTTTATAGGCATTTACGAGGCATCCTCCCATTCACGAGCTTGTGTGATCTTTGACCCCAGTGGGTAAGTAGGACACATGATCACGGCACTCATTTTACAGATGAGAAAATAGGCTCAGAGCAAAGTGAACCCCACAAGCCCCTGTCCCATTGGGACAGCAGGAGTCACGGGGGTAGGAGTCAGGATCGCCCCTGCTGCCCACCGTGCTGCCCAGCTGCACGACTGGGAGGCCAGAGGGAGGTCAGCTTCTCGAAGCCCTGACGAGGGTCCTCGGGGAGACGTGGCTGGGCTCCGGGAGCTCACCTCCTCGAAGCTGTCGATCATGAAGAAGATGTTGGGGTAGCTGATCTTGGATTCTTCCCCCTTGCTGTCCATGGGGTGTTTACTGGGGGACGCAAACACTTGCTGAAAGGAAGGAGTTTTAAAGGACTGAGTGAGACCTTGCCCTGCACCCAGGCCCACAGCCACTCAAGGGACAAGGCCCTGGGGTCACATGGCTTAGAGCCAGGCCAAAACCAGAGGGAGCTGCTCTGCAAGAAGCCAAACGGGTTTCTGGTCAGACCTGCCCCTCCAGATGGGAAATGATGAGGAGGAGGAGGAGGAGGAGGAGGAGGGATGGAGGGAGGGAAAAGGGTTATCTCCCCCACCCAAAGGCCAAACAGCCACAAGGCTGCCATTTCTGGGCTGAGCTTGAAGTCAGGAGGCCTGGGGGCTTACCTGGGATTTCTTCTTATGGATGTGGATGTCGCCCCCATCAGCGCGCGTGCACACGGCACAGGTGACCATGTAGTCCAGCTGGAAGAGAGCACGCAGGGCAGCGGGCGTGGAGGGGTCTGCTAATAGCCCTCCTCCTGGAGCACCCCCACCAGCCCTCCTCCCGGGGCCCCGCCCCCACCGGCCCTCCTCCCGGGGCCCCGCCCCCACCGGCCCTCCTCCCGGGGCCCCGCCCCCACCGGCCCTGTACCTTCTGCAGGATGAGGTTCAGGCAAACACTCTCCTCCCAGTCAATGTCAGGGTCTCCAAGGCCCGGCAGCTTCTTGGAGTCACGTCGGTACACCTCCACCTCCACCTCGGGCTCGGCCTCGGCCAGCTGAGGGGCACAGGGCGCAGGTGAGTCCCCGCCCCTTCTCTCTGACCACTGCGGGGGCAGCTGCTAACGCAGCCACAGACTCCCGCCTGGCTTCTCAGTCTCCAGCTGTGCGACCCCAAGTCCATTAACAAGGAGCCTCCGAGGTGGTCTCTGGGGCCCTCGTTCCACCCACACTGCTTCTGTTCAACCTGCCCAAAGGCGGCCGTCCACCCATCCGCCCACCACCGCCGGCCTAGCGCAGGAAGCCCGCAGGTTGCTATGGCAACCGGGTACCAGCTCCCGCTGCAGGCTGGGGAGGGGGCGGGAGGCGGCCCTGGCTTGCCGCAGAGAGCCGGCAGTGCGCAGGCGCCTGCCTGGGGCTCTCCTTGCTCCCTGTTCTTTTGAGTAGTGGGAGCAGAGAGGGTGCCAGGGACGGCTGTCCCGGCTCACCATTTGTCCCTCCCTGCCCACCCTGCACCCTTCAAGCCCGCAGGGTCTCCCCACATCGCTGCCCAATCCCCTCCAAACACGATAGACACATATGGTCCCCTCTGGTAGGTGCCAGGTCACGTGTGTGCCTGGTGTGCCCCCCCCCCCCCACTACCGCAGCACTGAGTGCTCTGTGATCACTGGCGATGCTGTCTGTCTGCCCCAGGAGACGCCAGGCTCCCCAACGACAGGGCCAGGTCTGAGTCATTCCTGGGCTCCCAGTGCTGGGGGAGGGCAGCTGCCTGCAGCTCACTGCGGCGTTCGATGGAACATTCTAGCATGTCAACAGCTGGACTGCCACATGCTCCTGTGGACTCAGGCTTCCTGACAGGCCTCAACACCCCCAAACCTTCCAGGCAGTCTGCACACCGTCCCGGGACTCATGCTCCAAACTCCTCAGTTCCGGATCCAGGGAATTTCTCTTGCTACCTGGCCTCTCCCTTCTCCTGCCCGCCTCCTGGAGAATTCAAGGCTAAGAAAACCATCCCTAACCAGAGCTCGGGCCTCTCCTGGCACCAAAATTCAGGGTCTGACTGAGTCTCAGATCCTTACTGGAGCCTCTAGTCTCAGCAGGCTGCCTTTGGGAAAAGATCAAGATTTGCGGGAGAAAAAAAAAACACCACAAAAAAACCAAAAAACCCAAAACACTCAAACAAAACCCAAGGTCTGCGTCTGCAACGTAAAGTCCAGCAGATGCTGACTTCTGGCATCTGCTCGTGCAGGTCGCCCCTCACTGCGTGCCCTTGGGCAGATGGCTCCCCGCTCCAGTTCTGCGGGCGAGCCCTGGCGGTGGGAGCCTGCACCCTGGGCTGGGCCGAGAGAGGACAGCCCGCCCACAGCGCCCACAGTGAGGCTCCCTAGGGGCTCACCGCCCTCTGCCAGGGGACTCCCGTGGTCACACCATCCCACACGTCCGGCCTCCCAGGTGTGTGCAGTGGGAGGACCTTAACCTCACTGAGCCCCTGCCCATCCCCCGTCCCAGGCCAGGCTGAGCTGTGGAGTCACACAGCAAGTTGGGGGAGACCAAGCTGGAAAGGCCGGTCTGTCAGCTGCACCCCCAGACGGGGCGGGCACAGTGAGCAGGGACGGAGGAGCTCGGGGCCGGCTCCTGAGGTGCTCAGCTCGTGAACTCTTCGCCAATACCTGGCCTTGCCGAGTTCCATCCACTGGGGCCTTCTCTTCCTCCCTCCCAGAGGGCACACCCTGCCCACCGCCGAGGCTGCTCCGCCCACACCTCCCCAGCCTCTGGTCACAGGTCCAACGGCCTGTCCCCTTCTCATCTTGCTGGACTTGGCTCCTCGGGTCCCGCGTCCCCACGGTCACACCCCTTCCTCCTGGCACCCCTATCTGGCCAGCCGCTCGGTCTCCTGCTGGTCCCTCCAGGGTCAGGCTAGCTCAGAGCTCTGTCCCAGGCCTCTGGGACTGTCCCACCTCCAAGTCTCCCTCCTCTTCCCACACACTCCTGCGGGCCCAGGTACCATCTTGGAGCCATTGTCCTGGAGCCCTGCCTCTGTCCCTGGCTTCTCTGCTGAGTTTCAAACTGGAGGATGCCACCATCTGACTGGCCCACAGGCGCCTAGGACTCAGCCTGTCCAACAGCAAACTCTGTCCTCGCGTGACGACACCGGACCCACGGCAGAGACCCGGCTGTCAGGTAGGGCCTTCCCTCCGGCCCCCTTTCAGTTACCTGGAGCCCCCCTGGTGCAGTCTGCAACCTTGGCTTCCGTGCTACCGGCTGACCATGCCAGGTATCTGCTCGTGCAGGTCGCCCTTGCTTCTGCTCCAACCCCTCCAGTCCTTCCTACAGCTACCGCCCAAGAGCTTGCTACATGGAATTCCTACCACGCCCCCCTCCTCACTTTATCAGAGGATCGACCCAAACTCCAAGGCATGGCCTTCAGCATCCATGTGATCTGGCCTGTGCCTACCTCATTTCCGCTCTCCGCCTCTCTACACCGGGGCCACACGGTACCACCACCGGCCACCTGAACGAAGGGGCCTTAACAAGCTTCAGGCCCGCAATTTGGGCTACTATCCCTTCGGCTAGGAAAGCTCTTTCCTTCCTGAAGACTCACCTCACCCAAGTGGTCTCTGCCGACCACTTCGATCCCTTCGAGTCACTGGATTTACCCTTCGGCATGGGCTCTGTGAGGCGTTCCTGGGTCCCAGGGCCGGCGGCTGCCGCTCCGCATGAACGCCCCAGGACCCAGGCCAACCCTGGGCCTCCCGGCATGTCCCACGGGCCAGCCAGACCAGCTCTCTGGAGGCCAGCACGCAAGCGACTGTGTCCCCTCTGCAGAAGGCACCAGGCCTGTCCATGTGCGGAACACTGAATCCCTAATGAGTCAAGCTCCAAGAACAGGGACAAGCAGGGAGAGGGCTCCACGCCCTTGACACACAGGCCGAAGCTCCCAAGCCACAGCCCAGGGGTCAGAGGGCTCTGGACTTGGAGCCGAGGTGGATCTGAGTTCCAGACCTGCCTCCCTAGCCTTCCCGTTTTTGTGATTAAAGGAAAACAGTGCATTTCCCTGTTTGGCATACACGGTGCTTAGACATTTTACAAACTAGTAGCGTTTCTGAAAAACAGAAAGGAACACTCAAAGGCTGTTTTCCTAATTCCCCCACACACTTAAACGCTGTGGACGAAACGGCTCAGCTGCGTCCCTTCACCCCCCAGGCCCTGGTCTCCCCACCTGCCCAGTTCAGTTGTGGGGAAGACACAAGAGCTTCGGGAAAGAGCTCAGCATAGCGTCTGCCGCACGGCGAGGGCTCAGGACCACCGCCCCCTCATCTCCTAGCCCACTCGGCCTGCTCCCTGGCCAGGGAGGACCCCGGACTCTGGGCTCCAATCTTTGCCCTCCCACTGATTTACTTAATACTACGCTGGGCAAACCATCTCGCCTCTGAACCTGTCCCCTCGAAGGGCCAACAGTGATGTCATCACTGCATCTCAGGGGCCTGGTGAAGAGTGGCAGCAACGTCCACGCCCCGCTGCCGTGTCCACACGGCTCCTGGCTCCCAGGATGTGCTCAGTGCACAGGGCTTCCCCCTTTGGACCTGCTCGAGGTCTGCAGGGAAGCCCACCCGGGCGGCTACGGGCAGACCCCAAGAGGGCACTCGGCTGGGGCCGGAGGGGGCCGCTCACCTTCCTCCCGTCCACGCCGCCCTCGCCGCCCGGGTAGGCCAGCTTCCGGCGCACGTAGAAAAGCATGTCGTCCTGCCGCGGCGCCCACTTCTCCATGAAGTAGGTAGAGAACATCCAAGTCCAGAAGACGATGCGGTCATCCTTGAAGCACCCTGCCGTGAGGGGCCGGAGAAGAGTGAGAAAGGATGGGTCAACCTCGCCCTTGCATGTGACCTTGGCCAAGTCCTCTCTCCCCCTCTTCCCCACCCCCAACCCCCAACCCGCATTTATGTCTGTGATGTCCAAAGCCCCCCCCAAGCCGCCCACCCCCAGCCAGGGGCAGGGGCTCAAGGACACCTCCCGCCAGGCCCAGTGCCTCCACCCAGCAGAGCCCGAGAGCCCCAGCCCCCGGCCCCACAGCCCGGACACTCCGGCGGGCATGAATCAGCAGCTTCGGTGGGGAAGGAAAGCCCTTCGAGCGAGAGGCAGCGTCACTGGCTGTCTGGGTAGGGAGCTCCAGGCTGGCACCACCCCCCCCCCCCCCCCCCCCC
>CM053611.1:105342566-105358121 GCA_028646535.1 Procyon lotor
GGTCTCTTCCCCACCCCCACCAAACCTGGCGCTCTGGCCCCGCCCCCCTCGGACACTAGCCACGCTCTTCCTCTAACGGCTGTCGGGAGCCCGCCTCGACCTCCCGCGCGGTGCCTCCTCACCTTCCTGGCCCCTTGGCCGCTGCGCCCACCTCGTCCAGGCCTGGGCCCCTCGGCTGTCCCCGAGACCCGCGCCTGCCCCGAAACCTCGTGCAGCGGCTTGGCGTCTGTGAGCCCCTCCCTTCGGCCCTTCCGGGCCTGTTGCCCGCCCCCTGTGCGCTCCTATCACCCGCTCCTGTCCCGCGCGAGGATACTTTGTCACCGCGCCCCACGTTGCCGCTCTCCTCCTGGTCCAGTTGCCGAGGCCGGTTTCCGCGGGGAGCATCCTCCGCAGAACCCGGGGAGAGCTCACCCCTCCCCACTAGGTGTCAGAGGGAGCCTGACGCAAAGCCCGCACGCAGTCCCTCGCCAGGTGCCAGGCAGGGTGTTGAGAAGGGCTCTAAGCCTCGGTTTCCTGAGCTGTGCGATGTGGGCGTGTCCGAGTCCTGACTAGGTAGGAGGGCGTCCAGGAGTAGGAGCATGAGGTCAGCTGGGCATGTGATCCTGACGAAGGCCAAGGTCCAGCCAGGCACGCATCGCGGGCTGGCCTCTGGTGACCGGGAAGACCCCGGCAAGAGGCAGCCGGACGGCTTCCCGGGACCCGCGCCGGCCAGCTCACTTCTGGAGCAGGTGGAAATGGACAGTCCGTGCTGCGGGGAGTCTCAACTCTGACCCATCGGGGCAGGTCCTGCCTCCAGGCCCCACCTCACCCCGGACATCCCTGGTGCGAACCGCGAGGGTCTTACAGGCAGATTTTTTTTTTTTTCCAAGAAATACAGTATAGTACTATAAATGTATTTCCCTTATGATTTTCTCTTTTTTAAAGATTTTATTTATTTATTAGAGCATGAGCAGGGGGAGGGGCAGAGGGAGGGGGACCAGCAGCCTCCCAGCTCAGCAGGGAGCCCCAGAACCCTGGGTTTGTGACCCCAGCTGAAGGCAGACACTTAACTGACTGAGCCACGCAGGGGCCCCTAGCTAACGTTATTGTAAGAATACAGTACATAAGAGATACACAAACAGGTACGCTACACACACAAACACAACACAAAATACGTGTTTATCTACTGTGTTATTGGTAAGGCTCTTAGTCAATAGCAGGCTACGAGTAGTTAAGGTTTGGGGCATCAGAAGTTACACGGGGGTGGGGGAGGTGTTTCAGCTGAGTGGGGGATGGGGTCCCTCTAGCCCCATCTGGTTCAATGGTCAACTGTGCTCTTCTCTCCCCGCCCCGCCCTTGTAAACGTGGTCCCTGATTTCCCTAGGATCCCAGTGTCCCCTCCTCAAATGGCCTTTTTTGACCGTCTTACCTGAAACCCCCCACCCTCCCTCTCTTCCCCTGCTTTAGTTTCCCGCCTGGTGCAGCACTCACGTCCTCCGACATCACACTGCACGCCTCGTTGGCTGCGTATCGTCCGATTCCTCACTGTTCGAGGCTGTGTTCCTGGCGCCCAGCACGCTGACGGGCACGTGGTAGACTCCCCGTAAATGAGCGTGGGGCGAGCGGACCAAGAATGGGTGACGGGCCTGATAGGGAGCAGGAAAGCCTCTTGGAGGAGGCGGTAAGGAGCCCTGGGACCTTGCAGCCGGCCAACAGCCTGGAGGAGGAAATGGGTGGTCTGGTCCCTGCTCCAGGCCTCGCTCCTCATGTTGTGCCTCTGGGCCTGTGTCTCCAGCTGTACAATGAGGTCCCTGGGCTGAGGGCTCCGGCCTCCAGCTCTGAGTCTGGACAACAGGGCTTTGGGCTGCAGAAAAAGGAATGAGGCTTGCTGGGGGGCTCACAGGACCAAGTCCAATGGCCATATCCCTGCCTGTCTCCCCTAACTCCTCAAAACCCCCTGCCTGGCCTCCCCTTTGTTCCTGCTGCACCCTGTGCCTGAAATCCTCCCTTCTCCACTATGTGCTTGCCTCGGAGGCCCGCTGTTGCTGGGAAGCCTTTCTGGCTAGACTTGGCCAATGCATTTGTGTTCTCATCTGCTTCATAAACTCCACCCACCCACACAGACAGCCACCTCCCTGGACTCTGTGTGGTAACACCAGCATGGGATCAGCTCCCACTATTCCTCCTGGATCCAGACCAGGACAGGTGCCACAAAAATGTCTGTTGAACGAAAAAATGAACACCGCTTTGGTTCTCTGCTTTTTTATTTCCGTAATACTCCTGGTCATTGTCCACATAGGGAACTTTTTAAAAAAGGTTTATCTATTTATTTTAGAGAGAAAGAGAGAGGGCGCAGGGGGAGGGGCAGAGGGACAGGGAGAGAGAGAGAATCCTGGAACAGGCTCCCCACTGAGCACAGAGACTTGGGGCTCCACCCCAAGACCCTGAGATTGTGACCTGAGCCGAAAAAATCAAGAGCCGGATGCATAACCAACCGAGCCACCCGGGCGCCCAGACATAGGGAACTTTTTAATGTCAGCGAATGTTGAATGCATATTTTTCTTTTTAGATTTTATTTATTTGACAGAGAGTGAGACAGCGAGAGAGGGAACACAAGCAGGGGGAGTGGGAGAGGGAGAAGCAGGCCTCCTGCAGAGCAGGGAGCCCGATGTGGGGCTCAATCCCAGGACCCTGGGATCATGACCTGAGCCGAAGGCAGACGCTTAATGACTGAGCCACTCAGGTGCCCCCTGAATGCATATTTTGCATGAGCTTCTGTTTCTTGATCTGGGTGCGGACTACATGTTCAGCGTACAAAAATCAAGCTGTAACTGTGTGAGTTATGTACTCTTCTGTATGTAAACATTCACAATATAAAATAGAATTAAAAATAAAAGATTTAAAATCCCTGAAAATGGGGTGCCTGGGTGGCTCAGTCGTTGGGCATCTGCCTTCGGCTTGGGTCGTGATTCCGGCGTCGTGGGATCGAGCCCCGCATCGGGCTCCTTGCTTGGCGGGAAGCCTGCTTCTCCCGCTACCATTCCCTCTGCTTGTGTTCCCTCTCCCGCTGTGTTTCTCTCTGTCAAATAAATAAAATCTTTAAAAAAAAAAAAAAGTTATTCTAAAATCCCTGAAAAAATTTTGGTTTAGTTGTATTTCCTATGACAACGAAAAAGTTCTTCTCGCAAATAAATAAACTGCACTTCTAGAGTGCGGGGAGTGGGGGGGAGTGTGTAGGCAGAATAATGTCCCCCGAAGATGTCCAGCCCTAAACCCCAGAGTCTGTGTGTATATGTCACATAGCAAAATGGACTTTGTGGAGTAAGGGCATGGGCTTTGAGAGGGACTGATTCTCCTGGATTATCCACGGAGGCTCAATCTAATCACATAAATGCTTAAAAATGGAGATTTCCTGGCTATGGCCAGAAAGAGATGTGACAGAAGAAAGATCAGATGTCGCCAGCCTCCATGGTAGAGGAAGGGGCGACAAGTCAAGGAATGCAGGAAGCTTCTAGAAGCTGGAAAAGGCCAGGAAACAGATCCTCCCCCTAGAGCCTCCAGAAGGGAACACAGCCCTGCCTGCACCTTGATTTTAGCCCAAAGTGAGAGCCCAGTTGCATGTCTGGGACGGGAAGGTAACACGTTTATGTGGGTTTAGGGAACTTACTTCGTTAGTCATGGTGGCAATAGAGAGAGCCCCCGGCCACCAACCTTCTCTTCTCCAAGCTTCTGTTGACTGTCTGTGCGACGGTGTACGGGCCCCGGGTGAGAGCTGAGATAGTCCCTCCTGCCCTTAGAGTTCCATGAACTTGGGAACTGAACTTCGGTCGTGCAACTTTTCTCCTCGAGAAGAAAAGACCGTTCTCCAGGGCTGAGTCAGGTCCGCACAGCCCCCCCTCGGGTCAACAAGCACAGGGGTGGCCAAGGGCAGGCTCACGGGCTCTTGATCACCCGGAGAATCTTCCAAATACTTCTCACAGTCACGTGAGTTTCCCGGCCCGACTTCTCCCTCCTCAGGACTCTTGGTTCTCCTTTGCTGCAATCCCTGATCCTCAGCCTTTCACTGCTCTGGAAAATTAAACCCAGCCGCTCCCAGATGGAGATCACAACATCTCCTGCAACACTGGGGTTTCTCCCGGCTTTTCTCACCTGCCACTGAGGTCGGGGCACCACCTGAAAGGTGGTGGGGAGAGAAGGGAGGGCGCCTCCCTCCTCCCCTCCCCCAACCCTCTTTCCACCATCCGCCCACCCGTCACTCGCAAAATATTTTCTCATCCTCACTGTTGTCAGAAATTCCACCTTGAGCACTCCACTTTTTTAAAAATAGATCCCTGCTAAAATTCCCCTGGAGGGGATAACCTTAAAGTTATTTTAGGCGCCGGCACAGAAGCGAGAAGAAAGGACTCAGAGATTTTGAAAGAGAACATGCCTGGTGGGACTGGGGGCTGGGGGACGTGCTCACATTTCTCGAGGAACTGCTTCGTGCCGGAAGCTTCCCGAATGTGGACAAGGATGGTCCTGAGCCCTGGAAGGCGGCTAGTGTTGTCCTTGTGGGTTAGGTTAGACAAGTGTAACCCAGAAAGACTGAGTAATGCTCATAGTCACCGAGCGCGTGAGACCCGGAGCCAGGATTTGAACCCTCACGATCCAGGAAGGAGGAGACAGCCAGGCACACACACCCTCTGACTCAACTCATTCCTTTTCCAGTTTTAAGACGGAAGGCCCACTGGAGAAGGAACGCGGGGTGATGAGCTTTGAAGGGAGAAACCAGCTTCGTGGGAATGCAAGGCCACGGGGTCGTTGCTGGAAAGCACAGTCGCACAGCCGTGGCTGCCCGGGGACAAGGGGGTGGGCTGCGCTGAGTGTGGGCACGGACGAAATAGGGAGAAGAAATTTCGTCATCAGAAGGGAGATCTGGGGCTGACACAGTTTGAACTTCGTCTAGTCCCTTCTGCCCCAGAGCCCTGGGCTTCCCATCTGTCAGTGAGGAGACCGAGCTAGATGTCCCCTTGGGCCTCTCCAGCCCCAACATGAGGGAAGGACAGGTGGGGTAAACCGGGGCAGTGAGCTAGAGAGCCTGCCCTCCTTTCCCGGTTCCCCCGGTTTCCTGCTCCCAGAGCTCCTGCCGAGAAGCTGTTTTCCCCTGTGCGTGAACACAGCCTTCCCCGCCTTGGGCCAAGAGAAACTATATTAACAACCAATGTTGTGCACTACCACGAAACCCAAAAATGAAAATGCAAAATTAAAATTAAGAGATGCTTCATTAAATACCTATAAGATGTAACATTGGATCCTCTTTATTTTTTTATTTAATCTTTTTTTTTTTTTTTAAGATTTTATTTATTTATTTGACAGAGAGAAACACAGTGAGAGAGGGAACACAAGCAGGGGGAGCAGGAGAGGGAGAAGCAGGCTTCCCGCCCAGCGGGAAGCCTGATGCGGAGCTCGATCCCAGAACCCTGGGATCATGACCTGAGCTGAAGGCAGACACTTAATGACTGAGCCACCCAGGTGCCCCCATCTTTATTTTTTTAAAGATTTTATTTATATATTTATTAGAGAGAGAGAAAGAGAGAGCAGAGAGACAATCAGACTCCACTGAGAGTAGAGCCCAACCTGGGACTCGATCTCACGACCTTGAGATCACAACCCAAGGTGAAATCAAGAGTCAGTCACTCAACTGACTGAGCCTCCAGACGCCCCTCATCTTTGTGTTTGATTTGATATTTATAAAAGTTTCGCTACATTCGAGAACTCTTCATGGGTCAGATTTTTCTCAGGTCACCAGGACTCTGAAAATACTGGGTAGTTGGTGGGAAATCAGAAATTAAAGATAGTGATATATTTTATCTTATTTAGCAAACCTGGACGCAGGACCCACCGTGGGCCGGGCACTGCTTTCTGACTTTGCCAATGCTGGCATCGAACCCTGTGACTTGGGGACTTCATCGTCCCTCTTTCGCAGATGAGCCACCCGGGGCCCAGAGTCGTTAGGTGACTCGTCCACAGTCCTCCAAGGCAGAATCAGGTAGCCAAGTAAATTCAAGAGCAAAATTAAAAAATCCTTGAAGGTTTTTTTCCCTTTGGGACAAAAGTACATTTGATAAAAGTACGCTCGTGTTCGAGATGAGGTAGGCAGAGTCTCCAAACTCAGGAGTGCCTCAGGCCACCGAAGACCTGGAGATGATTCTGTCCCCCGAGGCCCAGCATGCGGCCGGCACGCGGAAGGTGATGCTCAAGGGCACCTGGGGGGCTCCGGCGGTGAAGCGGCTGCCTTCGGCTCAGGTCATGATCCCGGGGGCCCGGGATCGAGCCCCGCCTCGGGCTCCCGGCTCAGGGGAGTCTGCTTCTCCCTGCCTCTGCTTCTCCCCCTGTTCATGTTCTCTCTCTCTCTCAAATAAATAAATAAAATCTTAAAAAAAAAAAAAAAGAAGGAGGAGGAGGAGGCGATGCTCAGGGGAAGAAAGAACACTAACCGCTCGCTGGCCGCGGGGTGTGGGGGGCAGGGGAGAATGGACACCGCACTTCGTAGACACCCAGCACCGGGCTGAATTCTTTGTATCCAGCTCGTTTTATGTGCACATTAACTGGAGGCTTGTACTGACAGCATCCCCGTTTTATGGGATGGTAAAGTGAGGCTGGGAGACACCAAGTGGCTCATTCACACGGCCAGGGTGCAGCACAGCCGGAGGTGAGCGGGAGCCTAGGGAAGAAGGCAGTGATCGTACTCGGGTACTGGGTCTTGCTTCGGCGAATGGATGTATTTATCACTACACTTTGCAAAGGCTCACTGCTGAGCGTTTAGAACCCGCTGCTGTCCTTCCCTGGCGGAGGTGTTGGGAGCATGGTGGACCCTCAAGCTTTGGGAGCCCCCCGAGATGCTGTGTGTGGGGCTTCATAAGTGAGATGAGGGCGGGCGTGTTCGTCCCTGGCGCCCGCGGTAGGGAAGGACCACAGCCTGGGGGCTTACAGCCAGAACTCTTCTCTCTTGGTTCTAGAAGCCAGAAATAAGAAATCAAGGTGTTGGCAGGGCTGGGATCCCTCCAGAGGCTCTAGAGGGGGGCCCTTCCTGCCTCTCCGGCTCCTGGCGGCTCCAGCTGCTCTTTGGCTCTCGGCCACATCCCCGTCTCTGCTGCTGTTGTCACATGGCTTCTCCTCTCTGCCCCCACTACCTCGCTCCTACAAGGACACTCAAGAGTGCCCTTGGGCCCGCCTTAAACCCAGGATGCTCTCATCTCAAAAGTCTTAATGTAATTACATCTGCAAAGCTGTTTTCCAAATAAGGTCCTTCACCTTTACAGGTCCCAGGAGACATGTCTGGGGGCAGGGCTTGGGGGCAGGGGGTCCTACTATCTTTGCGGGTGCAGCATGAATTTCATCTTCTGATCATGGGCCTGGGTTTTTCCTCTGGGACCCACTTGGCCCCCATTTCAGTCCACTTGGGGTGAGCACTCTGAGCCAGGGCTGACCCGTCAGAGCAAAGCATCTCTCCGGCACGGTGACTGGTCCAGGGCTGGTCCAGCCGGAGCAGTCTGGGATTCTGGTTGTCTTTGCAGGGGTGGGGTGGAGGTGGGGATGGTGTTATGAGGGCAGGGGCTGGCAGCCACTCTGAGAGCAAGAGGAGGGACCACAGAGAGGAGAGCCGAGCTGAGATTTGGAATGTAATGCCCAGGCTTCCAGGTCCGGGCGCTAACACACTGCCAACTGAGAGGGAGTTTGGTCCTTGCTCATCTGTGGGACTCGATCGGAGCAGAAGTGCACTATGAGCAAGCCCTCACCTAACCCAGGGATGAATTTTAGTGTCACTCTGGCTGTCAGGGCCCTCTTAGCCAGAGATGGAAAGGAGAGGCAGGCAGTGAGCTGGGAGCATCTGGTAGGGACCGAGGAGGCCTTGGTCATCGCACCAATGGGGGACTGAGGCCCAGAGAGGTGGGACTTCCCTGAGGTCCCTCAGACCCTGACCCGGCCCACCCTGCACTGGGCTGGCTGTGGCCCCATCCATCCTGCTCTGCGTCGGGGACTCGGCTGCCTCAGTTTCCTACAGTTTTCTTCCTTCTTGGCGAGGCCGATTGCTCAGAAAATGTGCTCATTTGAGCCTCACGTGGGCTGGAGCACCAGGTCTTCATCCTGGGGTCTGTAGAGAGCATTCGGGAGGGCTGTGAACTTGGGTGGGAAAAACATCCCATCTTTATTTTTGCTCACTTCTGGTTCAAATCGAGCACCCCGTTCGTTATGATCGCAGGTCACTGACCACAGAGATGTCACTGACCATGGTAGGGTCTGTAGCTTTGTCAGCGATGGGCCCACGGGGCCCGGCGGGAGGGGGGTCCTGCCCTCCCAGAGCCGTCCCAAGAGCCCAGGGAGCCCCTCGGCCTCCAAGAAGGGACGTGATCTCAGATTTGAGTGTGTAAGGATGACCGGAGAGCCTCGGAGTCAGGGAGGCCCCTGCGGAGAATGAGGCTGCTGCACGGGGTCAGAGGAAGGGCCAGGAGTCCTGGGCTCGGGGTGTCGCTGCAGGAATGGGGAAGGAGAACAAGGCCAAAGGCGATGAGGAGGTCACGGTGGGAGGCCTTGGGGGCCCGTAGGATGTGCAGCCTGAACCCCACTGCCCCTCACCTCACCCCGAGGCCTCTCCCCTCCCCAGCTTCTGGGAGCCCCCCGCTCCTTGACTTCCCGACCAGCCCTTGTAGACATTCAGAGTCGGGTCCTCCGGGCCCCGTGCTGGGTGCTCCCCCTGACTCCCGCCCACCAGCCTCCATCGCGTGTGGGCAGCTGCCCTTGCGTGCCTCACCTTGCCCGGGGCCCAGCCGACTACACAAGTTCTAGACGCCCGAGACACCGCCGGCTGCCCACCTCCTCCTCCCGCAGGCTCGGCACGTCCGCCGCTCAGGCCAGAAATCCAGGGGGCTCTGGCGCCGTCCCTCACCCTTGTTCTCATCTCTAACCCGTTCCCTTCTGAGCTCGTGCGAGTTCCTCTGCTTCACACTGTTCCCCGCTGTCACGGCCCTCACCCACCCCGCTGGCTCTTCCGCCTCACCTCTGCTAACACGCATCTGTTTTCTGTTGCTGTGTGACAAGCCACCACCCTTGGAGGCTTGAGGTCTCGCAGCGGCTGCAGGCCAGAAGGGCAGGCCCGGCACCAATGGTTCCTGTTCAGTCGGGCCGGCTGAAATCCTGCTGCCAGCAGGAGCTGAGGTCTCATCTGAGGGCAGAAGTCCTTTGCCAGCAGCCGTAGAACTCATGGGAGCTGTGTCCTCAAGGTCACAGGAGTCCAGCTCTCTGACTTCCCTTGTCTTTAAGACTCCTTCTTTGAAAAGCTCACCTGATTAGGTCAGGCCCACCCTGGATGATCTCCCTTTGGATGAACTCAATTGATTAGAGACCTGATTTACACCCGAAAAATTCCCTTTTGCCATCTAACTTAATGGGTTATGGGAGTGATATCCCCTTGTAGCTATAGGTCTCGCCCACACTCAAGGGAGAAGATTACATGTGGGCACCTGCGGTCATTTTAGAATTCACCTACAACAGACAGCTTCTCCATGGGGCCTCCGAAGCCCGAGACCCCGGGCCCCTCCAGCCCAGCCTCGGCTGGACAGCCAGGGTGATCTTTCCTGTCTGTCTGCCTATCTAGTCTTCTACCTATTATTGATCTATCTTTCCTACTTTTGTTATTCCTTTTTTTTTTTTCTCAGCTTAAATATGAAATATTTCAAGTAAATCCCAAACCAGAGGGAATAGTATCATGGACACTCCAGGTACCCATCACCTAGCTTTGAACAATCGGTTAATATCTTACCTTCTTTTCTTCATGTATCTTTTTTCCTGAATATTTTGAAGTCAATTTCAGGCCTGGTGAGTGTTCACTTCCAAATACTTCAATATGCACCTCTAATTTTTAAAATGGCTGTTTTTCTCCATCACCACAACACCAACATCCCCGGAACAAAATTAACCCTTTCTAAACCCCAGTCGCATTCACGTTTCTCTCCTGGTCCCCCAAGCGGTCTTCGCCAGCAGCTCTAGCCAGGATCGGGGTGATCCTTCTAACATCCATTGTGAAAATATCGCTTCCCCACTTAGCACCTCCTGGCTTCCCTCACTCTCCCCACCTTGTGTCCCCTCAGCACTCCTGCCCCCTGCCCCCCTGCTGGCCTCCTTTCTGTTGCTCAGCGGACCATGTCCTCCCAGCCACCGCACCTTCATTCGTGCTTTCTTCCAGAACTTTCTTTGTGCCGTCTCTTCGAGTTCAGCTGTCCCTCCCCTACGGAGGGCCCAGGAATCCCTGAACCACGTCCCGCTCTCGTGTCCTCTGATCTCTTGGAACCTGGTGTTTGCCCTGAACCCACCTCGGTCCATGATGACCCACTAATGGGCATGATTTCGTGGCTGCTGTCTCAGTCCCCGACCGCCTGCAACCCCTGAGCACAAATGCGTCTGCTCACCATCATTTCCCCACCGCCTGGTCCACAGCCTCCGAGTCACTGACTGAGGGAGTGAGCCAGGGTGCGGTAAGGTCTGTGCCCTCCCTGTGGGAGCCTGGGAACTCCTGCTGGCCAGAGGGGCGTCGATGACAGAGGGATGTGGCCCCCAAAAGGACAGGGCCAGCCACGAGAGCGCTGCTGCCCCAGTGGCCACTACAGGGCACCAACAGCCCAGCACGGCTCTTGGGACCCCTCACCCCCCCGTCACCTCCACCCGCCCGGCCCTGTGTGTGATCCGGGGTCTGCCGACCTTACCCGGCAATCCCAGAACCAAATCCATAGAGAGATGCCACGGAGAGCAGGGGGCCGCCCTCCCGGAGGAGGAGACGCTGATGCTGATGGCAGGTGAGCTCAGGGCAGAGGGGTCAGGGCCGGAGCTGAGGCCTAGAGGCAGGAGGTCTCTGGGGAGACAAAGTCGGAGAGAGTCAGGGCCCAGAGCAGGTGGCTCAAAGATGGTCTTCTCTTCGGTCTGCACAGCGAGTTAAAAATACTCGAGTTAGTTGGAAGAGAACTGATGGTTTAGAAATAGACCCCCACACACACGGTGTCGGGGGGAAAGAAAAGGATTTCAGCAAATACCATTGGATCAATTGGATGTCCAGATGCAAAAAACAATAACAACAACAAGAAGAAAAACAAACGAAAAAACCCAAAAAAGAACCAACCTCCCCCCCCAAAAACCAAAAAACAAATGTTCACTCTGACCTCACACTACATACAAAAACTAAATTTTGCGTCTATGAAATAGATTGTGGACCTAAAAGGAATCACTAAAATAGGAAACTTCTACAAGCAAGCATAAGAGAAAAATCTCGGTGGCCCGGGGAAGATGTGCATAGAAATACAAGCTATATAAAGCGTGATTGATACATTGGACTTTATCCAAATTTAACATTTTGCTCTTTGCGAAGCATGTATCCAACAAAGGATCTACATCAGAAACCACGTTCCCCAGCCTTTTTTCATCCCTCAAGGAGCCCTTCTCGACCTTTCTCTCCTAATTGCCCCCATGAATGTTTAATCCCACAGATGTCTGTTTCTGTCCAGTAAGTCCCTCCGTGCCCTCCACATAAAGAGAGGATGCATTTCCCCCTCCTTCAGGAACAGTTTACATCCCCGTGGGGTCATACAAGAAAATGTGTAACTGAGAACACAGAAAGAACCCTTATCACCGGGCAGTAAGTAGACAAACAACCCAACTTTTTTTTTTTCTTTTTTAAGATTTTATTTTTAAGTAACCTCTACACCCAACACGGGGCTTGAACTCACAACCCTGAGATCAAGAGTTGCACGCTCCACCGAATGAGCCACCCAGGTGCTCCCCTAACCCCACTTTCGTGGCTCAGTTGGTTAAGTGTCTGCCGTTGGCTCCGGTCGGGATCCCAGGGTCCTGAGACCGAGTCCCCCATCGGGCTCCCTGCTCAGCGGGGAGTCTGCTTCTCCTTTTCCCTCTGCTGTGCTCTCTCTCTCTGTCAAATAAATAAATAAAATCTTAAAAAAGAAGAAGAAGAAGTTAAGCATATGCCTCCCACGTGACCGAGCCATTCCCCTCCTAGGGCAAGTTCATCTGGAGACTTGTACTGGAGTGTTCTCAGCGGCTTATTGGTAATAGCCAAGAGGGGAAAAAGTGGCAACAACCCAGTGTCCCCACAGGTGAGTGGATCGACGAGTTGTATGTCCTTACAGTGGAATACCACTCAGCCATAAAGAGGAATGAACTATTAATACACATAACCACGTGAATGAAGCTCAGAATAATTCTACTGAGTGAAAGAAGCCAGGCAAAAAAAGACGCAGGGGCCCTGGGCTTTATCTCGTCTGCAACCCAGTGCCCTGGTCGGTACAACCGATTGTAAATATTTGCAGAATTGACCCGAGGGGCATTAGCCACGATTCTCCCCCTCTCTGCTGCCTCAGTGTCTCCCCCTGAAGGGGAGGTTGGCTTGCTTCTCTGAGCACACACCTTCTCCTTTCAGGCCGTCCCTCTTGGGAGCTGCTAATTACCAACAGCAGTTAGGAACCACGAGATTTGAAGGTTCCAGAAACCGAGTGCACCCTGTGACCTGCTAAGACAGAGTTTTGTGCTCTCGTGGTTCCACTAAACCTGGGGGATCTCCTGAAATCTCCCATTGACTCCGCTCTGTTCTTGGGCGCCGAACGAATAAAATAAGCTGACGATTTCTCTTTGTGCTCTGGTTTCCAGGAAGCTCAAAGGCACTTCTCCTTGACTTTAGAAATGGTGGAGGATTTGCTTCCGATGAGCCCTGGGGAATGAGGTGGGATTCCTTCCCCCTGCACATGGAGGGGGACATCGGGGCAGAGAGACCTGTGGGAGTTGATGGGGCAGCCTAGGAGAGAGAGAAGGGCCCCAAGGCAGGGGCACAGAGGGAAGGGGACACACACCCCAGGGGACCACCACGTGGCTTCCTAGCTGGGCTCCCTGCTTTCACTCTCAGGCCAGCCTGTCCTCCCGCCCGCAGCCAGAGAGGGCCTTCCAATGGCCAGGCCAGGCCCCACACTAGGGCAGCTCCCTGCAGAGGCGGAGCCCCAGTCTTCCCCAGGCCTGTGAGCACCTGCAACCCCCTCCAACCCGGTCCAACCGCGCGCGGGGCCGCCGCCAGGGGGCGCCCGACACCAGAGCTCTGCCCACTGACCCGCGCAGGGACTTTTCCCCAAGCGAAGTCCGCTCTGCGGTCCTGGCCCACTTCCTGCCGTCCCTGCCGCACCAAAACCACTCTCTGCGCACCTCATCGCCTCCCTTCCCCCCTGAAAGACCCAGTTAAGGTACCACCACCTCCAGGAAGCCTTCCTGGGCCTCAGGCTGGGCCAGGCTTTCCCCCCAGGCTCCCACAGCCGGCTGGGACCCCATTCACACTGTCAGTCACTGCTCCTCTCTCCCAGGAGAGCGGCCTGTGAGCCCTCCGGCAGGGCTGGGCCTGGGTCACCCATCACCCAGAATGGCCACTCTGACAGTGGTGTTGAGGTGAGTAAATTTGGGCCCTGGGAGCCCCACGCAGCGTTGCCGGGTCGTCGGTGGTGGACGTCCTGCCCCCCCCACCCCCCTTGCTTAGGGCCTGCGGGGCTGCAAATGTTCAGGGATGGGCTCCCTGGCTCCCATCCCCATCCTATCTCATGTCTGTAACGTGTCCTCCCAGCCTGCAGGCTGACCCCTGCCTCAGTTTCCCCACCTCTCGAGGCGAGGTGGCATTCCAGCTCCCAGCCCCCGGCCTTTGCATTAGCTGGTCCCTCCCCCGGGACGTCCCCCCGGCTTCCACGCATCTCTGCCTGCGGTCTCCTGCTTCAGAAGAACGTTCAGCCCGGGTGTGGTATCATCAGTGAGACTCCTCTTCAATTTGTGAGCGATCATAAAGGACTCCGGGATGTTTGGGAATTATTTTCTCACAATTAATAAATGAGAGAGGGTCCCAGTGATCTGTGTAATGATCGGGGTCACCGTGTGAGGTGACCGTGCGGCAGTGGCCGGCTGACTGACGTAGTGTGCCTGGTGGGCAAGACGGTGTTGGAAAACGGGATCTGAACACTCAGACCCCCGCTCCCCAGGGTCCCTGCTGGCCTCTGGTCACACAGGCACCACGTAAGTGATGGGTGACAAAAACCGGAGGGACACTCCCTGGGTTCCCGTCCCCGCTCCGGCTCCAGCTTGCTGTGTGATCTTAGGTGAGTTACTGAACTTCTCTGTGTTTCAATTTCTTCCTTTGTCAAGTGGGATGGTGATACCAGAGCTAGCCCCTGCCCCAACCTCCATTCTCAGGAAGATTTAATGAGACAGTGCCTGCCTAACACCCGGGAGAAGGCCCAGCACAGAGGAGCGGCTCAGCAGGGTTGGCTAGAAGTATTGCTGCGAACTAGGCAGAGCGCCTCCCCTCACCTGCTCAGGGCGGTGGGAGACGAGGGAGAGGCTGGCCCCGCCGTCCCGCCTTGGCTCCCGGGACCTCTCTCCTCGTGCCCTTCTCTCGTACCCCCAACCACACATGGGAACACCCCTGTCCCCTTAGCTGGACAGGCTCCTGGAGGAGGACAGGGGCTGGCAGAGTAATGATCCCTGAGGGGACAGGGGCGTGTTCCTGTCCCTTCCTGGGTGAGGACTCTATCCTGCGTCCCGGATTTAAGGACGCGGGGGTTTCCTGTGTGGGCTGAGAGGAAGACGGAATGAACCGGCAATGAGTGGATGAACAAGTAAGGCTGGGCCGTGGCAGCGGGCTGTGCGCAGGGGCGTTGGCTTCCCGCAGCCTCGGAGGCAAGTTCCTGGGCCCCCACCTACCAACTGCGTGGCCCCAGCTCTGAGCTGCCCAGCCCTGCGCCCAGCCTCTCGGAGGGACGGCATGCTTTTGTGCTGAAGGAGTGTGCCTCTAAATCCCAAATCCCTAGCCCCCCGCGCCCCCCGGTGTGGCTGTACTGGGGGAGGGGGCCTATAAAGAGGTTATTCAGTTAGAGGAGGGCATAAGGGCGGGCCATCCCACGGGATTCGTGTCCTGGTAAGAACAGACTCCAGAGAGCTGGTTCTCTCCGTGTGCGCATGAAGGAAAGGACTGTCGAGTTCAAGGACACAGAGAAGGCCGGCATCTGCATGCCAGGAGGAGAGCCCCCACCAGGAGTGGAGTCAGCCCGATCCACCTTCTAGAACCATGCTGGGCTGGACCCTGGCCGAGCCCAGGCCCCGGGCTTCCCTGCCCCATTCTCTCTGCCGGGGAGAGCACCGGTGTTCTCCTCTCCCCTCCCCCGCTGCCTGCCTGCCTGGGTCCCAGCAACCATTTCCGCCCCTCCCAGATTGGAAGCCAGGCTCCCAGCCCCTCAGTGTTCCCCAGGGAAGAGTCTCCACCCACTTCCCCAGAGGTTCTGGGCGTCAGCCACTCACACCGTGCCTGGACCAGCACCTGTGGGCTAGGCACCGCTCCTGGGACACCAGGACTGCCCTCGGGAGGTTACGTTTGAGACAGGGACACAGACAAGAAACAAATATGCCTCGAAGAGCCCTCAACAGGTCAGTCCTGGGAAGCTCCAGCAAAGTGTGGCACATGGGGGACCCACAGTGATGCCCTCTGCGGTCACCTGTCCGGGCGCCTGGGGCTCC
>CM053611.1:105377382-105389549 GCA_028646535.1 Procyon lotor
GCCTGTCTTTGTTTTTCTTTAAAGACTTTATTTATTTATTTGACAGAGAGAGATCACAAGTAGGCAGAGAGGCAGGCAGAGAGAAGGGGGGGAAGCAGGCTCCCTACTGAGCAGAGAGCCCATGCAGGGCTTGATCCCAGGACCCTGAGACCATGACCTGAGCCAAAGGCAGAGGCTTTAACCCACTGAGCCACCCAGGCGCCCCTATTTTATTTTATTTTTAATTGAGGTGAAATTCACATAACATAAAATTAACTATTTCAAAGCAAACAATTTGGTGCCATTTAGTGCCTTCTCAGCGTTATGCAATCATCACCTCTACCGGCATGTTTTCATCACCCCAAAAGGAAACCCTGTACCTATGAAGCAGTGACTCCCCATTTCCTCCTCCCCCACCCCGTGTCCCTGACAGACACGGATCTCTTTCTGCCTCTACGGATTCACCTCCTTGGGACAGTTCATATCAGTGGAATCAGAGAATGTGTGACCTTTTGTGCCCGGCTGCTTTCACTTAGCCCCTCGTTTTTGAGGTTCACCGTCCTTGTAGCAGGTGTCAGAACTTCATCCCTTTTTATGGCTGAGGAGTAAGTAGTGCGTTGTATGGGTCTCTTGTTCATCCCGTGGGGGACCTTTGGATTTTTTCTACCACTTGGTTATTGCATTGCTGTTTGGCATGGCTCTGAGCGTGTCTCTTCATGGACTTGTATGAACACTTGTTTTCAGATGTCTTTGGTATGTACCTAGGAGTGGAATTGCTGGGCTACGCGGCCATTCTAAGTTTAACATTCTGGGAACCACCAAGCTGTTTTCCAAGAGGCTGTACCATTATGCATTCCCACCAGCGATGTCACCTGTATTTATGTTAGTATCAAAACAGCTGGAGTGCGTCGGTCACTGTGGAGAGGGCCCCAGAATTATTCTATGGATTTGGATCTGGGTCCATTCCCTGCCCACCCCATCCCCCTGTCATTTAAAGAGCAAGACCTCCTGGTAACCCGATCCCCTGTCTGTTAGCAGCAACTCTTCACCCACCCCCCGGCCCCCCACTGGAGCAGCAGGTCCATGGCTGTCTCTTGATGCCAAATCCTCTTTCCACCGGCCTGGCTGATTGAGGACCCAGGGGACATGACCCTCCAGCTATGGGGACACCTTGGCACCAGCTCATGACACAAAAGCTGAAGGGACCCAGCTGCTGGAACGCAGATGGGCAGATGCGTGCTGGGGCTGCAGGAAGTGAGCAAATGAATGATCGTGTGTCCCTTGCGCGGGCGGGACCCAGCTCCCTTGGTGATGAGTCTCCTCTCCCCAGGGAGCATTAACGAGGTCCTGCTTCTAGCCCCGAGGAGACTCTGTTGGGAGAGGCTGCTGGTCTCAAGAGTAAAGCACAGCCTCCCTAGAATCAGACAGATCTGACTCACCTGTCAGGCTGGAGACCTTAGGGGACCCACTGCACCTCGTGCAGGCTCTGTGTCCTCATTTTTAAACAAGGTGCCAGGAGTGGGATACGGGGCGGGATACGGAGCGCCCCCACCGTGCGTTCATGAGGGTGAAATGGAACAGGGGCGTGTCCGCTGTCATTACTGGGCCTCCCTCCACCACGGACCCCCACTCGAGGTTGTCTCCCTCCACAGCGGTGTCTAGACTGAGCTGGAGGGTGGGATTCATGTCCGTGGCCCCCTGTGGCCCCGCTCAGCAAATGTCAAGGGCGGGAAGGGCCAAACGGAGTTTGGGTGTGACTTCGGGGTCTGGGGCCCGGGCTGCTGAGTCCCTGGTGGTGCCCTCAACCAAAATGGGGGACGAGCAGGTTGGTTGGAGGGAAACAGGATGTTGGGCTCACTTGGAAGTTGGCCCTGATGTAGCAGGAGGAGCTGAGTGGGAGACGGCGGAATGCTCAGGTTGGGAACTCTGGGGGGAGCTCAGTATCAGTCCAATACCGGGATTGCAGGTATCAGAGAGCCAGACCACCCACGCCGGCCCCCACACTCTGAAAAGGTTATACTTGCCTTTTCCACTGGCGTCAGGCCCCAGATGGGACATGCTGCGGCCACTTCTGAGCGGCGACTCGAGAGCCACCGGGTGGTTCCTCTCTAGCGAGGGGGCCTAATGCCCAGGGGCTGCCCTGCCCGCCGCGGCCATGAGGGAAGAAGGCCCGTGTGTGGAGCACAGCCTCAGCCCACGGGTGCCACGCACAGGAACGAGACCTTGTGTTGCAGACCCCTGAGACTTCAAGGCTGGCTGTCCCTAGAGGGGGACAGCTCCCAGCCTCTGCCCAGAGGCCCCTGCACATAGTCACATGGGCCTCGGAGGCAAAGCTTCCCCACGGCTGCTCTGAGTCTCGGCCGAACGCCCCACAATCGGCCTGGGAGTTGTCACCCCAGGGCTGCGTGGCGCCAGCCTCCACATCTTCCCGGGACGCTGCCGGGAGCCGGTGTCCCATCCCCGGGTTCTGATGAGGTCTGAGGCTTCCTGCCTCACCTTCCTCCCCTCCCTGGGGTGCGGCTGTCGCAGGAAAGTTCGGCTCAGGGTGTCCCACGACTCCTGAGACAGTCGTCTGGCCCCTTCTGCTTCAGGGTCAGCCTGCGGGACATGGAATGCACAGAGCTGGGGTCTTTGCTTGGCTCTCTTTTGCTGTCTGCACCTCGCAAGGAATCCCGGATGTTGGTTAGCAGCCGAATTCAGCTGCCTGGCCTTGACGCGCAACATAAGCCACAGCAGGCTTTCCGATACGCTGCCTCAACATGATGTGCGGAGCCCTGGGATGGGCTGGGGTCACTAAAGGGTCCCACAGAGAAGGCATAGGACAGAGCCAGTTCAGCATGGGGACCGGGAAGGAGGGATGCCCAAGGGGCAGGAAGAGAACCCACTGGAAAGCTAAACCCTACCTGCCCTCTGTGACCCCACTCTGTCTCTGGCCTCTGTTCTGCTCAGTCCCAGAACCTCCCTGTCACGGAGACAGTGACGCCGTTGCTCACCGTGTCCCCCCCAACACACGCTTCTGGGGGTAAACCAGCCTGTCTGGAGTCCTTCGATTGTTCCCTGGGGAATGTGGCTCCCACGCCCCTCCTCTGCCGCAGCAGGAGAGGGAAGGTCAACCAGCACCCTTCAGAGGGTGAGTTCAAGGCAGAGGCCAAGGCTTTGCTAAGTTCCAGGCAGCCTTTTCCAATCTGAGCAGAAAACCCGAGTAGGGGGGCGGGGGGGGAGGGGCTCATGAGTTCTGGTCTGGACTGAGGCCTCGCAGAAACTTCTAATTGTACATGCCCGCAGGAGAAATTTTCCTAGCTCACGTCTCAGGCTCTGAGGCAGCCCCTCTCCCCTCTGTCCCATGGCGGAGATGGCAGGGCCTTTAGAGCTGAGCCTTCCCTCCCCATAGATACTGCTTCACCTTCCTGCCCACCCCAGTCAGGGCTCGTAAATTAGCTAATCACACAGACATGCTGTGTGACTCCTGGGCAAAGGAGTAACCTCTCTGGGCGCTCTTGACCTCATCCGTGCAAAGACGTCAGAATGCTGGGGAAGTCAGCTCTAAAGTAGGTGATTTTTTTTCTGGGATCTGTTCAATCACAGAGTGATGCCATTCAAGTCAACCCAAGAGAACCCTGAACCCCGGGCTTAGGAAGGCTTGGAGTCCCCCATCCAGGCAAAAGAACAGAAACACACGGAGGAATTGTCGGAGCAGAGCCTTGCACAGAGCACAGTCTGGCCTTCAACACGCAGGTCAGGCTAGAAGCGCTATAGGAATCCAGGCTGGAATTGTCAGGAGGGCTTCCTGGAGGAGGTGGTACTTTTCTCAGATCCCTACCATTTCTAGACCCAGAGCGCTTGAGGCCTGAGGTTGTATTCCATGGCCCTGTCACTGGTGTTTACTCAGATGCCGAGCAAACAGGGACAGGTTCCTGGGATCTCATATTTCTTGTTCCTCCAGTTTTAATTAATAATTTTAAATTTCACAAAAAACACAACATCAGGCTGCTTGAGAAGAGAGAAGAGGAGGCCAGGATGCCCTTGAACGAGGCCTCAGCCTCATGCCCCATGTGCTCTGCTCTAGAGTACCGAGGTCACTGATTCATTTTGTGTCCTTCTAGCTGCCTCCTCAGAGCCCTCTACCTGGCTGGAGAGGTGTCCACGGTCACCATTGCCCCTCTTGGTGGCTCCTGTGACCATCTGAGGATGGATATAGAAATTGCCCAGAGGCAGGGGCTGGTGTTCTGGGCAGCATGGGCACCTTGCTCATCCAGTCCCTCCACTATGCCAGCCGTGGTGTGTCCCTGGGGACGTGGCTGCCCCTGGGAGCTCAGGAACACCCCCGGAGGCCCCTGGGGCTCCTCCCCCTGCCCAGGGAGGCTCCGATCTCATCCTCTGAAGCGCGCCCTCTCCTCCCACCCCCAGTGAACTCCGGTGCCCTGTAAGACAATCCCACGTGTCCCTCAGAACACGAAGGGGCAGTGGGGGGAGGTTTGTCCCGGGTCTGACGTGCTGTCACAACACGAAGGATGGCCCAGGGGAGGAAAACTATCTGGACGCAGACACATCTGTCCCTGTCTACCCACTTGTCTCCCTGCTTCCTTCCTCCCTCTTCGTCCGGTTCACCATCTGGCAGTCAGCGATGCTGCTAGAATGTCATGTCCTCTCACCGCTGCTCAGCTCCGGGCTTCAGGCAGTGTGGAAGCCAGAATCTTCCCACGACGGTGGGACTGCGAGAGTGAGTGGTCCCACCCTGCGGGCGGCCGGCTGCTCTCACTTCCCCCGTCCGTCCGTGGAGTTCCCCCAGCCTGGGGCCATTAGGGATCCAGCTGCTGTGAACCTGTGTGTGAGCTTTGACGTGAACGATTTTCATTTTCTTCCGGGATGAATACCCAAGGGTGCAATTGTCGGGTCGTAGGGCAAGTGCGTGGTCTCTTTTTAAAGAAACTACCGAACTTCTTTCCAGGGCGGCTGGAAACCACTTACGTTTCCCCAGCAGTGGGTGGATCGGCCAATTTTTCTGCATCCTTCCCAGCATTTGGTGTTACCGTTATTTTTGAAAAATATTTTGTTTATTTATTTGAGAGAGTGAGAGAGAGAGAGAGCATGAGAAGGGGGAAGGTCAGAAGGAGAAACAGACTCCCTGCTGAGCTAGGAGCCTGATGCTTGGCCCAATCCTGGGACTCCGGGATCATGATCTGAGCCAAAGGCAGGCGCTTAACTGCCTGAGCCCCCCTAAGGGCCCCCCACTCTTTTTTATTTTAGCCCAACAACACTTGGTGTGGTGAGTGTTTTTCATTTTGGCCATTTGAGTGACATCCAATGCTCTCTCATTATGGTTTTGATTTGCGTTTCCCCATGATTAAAAAGGTTGGTGTCTTTTCATGTTCTTATCTGCCATCCATAGAGCTACACCGATGAAGCATGTGTTCAAGTTTCTAGAAAATTGGGTTGCTTGTCTTATCATGAGTCATAAAAGTTCTTTCTATATTCTAGGTTGGGTCTTTGGTCAGATAAATGTCTTGCAAATTTCTCCCTGGTCTGTATCGCCCTTTCATTTTCGTTGTGGGGTCTGTCCCTCACCCAACTTCCCTTTTCTTTATAGCCTTGTCCCACCCTGACAGGTGTGTTTACTGCCTGCTTCCCCTCCTATAGCGTAAGCCCCAGGAGTTCAGGGGATGGTTCTCGGGCCGTGTCCTCAGCTCCTAGCACAGTGGGTACTCAGTGGATATTTGTTCAGTGGTCATGCCAGTTCCCCGGGCCATATCACAGCTGCCAGGGGATGGAGCACATGGATTGGTGAGTAGAGACCCTAGAGCAGGCTATTGCAAACTTCCAGGTCAGCATTGAGGAGGTCTGAGCTGGGGCATGAGCACGAGTGGGGATGGGGCAGAAAGAGGGTCAGACAGACTTTCCAAGGTGCATTTGCGAAGCTCCCTTCATCCCTTCTCCTGCCAGCAGAGCCATCCCACTAGCCACACACGCCCCACCTCTGCCCAGCGTTGGCACTGCAGCCCTACCTGCTGGCCTGCTCACAGGCAGGAGCAGCATGAGTTTCTACAGGAAATTGATGGGGGAGGGGGTGTCCTTTTCCATTGGAGTGTCTACAGCGTGCGTGCGCCATGTGGGGACATAAATGTGCAGGGTGAGGGTGTGTATGTGTCGTGTAGGTTGTCCTTGGCAGGTGTGGTCCAGGGTATAAAATGTCTGGATGTCTGGCTTCTTACACCAGGCTGTGCATCTGCGTTAGGATGTGGGTCTTCCCACACGATAAAGCAACAGCTTCTTCTCCACGATGGAGGGACTGTTGGCTGGTCTCTGCTGTCTTTTCTGTCCTCTCCCCTCCTCCCCCCGCCCAGGGACTCTGGACTCCTCTCTGACAGTGCCAAGCTCCCTCTGTAGCCAGACAGCCCCTGGCAGCCGTTCCCAGCAGATACCCACTTTGCAGCTTGGCCTGAGTACTCTGAGTCCTGTTTTCCAGTCTGTTCAAGGGGAATAATATCTATTGCATGTGGTGACTGTGAGGATGAAGACGTGTAGGAAGAGTTTAGAACGTGGTGCGTATCAACTGCTCAATAAACAGTAGCGAGCACACGCACACAAAAGCAGGTCCCAGTGTTTCACCGGGCAGCCCCTGTTGTGCACCCACCAGAGCACCAGCCCTGCGGAAATGAATGGAGTCGGCCCCTGGGCTCAGGATGCTGAGCCTTGTTTCATGCGCACACCTATTCACTCCTTTGTTCAAGATAGCCAATGCACACTCGTGCCAGCTGGGTGGAGGCTAGGACACAGACAACTACACCACGTGACGCGTACACCAGGTCGCCAGCGCCAGGCCAGCCCCATATCTACCCCCACAGTGCTCAAGGCAGCCAGGTGGCACCACCCCTCAGTAATTTTCCACCACCGGAGAGAAGCGGCATCTATCTCTCTTGCGATCATCGATGGCGATGGCGCTTTCCAAACGGGGCAGCTCGGAGGGCTGAATGAAGGAACACGGGCCAAGGGCTCAGGTGAGCGCCCCGCACGACACAGGGAGCCCACCTCCGCCTTGTTTTACTCCCAAGCCACCGCCCCCCAAAGTGCCCTGGGCCCCCGAAAGTTCACGGGCTGCTGAACCCCAGCTTCCCAGGTCGGTTGGGCCGGGGGATGTTAACAATCAACTTTGAAAGCAGGCCGGGAAAACCGTGCGGAGGAGAGAAGAAATAATCATTAACTCCGGCTGGCCCGGCCAGGGCGGGGAGGGCGGATCTGGGAAGGCTGGGCGGAGGAAGTGGTTTTTGATCCAGCGGGGTCTCACTTCCAGCGGCAGACAGCAGGAGGAGGGGGCGCCCGAGCAAGAGCACAGCTGCGGGCTCCTGGGCCGAGTCCACGCGCGCAAGGCCCCGAGTTCGCTCCAGCACCCCCGTCAACGGACCCGGAGGGGACAGGCCCCCGGGCCTCGGGGCCCGAACCCCAGCCGGTGCCACCGTCCGCCTGTGGGGAGCGCACCCGTGCGGCGCCGCGCGAGCGTCTGGGGCCCCGGGCGCGCACGTGGAGGTCAGGGAGAGAGAGGACGACAGGCGCGCGTAGCTTCAGGGAGCGCGAGGGGCTGGGACAGGACCGGCGACCTCAGGTGGGCAGGACTCCGGCCGGCGGCGCGTCCCTGGGGAGCGGAGGGCAGGCCCCGCCCGCGCGCGAACGCGGCCCTGGGCGCGGCGGACGAGCGGCGCTTCCGGCCTCACGGCGGCCGTCGCCGCGTCCCTGCGAAGTGCGCCTGCGCCCATTTTGCAGACGCGAGAAGCGAGGACGCGCAGCCCCGCGGGTTCGAAGGCGCGAGCTCTCCGCGCGCGCTCCACCGCGTCTGCGCCGGAGCGCCCGAGGGGGCGGGGCTCCCGGGGGCGGGGCCGGCTGCGGGGGCGGGGCGGGGCCTCGGCGGGGCCGTTGGTTTCGGGGCGGAACCTCCGCGCGGCGACGGCGGGCGTGCGGGGGAAGGCTTTGCGGCGGCGCCGAGGCCGGCTACCGGGAGCGCGGCGGCTGAGGGCGGCGCGGCGTCCGCTCCCGCTCGGCGCCGGCCCCGCCCCGACTGCGCGCGCAGCCCTCCGCCCGCCGGCCGCGCTCCGCCGGCCCCGCCCAGCGCGGGGAGCGCGCGGCCGCCCGAGACCCGGAGGCGAGGCGGACCGCTGAGCGGGAGGCGGCGGCGGGAGCTGGCCGCGCAGGTGAGGGGGCCGGCGGGGAGGTGAGGGGCCGGGCCCGCAGCCCCCTCGGTCCGGGGGCCCTCCCCGCCTTCCCCGGGGTCCCCGGCCCCCGAGACCCCGTCGCAGTCCGCGGCCGCCCTGCCACTTGAGGGCTCCGGGACCCCGAAGCCCCTCGGGATTTCCCCTCGGCGCCCGGGCCCCTGAGGGCCTCCCGAGGCTGCCCGGGGACCCCGAGCCGCCCGTCCCGGTGCGCGGGCCCTCGGGCCCCCCTCTCCCCAGCGCCCGGGCCGCCGTCCCCGCCCCGGGGCTCCCCCTGCCTCTCCACCACCTGCCCTGAGCGTCCGGCCCCGGTTCGGCTCAGCTCCCAGCTGGGGTCTCAAGCCTGAGGTCCGGGACCCCCGGGGGGGGGCGTCGGCGACAGTCTTCCTCGGGGTGCCGAAATTCCTGATGAGGATATAAAAGTAGGGGCGTCCGACAGGTCCCCTGGTGGCCCTTTGTAACGGAGCAGGGGGTGTGATCTCGGCCCCCACGTTGTCATCTGTGTTTACTGTTGCATCGAGGCCGCAGCAGGGACGCTGTTTAACTTTTAATGCTCTTTGGTGAGACTCCCGAGGCCCCGCAGAAGAGTCTAGAGAGCCTGTCTGATGTCGTGAAGGGAGGGAGGACTGCGCAGGGGAGGGAGTTTGGGCAAATCAGCCTTTGAGATCGTCCCCTTGGCTTAATTTTTTCATTCTTGGAGCTCACCTTTTTTTTTTGAATGCCCAGCAGTTTCCAGGAATTGGCAGTGGAGCTGGAGATGGCGAAGTCCTTGCTGTCAGGGCCCCAGGCCGGGGGGTGGACTGGGGAGGGTTAAAGGAGTAGGTAATTGTCACAGGGGGATAATAATAACCAGGTAGCGAGTGGCCTTGAGCCCAGCTGGGGTGGGAGCCGTTCCCCGGAAGTGGTGTTCTGGAGGGCTTTTTGAAGGGGAGGAAAGCTGATGGGTAACAGGTGCGCTGATCTTGAAGGTTGAGGTTGAGAAGTTTGCCACAGTCATTCCAGGGAGGGGGCGGTGTGTGTGTGTGCAAAGGCAGAGAGGTGTTGGCCACCAAGCACAGCAGGTTTTGGAAACAAGTTTGGCTACGGCAGGAAACCATCCTGGGGGACAGGAGATGTATTGCTTCGTTAATGAAAAGGTCTTCAGGGTAGTCTTAGAGGGACTCTTAAGTGGGGTGGATCCAGCTTTGTTCCCCGAGGCTCGTACCCTTGCTCCTTTCTGGAATGACTGCTTCTGCCGTCTCCTGAGGAGATGGTGATACAGCTCAGGGCCGAAGGAAGGTAGGAGTCGGTCTGTGGGGAGGACTGAGGGAGATTCCAGGGAGACCAGGAGGGGGAAATGGGCAGGTTTGGCAGAGTGTAGGGTTTGGGACGCGGAGTGGCAAAGAAGAGGGTGGGTAAGGGGAGTCAGCATGCAGGCACGGAGTCGGGGCCCACGGAGGGGTTTAAGGAGGGGAGTGAAATAGGTTTTGTGTTTATGGACAACCACAGGCTATGGCGGCGGGAGGGAGGGGGCTCTTGTCTGGAGGAAGCTGGGTGAGAGAGAGAGGGGTCCCGGACTGGGGTGGTGGCCGTGGAGACTGTGGCTTCCTCAAGCACGGCTGTCCCTCTCAAATCTGGGCCCCGGAGACAGCTGTTCAGCCCTTTCCTGGCAGAACCTACACTTCGCTGCCTGGAAAATGACTTTGGAACTTCTTCGTCCCTGTAGGATAGGTTGTGTCCTTTTGCCCAAAGAGTGGTCGGTCCCGAGGGCTTCATCAGGGTAACTGTATGTGTGTCACCGTGAGCCCAACACCCACGTTGGTGATGCACGGGGGAGGGGGGCAGCATGAAGGGGCAGGTTTGTAGGGATGGAACAGGATGGGGGTGTGGAGGTTGAACTTAGGGGCTCTGAAGGAGAGGCAAGTTCCGATGGGTCCTGTCAGCAGTGCCCCTCCTGAGACCATGCGGTGGCTGTCAGTAGTGCACACAAGTCGTGAGGACATGGGCAAGTGGCCAAGGGCATGGGATTTTGTGTGGTGGTGAAAATGTTCTGGGTCCGTGCTCTCCGAGGCACTAACCTCACGCGGCTATGAGATGCTTAAAATAAAGCTGGTGGGACTGAAGAACTGAATTTGTTAGATTTATTTAATTTTAACTAATTAAATCCAGGAAGGGACAGCCAGTCACATGCAGGGCGTAGCGGGAAGCATCCTGTTTTAGGATGTGTTCTTTGAAATGTTACCCTTTTACTATTTCCAGCAACCCTCTGAGATGAGAGAGAGGATTTCTTTTTTTAACAAAGGAAATAGAGACCCAGAGTGAGTAGTCTACCCCCGTGTTAAGTAGTACAACCTGCATCTGGGTTGTTTAACTCCTTAAGGCTGGGCCCTTTCCTAGAGACCCTGCTGGAGCCGGGAGCCCCTCCAGACGGGGAGAGTGAAGTCCTTTTGAGAGGCAGCGTTGGTTCCCGCCCAGCCCTCCGGGTCTGGTCTCTCCCGACTGGACCGTGGGGTGGTGAGCCAGCCTAGACCAAATAGAAACCTGTTGGGAGCTGGTGGTTTTGCCCGCAGCCTCTTAGACCTTCCTCACGGTTTCTGTTGCTCTTAGCATTTCTGGAAAATGAGCCGCATGAGAAAGCAGGTGAAACTGTAGGTCAGCTAAACACCGTGGCTTGTTATTTGTGAAGATTTGGTAGTAAAGAGAGATGCCTTAGTTGCAATGAGTGCTTTAGATGATGTTTTGGACTCACAGGGGAGCGGGGAGTGCCCAGGATGGTGAAAGATTAGGGGCCATGAGCGAGGAGCGAGTTTCTAGCTTGTCCCTAACTCCTCGGGGGACGGGGACTAAGTCACTGCCTCACAGAGTCTCCATTTTCATTTCTCTAAAGTTAGGGCCTCCATAATATCCCATAACCATTTGGATCCCTTCAGCTCTAGAATTCTGTAATGTTACATCTCAGTAGAGGTTTACTTTCTAGAACATCTCTTATTTTTCTTGGGATGGCTAAACACTGGTGGTTCAGGCTGCCTCTGGCCTTTGTGGTGGTGTCTTATCATTATTGCCTTGTCATTAAGGACCGTGTCTATCTGAGTTAATTAAGCGTGTCTCATCTGATGGACAAGCTGTAAAACCGAGAACACTCGTGGTTGGCGGGGCTCCTGGTAAAATGTCAGGTGTATTTGTTTGCCATTCTGAATTGCACTCCTGTCAGCAGAAGGCTCCAGGACCGTATTTTCCGTGGTGACCGGCCTCTGGGAGCGTTTACTGTGGTCCTCGCCGGATGAGACCACTTGGTCAAGATCACAGGGTTGTTGACCAGATTAAGTGTGATGAAGCACGTAGAGTGCCGAGTACTCGCCCCTGAATCTACTAAGGGTACGGAAGATGTCAGCAACGAACATGGCCGCTGGAACCGAACTGTGACTTTCACATTTGCTAGGAGTGGTGGGTTTTGTTGTTTTCTTCCTTTGGGTTACATGCCCAAGCAGCTCCAGGGGCACTGGTTGCAAGAAACGAATACATTAGAACGGTGAAAAATAAGCATCTTTTCCCCGGTCATAACTTCTCTTGACTGCATTTAAAAAGTGATTGGCTAAATGTCATGTGTTCAAATTAAGGTTTTGGGTTTTCTGTAAACCGAAGAAAAATCGTTCGTCCTACAGATGCCTTGTTAGCACCGGCTGGGATGCAAGTCCAAGCAGGACTGTGGCTGAGTGTGTGGTTGAGCCGGAAGCCCCCTGACGCCCTGGCAGTTTATCGCGGTAAACATTTTACAGCTGATTAAGAACCTTCGGGATAGTGGACTCACCCGAAATTTGTGCAGCAGTCAGCGGTGTGGGTGGAATTCCCAGCTGACACTTTTGGAAACAGGTTCAGAGAGGTGTCCCTGCTGGGGAACAGGTGGGGTTGTCTTGACTCCAGCTCTTGCCCGAGTCCTCATCGGGGGCCAGGTTGCTATGAAAAAGGCAGTCTGTGGGCATCCCACCAGAGTGAGGGCAGGATGGCGTTAAC
>CM053611.1:105390049-105406395 GCA_028646535.1 Procyon lotor
ACAGTAAGGGCCAGAGTTAGGAGTGCGGGGACGGTGCACGGGCGTGGTTAGCAGGAGCCAGGATGGCAGGGGAAGGTCGTGAGTGGCCTGGCACAGTGGGCTTAGGGAGTTGGGAGGGGGCTTTGTTTTGCTAGCTGTAAATCATGAGGGCCGTGTTCATAGTTGATTCTCTTTCGTGCTGGACTCTGTGATGAACGTTTATTTCGTGCTCGATGCTGGGAGTTCAAAGAAGAAGGCAGCTCTGAAGCTGGTTCATGAAAAACTCATGATCTCGGGTTTGAAGCCGAAAACATCCCGTGACCGCTTTCATTCATGGCTTTGGATGAAAAGGACAGGAGCTGCGTCTACAGATCTGTGTTGAGGCCTGAGTTTGCTTTCAGACAATGCTGATAGGTCCTTGGGAAAAAAAAGGGTTGCTATGATGACTTGGCTCTGGGCCTGCAAACTGTGGTGACGGCACGGTCACCAAGGAAACGAAAGATGCAGCTTCCGAAAGGTCTCGGAAGGCTTTTGTTGCTGTTGTGGCGAATCCGACGGGCTGAGCAGATGGGTTGAGTGTGGAGCCGACTGGCAGGGGCTCGCCGTCCTGCGGCAGCGTCTGGGATCTGGCACCGGTCGCTCTGGACATCTCCTCCTTGGCCCTTGGTTTCAGAAAGAGTGAGCTTTGGCTCTGAAGCCAGCTGTGTGAGAGTGGGAAGCGAGGTCGTGTCTCCCCAGTGTTAGCCCGAGGCCCGCACGTCCAAACACAGGCTCATCCCAGTGCCGGTGCCTGCTTTCCTCTCACTGGGGGCTTCCCCGCTGGCAACCTTGCTTCTTAAAGGTGACAGCGACGCGCGCATCTGCCTGTTGCGGATGGAAACTGGGCTTCTGTTTGAAGGGCCGTCGGGGAGCCAGCCTCTGACCTTCCCCCGGCTCGGGCGCGGAGAGACGCCCGAGCGTGGACACCGGCGACAGGCCACGTGCCAGGCACACCGGGGCCTGTGCCGCGAGTGCGGCGCTTACGGGGCGGAGCTCGTTCTGCAGACTGCAGATCGCGTAATCTTGGAGTTAAGTCTCGCCCACTGGAGTCTGAATCGTTCGTACCTTCTGGCAGGTGTGTAAATGCAGCGTTTGGGTTTCTGGTTTGGACGATCGTCTTGCGTGGGCCCCCACGAGCCCGGAGTTGCACGAGAATTGGAAGAACCACAGGTGGATTTTTGAAAGGTCTTCAACCATGGAAGCCGCAGGGGGCATTGCTGAAGACTTTGGTCAACCAGTGACCGTGTAGAAAGTCCTCCGTGGTGTCGTGCCGAGGAGCCTGAGAGAAAAGGCCCCTTCGCAGGGGTAGCCAGGGGTGCGCGTGACTGGGGGGCAGGGCTGGGAGGTGGTTGGCGTCGGCCGCTGATGAGCATCTCATGCAACCGTGGCCCGTGGGATTGCGTGGGATTGTGTCCCGTGTCCCCCCCAAAGTGGCAGGTTGAGGATGCTGCCTCGGTGGCCGCTTGGCGCCGGAGCTGTTGGCCTCAGCAGGGCGAGCTCCCAGAGCGCCGGTTGGACGGGAGCCGCTCGGGCTTCTGGAACTTGGTCAGTTGGCAAGAACTTGTGCTTTGTAGTTGTCAGAACCTAGGGTGGATGAGTGGTTGGGTCGGCCCCTGAAATCTCGGCTGGCAGCCAGGGTTCCTAAGGCAGCGGAAAGCCCCAGTGGTTGTTACTTTCCTTCTAAGATATCTAGGAGGTTAAAAAAAAAAAAGGCTTGACCGCCTCGCCTCAGAGAGTAACTTTGTAGTGGGAAGGAGAACGGAGTGAAGGCGGCGCAGCAGTGGCCCAATGGCCCCGGCCTTTCCCTTGGGATAGATGACAGGCATCCAGGAGCAGCGCTTTTCTTGCCTGTGGACTGAGATTTCTTAATTTTTGGGGAAAGGTCACAGATGCCATTGGGAGTTCCCACGGAACTCTGAACCCTTTCCCTGGGGCTGGGATGGGCGGGACGAGGCATCCAGGCGTCTACACCGCTGTGTCTACAATGTCAGGGGATCCTCTTAGCATCTCAGTTAGCTCTATGATCTAATGATGCCATAGGGTGATTGAGCCTTGTTTACTCCTGGAAATTATTTTTGGTGGCCTGATTCTGAGATTGAAAACACTCCACGACTGTGCGTGTAGGAAGGAGGCTTCCTGCCAGGGCAGGTCTGCGGAGCGCTCTGCTGGGGAGTAGCCTGCTGGTGTGTGCTGAGGTATTTCACGGTGCTCTTTACCTCAGCAATTCCATGGCTCAGAAGTCGCTCCTAAAAACGTAGCTCCAAAATGGAGAACAATCTTTGTGCCCCAAGATGGCTCTCAGGAAAATGCTCTTATAACGGATGGAGAAAAGTGCGCTATGACCTTTGGAAGCAAATAATGGGAAAAACGTAAACCATCCAGAGGCTGTGTACAGATGTCCGTAACAGCCCTTGCTCACAAGTAGTGGGGTTCTGGGCTTTTCCAACTTGATTTTTCTGTATATTATCTTGTTTGCAATAAATATTCTGGAATTGGGTGAAAGTGATTCTGCAGAATTTGTAGACTGTGGAGCTAGGTTGGCAGTAGAGACCTGGCCGGATTACACGGTTCTTGTTTCACATCAGCTAAGAATCCACCTTTTACTTAGACTGTTTCTTTGGACTGGATCTCAGGGCGGCTGAAGGGGCTGGTGCCTGGGGAAGCCCTGCTGAGTGGGGGCTGGGCTCCCCCCACGCCGGACACTGTGCCCCGCGGGGCTCACGGACGCCCCGAGAAGCCGCTTCTCGGCTCTGCTCTGTCGGGCCCCCCGCCCTTCTCCCTTCTGTGATAAATTGTGTTCGTGTGCTCTGGAACCCCTGCTGGAGGAGAGTCACGAAGGGGGTGGCGAGGGCCAGCCGCCACGGAGCCGTCGGGGCGGGCGTGCGTTCCCTGTCATACCTTTTCTATCCGGGGCAGAGCTCCAGACAGCCTGCGTCTGAGGCTTTGCCTGGCCCGGTTGGTGGGAACCGTGGCTTAGGAAACATTCTGGAAGTATGTGTTTTGTCTATGACATTTTTGTAGATATTCTAATTTAAACAAAGATCTAGGACCTTTGATTTTTTTTTTTTTTTAAGATTTTATTTATTTGACAGAGAGAGAGATCACAAGTAGGCAGAGAGAGAGGGGAAGCAGGCTCCCTGCCGAGCAGAGAGCCCAATGCGGGGCTCGGTCCCAGGAGCCTGAGATCATGACCTGAGCCGAAGGCAGAGGCTTAACCCACTGAGCCACCCAGGTGCCCAAAAGGACCTTTGATTTTAATTCCAGCTTGCACTGTCTTCCATGGTACTAATAAAAGAACTTTTGTCTGGGAAATGGAAGTCACTTCTGACTAATTTTTCTCTTTAGGATTTACAGATGGATCCTACAGAAAAGACAACAAACAGAAGTGAACAAAAATCCAGGTAAGTAAAGTCAGCCCCCCCATTCACACTGGTTAGATGGCCTCTGTCACACGTCTCTTTGGGTGTTACTCACGTGTGGCACCTGCAGAGGTGAGGGGATGAGAACCTGGTGTCAGGAGGGAAGCTCGGGGGTTCTGCCCCCACCTGTCGCTTCGATGTAAGAAGTGTTCCAGAGGCAGTTTTCTCTTCGCCCAAGGAGGTGACGGTAACCTGGTCTCCAAGCGACACGTGGCCCCGGGGTCACGTTTGAGACGAGGCATGCCAGGCGTCACCGGCCAGCACTCCCCAACCCTCCGCGGGCCGCGGGTGCTTCTTGTTACGAGTGGTGCTGGATGAGGGGCTGTTAGCTCAGGCGGGGCTCGGGCACGAGAGGCGGGACGCCGGCTCCGGCCAGGAATTTTCTCACCTGTCACTGCAAGCGGGTGACACGATCACTTTGTCATCGTGGTTGGTATTTACAGGCTCTTGGCAGCTTCAGAGGAATTAAAACTACTAGCTTTTTGTTCTCGTGTATGTCACTTAGACGGGTGCTTAACACCACTGGGGCCTTAAGATGAATAAGACACGCCTGTCCCCAGCTCCTCTCCGGCGCGAGGATAGAGCGTGTACAGTAAATACCCAGAAAAGAACAACGCAGGCTCTACCCTCCGGGGGTGTGCGGGTCTGACCTCACACGTCACACATGTTCCTAGACACCGTTTGTCCTGGAGGCGGCGATACTTTCCGTGGTGACTTCTGTTCTCTCCTTCCGTTGTTTCAAGTAGAAAGTTCCTGAAAAGCCTCATCCGGAAGCAGCCGCAGGAGCTGCTGCTGGTCATCGGGACGGGCGTCAGCGCCGCCGTGGCCCCGGGGATCCCCGCCCTGTGCTCGTGGAGGAGCTGCATCGAGGCCGTCATCGAGGCCGCCGAGCAGCTGGAGGTGCTGCACCCGGGGGACGTGGCAGAGTTCCGCCGGAAGGTGACCAAGGACCGGGACCTGCTGGTGGTGGCGCATGACCTGATCCGCAAGATGTCCCCGGTAAGTCTTCTCCCGACAGGCGCTTCCGGTTCCCCCGGGGTAACGCGGCCCCGGACCGGTCGGTGGACCCGCTCTCCGCAGAGGGGGGCTGGCGAGCCGGCGGTCTCAGGTCCACGAGGACGGCACTGTCCCAGCGGCGGCGATGCCGGGCGCCGGGAGCCCCTGCTAGCCAGAGCCTGGATCCGCGTGGGGCGTCCGCGGCGGCGTCTGCCGTGTCGCCGCGCCGAGGGAGGGGTGTCCTTGGGGTACGTTTTGGGTGTGAGCAGGCCAGCCGTGGCTCCTCAAGTCAGCTGGTTCCCGCAGGCTTGTGAGAACGGGAGGAGTTAGAACTGCTTTGTCTGCGGGTTCGGAAGACACGTAGCAGAGAGGACGTCCGGGGGACTGTCGCCGACGAGTGCCCTTGGGTCAGGGGCGCTGGTGCAGCCGTGAGGGTCCGCCTCAGGCAGCCGCTCGGCCAGGTCAGCCGCCGGGAAGCCACATGATGTGGTGGAGCCTCGTGGCGGGTTTGTTAAAGCACGGCCGTCCTCTGAGAGTTCGGTGGGGAAGGCATTGGAGACGCTGCCCAGAGAGCAGGGAAGGAGTCTGCAGCCGTCGGGGAGCCTGGGCGGGTTTAGCGCCGTGAAGACACCCCAGCTGTTGGCTTCTGCATAAACATCTGGGCCGGCAGCCGCGGGAGAGCAGGTGGCTTGCCAGTTTTGGGGGCCTGGGCCCCGTCTTGCTGCTCTGCCGTCTTCCTGGTGCGGCCTCCGCCTCGTGCTGTAAGGTCGCAGGAGCCGGGCCGGTGTGCCTGTCCAGTCGGGGGGCGCGGGGGGACCTCCTGCTCCTCCCTCCAGGGCCTGACGCGGGAGCCACATCGACTGCGTGGCTGCTTTACATGTGGCCGTGCCCAGCTTTCCGGACCTGGGAAGGGTTTTCAGCCGAGCTGCTCTCCCACGTGGGGGTTCCTGGTAGTGCGGGGCGACTGGGGTCTAGGGCCGGGCTGGGCCGCCGCCCCTCTGGTAAATATGGGACATGGGTGCACGGGCCGTCTGCGAACCGTCTGCCGCTGCTTTCGAGCCGTGGCACAGAGTTGACCGAGCCTGGGAGGCCCCCACGGCCTCCAGCAGTGGCTCTCTGGTCCTTCAGAGACAGGGGTGCTGAGGGCGGCCCCAGGGGCGGGGAGAGGCCAGGCGTGGACAGAAGCGTGGGGGTGCTGGGCAGTGCGGGGGGCACGTTCGGGTGAGGTTCGCTGGGAGGGAGGCCGGCAGTGCTGACACTAGTCTGTCCCGGTTAGAGCTCCCGCCCATGTGGAGCGTAACTACGTTTTACTTTGTGTATTTGGTAAAACTTCCTAACCAGTGAGGCCAGTCAGGACGGTGGGGCTCCCCGCACCCCGCTGAGCAGGCAGAGGACTGGGTGGGTGGGGGCAAGGGTGCTGTATCTGCGCTCCCGGGAAACCCAGCAAAGCGTGGGAGGGGCGGCGAGTGGGCAGCTTGCCTTGGCGGAGGAAAAGTTAGGCCGGCGGGGCGGAGACCCGGGGTCCGTGGCCGCCAAGCCGGTGTTGTGCCGGTCTTGAAGGGGTTGGGACGGCCCTGGGCGCCGAGGGGCTGCAGGGTCAGAGCGTGGGAGCCTGGGCCAGGAGTTCTGGAAGGGTCCCACTCTTGGTAGTGATCGGTTCGGGATGTGACTGGAGGTTGGATGGCCGAGATGGAACAAGGTTTGGGGGGAGAGGCCACAATACAGAAGGTCATCTCAGTGACGGAGAAACCGGCAGGGACTGTGACGAGTACAGCCGGAGAGACTCGGCATCGAGCCCGAGCCACCCCTGTGTGCCCAGGCCTGGGAGCGTGGGGGCCTTGGGGATGGTGAGGGCTGGTTTCCAGGGGTGCGAGGAGGGGAACACTCAGAAAACGTGGAGCTATGGGGGTTTCTCGATGACAGACCCATTGGGAGCCGGGGCAGGGTTTCCGGGATTGGGGAGGGACACAAGAGTGTCAGAAAAGGGAGTGCGAGGAGCCATGAGTGCTCGCGTGAGGGTCTTGTGACCTGCGACATCCACAGGGACAGGGCGGGGCACAGGGGTGTGACCCTGATGGACAGTCCCGAGGGCCGGCCGAGGTACTTGGTGTTCATGTGCGGCCCGGCTCCGTGGGCCCCTCCGCTGGCGCTCGTGGGGTGGCTGGGGGAGGCTCGGTCTTACCGGAGTGCTGGAAACCTCCGGACCCCCGCGGGCCCCCCTCATAGCCGGGCTCCTCAGAAGCCCTGTGCACGTTTGCCGCTGCCAGTAGCTTACCTCTCCTGGCGAGCCCACCCCTGCCCAGCTTTGGCCCCCACGGCTCCCCTGAAGCCGCTTGTGTCAAGGCCCCAGGAGGGCTCTGGTGCGCCCTCCGGAGGCCGGCTCTCATTCCAGTCCCGTCGAGCCTCAGAAATGTAGACCATACTGTTGATCCCCGTACTGAAGGTTTCCTCTACAGCAGCACTCTGCGGCGCCCTCGGGGAATCTAGTCTCTCCTGTGGTCTTCAGAGCCTCACACGATCCAGTTCCGGGTCACCTCACCTGCTGACCTTCCCCTGCTCCTGTCCTGCGACAGGGGCCCCTTGCTTGCCTCGGACCCACCCGGGCTGTCGCCACCTCAGTGCCTTTGCACTTGCTCTTTCCTCTGCTTGGGACGCACTCTCAGAGGCCCTTTATTTCCTCAGTTCTGTGCCTTAATGCCCCTTATCAAAGGCTCTGCCTGGTGCCCTCTGGCCCACCAGCCTCTGTCCCCAGCAGCACGTAGCTTTACTTCCCTGTAGTGGGGGCCACTGCCGACGTACCACTTGCTGTTCGTCCGTGGTCTGTGTCCCTCCTCCGGGGTTTTAGTGAACTGGACGAGTCTGGGTTTCCTGTGTTTGAAACCAGCGCCCAGCACACCGCTGCTTCGGGGCCGGTGCTTGTTGAGAGAGGACGCGCTTGTAACTCCTGTTCCACCTCTCCCTAGCGTACAGGTGACACCAAGCCCAACTTCTTCCAGGACTGCCTGATGGAGATTTTTGACAACCTGGAGCAGCACATCCGGAACCCGCTGGTGCTGCAGTCCATCCTGAGTCTGATGGAGAGGGGCACCATGGTGCTGACCACCAACTACGACAACCTGCTGGAGCTCTTCGGGCAGCAGCAGAGCAAGCCCATGGAGTCTCTGGACCTGAAGGACAAGACCAAGGTGCGGGCTCCTGGGGGGGCGTCTATGCTGCGTGGGGGGCCAATCGAGCTTCCGTTTTCCAGCACGTTAGTGACCGTGCGGCCGATGGGTGCTGCCCTTCCCGTCCCCGGCTTTGCTCACGGCCGCCCTCGACTCCGTCGAGCCTTCTGTCCGGCGCGGACTCCGTGCGGGCCTGGGGGTTGGGGAGCAGGGGCAGGAAGAGCCGCGGTGAGCACAGTTCCCCCCCCCCCCCGCCTAGTGCTGCGAGGTGCCAGTGGTCCCGCCTCTTGCTCACGAGTCGGGATTACGCCATGAGCCTTGGGTAGCATTTTCATCTTGGTTTTCTTAATAGTCTCCTTTGAGCCTTTTGCTGTCATTAAGCTGTCCGTGAGCCTGCTTGTAAACAGTGTCATCGGGAAACCGAAGCGTACTTGTCCTTCTACCATTGCTGCAGTGAAAACCCTTATGCTTCTGTCTTTCTGGTGACTTCTTTAGAGTAAATTCCTAGAAGAGTTGTGGGGTCAAAGGGCATGAGTATTTTAGACAGATGATATGAACTAGCAAATTGTTTTCCAGAAAGTAGCCGGTTTGTACTCCCACCGCCACATAGGGGCACGTCCGCTCCCACGTCTTGCCAACATGCAGTGTCATTGAGGTGGGAATTGGTGAAAATTTTACATTTTTATTTCTCTCCTTGCTAAGGTTGACCTTGGTTTCAGGTTAGTGCTTGAGTTTCTTTGGTGACATGTTTGCATCTGTTTCGTATTTGCTTTAAGATTCTCTGTCCTTGTGGATCCTGGGCGCCCCCTCCTCTGCTGGCTCCGCCCTGAGGGTGGTCTCACAGGCCCTCTTCACAGGAACCCCAGCCTTAGAGATGGCGCCCCCTTGAGGCCCTGAGTAAGCATGTGACTGTGGCCCACTCAGACCCCGGGCTTCTCTTCTGCAGCTCGTTCCCTAGAGCTTGGCAAAAGCCTGGTGGGAGGCCACGTGCCCATGCGATAGTCCATGAGGATGGGTCACACCCTCTCCTGAGCCGTTAGTGACACGTGAGGGGACACCTGCTCTCCATGCCTGAGCCACCTGTCCCCACTGTGAGGCCTGCTTGCTGTTGAGAAGAGTGAAACAGGCTTCCGAGGGCTCATGGCTGAGGGGCCGGCCGTCACCTTTGTTGGGTCCAAGCAGCCCAGCCGCCAGGGCTTGTCCAGTCGTCTGGTGCCCTCCGCCCTTGGGACTGCCCACTGCTGTGAAGGGGCCCCTGGTATGAGGATAAAGTGCAGTTTGCGGGATGTGCCTCTTTTTAAGGACTTTTGTTTGAGATCTTGAGTTGAAATCAGTGTAGAGCTATTCGATAAGTTATTTTTTTCCATATCTATTTTTTCTGGGTATAAACACAACATATACACGGCAGGGATTAAAACACCGTGTGTCACTTAGACGAGAACGTCCTCTCAGTCCCTGAGTCACCAGTCAGAGTGTGTTGTGGTCTCAGGGGCTGGAGGCAGTTTCTGCGCGGCTGGCTGTCCCGCTGTCCTCTCAGGGGACGGGAGCACCAGTGGCCCAGTCACCCGTAGGCTTCGCAGGTGGCGCTGCAAAGTGACGCTGCTCCCTCATTCTCTCCAAGGGAGGTTGGAAGAACCCTGCGTCCAGTTTAGAGGTTTTCCTCTTTTACCTGTGCTAAGTAACACCCGCTTTCCCCTTTGTCTTGGCTTGATTTTGGCAGGTCCTTCAGTGGGCGAGAGGGCACATCAAGTACGGCGTCCTTCACATCCACGGCTTGTACACGGATCCCTGCGGGATGGTCCTGGACCCTTCGGGGTACAAAGATGTCACGCAAGACCCAGAAGTAATGGTATGGCCCGCCTGCGATAGGCATTGGTTGTGTCCCTTGGGCCGTGGTGGGCACTGGCTCCTTGGTGGCCGTCCGGGTGGTCTCCTGGCCTCCAGGCCCCACGGTGCCTGCGGCTGGCCCTGTTCTCAGCTGTCTCTCCAGGCGCCCCAGACCGATGCCGGGCGCTCACGCGGTGAGCCCCGATGTTCTTGGCGGCCCGCGGGGCCCGGCGCTTCTGTGCGTGCTCGCTTGGCTTGGTCCTGCATGTTCCTCTGTGTATGCGTGCGTGTGTGCGTGTGCTTGTGTACGTGTGTGTGTGCATGTGCGCGTGCATGTGTGCACATATGTATGTGCATGCATGTGTGTGTACGCGCGCGCGTGTGTATGCACACACACTTTCAGGCACCTCCTTTCTCTGCTTGGCAATCTCTTTCGCTTTCAAAATCTCATTTTACAGTTTCATTCTCTGTGCAGCTTTTTTATTTCCTGGAGAAAACGCAGAGCGGCAAAGCTGCTTTTCAGCTTTTTATAAAGTCTTTTATTAGCGCATTTGGAAACCGCGGTATATTTGCCGGGTTCCTGCTTCTCCTGGGGTCGGGCTCTCTGGTCCTCGTGCTGATGCCGCCTGTGGCACACGGCACAGGTGTGGCCCGGCGGGTGACTGGCCGCCGCTGGGGCTGTGAGAGGCCGGGGTGGGCACGGGCCCCTCACTCGGGTGTTGGGTGTCTGAAGGGGTGACTCCCCCTTGCGTGCCTGAGCGACCCCCTGAACCTTTGCCAGCATCTCTGTCCTGCCCGCTGGGGCCACTGTCGCAGGTCCCCTTCCCCCTCGGCTCTTCTGCCCTCGCTCCCGAAAACCCTGTTCTCCCGACAGCAGCCCTGTAGTTCCCCTTTGGTTCGTGTAGACACAGCAGCTCCCGAGCGTGGCACGCGTGTGGTTCTGAACAGAAACAAATGGAAGGTCCTTAGTTTGCGTTTTGAGAATTTAAAATCGTACGCAGTCCCAGGAGAGCTGAGTTGACGGGCTGCCGCCGGCCGGGGTGGGGGGTGGGCACATCTACAGCGGACGTGCCTGGGGTCTGCGCCCGTGACCCCGCCTGGGGGCGGCGGGGGCTCCCTCGAGCACCGAGCCGGGACTCTGCTCCGCGTGGGCCTGTCGGCTCGCCTGTGGTGCGAGGCCGACGTGACCAGCACATCGGGGGCGCTGCCCTGTTGGCTGTGTCCCCGCAGGGCTGGTGGGAGGGGCGGGAAGGGCCTGTTGCCGAGCCCCACCCCCCCAAGTGCAGACACGTGGCCGGCGGTCGGGCCGAGGAGCTCGCGGGCTTTGGGCCGAGCGTTCCCGTCTCCGCTGCTCCTCCCTAGGAGGTCCTGCAGAACTTGTACCGCACCAAGTCCTTCCTGTTCGTGGGCTGCGGCGAGACCCTGCGTGACCAGATCTTCCAGGCCCTCTTCCTGTACTCGGTGCCCAACAAGGTGGAGCTGGAGCACTACATGGTCGTGCTCAAGGAGGACGAAGACCATTTCTTCAAGCACCAAGCGGACATGCTTTTGCACGGGATTAAGGTCGTGTCCTACGGGGACTGTTTTGACTACTTTCCCGGCTACGTGCAGGACCTCGCCACTCAGATCTGCAGGCAGCGCAGTCCAGGTACAGGCTTTTCTTTCTCGACTTTTCCAGGTGCGTGGCTGAGAGAGTTCTTTCCGGTTTTCCCTTTTGTTTTGAGATACAATTTACACACCGTAAATCCGGCGGAGATGGGATTTTTGTATCGCTAAGCTCCCTCGCCCTCCGGTGACCCTTACAAAGGCGCGTGTGTCAAATAGAAGGTCGGGTAGTCGGTGCGATGGCGGCATCTGCGCGGGCCGCGAGCGCGTCAGGCTGGGCCGACGGCCGTCCGCGGCTCCTCCGGGGTCGGGGGCACCCGGTCGCCTCAGCCAGGAGGCGGCGCCCCACCAGCGGCCGCGGGGGTGGGGGGACGGCACGGAGGCCGGGAAGGCACAGAACCCTCCTGCGCCCTCACCCCCTCGCTGCGCTTTACAAGTCCACAGTGCAGACGCGCACGATGATCTCGCGGAGACTTCTACATCTTTTTGCAGATATCTTGTCGTTGTTCCCCTGCGAGCCGCACCCCTTTTTACATAATTCTCCTGGGCCCGGCCTTTGGGGAACTGCCAGGAATGACCAGGGTAACGGAGCAGGTTTTAAATCGGTCGTCCCGATGTAGGGCATTAATGGCTGTGCGTTTGGGGTCGTAAAACACGGACGACGGCAGACCTGGAAAGGGCTGGACTGGCGGGATTTAATTGGAGCGAGAAGCCGGTCCCGCTGCCCCGGGTGGGGGAATTAGGTCAGCCACTGAGCCGCTGCCTGTGCCCGCCGTCCCCTCGAAGACTAGAGGGGCCGAGGTGATGAGTAACCGGGCGCACACACGGTCCAGCCACGTCGTCTGTCCCCCGGCCGGGCCGGGGTTGCCGGTGGAATTGCCTGGGGGCCGGCTGCTGCCGCATCTCCACGGACGAGAGTAGAGTCAGGGCGCTAGTCCGGCTCCGGGCCGGACGCTCGCCAGGCCACAGTCCACCCTGCGTCTCACCTCCTCCACCTTCATTTGCGGTCCCATTGTCCATGGCCACTAAGTAGGTGATCCGACAGGTGGTGAGACCGGCTCAGAGGGGAATCACTTGTCCAGCTGGTGCCCGGAGATTTGGGGCCGGGACCGGGGTCCGGCGTGTCCCGACAGGCCTGCGGGCCCGGCTCTGGGGAGGGGCGAGGCGCTCCCCGTCCTGCCCCTACCCACGGCCTCCCCTGCCTGCGCATGCACGGCTCCCCGGGGGCCGGGACCTCATGGACACCCGTGTGAGCGTGGGCCTCGGGGTGCCCTCCTGGCCTCACGGAGGCCATGTTCCCAGACTCCGGCAGCTGAGTGGGTCTGACGAGCTGTCAGGGCCGAGAGAGCTTTTGGATTTATAACCCGTGACGGGTCCTTAAGGACGTCGTATTTACACTCAGGAAGGATCTCTGTTGGCTGGAGGGGGTGGTGTCCCAGCGCTGACCGTCGTGACCGTGACAGCGGGTACCGTTCCCTCGATCCCTGTGTGCCAGGCGCCACACGCCGGCCCCTCGGTCCTTAGGCTGACACTCGGTGGAGGAGAGGAGAGGCGCTCACTGGCCCGTGCCCCCTGCACCCGGGATCCCCGAGCTGGCATTCAGGGTCCCGGGCACTGTCGCCTCGCCTCTGACGGGCCTGAGGAGGAAGAGCCCGCCAAGTCTTGCTTCTGACTGTTTTCCTTTCTTCTCCAGATGCTGACCGAGTGGACAGCACCACACTGTTGGGTAAAGCAGATCTTGATTTTTACCAGCCGGGTTTTTGCCTCCACGTTCCATTATCTTCCTGCCCCTGTAGAACTGTGAAAGCGTTTCTCCCAGTAAATACCTAGGCTGTAGTAACCCGGCCCCACCGGCGATGGGGGCCAGTGGGGCCTTAGTGATGGTCCCCGGGACTGCGCGGGGATTAGAAATGTGTCCCACTGGCGGGGAGGCGCAGCATAGACCCGGCTTCCGTGCTGGCACCTCAAAGTCACTTCCCATCCCACAAGCAAGAGCCACAGGGCAGTCGGAATGAGGTTCGAGTTGTCTTTTAGTCCCGGGTCTGCGGTGTAGTAGCTTCTCCCAGTCCCTCGGACGTGGTTGTCGCAAAGGTTCTGAGCTTCTGTATAAGTCTTCTGCACGCTGCTGCTCGGCTTGGTTCTGGCTGGTGATGGATCACAGGCTAGGACCGTGCTCAGTGGTGGCGGTGGCCTCCCGTGGGGGACCTCAGCGCCTGGCCGTCTGCTTGGGTCTGGGAGGGTGGGTGGCAGGGACCCCGCCAGCGTCGCGCTCCGCCTTCTATGTCTGCCTCCTTGCCCTGCAGACGGACACCTTTATCGGAGTCACCCTGTCACTTACCTTTGACTCCCGCGTCCATCCTTTGGGACAAAGTGTCCCCTGTGGCGTCCGGCAGGGGTCGCGGGCCGGCGCCGCAGTGCAGTCAGATTTATAAACGGGTCCTTGAAGGGCAGCTCCTGGAAGAGATCGGCTTGTGAGTAAAGGGTTTCCTCTTTCAGGGAACGCGTGTCAGGACTGCGCCAAGAGGAAGCTGGAGGAGAACGGAACGGAAGTGTCCAAACGGCCCCGGCAGTCGGACGCGGGTACGGTGCTGTGGGCGCCCCCACATTGTCGGGGAGGCCCGGGGAGGCCTCGGCCGGGAGCTGCGCGGGAGGTGCAATCTCAGGTCGGCCCGCGGATTCCACGGAGCGCGTCACCATGCGATCACGGCAGTGTCGTCGGGCACTCAGGGCTGCCTGCTGTCCCGACTTATGTCCCCTCAGTCTCCAGAAAAAACCACTTCGAGTCCGCTGTTCCTTGTTCCCTCCGTCACAGACGGAGCTGTTCATAAACTGATCATCTGATTGGGTCAGGCCTGGGGCCTCCGGGGTGGGACCTGGTGCCGCTCCCCCGGCCCGGCCCCCTCCGGGCCTCCTCCCTCGCTGCCCACGTCTCGGGCGGGACTCCCGGGTCTGCCCTGGCCCACTGTGCCCCTTGGCCCCCTCATGCCCGAGCCAGTTGTGTGTGCGCAGCGCTGGGCGCGTGGTCAGGGCCCCTGGGCCGGAGCAAGCCTCCCGCGTGCCTGTAGGTTGTCCCGAGGTTGGAGAACAGAAGCACTTACCTTATTAGAACAGCGCACACCTTCTTGTCCTGTTTCACCGACTTACGTGGTGGGTCAGCGGGACTGGGTCCTTGGCAGGGTGTCCTCCATATCAAGGGCAGATGTATCTTTTTGCTTGTTTCATGTTGGAGTTGCTGGTGTTGCTTTTTTTTTTTTTTAAGATTTTATTTATTTATTTGACAGAGAGAGAGATCACAAGTAGGCAGAGAGGCAGGCAGAGAGAGAGGGGGAAGCAGGCTCCCCGCTGAGCAGAGAGCCCGATGTGGGGCTCGATCCCAGGACCTGAGATCATGACCTGAGCCGAAGGCAGAGGCTTTAACCCACTGAGCCACCCAGGTGCCCCTGCTTTTTATTTTTTGTGGAGTTTTTGGATTTGTTTGCTTTGTCCAAAAAATCACGTTTCGCCGTGTTTTTAATGTGTCATTCTCTCGGTTGTACTGCCCGCCCCCCTTTCCTGAGACCCTGACCTTCTGCTCCACTGCGGGCTGTGCGCGAAGCCGGGCCCGAGTGCCCTCCCGGCCTCCTGGGCCGCTGCCCGGCTCTTCCTTCCCCGCGCGGCCCCTCGGGGGGAGGCCAGCTCCCCGAGGCCCGGGGTGCCTGCGGGTGTCTTCGCGTGGTCCTTCCCCCCACACGTGGTTGGGGTGTGGGGTTCTGCTTCCCACTTTCCCGAGGGACTGCGCAGTCTACGGCTCCGGTCTCCTGCTGGGACAGCGTCTGTTGCCGGCCTGGCTCCCTGCGCCCTGTGGGCGACCTGTTGCTCTCCGTTCTGGAAGCTTTTAGGGTCCTCTTTTTTCCTCGTGTTGAGAAATTTCACGAAGGTGTATTCAGGTGGGAATCTTTTTTGTTTGCCCGACTCAGTGCTTCCCCTGCTTCTCCGGCCCTGGGGCGACTACGGTTCCCTCTATTCTTTCTTTTGACTCTGTTCCTCCTGGATTCCACCCGGCTGGGCCTCCTGGAAGGGTTTCTGCTGCCTCGTGTTTGCTCTCGCGTCCTCATGTTCATTTTCCGTTTCCATCTTTTTAAAAACTTTCTAGGAGGTGCTCAAAATTACGTTCTAGTCTTTGGGTTAAGTTTTATCTTGAGAACGTTACCATTTGTTTCTGGAAGCTCTTGTTTTTTGATTTATCATCTTTCATAGCATCTTTCCCCCCATGCCTGTGATATCTTTTCAAATCTCTGGAGACACCGGGAGCTTCCCTGGGTATCTGACTCGACTCCATTCCTGAAAACCCGGGGATTGAGGATTTTCAGAGAACAGTTAATTTTTTATTACTTTAAATAAGAAAAGCTCAGCAAAATGCTCTTCAGCACCTCTGATAAGCCATTAAGAACGTTCAGGGCTGTGAAGCATGTCACCCGTCAGGTACCTATCACTCAGCCTTTAAGTGAACTCTTGGGGGACACCCGGGGGCTCAGTGGGTTAAAGCCTCTGCCTTCGGCTCAGGTCATGATCTCAGGGTCCTGGGATCGAGCCCCGCATCGGGCTCTCTGCTCAGCAGGGAGCCTGCTTCCCCCTCTCTCTCTGCCTTCCTCTCTGCCTACTTGTGATCTCTCTCTCTGTCAAATAAAATCTTTAAAAAACAAATGAGCGCTCGGGGGCATGTCTGGGCAGCGCTGGGACGCGGCACTTTCCTGCTGCATCGCAAGGAGCGCGAGCGTTGGAGCGGTCTGCTGCGGCCACAGAGCCCGCGAGGAAGGCGGGTGACACCGAGAGAAAGGCAGCTCTCGGAGTGGGCGCGCAGTGTCCCCCTGGGCGGGCCTGGCGGCAGGAGGCCGCTGTAGGGGGACGATGCCATTTTAGCCGCAGTTCGAATAAAGTTCTTTGCAGTCTTTGGCAGATACTTGGCGTGAGAATTCAGCTAGTAGGGACACCTGTAACCAAGTAAGATGAAAACAGTGAAATGAGCTTGGATTCCTCGAGCTTCCTCCGGACGGGTGGCTTTTTCCAGCAGCCTCTCTCCTGCCCCTGGCCGTCGGCCCATCCGGGACTGCTCGGCCACTGAGCGAGGCGGGCGGGCCTGGTGGTTCTCGGCCCGCGGTGCTGCTGCTGCGTCTGCGCGGCTCCCCCTCCAGGGCTGCCCCCCCCAGGGGCGTGTGGCCGGAGAGCCAGGGGGTCCCACGGCATCCCCCGGGTGCCCGCACCCCCGCCTGCCCCCGCTTCCCCACCGGGCAGGCACGTCTCCTTCAAGAAAGCCCTCTGGTCCCCGCGGGCCGGAGCG
>CM053611.1:105414654-105476715 GCA_028646535.1 Procyon lotor
CCCGCTGTCCTGGAACACGCCTCCCTTCCCTACTTCCTTGTCTGGCTAAAGAGCAACGATTCATGTATCACCTTCGTTTACTCATTCATTACAAAATACTGATCATTTACTATGTTTTAGACATTCAGTGATGAAAACTGTTCTGGTCTTGCCCTTAAAGAGCTCGCAGGGAGGTCAGACGTACACACTGGCATTGACAACAGCGCGAAAGTGCTCTGAGGGCGCAAGCCCAGGTGCTGCGAGGCGAGGAGACGATCCAGCCCATGTGGAGGGGGCGGGGGGCTGAAGCTAAACCAGGACAGTGGACAGGGCCTGAGTGAGGGGGGAGGGGAAAGTGGTGTCTGCCTGACCTTCCAGGAAAACCTTCTTGCCCTCCCAGCAGCTTTAATTTATACGTGATAAAGGTGACGTTTTAAGTCATTGAGAAGAGAATTACTTGAAAAATATTGCATAAACTGGCTACTTAAGTAACTTTTAAAAAACAGATTCTTACCTTTTATCATATGTCAAAATAAATTTCAGATGAATTAAATAGGTAATGAAAGCAAAACCATGAACAGGAAGAATATTTATAAATATTTACTCAGTAATAAGGTGGGGAAGGATTTTCTAAAATGAAAGTACTAAATATAGAAAAGACAAAGCTTTTTTCTGATTGCCTAAAAATAGCATAAACACAATCCAAGAGCCCAAAAAATCTTAAACATATATAAAGAACATGTGAAATTAAGAGATGTGGGTACTGCTATTTGGCATCTGCTCTCTATTCCCTCCTTTCTCACGTAGCCCGTGTTTGACCATTTCTCCCCTAAGCATCCCCTGTAGCTGGGGGTGGGCGTTAGGGGGGCCCTGCTTGGCGTAAGGCCAGGCCACCCCATGCCCACAGCCTTTGGTCAGGAATGAACACGTGGCCCTATTCAGGACACTGAGATGCGGGCACGATTCCTAGAGGTCTGTTGGACAAGCCCTTCTTCACTTTTAAGAACACATCGCTACAAAAGGCAGCCTGTCTCCTCTCTGAAGGTCGTGGCTGTGTGGCTGGAAAGCCAAGGACGGCCAGTCATTTTGCCAACACAAGAGGCAGCCTCAGGATGGAGTCAAAACAGAAAGAAGCGTGGCGTCGTAGTGTGGCTTCTAGGGGGGCCTGTAACACAGAGCCAGGCTGCTGAGTGCAGGAGCCCCTGAAACCGGAACCCAGGTGTGTGCCCCACAGACGGGAAGGCAGTGTCCCCTACTGCAGGGGTCACACCAGGATGCTGGCGTACCGTGGCAACATCTCTCTCCTGCACAACTTCTCAGAGACTAATAATCATCGTGAATCCCCAAGGAGACAGGCTGACCTTCAAAAACTGGCTGACCACAGAAGCTTTTCTTCTTTGGGAAAAAATTTCATACTAACCATGTTCTGCTGAACACACAGTGAGAAATGCTAATCTAAATGTTTTTAAAAAGCTACCTACTTACACCATTTCTTAAAAAACCGTTAGGAAATCTACTTTTTTCCCTAAATGTAGGCTCTATGGTCTTAAAAACTACTCTGTAGTATATTTAAATACTATCACAGTGAGTTAGTCCTAATGGAAATCTTTTTTTTTTTTTTTTAGATTTTATTTATTTGACAGAGATCACAAGTAGGCAGAGGCAGGCAGATAGAGAGGGGGAAGCAGGCTCCCCGCCGAGCAGAGAGCCCATGCGGGGCTCGATCCCAGGACCCTGAGATCATGACCCGAGCCGAAGGCAGAGGCTGTAACCCACTGAGCCCCCCAGGCGCCCCAGTCCTAATGGAAATCTGATTACCTTCAGATCATCCGTTAGAGAGCTGTAGTCCACCTTGATGGCTTCTTCTTTCTCATAGATGTCAACTGTTGCCTGGGTACTTTCTGCTTCAGTTCCCAACTGAAACACAGATGAAGCCCTTTCTTTGTTACATGAAATGGTGATCTCATCCACCTGGCCAAGTCCTCTAGTTGATGCCCACCTCACTCCTTATTGGGGCCTCCAAGGCCATGATGATCTGGCGACAAGATCCCCAGGTACGTCCATGTGCACGGTATGAGTTCAGAACTAGTGATCTAGTACAGTCTCTCCCACAACAGAAGAATCTTCTACAAGAACCCTGGCAGGTCTAGGTAATGTACCCTCTTTTTTTTTTTTTTTTAATATTTCTTTGTGAGAGAGCGCAAGAGAGCGAGAAAGAGAGAGCACATGAACAGCAGGAGGGGGAGAGGGAGAGGGAGAAGCAGGCTCCCTGCTGAGGGGACCTGAGTAGAAGGCAGATGCTTAACCAACTGAGTCCCCTAGGCACCCACATACCCTCTATCTGAACACCTCCAGTGGAAGGGAAATCTCAGGTCCCACCTCCCAATTATGGTAAGACGATTACTCCTATAACGATTACTGTAATTATTTCTACCCAGTGGTCCTTGTTCAGCTCTCTGCAGAGAGACAATTTAGACGTCATGCCTTTTTTATTCCAGGCTTTATAGAGAACATCCCGTACAGCATCTGTATCACACAGCCACTTCCAGATGTGCATACAATATTCCAATCAGGGAACTCACCACTAAGGGCCCTCCATATTTCTGGTAGAAAGTGTTCCCTAGGAGAAGAAATCTGTCTCTATGGGCACTACTCCCCAACCCTGTATCCCCCTTGGGACCAGAAAGAACAAACATGATTCTCCTAAAAACAAAAAACAAAACAATGATTCTCCTTCTGTGATGGATTGTCTTCTAATGGAGGAGAATGATCGTATTCCCCAAGCCTTCTCTTCCCAGCATAACACAGTCTGGGCCTTTTCACTATCCTGAATGCTTTTAAGAAGCATCATACTTTAAAAAGTGAACACAATAGTCCCTTTGGCCCGACCAGCACAAAGTAGAGCAGAACTACCATTTCTTCTTTTTAGATAATAACTCAGTATTATTCCAGCTTAAGACCTTTAATACCTTCTCTGAAATATACTATTATGAGTATGAAATGTTTTCAAGCTAATAAAGAAGTCATTTTACATTCATGTGGGCACGCTGGGGCACAGCTCTGAAGGTTCATTAGCTGGAAGCGATAGGAACAAAGCAGTGGCGTGAATACTTGATCCATAACACTCATTTCGATGTCAGCCATTAAAATTGCTTCCTCCTCTCCTCTGTAACCTCTTCTAAAACTATATTGCCTTTCAAACAGATGTTCTGTTTCTTTCTACAGTATAATAACTATTGTTTTCCTGCTCTCATCTATTTTTGCTGTTCACAGACCCCTCCCTTCTCTCTCGGCACCTACAAAAGTGGACCCATGACCCAGAGTTCTTCCCCAGGATTTTCCTAACAGAGAGCACAGGGAAGAGAGTTCTTTCCCTTCTGGTCAGAACTGGTGGTTACAGCTGCAGCCTTCTGGGGAAAACCGATTTGGGAGAATAAAGCCAATATAGATACTGAGCCAGAAAGAGCTCTTGACAGTGTGCAAATTCCTGGACTGAGTCAGCCATGAGACTGCCTCCTATCCCTGTGCTGCCCCCCTACCCACCCCTATCCCTTTACCCCCTTTAAAGCCATCAGAGTTGGGTTTATGTCGTTTGTGGCCAGGAAAGGGTCTTCTCCTTATCTCCTGTGTGGAATGTGACCTCTGCTACAATTGAGAAAAAAGACAAAGACTTTTTGAGTGGAAGGTTATGAGATCTGGTCCATGTTGACAAGAGAAGTGTTTTATAGATGCTTTCCCCTGAAGAGTCCAAGGGACTCAGGGCATTTCTGGGGATACTTCTGGGGTGGAGGATGGATGGAATGGGGTAGCTGTCCCACTGCTGGGGCAGCGTAGAGAGGGGAGGGGGGCTGTGGAAGGGAGACTCCAGGGAAGAGCTCAGAGGTGACCTGCGAGTCATCCACTGGCTGTGGATGGGGTAATGGGAAGATGCTCTTTCTGAAGAGCACAGCGGTCGCTTCTCTAACACTGCCCCCAAAGGCCACGGACACCAACAGCTCTAAATCTCTGACTCCTCTTAGGTATCTAATGTGTAGGAAAGAAACTGCGGCCCATCCTGTGGGGCTAAAAAGGACATCGATCAGGAAGAGACCTAAGAGAACTAAGCAAAATGCCCAGTCCTCTGCAGTGATGACCATGGCAGGAGGAGTGCCTTCTCCACCCCTAATGGAGCTTTAGCCGCAGAGGGAGTATCTGTGGGGCTGGGACCCCACTGAACAGCCGAAGGGCATCACATGAAGTTGCCCACAGCCGCATTACTCTGCAGCCCTGAGGGAGATACCTCCACTTCAATGATGTCGTCCAGTGATCCCGACAAAAGGGTTATTTCAATGTCTTGAACTTTGCAATCAAGCAGCAGGTTATGCTTCTCTAGCCGTTTCTGTTCCAAAGACGTTTGAATGATTACGACTTCTTTTTGCCATTTTCCCACTTCCCTGTAAATACAGGGATATGAAAAGTGTTATTTTACTCCTTATGTAAAGTTGCACCAAAGAAGAAAAATGAATGTATTATAAATAAACTTACGTTAAAAGAAGATCTTTTTCCTATGAGTGCTATAAGTTCTAGAGTTTCCTCACTGATGCTTGTAATATAAACTTTAACGCTCTTGAGAAAGGCCATGAATGTAATTAGTTAATCCAAGGGAGCGTTTTAAAATAATACACATAATTACTTTAATCAGGCTAGCTTTGTTTCCTACTTTGTTTTAAAACCTGTATAATTTTTCAAGCTGCATTTCTCCTTCAGTATAAGCTCTACACTTGAGAACCTCAAAACAAGAGAAACAACCTTTTAATAAGAGAAATGTCTTATCAATTAAGTCATTACATATCTAATGGTCTGAACTTTTCTTTTTATTATAGCCACCATTAATATAATACCCTCTATTTTAAATGAGGACTTGGGGCATTTTACTAGTTAAAACCATGTGGGATTTTAAAGAGGATCTAGAAACAGGAACAAAAAATAAAATAAATTAAGAAATATATGATTTTCAAAAATATGATGAACAGAGATGTAGTTCTGGTTAAGCTAACTACAAGAGGGAAAAAAGAGTAAATGAACTTTAAGTCCACTCAAAAATCTTACACAAAGAACTTTCTGGCTCTATCCTTAAATGCTGGAAGTCTTTAACCAGTGAGGAAAACCATGAAATGCCAAGAGTTGACCAAACCAGAGCACATTTCATCCAATTGCTTACAGTCATGCCCATCATACAGGAAAGCAGAGGTCACTGTGGTACAGCAGGTCTCCTGGTTCCAAGTGTCATTGTCCCCTTCATGACAGACACATATGCTTAGCACGTGCCAGGTCCCAAGAACAGTCCCTCATTTAATCCTCACAACTCTCCTGGGAGGTGGGCACTGTGAGCATCCCCAGGTTACTATTTACTAGATGAGGGAATGAAGGCACAGTATGTAAGAAGCAGAACTGGGGTACGCGACCGTGCAGACTGGCCCCACACCCTGCAGGCTTTGTCCCACACGTGGACCAGAGAGGGGCCTGGTACAACAGTGTCACAGGGATGTAGGATAAGGGGCTCTGCACACAGGGCCACATTTTCACCTGCCAAACAGAACTATTCACTCCAAACAACTAGTCACCCCTTTTGGTTTTCCCCCAAATGAGAACACTGGAAAGGTGTGACGTGGGACCAAAAGCACCAAGGGCACATATTCAAATAACAAAACTTCCTACAATAAATTTCAAATTGGTAGTAAACACCTTTAAAATTCTGGTTATGGTCCTTCAAACTAATTACCTATCAATGGCCAAAAATTTCTTCCGTTCTTCTTCCAGCTGAACTTGGACCTTCTCAGTGTTGGCATTCTGAGCGACAAATACGTCCTTAAGTTGCTGCCGCTTGGCCATGAGTTCATCCACAATTTGCAGACAATTTTCTTCAGCCTGAATGAAGACAATTTACATTGTAGACTCACCATCTTTTACATTAATAAGGTCAAGAGATCATCTTATTGTCAAGAAACCAACCCAGTGATTCTGGGATAAACCCTTATTGTGTGTGCTGCTTGAACCTCGGTCCCAGCACGTGGCTCACTCTGGTCCTACGCTTGTTGGAAATTGCTAATTACTACCGGTCCTTGTCCTTCACCTCGGATTCACTCCTTAGCTCGCTGCTATCAGACTTCTGTTCCCATTGTCCAGTGAAAACGTTCTTGGTACTAGGACCTCCTCATTGGTAATTTGACAGCTGTCCCCACGTCCCCGTCCCCGGAGTGGAAGGGTGTCTGGCTCTATCTTCATAACCCATGTGACCACTCCTTTCAGAGTGTCCTGCCCTTGCCTCACTGCTCTTCACAGCCCTCTGCTCTGCCCGGGGGTCGCCCCTGCCTCACTGCTCTTCACAGCCCTCTGCTCTGCCCAGGGGTCTCAACCACCCACAGTTTCAATTCACTTCCATAAACCAGCCCGGGTTCCTCCCACCACCACCCGCTCTTCACTTGCCAGAGATCACTGCCTTGGTGTCATACGGGCAACTCAAGCTCCATGGGTCCAGAATGTTCTCCCTTTTACTTGCTCCTCTATCCACCGATCACCCAAACTAGACCTCAGGAGTCATCATCCCCCCCTAGGCTTCGGCTGCCACTTCAACATCTGGTAATTCATGAAACTGCTGATCTGACTTCCAGTATTTCCCAGATCTGCCCTCCACACTTTCTGTCACCAGGAGGACACTTCAGGAGCTTGACCCGTGTTTACTCAATGGAGGAAGTTGTCATCTCAGTGACAGGGTACCTCAGCCACCTGTTCTTAGTTACCTGCTTCAGGTTATCAATCTCTTCTCTGCCTTTCTGGATGGTTTCTTTTAATGTGTTGATCTTGCTCAGTCTCTTCTTCAGCTGATTGCGACTATATTCAAGTTGAACATTAAGCCGAGTTTTTTGTTTCTCAAATTCTAATCTAGTATAATAGAGCCAAGTGTTACATGTGGTAAGGAGTCTTTTAATTCTTTACTTTTTAGTTTAGTTGTTATTATGGAAAATTTCAAGAAAATACAGAAGTAGGACTACTATAAGGAATCTAGTTCATGGTCAATCCTGTTCCATCTACAGCTATATTCGTGACTCTGCCCACCCCCGGCCCCCCACCCCCGGGGGGGGTCTCTGAAGCACGTCTCAGACATCATGTAACTTCATCTGTAAATATTTTAGTCTATATCTCTGGAAGTGAAGTGACCATTAACACAAAACCACAAGCCACTACAGATACAAATAATGACAATTCCTTAATGTTAGATTGCTCTTGTTACCAGATTTCCTGAATCTCATTAAAAACAAAACAAAACAAAACAAAACAGGGGCGCCTGGGTGGCTCAGTCGGTTAAGCTGCTGCCTTCGGTCCTGGGATTGAGCCCTATACGGGCTCTTTGCTCAGCTGGGAGCCTGCTTCACCCTCTCCTCCCCATTCGTGCTCTCTCTCACTATCTCTTTCTCTCTCAAATAAGTAAAAAAATCTTTAAAAACAAAACTGGTTTGAATCAGAATCCACACATTGTGTATAGATGGATGTTTCTTCAATCTTTTGTTATCTGTGGGGTCTCTCCCCTCCTCTTTAAGTTACAATTCATGTGCTTATTCTCGTTTATTTAGTCTCTCTTTCCCAAACAGCTAGTCATTCACAAACTTCTAACTTGGGAACTGAAGAGCATATCTTTCCTGAAGCTCCCTCCTCCTTTGCAGCCTCACAAACTCCTCATAAAGAACTCCAAGACCAACTGTAGCTCCTCCTTCCCATCCTCTCTCCCTCACATGCCCTGCTAACAGGATCATTCAATCCAGACAGATGTTCAAGCACTAACTGTTATCAGAAACCATAACAAGAACACTGATGATAAAGAGAGTGATACTCAGTGAGAGGTCACTGTGTGCCAGACTGCCACACGTGCTTTTACATGAATTAACTCCCTTCAGTTGTAGGACTCTGAGTGGCTAATCCCACTATCCCTACTGCTGAGGAAGCTGAGCAGACAAGGCGTGTTCCTTGCCCCAGACTACCCCATGGGGAAGTGACGGAGCGCGAGGGACACACTCAGAGTCCCTGCTCTTAACCACTGAGCACAGTGCCTGCAGAAGGGGTTAAGAACAAACCCTTGAAGGATTTCTTCCTGCTGCAGGAGGCAGACATGCACACTATGCACGAGGGAAACACTACTTCGCTCTGGGACACCATACTGCTCTGGCTTTCCTGCTCCCTCACCAGCTGCCCCCTGATGGTTTCTGGTGATCTTACCCAGGTCCCAGGTCCATGGCTTTAAGTACCCTCTGCATACGAACAATCCCAGAATTTATACCTCCAGCCAGGACCTCTCCCATGAACTCCTAACTTGTACACTTAACTGCCTACTCCACATCTCCAATCGGATGTCAAAGGCATCCCAAGACACAAAATGGATAAGCTAATAGGAGTAAGAGGTTTTAGCAAACTCATGTTAGATCAATCTAAAATTTGAGAGCATTTTCCTACACCAGGAGAAGCCAATTAGAAAAGTATCATAAAAATAAATACTACTCATAAGATGGGACGCCTGGGTGGCTCAGTTGGTTAAGCAACTGCCTTCGGCTCAGGTCATGATCTCAAGGTTCTGGGATCGAGTCCCGCATTGGGCTCCTTGCTCAGCGGGGAGCCTGCTTCTCCCTCTGCCTGCCTCTTTGCCTGCTTGTGTTCTCTCTGACAAATAAATAAATAAAATCTTTAAAAATAAATAAATAAATAAATACATACATACATACTACTCATAAGAGGAAAAAAACCTATAAAATATCTAGGAAGTAACTTAAGATCACACAAAATCTCTACGGAAAAAAACCTTTAAAATTCTAATAAAGGATATAGATGATTAGAATAAATGAAGAGACATACTATGTTCTTAGGTGAGAGGACTTGATAATTTGTAGATGTTCTCCCCAAATAAATCCATAAATCTGATGCAATCTCAATCAGAATTTTAGTTGGATTTTTATGAGAAACCCAATGAATATAAATAGGCATAGTTCTTTATAAAGAAAATCTATCAAAGTAGATTTTGAAAAAGTCTTCAAGTAGACTTCAGAAAAAAGAATATGACAGGGATAAAAAGGGGGCATTTCAAAGTGATAAAGGGATTAATTCAGCAAAAAAGACACAAGGTCCTCAAATTATATGCGGACCTAATCACAATGCTGTAAAATACATGAAGTAAAAACTGACAGAACTGGAAGAAGAAACTGACAGATCCAAAAGTATGCTTGGAAATTTCAGCACTCCTCTCAGTGTTTGCTCAACAACTAGCCAGAGGACCAGAAAGTACGGAGAGTACTTGAGTGATACCACCAACTTGATTAACTGACACCCAAAGAGCACTCCATCCACCAGCAGTTATCTATTTAACAACATACTTCTAAATGCCCTATGGGTCACTGAAATACACAAGGAATATTAGAAAATATTTTGAATGGAATGAAATACAACATACCAGAAGAAGTGGGAGGCAGCTTAAGCAGTATTTACAAAGAAATATACAGTTTAAAATGGTTATATTAGAGGGGTGCTTGGGTGGCTCAGTTGGTTAAGCATCTGGCTTGTTCAGGTTGTGGTCCCAGGATTCTGGGATCAAGCCTCACATTGGGCTTCCTGCTTAGTGGGGAAATTGCTTCTCTCACTCCTTTTGCTCCTCCCTCTGCTTATGTTCTCTCTCCCCAAATACATAAATAAAATTTTAAAAATAAACAAACAGAATGCTTATAATAGAAAATAATTAATCCAAAATAAGTAGAAGGAAGAAACTAATAAAGGTAAGAGCAGAAATCAACAACACAGAAACAGACAAGCCACACAGAAAATCAATGAAACCAAGAGCTGCTCTTAGAAAGGATTAATAATAAATTAATACACCTCTAGCTAGGCATTAAGAAGAAAAGAAAGAAGACAAATCACCAATATCAGAAATGAAAGAAAGGACACCAGTACAGATCCTACAGACATTAAAAAGGATAAAAACCAAATATTATCAATAACCATGTTAATAAATTTGACAACTTGGATGAAATACGTAAGTTCCTTGAAAGACACAAACTACCAAAACTCAATCAAGAAAAAAGATATCCTGGGGGCACCTGGGTGGTTCCCTGCTTGGTGGGAAGCCTGCTTCTCCCTCTTCCACTCCCCCTGCTTGTGTTCCCACTCTCCTTGTCTCTCTGTCAAATAAATAAATAAAATCCTTTAAAAAAAAAGAGAAATGAATAGCCCTGTATCTACTATTTTAAAAAGATTTTATTTATTTATTTGAGACAGAGAGATAGTAAGAGAAAGCATGAGTAGGGTCACAGGGAGAGGGAGAAGCAGGCTCTCCACTGAGCAGGGAGCCCGATAAGGGGCTGGATCCCAGGACCCTGGGATCATGACCTGAGCCAAAGGCAGGTGCTCAATCGACTGAGCCACCCAAGTGCTCCTAGCCCTATATCTATTAAGAGAACTGAGTTTATAACTAAAAACCATCCCATAAAGAAAGGTAGGTGGCCCCAGCTGCTTTACTGGAAAATTTTACCAAACTTTTATGAGATAAGTAATATAAAATTCTACAAAACCCTTCCAGAAAACACGAGAGGAGACAACAATTCTTGACTTATTTTATGGGTCTGGCATTACCCTGATACAAAAACATGATAAAGATACTGCAAGAAAAGAAAACTATATATTAGTACACTCATGAATGTAGATGCAAAAATCCTTAATGAAATTTTAGTGAATCAAACCCGAAAATCTTTGAAAAAGTAATAAAAATATGACTGAGTGTGCTTAATCATGTGTATATAAAGTTGTTTAACATCAATCAGTATAATTTACCATATTATTAAGTAACAACAGAAACCCTAACCATGCAATCACTCAAAAAATGGCAGAAAAAGTATTTGATGGAATTCAATATTCATTCATAAAAAATTTCAGCTAACTAGAAATAAAAAGGAACTATCTCAACCTGCCAAAAGGCACCCGAAAGTTAAAACCACACTTAACTGTGAAAGACTGAATGCGGTGCCCCTAAGACTAGAAGGAAGGCAGGATGTCTGCTCCTACCACGTTTATTTGTTCAACATTGTCCTGGAGGTCCTAGTTAGTGCAATAAAGCAGGAAAAACGAAATAAAAGGTGCACTAACTGGGAAGGAAGAAATAAATTTTTTTTTCACTGAAATATGATCACCTATGTAAAAAATCCTAAGGAATCTACAAATGGGCTCTGAGAACTAACAAGTACAGCAAAATTACAGGATACAAAGTCAATATATAAAAGCCAATCCTGTTCAGGGGCGCCTAGGTGGCTCAGCTGAGCATTTGACTCTTGATTTCAGTTCAGGTCATGATCTCAAGGTCTTGAGATCAAGTCTTGTGTTGGGCTCTGTGCTTAGCGTAGAGTCTGAGATTCTCTCTCTTCTCTTACCCCATTCTAAATAAATAAATAAATAAATGGATAGATAGATCGATAGGGGCACCTGGGTGGCTCAGTGGGTTAAGCCTCTGCCTTTGGCTCAGGTCATGATCTCAGGGTCCTGGGATTGAGCCCCACATCGGGCTCTCTGCTCACCCGCCCGCCTCCCTCTCTGCCTACTTGTGATCTCTGTCTGTCAAATAAATAAATAAAATCCTTAAAAAAATAAATAAAGTAAATAAAATCCTAAAAAAACTTACTTATTTCAATATACTACCAACATCTATTTGTAACTAATAATTAAAAATAATTCTATATATAATGGCATAAAGATATGAGGTACTTAGAATAAATTGAACAAAACAAAACTGAACACTGAAGAACATTAAGGAGAGAAATTAAGGAAGATCTACATTAAGTGAAGACAGACACTGTGTTTGTGAATTAGTACTGTTAAAATGTCAATTCTTCCCAAATTGTGTTATAGATTTAACACAGTCCCAATCAAAATCCCAGCAGACTTTTAAGAACAATTGAAAAGCTGATCCTAAAATGTACATGGAAATGCAAAGGACATAGAATAGGCAGGGGCTTGATCTTCCTTGTTCACTGCTATAGTCTCAGTGCCTAGAATGGTTCCTGGCTCATGGGAGGCGTACAGTAAATCGGTGTTGAATGAATGAATGGACCATGAGAGAATTAGAATAAAATTAAAGAAAATGGGCCAAAATATTGATAGTTTTCATTTCTGGACAATGGGATAATGACTGATTTTTAAAAAGTTTTCTTTTGTATTTAATAATTATACTTGAGGGTGCCTGGGTGTCTCAGTTGGCTAAGCATGTGCCTTTGGCTCTGGTCATGGTCCCAGAATTGAGCCCCACATCAGGCCCCCTATTCAGCAGGGAGTCTGCTTCTCCCTCTCCCACTGCTCCTCACTTTGCTCTGTCTCTGAAATTTTTTTTTTTTAAGATTTTATTTATTTATTTGACAGAGATTACAAGTAGGCAGAGAGGCAGGCAGAGAGAGAGGGGGGAAGCAGGCTCCCCGGTGAGCAGAGAGCCCAATGCAGGGCTCCATCCCAGGACCCTGACATCATGACCTGAGCAGAAGGCAGAGGCTTTAACCCACTGAGCCACCCAGGCTCCCCTGCCTCTCAAATTCTTAAAAAAATAAAAAATTATACTTGATTATATGAAAAACCCATAGCTGGGGCCCCTGGGTGGCTCAGTCAGTTAAGTATCCAACTCTTAATTTCGACTTAGGACATGATCTCAGGGTCGTCAGATTGAGCCCTGCATTGGGCTCCATGCTGGGCATGGGGCCTGCTTGAGATCCTCTGTCTCCCTCTCCCTCTGCCCCTCTACCCAGAGCCCCCCTTTCTCTAAATAAATAAAAAGAAAAACCCATAGTTAAGATTGTACTCAATGAAGGAAAACTGAGAGCTTATCCTCTAAGGTTAGGAATAAGGTGAGGATGGTTACTCTCACCACTTTTATTCAACATAGTGTTGGAAGTCCTAGATACAGCAATCAGATAAGAAAAAGACATAAAATACATCCAAAATGGTAATGAAGGAGTAAAGATTTATTTGCAGAGGACATAATACTATATATAGAAAACCCTGAGAACTCCAACAAAAAATTACTAGAAGTGACAGATAAATGAATTCAGTAAGGTTGCAGGATACAAAATCAATCTACTGAAATCCATTGTACTTCTATACACTAATAATGAAGCAGCAGAAAGAGAAATTAAGAAAACAATCCCATTTATAATTACACCAAAAATAATAAAATACCTAGGAATAAGCTTTCCCAAAGAGCTGAAAGACCTGTACTCTGAAAATTAGAAAACACTGATGAAAGAAATTGAAGAAGACACAAAGAAATAGAAAGACTTTCCATGCTGATGGATTAGAAGAACAAATACTGTCAAAACATCTATGTTACGCCTGGGTGGCTCAGTGGGTTGGTGCCTCTGCCTTCGACTCAGGTCATGATCTCAGGATCCTGGGATCGAGCCCCACATTGGGCTCTCTGCTCAGCAGGGAGTCTGCTTCCCTCTCTCTCTGCCTGCCTCTCTGCCTACTTGTGATCTGCATTTCTCTGTCAAATAAATAAATAAAATCTTTAAAAAAAAATGTCTATGCTACCCAATCTATAGATCTAACGCAATCCTATCAAAATATCAATAGCATTTTTCACAAAACTAGAACAAACAATCCTAAAATTTGTATGGAACCACAAAAGACCCCTAAAAGCCAAAGAAATCTTGAAAAAGCAAAACAAAACTGGAGGTATCACAATTCCAGATTTCAAGTTACTAGAAAGGTATAGTACTTAAAAACAGGGTGGTACTGGCACAAAAACAGACCCACAGATCAACAGAATGAGACAGAAAGCCCAGAAATAAACCCACAATTGTATTATCAATTAATATTCAACAAAGGAAGCATGAATGTGCAATAGGAAAAAGACAGTCTCTTCAACAAATGGTGTTGGGGAAACTGGACGACTACATGCAGAAGAATGAAACAGAAGCATTTTCTTATACCGTATACAAAGAAGAAACTCAAAATGAATTAAGGACCTAAATGTGAGGCATATAACCGTAAAAATCCTAGACTAGAGCAGAGGCAGTAATGTCTCTGACACTGGTCACAGTAGCTTTTTTCTGGATAGGCCCCTTGAGGCAAGGGAAACAAAAGCAAAAATAAACTATTGGGACTACATTAAAATAAAAACTTTCTGTACAGCAAAGGAAACAGTCAGGAAAACCAAAAGACAACCTACTGAATGGGAGAGGATATTTGCATGTGATATATCTAATAAAGAGTAGTATCTAAAATATATAAAGAACTTATATAGCTCAATGCCCCAAAAATCAAATAATCTAATTAAAAAATGGGCCGGGGCACCTGGGTGGTTCAGTTGATTAAACGTCTGCCTTCAGCTCAGGTCATGATCTCAGGGTCCTGGGATCAGGCCCAGCATCGGGCTCCCTGCTCAGTGGGGAATCTGCTTTTCCCTCTGCCTCTGACCCTCTTCCTTGTTCATGCTCTCTCTCTCTCTCAAATAAATAAAAAAATCTTTTTTCCCCCTCAAATACTTTTATTTTTTCAGTGTTACAAGATTCATTGTTCATGTACCACACCCAATGCCCCATGCAATATGTGCCCTCCTCAATACCCACCACCAGGCTCGCTCAACCCCCACCCCCTCCCCTCCAAAACCTTCAGTTTGTTTCTTAAAATAACAAAATAAAATAAAATAAAAGGGCAGAAGACATGAACAGACATTTCTCCACAGAAGACATAACATATGGCTAACAGACCCATGAAAAGATGTTGAACATCGCTCAGCATCAGGAAAATACAAATCACAGTGAGGTATTATCTCACACTTGTCAGAATGGCTAAAATCAAAACACAAGAAACAATAGGTATTGGCAAGGATGTAGAAAATAGGGAACCCTCACGCACTTTTGGTGGTGCGGCCATTGTGGAAAACAGAATAGAGGTTCTTCAAAAAGTTAAAAATTGAACTGTCATAAAATTCAGTAATCACACTCCTGAGTATTTACCCAAAGAATATGAAAACACTAATTCAAAGGGATACATGCATCCCTATGTTTATAGTAGCATTATTTACAATAACCAAACTATGGAAGCAGCCCAGGTGCCCATCAATTGATGGGTGGATAAAGAAGATGTAGGATATATATAGAATGGAATATCATTCAGCCGTAAAAGAGAATGAAATCTTGCCATACGCAACAACATGGATGGAGCTACAGTATTATGTTAAGTGAAATAAGCCAGTCAGAGAAAGCAAACACCATATGATTTCACTCTACTGTGGAATTTAAGAAACAAAGCAAATGAACAAAGGAAAAAAAAAAAAAGAGACAAACCCCAAAACAGACTCTTAACTATAGAGAAAAAATTGTTATCACAAGGGAAGGTGGGTGAGGGGATGTACGAAATCGATAAAGGGGATTAAGAGCATAGTTAACTTGATGAGTATAGTGTAATATACGGAACTGCTGAATCACTATATTGTATGCCTGAAATTAATATAACACTGTATGCTAACTACATTGGAAGTAAAATAAAAAGTAAAAACATAAGTAAAAATAAAAATTATATTTGATTTTTATATCTATAGATGACAGATATTAACAAAACCTAAGCAGTTATCATGTTACAATACATGTAAGTCAAACCATTACACTATACACCTTATGCAGAGGTGTACGTTAATTACAGCTCAATAAAAGTGAAAAAAAGTGCCTAATACCAAAGAAACCAATCATCTAGATAAGTACTGGATAGACCTTAAATCTGCAGTCATAAATGCTTTGTTTCCTATTTTTGCATGATTTTGACTCCTTTTAAATATAAAACGACTATACCTCCAGCAAAGGGATTGTCCCTGGACCTACAATACAACCTTGTCATTGTCACTATTGTACCCTTAAATTCAGAATTTATAGTCATAATGCCAATGCAATTACATTCAAATAGAAAATACATGGCTGTGGTACAAAGTGAAAAAGATCTAAAAATACACAAAAAAGTAAATATCACTATCCCACCCTCTGAGGCAACTGCTCTTAACGATCTCTTAACGATCTCTAAACACATGCTTGTACGTGTACTTTCCCTCCAGAATATCATTTGTCTCAATTCTTTTGTGGCGCTGCTGCCATGCAGAACATGTTATTTCTATACATTTGCATTTTATTTTTTCTTTTACAGCTTCCAGCATTTATGTCTTACTGAAAGACCTTCCTTGATCTGAGATTTTTTTAAAAAACTTTCTTATGACGTTCTAGTATTCTTATGTCTTCATTTATTTACTGAATCTTTGATTCAGCTGGCATTAATCTGAATCTAAGGAACGAGACGGGGTCCAAGCAGGTTTTTTTTCTAGGTTGCAAACACATGTATCCCAACATGATTTACTGAAAAGTATATTTTTTCTCCACTAATATGAAATGACAGCTTTATATTAACTCGAATATCCCTTAGAGATCTGAGTATATTTCTGGACTCCATTTGTGGGCAAGCACCTCAAGATTTCAATTAATCCAACTTTATACAGGTTTCAAAATCTGGGAGTTCTAGTCTTTTCTCATTACCTTTTTCAGATTTTTCTTAGCTAGTTCTGAATGTGAACTCTAGAATCAGTTTATCTAGTTAAAAAAATCCTTGTCCATACAGGTATTGAGAGGATATGTAAATTAGAGATTAAGTTAGGGAGAACCAACTTCTTTATAATATTGGGTCTCCCTATGAAAAAACTAGTATGCCTTTTCTTTCTATTCAAGATTATTATCTCTCTGTCTTGTTTAAAATATTAAATTTTTTTTTAAAAGATTTTATTTATTTGATAGAAACACAGCGAGAGAGGGAACACAAGCAGAGGGAATGGTAGCAGGAGAAGCAGGCTTCCTGCGGAGCAAGGAGCCCGATGCAGGGCTCGATCCCAGGACTCTGGGATAATGACCTGAGCCGAAGGCAGACGCTTAACGACTGAGCCACCCAGGTGCCCAAAATAGTAAATTTTTAAAAAAGATTTTATTTATTTATGTGACAGAGAGATCACAAGTAGGCAGAGACCCTTAAATTTTTTTTATTAAGTAAACTCTATCCCCAATGTGGGGCCTGAACTCACAACCCCAAGATCAAGCATCGCACACTCCACCAACTGAGTCAGCTGGCGCCCTTGAAAGTTTCTTTATATTAACTTTCACATTTAGTAAGTTTATTCCTAAGTACTAAGGATTTTACCTTTTTCATCTATTAATAATTGAGGTATTTTCTCCCTACATATTGTCTCCCTGGTAGTTTCTATATAGAAAGTATAAAAAATTTTAAATTAACTTTTATATTAATTTTTAATTTAAAGTTTTCATATTAATATTTGTATCCAGCCATATTACTGAATTCTTTTTTGTTTTTAACAAAAGAGTTTCTAATTTGTTTTCTAGGAATTTCTAGATATATATCATATAACCTGCAAATAGTGGAAGTTTTATTTCGTCCTTTGCAAATGTTTATGAATTATTTATATTTCTTGTCTAACTCTACGGACTGGCATTTCTAGAAGAGTGTTAGATAATGGTGGTGATACCAAATATTCTTCTCATTTCTAACTTTACTAGGAACACTTCTAGGGTTACTCAATGAGAACATGATGTTGATTTAGAATAAGGGGTATTCTATCTGAAATTAATGATGTACTGTATGTTGGCTAAATGAATGTAAATGAAAAATTTTAAAAAAGATTACGGTATATTTAAGATTTTTATATCAAGAATGGATGCCGAATTCTGTCAAGTGACTTCTTCATCTTCTCTAGAGTTGATTGTGTGATTTTTCTTCTTTGATCATTAATATGGTAAATTACAGCAATAATTCCTGATACTGAACCATCCTTTTATTTCTGGAATTAAGTCTACACTAGATAATGGTGTATTGTTTTGCTGTGCTGTTGCACGGCTTGTGTCTAGGTATAACCTTATTTTATTTGGTTGTTTATAGGTAAGAATGATTTAGAGTTTTTTATGGGATATGTACATACCTTTTTTTGGATTTTTGCAGCAATATTATTAAATATTATGTTCATTTCATAAAAAGATATTTCTTCCTTTATAGTATAAAGCAATTTAAATATTGAACATTTATTTAAATGCTAAATGTTGAAGTTACTTGTGTCTTTAAAGTTTACTGGGATGATTCTTTTGTGAAACCTTATGTGCCTGGTGAATCTGGGGAAGAGGGTGCTGGGTAGGAGGCTTTTTTATGTTCTTTTCTTATGGCAACTGACCTCCTTACATTTTTCTATCTTGGGAATATGTTATTTTTTGAAAATTATCAATTTTATCCATATACATGGATATTTACAGAGAAATAATTAAATCATTGTCTTATTATCTTTAAAAATAACTATGTGTGTAATTATGTCCCCATTCCCCTATTTTGCATATTTATGCTTTTTCTCTTTAAAACATTAAGTAATAAAAGAATTACACCTCTTTATAAGAATATGAATGTTTACTAGCTATTTCCTGATGGACTGAAATAAAGACTCACTCAGGCAAAATTCCCTTAAATTAAGAAATTATAGATACAGGGAAGCCTGGATGGCTCAGTTCGTTTACCATCCAACTCAGTTTTTGCTCAGATCATGAGCCTAACACTGGGTTCCACACTCAGCTGGGAGTCTGCTTGAAGATTCTTTCCCTCTGCTCCCACCCCCCACACTCTCTCTCTAAAATGGATAAATAAATCTCTAAAAAAAAAAAGGAAATGTTACATTTATATATGTGTGAGTTGCTTACTAACATCTAATAAAAATACCTTTTCTGATCAATTTCTTGTTGTTGTTTAACATGTTTCTTCTCAAATTCACGAATATTTTCCACACCAATTTCTTCACAGAAGTGTTTGAAAATCTCATCTTCCACCTTTTAAATTATTTCAAAACAACTGGTTTAATAATTAATTTTAAGAAAGTATATAGACAATGCTTAAACCTAAATTCTTCTCACCAAGAATTTCCTATATTAGGCCAAAAACTAATCTGGAAAGCATTATTGTACTCTGAGGAACCAGTGTTTGTTTGTTTTTTTTTTCTTTAACTCCTCAAACTACACCCTCTATTTTCAAATTTCTTACTCTAAAAACTAAGGAAGCTCATAATTGGCCTTATTAACTCTTTTGGCTTTATTAAGTGTTGGAAACAAAATTAGAACTATTTCCTTTATATCAGCCACATCATAACATTCTACATAATAAATAAAATATTCTTTAGATATGAGTGTTTATGACTATAGAATCTCAGACAATAGAAGCCAAAAGGACTGGAGCATAGAATTAAGACTCAGAAAGATCTGGAAGAACTAGAATGAGCCAAATCCAACAAAACAACATTTAACTTCGATAGTTTTAAAGCCTTGCATTTAATTTAATTATAGGATAAGAGTGACCTGTTTTAAACAGCAGGATATGTTAAAAACTTTCTGATTTTAGTTGAATATAAATTAAATGTGAGTGGGATATGACTGATGCAGTGGTAAGTTACAATTTACATAACTAGATAATCGAAACCATGGTAAGTTTCAATTCCATGTGTTGAGTCCATGGTACTCTGTACAGGTTAGACAGTGTTCTGACATTGAACTTCGTTCTGGGCATTGACAAACAACAGGGCACCAAGAGGACGGTTGCCAGAGCTGATCTTAAATCCATGATTAAAGCATTAGGGGTACTTAACTAGGGAAAAGAGATAATTAAGGAGCAACAGAAGTGTGATACACTTCTGTTGTATATCACAAATCCTGTGATACAAGGCAAAACTAAAGCAATGGGTAGAAGTTATTAAGTGATAGTGAGACAGGGAACTTTCTAAGGATTAGAGAGGATCAACAGTAGAATGAATTAAGTCAGAAATTTCCTGTCATTTTATAAGCTGAGGCTAGATGACCAGATCTTTGTTGCCTCAGAGCCAAGCACGGTGTCTGGTATATATAACAAATGTTCAACAAATAATTACAGAGGGAATGAGTAACTTTAAAAGATAATCTGAAAGAAGGGTTCTTCCATTCTGGTGTTAAGGACAGTGGGAGAAGAAAGAGGCTGTAATTTTTACAATGGTCATTATCTCTCTCAAGGGGCAATAGTGGTGCTCCAAAGACACAAAGAAACTCATCTGGCAAACCAGTAAAACTTAGCACTTCTCAAGCTGCTTTACGGTATACTCAAGCAGCCCTAATGATATCTGGTCTAGAACTGTATTTTATACGTCAATCAGTAATAAATACATCATTCACGACCTTATCTATCTTTTCTTGAAATTCTTCAATTCTTTGTTGCCGTTCCTTGATTCCTTCACTCAACATAGTACACTGAGACTCAATATTTAGTAGTTCGCTTTGTAGCTGAGATTGTTCCTAATTATAAAAGAGAAAGATTTCTTTTTAACATAGCTATTTTACCTTTATAAAGTGAAGCAAACAAATGTGAAGATATCTTTTAGAATAAAAAGGGAATCCCATGGGGCACCTGGGTGGCTCAGATGGTTAAGCGTCTGCCTTCAGCTCAGGTCATGATCCCAGGGTCTTGGGACTGAGCCCCGCATGGGGTTCCCTGCTCAGCGGGGAGCCTGCTTTTCCCTTTCCCTCCGCTGCTCCTGTCTCCCCCCCTCTACTTGTGCTTTCTCTCTCTCAAATGAAAAAATAAAATCTTAAAAAAAAAAAAAAAAAAGGGACTCCCTAAGATAAGGTAAATGGAGGGACAGCTGAATGTCAAGATTAACCACCATAAAAATAAACTAGACATAATCTCAATCATGGGGTAAAGTATAAAATTACAAGATGCTATATAAACATAATTCCTGAAGGTCTGTGTCTCGGTTCTCATCTCCACCAAGTTTTCTGCAAGCCTGTATTACCCGGTAAAAAGCAGCAAGGTGCTTCCTTTTAATCATCTCTAGTTCACTTTGCGAATATTTGAGTCGCATATGAGTTCCTTGTACTAGAGTCTGTATTTGTTTCAAATCTGCTTCTTTGCGAAGTATCTTCATTAAATCCTAAAAAGGGAGAGAAATACAACATTTCATGATAGAAAGGCACTTTCGCTTTTTAAAGTGCCTTCATGTATCATAAGTCACCCACACCCCGTGTTCCCCCTTCTGATAAGAGACTGGCAATTCAGGACACAAGCCATCTGGAGGGATCACAGTGCCCTACAGCACCCTCAAGACTAACACACTTCCTGTGTGTTAGGAGTGAAAAATGAGGAATGGGAAGTGTGTGTTCCAGCCAAGGCACACGCGTGACATAAATGGGATCAGCCTTGCTTTTGTACATTCCCTTCCTCCTTTGCCCACCCCGTTACTCAACCAAATTAACTCCCTAGTGTATGTATGTTCTTCTGTATTTTTACTCCCAGTCTTTACACGAATACGTGTGTACACAGTCATCTATATATGGTTTTTTTCACTGTATTTTACAAATTTAGAATCCTATCAAATGTGCTTTTCTGTCTCCCGTTTTTCTCATTCAGTTACTCACAAAAGTCAACTGACAAAGCTCTCAACTGATTCTTTCAATGGCTGCATATTATTCCAGGGTGTAACTGTACTCTGTTCTCTTAATGGTGGGACTTTACTTTGTTTCCAGGTTCGTGCCACTACAAACAGGAGTGCAGCAACATCCTTGTATGTTTTTATTTCCATGCAGTAGATTCCCCAGGGTGAGATGGATGGGTCAAAGGTATTCATGTATCTAATAGCTGCTATTCATTGCTTTCCCAAAAGTCACGTTTCTGTAAATAATGTAGGAGTACATGTTTCCTTACATCTTCTCCAGCATTTATATATTTTTTCCCAAGCCTTAAGGCTAGGTATGGAATAATCTGAATTTAATTTGTATTCCCTTGACAGTCCACTGAGCATTTTTTCATGTTGATTAGCCAGTGGACTTCTTCCTGCAAACTGTTCAATCGTCTCCTTTCCCCAGATGTTCTCTCATAATGCCTTTTTCATGTCAACTTGTAGAGAAATCTTTGATGGTATAGAAACTAGTCTTCATTTTAAACTTCAAAAGTGTATATAATGGCTTTTATCCTTAGATTTTTTTTTAATAATCAAGTTTTTAATCCATCTGGAATTTATTTTTGTTATAATATGGGGCATAACATTACTTTCTCTAGATATGCAAATACCTTTTATTAAATAATCCATCCTTTTCCTACCAAATTAAAACGTTGTTTTTGTTGTATACTAAGTTGTCAAAGATACTGGGCTCTGTTTCTAGAATTCCTATTCTATTTCATTAATCTGTCCATTCTTATTCCAAAAACGACATCAGCTTGATTGCAATGGCTTCTGATAGAATTGTGTATGCTGGTAAGACAAGTTCTACTTCCCTCTTTCATCACATTTTTCTTCTAGTCTCAGGAAACTCTTCATCTGTAAGAACTAGAATATCATTTTCTCAAACTAAAAAATCCTCAATATTTTAATTAAAATTGTATTTTGTAATATATCAATTGGAGGACTTCTAACCCAAGAATACAGCATGTCTTTCCTCTTTGTTGTTTTATGTTTTTCATTAAGATTTAGTTTTCTAAAAATAGTTACTGTGCCTTTAGATTTACCTTTATTCCTATGAGAATATTTTCTACTTTTAGATGCTTCTGAGAGAGAAAAACGTTTTATTTACGTAGTCCTCCCATTAGCTTATTAATCTAGTAGTTTTAAAACTATAATCTTATCAGCAAAAAGTATTTCTCCTTTCAAAGATTTATATAAATTATTTGCGTCTAACTGTATTTACTATAACTTTCAAGACCACATTATTTAATAATGGTGACAGCAGATATCTCTTGTCTACTTCCTGATTTTAAATGAAATGGTTTTGATGTTGGGGCACCTGGGTAGCTCCGTCGGTTAAGTGCCCACTCATGATTCTGGCTCAGGCCATGGTCTCAGGGTCGTGGGACGGAGCCCCGCGGCAGGCTGTGTTCAGTGGGAAGTCTGCTGGAGACTCTCTCTCCCTCTCCCTCTGCACTTCCCCTCACTCCCACACTCTCTCTCTCAGATCAATCTTTGAAATAAAGTAAATGAATAAATAAAATGGATTTATTTTTAATGTTTCACCATTTAAGCAATTACACCTGTTTGATGTCTTTGGTAAAAGCTACTTATTTAAATAATTTCCAACATTTACTCTTTTACTTAGCCCTTTAATCAGGACTACCTGCTAAACTTTATCAAATACCTTTTTAGATATAATTATATGAATTTTCTCCTGCCTTCAACTCATTATTGTAATGGGTTATGCTGATGATCACTTAATATTAGAACAACCTTGTTTTCTTGGAACAAATTCTATTCAGGCACATGTATTTTCTTTTACTACATTGCTGAATTCTCTATACTGATATTTAATTTAAAAATTACCCACTTATTTGCACAAGGGAAGTCATTCTCCAGTTTTATTTTTCTGTAGTATCCTTATAATATTGGTAATTAAAGTTATACTAACTTTATAAAATAAACTGGCAAATTTATGGCTTAAGACTAGAATTATATTAGAACTCAGCTATAAACCCATGAAGCACCAGAATCTTTGTTTAAATTGTGGTAAAATATATACAACATAAAATTTACCATTTTTACCATTTTTAAGTGTATAATTCATAGTGCTTAAGTGCATCACTTATGTTGTACAGCCTAACTCCAGGACTTTTCATCTTGTAAACCTGAAACCCTGTGCCCACAGAACAAATCTTCATTCTCCTCTCTCCACAGTCCCTGGCACCCACCATTCTACTTTCTGTCTCCATGAATCTGACGACTCTAAAGACTTCATGTAAGTAGAATCACACCATACTTGTCTTTTTGTGACTGGCTGATTTCATGTAGCATAATGTTCATCCATTGAGGAGCCATGTGTTAGGATGTCCTCCATTTTTAAGGCTGAATATTTCATTTTATGTACAAAACACATTTATTTGTCCACTCATCTACTGATGCACCCTTTGGGTTGCTTTTACTTTTTGTCTATTGTGAATAATGCTCTATGACCACAGGTGTACACCTATCTCTTTTAGATTCTGCTTTAAATTCCTTGGAGTATATATTCAGAAGTGGAATTACTGGATCATTCATAATTTTATTATGAATTTTCTACTATTCTCCATAGTTGCTATTTTATGTTCCTGATGTGTTTTTTTCAATGGCGGTCACTCAACTAACAGTAGCTTAAAAAAAATGTGGGTTTATGATTCTCACACAAAAGCTGTCTAGGGTAATGCAGTTCCTAACAATGGCATGTAACTTTTAACTTCTCAGAACAATGGTCTTATCCTCATGCTTGCTGTCTCTTGGTACAAGATGGCTACTGCATCTCCAGACCTCCTGACTGCATTAAGGTAAGGAAGAGGAAAATGCAGGAGATAATACCAACACTTTCATTTATACCTCTAGAACTGTCACATGGCCACTGGCAGCTACGATGAAACTTGGGAAATCAGTTGTTTTGTTTTGTTTTTTATGATTCTTTAATAGAGCCCAGAAAGAAAGGAAGATGTGGTGGGTAGGGACTGGGCCAGGAGACTACACTACTGCCTTCCATTGCTTAACTTTTCAAATGTCCCACTTCTTTTTGGTTAATCTTTATTTATATATTTATTTTAAATTATATATATTTTTGAAAATCTTCCATTTCTTTCAGGTTTTTAATTTTTTATTATATAGTTATTTACACATAAGATTCTCTTTAAATTATTTTAACCTTTTCATTCCCAGTCTATTTTTGCTTCTAACTTTTCCTACCTTTATTAGAGTTGCAAAGAGTTTACTATTATTAGTCTTTCAAAAGAACAGCTTTTAGATTCACTGGTCCCTTTTCTATTTTGGCTTGTTCTCTAATTTTAGCTTTAAAAATTCCATTATAAGTTTTGTTGTTTATTTTGTGGTTGTTGTTCTAGTTTCTTAAAGTAATAAATGTCCTAATGTCTCATCTTTCTTCTTTAATAATGAAGGTATTTCTTCTTGACGTAGCTTATATGTGTCTCAAAGACTTCCCATTTACCACTTTTGAGACACTTTGTAATTTGCCTTCTGATTACTTCTTTGAACCCCAAACTATCTACAAATGCATTTCTTAATTTCTATGCAAACAAAAATTTTTTAGTCACTACTTCTAACTTCATTAAATTATAATCAAGATGACCTTTTAGGAAGCTACTGAAGTTTCCATTATGGACAAGCATATAATCAGTTTTTTAAAGTGTTTTATAGATAGTCTAAATAATATCTCACGTTTACTGAGCACTTACCAGGGTTCTATCAAGTTTACATTTATTAACCTACTTAATCCTTTCAACAGCGCTATGAAAGAGGTGCTACTGTTTTCCCTACTCTCAGTCTAGGGTCCAGGGAGGAGGCTAACTACAAAGAAATCGGAGCATGATGGAAATGTTCTGTGATTGTGGGGGCAATTACATGACTACATACATTTGTCCAAACTTACTGACTCACATGCTTAAAATGGGTGGCAGTTATTGTATATAAATTATACCTCAACCCAAAGAAAAAGTCAAACAATATATTTACAACTTACATGACTAAGAACTACTTTACTCATTATACAAATAATTCTTAGAGTAGGTAATAAAATAATAGGCAACCTAATAGAAAAACGTGCACAGCAAATATGCAGTTTGAAGAAAAAGTTATAAAGAACCAATAAAACAAGCAGAAATGCTCAATCTCAGATATAATTTAAGAAATGCATACTCAAACAATTGGATCATACATATATTTTTTTAACCAATCCAACTGGCAAAGATGGAAATATCTGCTAATATTTCATCCTGTTGCAATCTAGGGACATACACTACTACAAGTGTTCTTTTGATGGGAACTTAGCAAAATCTATCAATGGTATAAATAGACATATCCTTAGACCCAGAAATTCCACATATAGTAATTCATCTTAGAGATATATTTATGTAAATAAAGATATTTTACATAATAACAGCAAACATTTATATAGTACTCACACATGCTAGGCATTGTTTTTAAGTATCTTAAATGGATTATGTGATTCAGTCCTTAAAATAACCCTAAAAGGAAGGTATTTTTTATTATACTCATTTTGCAGGTGGGAAAACTAGGATACAGAGAGGTTAGGTAACTTGCTCAAGATCCTACCATAGTCAGTGGCGGAGCCAGGATTCAAACTCAGGCAGCATGGCCACAGAATTGATACTCCTAGGTACTGTGTTATTCTCCTTCTCTAAAGAATGTTTAATGCTGCCTCATTTGTAATAGCAAAACCTAAAATGTCCATTATTGGAGACTGGTTAAGTACACACAACCTATACAATGAAACACCAGTCAGGATTCAGTAAAAATAAATGGTTTTCTGTATGCTAAAAACATGTCCATGTTATACTGTTAAGTGAAAAAGCTTGTTGCAAACACTATTTATAGCAAAAGCCCATCATAAAAGAAATAGGAAAACTAATTATGCATATACTGGCATATACAGAGGAAAGTTCCAGAGGCTGTTTAGCAAATATCACTGATGTAAAAATAGGTAAGAGAAAGATTGTCTTTAACTTCACTGTTTTGCTTTACTTGAATTTTTTTTAAACTATAGGCATTATAACTTTTATTACCACAAAAACTAATTTAAAAACACAATTATTCTACAACTTAGTATTCCACAACTTCTACAGCATGGGCTTACCTTTAATTCCTGGATCAGCTGGGCTCTTCTGTCTCTTAACTTCTTTATCTCCTTCTCATCCCAGCATCTAGCCTTGTATTTTAAGTCACTTGACCCTCCAGAGATCACCCCAGATTTTAAAAATAATGTTCCATCAAGAGCTACTGTCTGTAAAATTAAAAATATTTTATCCTGGAGAAATGTACATAAGGTAAAAATATGATATAATACGGCAATTTTTACAGCTGAGAATTTAAAGATGAGAAAACCACGTACTGAAATTTACTAGTAAAATACTTACTTTATGAATGGACATAAGCCAATCTAGAAACCACAAACACAACATTCTGTTTTGTTAAGGTCCAAAGCAATTCTAGACAACAAATTAGAAGCAGTTAAAAAGGTTCAAAATAAATTGTATACTGGAGTGCCTGGGTGGCTCAGTCAGTTAAGTTGAGTTAACCCTGCCTTCAGCTCAGATCGTGATCCCAGAGTCCTGGGTTCAAGTCCCCCATCGGGCTCCCTACTCTGTGGGGAGCCTGCTTCTCTCTCTGCTTCTCTCTCTGTCATGAATGAATAAAATCTTAAAAAAAAAAAGAATCTTAAAAAAACAAATTTTATATTAGTTCCAAACATATTCCATATTAAGAAGCAAACACCAAGGATATTTATGTTTAATATCAAATAGTTTGCATTATATAATCCTATATTTTGAAGAACTTGTTATCACATGTCAATGGCATATTATGAAATTAGCCTTAGCAACATTAGGATACCAAACATAGCACATTCTCCAAGGTGCATATGAAACCGGGACTAAGAAGAAAATTTAAATGGAGTCAAAGGTATAAAATAGCTTCAAGTTTATAGACCTGTGATTAAGTATATGCTTTATGGAATAAATGACTCTCAATCTTTGCAAATGTTTCTAATTATTTAGTGAAAGCAGGAGGGGGCCACCTGTGGAAAACTAATACCAGCAATGTGAGCTTAGGGGAAAAAAAGCCAACAAATAGAGGAGTCTCGTTCATTCCTTCATTCAGCCAAACTGTCTCTGCGTGCTACTGTGTTTGAGACATTCTATACTGACACCAGAGTGACCAAAGGGAGTGACATATGGTACTGACCCCAGGGAATTATGCTAGTAGGGAAAGAAACATATTACAACAGAAAGTGAGGAGAAGCTAGAATCATACTCAGAGTAATCTGCAAGCATAACAGTGGCGGTCCCAACCTAGCCTCTCCACAGAAGGCTTCCGGAAGAGGGGAAGGTTTTCATTATATCAGAGGAACTAGTTAGAAGTTAGTTAGCTCTATTTATCAGAAAACTCAGTTTTTTCTCACAATTATAGAGTACGCAGTCCACGATTTGTATCATGGCTCCATAGTTAACAAAACCCAGACTCCTAATATAATATTGCTCTGTCATCCTTAGTATTTGGATTACTCTTCAAGGGAGATAACCTTTTTATTTTCTAGAAGGCCTTAGGGGCTCCCTTCTCCCCCAGTTGTTAGCCCAGCAATGATTTTGCTCACAGGGTCTGAAATGGCTCTTTGGAAAACACTAGATCTTCACTGGATGGCAACAGCAGAGGCATGGAAAGTGAGCTCCTAACAGGAAGCAGTTAGTTTCCCTGACCAGGAAGCCCACTGCTACACACCCCACTGACTCCTCCGACTTCTCCATAAAAATGTAAAGAGGTCTGGAGGCAGCATCGCTCTCCTGGAACACTCTGAGCTCATGCTATTTTTGCCTGGCCAACCACACCTCTCTTGAATGAAAGGTGAAGATCCACATAGGCTTCTCTACTTTTAAGTTCTCCACAAAGCTTACTTTACCATGTGACTATGTGTCACTAGTGATGTGTATTTCTTATATAATTTTCAAAGTCATTTTGTAGTCCAGGAGAATTCTACAGCTCCAGCTATTGTGTCTATGTTTCAAGAAAGAAGGTAAAGTGTTCTATTAAGAAACTTTCCTGGCAGGCCTACCGATGAAGTGCCCTTTACTTCCAGTGGCCCCTCCTAGATTGTTACACAGTAAGATCAGGTTTCTGTTAGCAAGGATAGAAGGGAGAGGGCCACTAAGCAGGCAGCTGCAGTCGCTGACAGACAGGTCGGATGCAGCCAGGAAAAGGGTAGTGGCGGAACGTTGACAGTAGGGCACGGACACACAAGCAGATAGTGTGGTGCATGTGTCACAGGGGTGGGGTGGGGAAAGAGGGAACATAAAGAGTTTGGAATTCCTAGAAGGTAAAGTATTGAGAGTTAAGGAACAGCTTAGAGATGAGGCTAGTAGGCAGGGAAGACGGTAGAGCTCCTTGTATGCCGTCATAGGAGGATTTGGGATTGAGTACAGTTGAGGACTGATGGGGTTTATGGAGGGAATGGAGTCGGATTAGCACTGAATGGAGTGATACAGCACACAGGAGAGACAAATGGTCAGACAGGAGCTTTGAATAGACCACTCTGACCAATGGATTGGTCAAAGTGAACTAGAGGGGATGGTAAGAAATTAGCCGATAATAGCTAGGATGAAGAAAACGAAAAGATTTGAGAAATGTTTAGGCGGTATGATCAGAAAAGCCTAGGGATTATAGAGGTTATAAGGAAATCCTCGAGGCAAAACCAGAACTTCATTTGGCTAGAAGAGTAAAATTAAATACAGGAGATCCAAGATTTAGAAAGAATGTAAATTTAGACATGCTGATTTTACAATGCTTGTAGGCTAATATTTTACTTATTTATTCATAAAGTATATTTTGATTATTTTCTGAAAGAAATTAGATTTTGTAAATTATGATAAAAACTATAATATAAATATGCAATAAAATAGCTACGAGTACTAGAGATATATTACAGTATATGAAAAAAGAACCAAGTTTAATAATCCAGATTATTATAAAGAGAAATCACTGAATTCAATTAAGCAGGTAGAAAAAGAAAGATTTTCAATATATGCTGTTGGGGCAGGTAATTAACCATTTCAGGGGGAAGCTAATACCTACATCTAACAAAACAAAACACATTGAAATAATCCAAATTAAAATTAAAATACAGAAGGCATACCAACAAAAAGAGTAAAGAAAAGTTAAGTAAATATGTATTTATCTTATAGCAAAGACCCAATTATACATGTAAAAAAATTTACAAAAGTTAAGGGATAAAAGTGACTTCCAAGTATATAGCATAGACACCACAGTATGCACTAGATTCTTCTAGAGTCTGGATGCCAGATTTAGCAAACAGAAATACGCATGCCCAGTTAAATGTGAATTTCAGATAAAAAAGGAATAGTTTTTGAATATAAGTATGTCCAAACATCTTCTTTGGCAATTCTATTCTAGAAAACAAGTTAGGGATGGTTTTTATTTTCCTTTTTGAGCTCTATTTTCCAAAATTTCTAAACTGCACATTTGTTAATTTACTTCTGACACATAAAAACCAAACATAATACTGACAAAGGACCCCCACGGGGCCGGCTCAGGAAGAAGTGTACCGAGAACTCGGCACTACTAGGAACCTGCCGAACCCTGCGCGGGTCAGTGCCGGCACCCTCTTCCCAGTCGCCAAGCTCACGCAAGTCAACGCCTCCTCTTTGAGCAGGGGGTACAAACAATGATTTTCTGAGGTTCTTTTTACTTTATTGCTTGGTTGGCAGTTGCTGTTGTTATTGCAACCATTAATTTTGCCTATACTGTGCGTGGTGTGGTGCATATATGCTATTTGATTCCATGTTCACAAGCCTATGAGGTAGTATTATTTCCATTTTATAGATAAGGCCATACACAGGGACTAAAGTCCAAGTTGGTCAAACCTCTATGCCCATGTTCTCAACCACCATGTTATATACCTCCTACAATTCCAAAAACGTAGTGAGCAACGATTTATAGAATTTATGGATCTTAGGGGTTTTAATAGTTCCCGGGTTTATTAAGACAATTTATTTATTCTAAAGGTAAATGTAAACTCAATAACCTACTTTCATTTGATTTACAGTCAAATTCCTATTCCAGAAAGACCATGATTTTTATCTGCAGCCTGTAATTTCCTTGACTTACAGCTTACATTAGTTGGCCTGGGCAGTAGTCCTATGCCTACGTTGGGGGTTACATTCCTGAAAAATAACTTCGCTAACACAACTGGGATTTCATTTAAAATGAGTTAGAGGAATTTTTAAATAACATTAAATAAAAGTTCAAAAGGTATGGGGTAGAAAAAAAAATTCTTTGGCATTTAAAATGTATTCTCTGCAGGATTACCAAACATTCTACTGAATCAACTTAACTGTTTCATGAAATAAGAGTTTCAGTGTTATAAACTGCTAAAGTAGATTCTATAATTTTTATGTTATGTGGATTACACATATTTCTAAAGTTGCCTTTCATTGGTATGAAAAATAATATACTTTAACATTTTATTTCTGAACAGATAAGATAGTCACATATTTCAAAATTCAAAATATGTTAGGCTGTAGAGTGAAAAACTCTCCTGCCCCTTGCCACCCATGTGCCCTCCCAAGAAGTAATCAATGCTGTGAATTTCTTATGGATTCTTCCAGAAATGTTTTTCATAAACAGATACATGCATACATCTCTTATTTCCCCATTGTTTTAAACAGATGGTCACATACTATACACTAGTCTACATACTACTTTAAAAAAAAAACTGAATAAGGGTGCCTGGGTGGCTCAGTGGGTTAAAGCCTCTGCCTTGGGCTCAGGTCATGATCTCAGGGTCCTGGGATCGAGCCCCACATCGGGCTCTCTGCCCAGCGGGGAGCCTGCTTCCCCCTCTCTCTCTGCCTGCCTCTCTGCCTACTTGTGATCTTTCTCTCTCTGTCAAATAAATAAATAAAATCTTTAAAAAAACTGAATAGATCTTGGAGTTTGTTTCATACTTGTATATAGAGAACTTTATTCTTATTTAAGGTTACATAGTATTCCTTTCTATGAAAGCACTATAATTTTATTGAACTAGTCTTATCTGGATTGTTTCCAATTTTTCCTATTAGACAAAATTGTTCAGTAAATAAATCTTGTATAGGCACCATTTCATGTACCTATGAGTTTATCTGTACGTGAAGTTCCTAAAAACCACAAGTGGTAGAATTGCCTTCAGGGAGCTGATACAAATTTGTACATTCACAGCGGTAAGTGAGAGGGCCTCTTTCCTCATAAAGTGTTAATCAAATTTTTAATGCTGATCAATCTGACAGGTGAAAAGAGTATTTCAGGGGTACCTTTATGTCACCCTTTATGTCAAGAGTGGCACATCATGGAACTCAGAAAATCATTTTAGGTTTAATTGACCAGGAAAGCATTCAGACCTTCTTTGACATGACTTCTAAGCTGGGTTCATAAATAGATTTTGTTAAAAAAAAAAGTGTCTGCAATGATTACTGAAGAAAAACAAGAATGACCTCATTTTTATGAGAAAAGTGGCTCAGTGGGTTAAAGCCTCTGCCTTCGGCTCAGGTCATGATCTCAGGGTCCTGGGATCAAGCCCCACATCGGGCTCTCTGCTCAGCAGGAAGCCTGCTTCTCACTCATCTCTGCCTGCCTCTCTGCCTACTTGTGATCTCTCGCCGTCAAATAAATAAATATTTTTAAAAAAGAGTATTTCAGTGTAATTTTAATGGGTATTTCCCATATTTTAAGTGAGAATGAGTTTTCATATTTAAGAGTGATTTTATTTCCTTTTACAAAATAAGTATATTCATATCCTTTGTCTATTTTTCTACTTTGTTCTTTTCCTCGTTGATTTGTAGGAAAATTTGCTCTTTCTTGTGAGTAAATGTTTTCCCTGGTTTGCCATGCCTTTATATTTTATGCCTTTTGATTTTATGGTGCTTTTTGCCATGCAGAATTTCTTTAGGTTTATGTAAATGTACCCACCTTTTATAGCTTTGGGGTTTTTTGTCACTTTGAAAAGGCCTTGCTATTTCTTTTCTTTTTTTTTTAAGATATTATTTATTCATTTGACAGAGAGAGAAAGAGAGATCACAAGTAGGCAGAGAGGCAGGTGGAGAGGGAGGGGGAAGCAGGCTTACTGCTGAGCAGAGAGCTGGGTGCAAAGCTCGATCTCAGGAATCTGAGATCATGACCTGAGCTGAAGGCAGAGGCTTAACCACTGAGCCATCCAGGCATCCCAGGGCCAGTGTTTTGATAATCTGCAATTGCGGACATTCCAGATCTAATGTGTAAATTAACTAACAAGTAAAAAAAAAAATGACCACTTTGCGAGAACTATTTGCTGGGCACTCCACTGAACTGTGTACATTATTACTGAATTTAACTCTCTAACCCTACAAAATAAGCGCTATTACTTCCCCAATTTTAGATAAGAAAATCAGAGGTGTAGAGATTAGCCTGAAGTCATGTAATTAATTACTAAGTAGCATCACCAGTCTTAATTCATAACTTAGGTTCTTGGGTACTACGTCATACTTCACAAATATAGTTAAAAAAAAAAACCATGTCAGGTAATTTGAGGAATTTAACATTGCTTAACTAAATACAAACTATTCAACTGAGTAAAACAGTATTTTTAAATCAAAATCATTCCCTTGAGATTAGGATTCAGTAACCTTATTTCAGTTGTGCTATTTCTATAACTTTAAATGTGTTAAACCTTGAACATTAAAAGGATAGTGTCTGCATTAAGCTATGGAAGAATTAAAATAAAAACCTAAAATCTTCTCCCTGGTATTCAGAAACACATGCTATTATATATATATGAATGCCAGGAAAAATCAGAGATTCGCCAAGGACATTTATTGCATATCAAGTAAAAAAAAATTTAACTACTTCAGGCTATGATTACAATAAATCTAATTTCCAAAATATAATTTATGATAATGGAGAATACTATAGAAATTAATTTTCTGAAAACTCAACTAAACACTATAACAACCACTAAAGCCATAAATGTCTTAGGTTTTACATTGGTTTTCCTTCTAAAAGAGAGCCTATGAAAGCATATACAGATATTTGTGTGGGTATAGTATGTTAGTCTTATAAATACTGCTTCAAGTTACCCCAAAGTATGATGTGAGCCTCTTACTTTCCGTCTCTCAGGTCCACCGAATGCAATATGCCTTGCTTCTTCCACAGTCTCACAGACAAGGCCATTTCCACACACAAACTGAATTACTTTCTTTAGCTGAGGAAACTGAGTCTTTATGACATCAATCACCATTTTACAGCCTTTAATCTCCCTTAATCTTTCATTGATTGGCTTGATCTAAAAGGTAAAAAATAGTTGATATATTAGATACACTAAAATAAAAACCAAATACTACATCCTCAAAAAACATAAATAAGCATAACAGCAAAAAAAATTAACATTATATGTAATAAATATAATGTAATATATATGTAAATAACATTATATGTAATAAAATTTTGGTAAGAATCTGAGGAACTATATATCCCAACATGGCTCAGTAACATTTAAAGAAAACACACTTCAGCAAAAACCAGAAGACAATTTCTAGATTCAACTCTGCCACTGACCAGTTAGGACAAAACAATGCATGAGAAATGTTCCATACTCTCAATGTTCATACTCTCATGAAAAAGTCTATTGGGAGATAATACCCATTTACACAGGTGTCAAGAGTGGCACATCATGGAACTCAGAAAACATTTTAGGTTTAATTGACCAGGAAAGCCTTCAGACCTTCTTTGACATGACTTCTAAGTTCGTAAACAGATTTCGTAAAAAAAAAAAAAAAAAAAAGTATCCGCAATGATTACTGAAGAACAAGAATGACCTCATTTTTATGAGAAGAAACCACTGAGAACTAATGATAAGCAGGGCTGAGAGTTAAATGCAGGGCAGTTCAGTCTGAGGCACAGGCTCTAACCACTGTGCTCATTGCTGCAGCTCAGGGTCCTCAAAGCTGGATCAAGTAGGGCATTTTCTTTAGCAAGCAATAAAAAAAACAGTAAGGGAAATCAGGTATGATAACAGCAAAGTTCCTGCCACAGGAATTTACTCTGGATACCCTAATGCCTCTCAATACCTACCTTAAGGCCCAAAATTTAGTCTGTTACACCAAGGGCTGATAAGTGTTTATTGCGATGTATGTAAGTCTGTGATTGCATATTTAACAGTTGAGACCCAGGTTTGGGATTTCATGGACAGACTGTATGTCTTAACTACTCCTATAGTTTGCTATAGAAGAAAATAAATTGCTGGCTAGTAGGCTAAAGTAATGTCCTCAAAATCATCAAGGTACAATTATGGCAAAACTAATTTAGGAAGAAATGATATTAAATCAAGAATTCTTTTTTTTTAAAGATTTTATTTATTTATTTGACGGAGAGAGAGAGAGATCACAAGTAGGCAGAGAGGCAGGCAGAGAGAGGGGGGGAAGCAGGCTCCCCACTGAGCAGAGACCCCAATGCGAGCCTTGATCCCAGGACCCTGAGATCATGACCTGAGCTGAAGGCAGAGGCTTTAACCCACTGAGCCACCCAGGCGCCCCAAGAATTATTAACTGACTGGATGGCTCAGTCAGTTAAGCATCTGCTTTTGGCTCAGGTCGTGATCCTGTGGTTCTGGGATGGAGTTCCACATCAGCCTCCTTGCTCAGCAGGGAGCTTGCTTCTTCCTTTCCTCTGCCTCTCCCCCCAGCTCACGCTCTCTCACTCCCTCTCTCTCAAATAAATAAAAATCTTAAAAAAAATTATTATTATTTGCCTACTGATACAGTAACACCAGCCATTTGAATAACTAACTGGTATCCAAGCTATGATTTTTTTTTTCAATAATACCATAGTTTAAGGCAACAAAGACACACTTTAAAGACAAGCTTTTATCACTACTAAGCGCTAATAAATAAGCATTACAAATTTCTTACATCAAGGTAATCTAGAGCAAGGAATGTCTCCGGTTCAGCTCTTTCTTCCTTCAGAAATCGAATGCAATCTTTTGCTACCTTTTCAGAGGCTACAACAATGGCAACCATGTACCGACCAAAAAGTTTAGTAACAGCCAACTGGTATTTCTTATGAATAGGATGACAGAGGTCAAGTAGTCTTCCAAACTTGGCAGGTTTCAAAAAAGGAGAAAAACAAACACATTATTGAGGAACATATAATTCATTGCTTCTTCTGTAACAAAGCATAAGTGACCAAAAACTAATTTTATAAAATTATAAACATATTTGAACAGAGTCTTATTCAAATGGACATAGGTTTCATCATGAAGTATCCATTTAGATGTAGCACTTCACGAAAGAAAAGAGTAGTGAGAGTGCCTGGGTGGCTCAGTGGTTAAGCGTCTGCCTTCAGCTCAGGTCACGATCCCAGGACCCTGGGATTGAGCCTTGCATCAGGCTCCTTGCTCAGCGGGAAGCCTGCTTCTCCCTCTCCCACTGTCCCTGCTTCTGTTCCCTCTCTTGCTGTGTCTCTTTCTGTCAAATAAACAAAATCTTAAAAAAAAAAAAAGTAGCGAGGAGGGATTAGCCTTACAAAGGTATTAAAATATTTTACAAGGCTATGATAATACTATTCATCCACTCTCTTAGTTATTAAATAAGAATCAATGAGGCACCTACTACATGCAGATACTCAGCAAGACACTGTGTGAACATTACTGAATAAAACAGACACTCTGACCTCATCAAGCTTTCCGTCTATAGGGAAGAAAGATATAAATAATAATTGTGAGCATGTACAGAATAGAGCAATAATACACACTATGATAAAGCACAGAATGCTCTGAGAGTGTGTAACAGGGACCAGGCTGACTTGAGAAGGCAGGGGGACGCTTCCTATGAAGTGTTATCTGAGGCCTGAAGACTGGCCAAGAATTAGACTGAACATCAATACCTGTACTAGAAAATGTCAAAACGTCAACCATCCTGTGTCATCCCGAGAATACCTGAAGATTCAATTTTACATCTTTCTACTCTTTCTTCATTTGATAGGTTCTACTTCAGGAATACCAATTTCTTTCTTTCTTTCTTTCTTTTCTTTCAAGGTTTTATTTATTTGACAGAGAAACACAGCGAGAAAGGCAACACAAGCAGAGGGAATGGTAGTGGGAGAAGCAGGCTTCTTGCTGAGCAGGGAGCCTGATGTGGGGCTCGATCCCAGGACTCTGGGATCATGACCTGAGCTGAATGCAGACATTTAATGACTGAGCCACCCAGGCGCCCCATGGAATACCAATTTCTTTATGATAGACCTTCACTGACTTTAATATTTATTATCCCGCTCTTTGTTTTTTCTTCTCCATTCACCTGTGATTAACTCAAACCTTAACTTCTAGATCAGTAATTTGATTTCCAGCTGTGTAACCCCCCTTCTCCTTGCTATTTATTAGTTCAGTAATATTGTTCCTTCTTGATTTTTCTTCATAGCTCTACATTTTACTTTTTATTAGTTTTTATTTTTATTTTTAAAATTTTTTTATTGGTTTTAGCTCATATGTGAATCTGATTTTATGAATTCAAGCTCTTATTAAATTGTCCATAGCACAAATTACTTATGAGGAATTTTGTTCTGTAACCTTCTCCCAGACTAGGCTCTTAGACTTCTAGGTGCTTTTTAAATTACTCTTTATCTTTATTGTTATATGGACCTATAGCTACCATACTGATTCTTTTCACTTTGCTTACATTTAAGGTGGGCAGCTCTGTTCGGACCTTGAAGTCCCTGTGGTGGATAATTGTTTCGATTGCCTCACCTAGAACTGAGATGGCAATCTCCTCTGAGGTGATGGACTAAGTATTCTCTGTTCTAGCTTCTCAGTATTTTCTCATTTGCTAGCATCTTTGTGCTTGGAAGACAGGGACAAGTGAGAGTTGTGTACCTTCTGTTTGAATATCTGTTTTACTGTTTCTTCTGAGTTTTTCCTTACCAAGTTTCCTCTACCATGAGGGGGAGGGGAGGGAAAAATCCCACTTTTGCAAAAGGGCTTTGAATTGGCTTTCACTTCCATCTAAGAACATCAGAGGTTCATGTTCCTTGATTCACCAGTTTTTTAACCAAAACAAATACATATGTGTTTGCTTCTTGCTAGATTAAGGGATGCTAGGTGAGAATTCTCAGGAAGTAACCAATTTGTGAGTTTTCCTTCTGCAGAGTTAGGAACAAGAAATGTTATCGTTTTTTTTTTTTTTAAACCATGGACTATCACCATCTTCTGAAGTTCTGGCACTAGATGTAATAGCTGTTTCTTTTGGTTGTTAAACTCATTTTTAAAATTAGTTTTGCCATTTTCTTTGGTGTTGCGGGGAAGGATTCTGTGACCTAGCCTTACTCCTTTATCACGATCTAGAAGTCAAGACCCGTTTCAAAACAGTCCAAGTGGCTAACAGTATCAAAAGCTAAAAGTAGGCCCTCATCAACTAAGGACTGCACAGTGTGCACTGGAGTTAGTGACATGCGAGTCAAAGCCATGACCCTAATGCCAGAGTAAATGATTCTGTGATGCTGACACCAAGCGTATGTTAGATCTTGCTGTATTGGAGCTAATGAAATACATTAGCAAAAGTGGATACACAATCAGCTTTACAGAATAAAAATTCATTGTTTCAAAAGTATGTCAATGATGTCTACTGAAAATATATTTTAAAACAATTGAAACCATGAAGAATATGCAGTTTGAGGCTATCTGCCTGGGGTGGGAGGGCCAGACTATTTTATGGCACCTGTGTCCTTCGAGGATACTGGTTCTAACTTGTATTTTCTAAGTAATATGTTTCTCTCCAATGTTTCTCTTCAATAATTACTTATCTACTGACACCACTGAAAGTTATTTAAATTTTGTTGCAATTATTTACCATTATGTTTTAAATATAAACAATCAAACACAAAACTAAAAGATTTCTGAAATAATTCTGCTTTCTAATAATGGTAACATTTTTAATCCCAAATAAGAAAGCTTAGCCTTTTTGTTTCAGTTAACTATTCATTTCTAATTACCACAGAATCTGGGTAAAGCCTTTTAAGGTGCTCCAGAACCTCTGCTCTCTTTTGCTGACGGTTCCCCTCATGGGTATCAATTCCAGCATTCTGCAATTCATTTCTAATAAGATTCAGTTCCTCATTAACTTCAGACATTCTTGATTTTGTGTTTTCAATTTCACCCACTAGCGTTTCCTCTTGCTGTTTTTTCTCTTTTAAGCAATCCCTACATAATAACAATAAATTACATAGCAAAAAAGAAAAAACAAAATTTAATTACAAGATACATTCCACTGTGGTCTGGCATCGCAGGGGAACAGAATAGTGCTTATCAGTTTTAAATGATGAAAAATACAATAAAATAAGCCTAGGACCGGACATGGCAAAGAGACTTTGATCATTCTTTTTAATTCAGAAGATGCATATTTCTAAATACGGAGAAAGTAAGGATCAATTGCTATAACCAGAGCTGTCATTGTGGGCTTAATAATAAGTAAATACCAATGAAAAAAGGAAAGCACTGGTGGTAGGAGGCCTTTGTCACATTAGCTTTCATGACCTTTTATTATAATATCAATACCAAAATTTCACCACCTGAAAGTTTATATTTTCAAAACTTACTGCATTTACTTATGTGGTTAAGTATAATTTTTAATTATCTACAATGAAATGAAAAAAAAAGGAGAACATTAGGATACAGTCAGTGGAAGCTTTCATTTCATGAATATCCCATAAATATACCAGACCCTTGAGACACGAGAAATTGTACTCACATGCATGCTTTTGTATACTCCTCCAACTTCTCTATTCGTTTTTTATGGTCTTCTATTTGTTCTTTTATTTGTTTTAGATTTTCCTAAAACAGAAAAAAACCCATAAAATCAGTATCAGCAACTCCAAACAAAATTATTTTTCACTATATTCCTAGAAATTACTATAGAATTGTAAGGTGTTCTAAATTTGAAGTATATCAGATATAACCTTATGAAAACACCTATAAGAGCAATGTTTAACTCTGAAAAGGCAGTAAGGGGTAGAGCTTTGTGATTTTAAGAGTCAGGGTTCAAATCCCGGCTTCACTATTAGATATCTGACCCTCCAGTAAGCTTACTCTATTAACTTGTAAGGGTTGATTTTCAAAGATCTCACATATTTCGTGTGTGTCCCTCAAATTAATTCACTGAATAAATATTTATTCTCTGGCTATCTTCTACTAGGGACTAGAGATATAATAATGAACAGAAGGGGCATCTGGGTGGCTCAGGTGGTTGAGCATCTGACTCATGATTTCAGCTCAGGTCACGATCTCACAGGTCCCAGGAGAGAGCCCCTCGTTGGGAAGACTGCTTGGGATACTCTCTCTCTGCCTCTTTATCTGCCCCTCCTCCCACTTGTGTGCGCTCTTGCTCTCTCTCAAAAAAATAAATAAATCTTAAACAATAATCATGAACAGGATAGAGTCTCTGCTCTCAAAGACTAAGGGCTGGTGGGAGGCTGACAATTACCCAGTGATTCCAGGACAGTGACTTGGTGCTACAATAGCATAGGACCCTGAAACTCAGCAATGGGCCTGTGGGACTAAGACTTCACAAGTCTTGCTCCGCGTTCACTTTATCACTAAATACAAGTGCTGTTAGTCTTCAACTGGTTTCACCTCTAACCTTCCCCTGTTCACCCGGTGTACTACACAGCAAGATTACCTTTCCTTACTCCATTACTAAGTGACCTAAAACCAGGAGTGTGCCAAAGTAAAAACACAATTCTTTTTCAGTGTATAATACCAGGAAAGAGAAGAAACGCCAACTTTCATGTGGAAAAGGACAAACATATTCTATAAAGATAATGATGTCATTTTACTCACGTGTAGTACAAATTCACTGAATGAACACTTCCTCTGCCAGGTGCCAGAGTTATAACAATAAGCAACATACAGTTCCTTTGCTCTAGGACTCATATATTTTGAAATGAAAGTCCCATATTGAAATTCTATTATCTCCCTTAAGAATTCCATTCAAAGCAGCAAAAATAAGATTAATGAGGAATACCAAGTTAAGTCAACTGGAAACACCTGCCTCTGCCTTTTCTCCGGCCACTCTCAGGACTTATATCTTGCCAGCTGAGTACCTTCATGGTCATTACTTATAGGTCAGATGGGTCTCTTCCGGGTCACCATTTGCTAAGCAATGAGCTCAGAACAAACTTCAGATGCGGCTTAGGTTAAACAATGGGCTTTGCTGGAGTGGCTGGGTGGCTCAGTCAATTAAATGTCTGACTCTTGATTTCTGCTCAGGTCATGATCTCTATCTAGGTGGAGCCCAGGGCCGGGCTCCATGCTGGGTGTGGAGCCTGCCTGCCTAAGATTCCCTTTCTCCCTCTGCCCCTCCCCCCTGCTCACACATGTGTCCATGCTGGCTCTCTTATGTTCTCTCTCAAAAAATAAAATTAAATTAAAAAACGGGCTTTGCTGAAGAAAATGTAGAAGGCCAGGGTCATGATCATACAGAGAAGTGTGTCAATGCCTGGGTGTCCGGCTCAACACATAATAGGGGACAATCAGACTGCCATGGTACCAGGCAATTCTGCACTTGAGATGCCAGCTGTCTGGGAAAACCAAACACTGCCCAGCACCTAGTGACCTTGGGTTCCGTGGAAAGTTAAGCTCCTCCTGTCATGGAAGGGAGTCACCAGTCCTGTGGGAAGCTGAGTATGGGTATAAATTTCTCCATCTCTCTCCAACCTGATGTGTTATTCTTCTATTAATGTTTTTGTATTCAAAAGACAACTGCAAGTCAACCACCATTTACTGACATCTAAGTTCACAACAGACAGTTATAAGTCCTGCTTTTAAGAAGCTTTATTCTAGCAGGACTGTACCAATTAACTGCTTTTTCTTCAATCTGATAAGAGCCCTTAGATATAGATTAAGCACAATGGGTGATTACATGAGGAAGAAATTATATTCAGGTTTTTGGTGGGGAGAAACAGAGGGCCAGAGGAGGCTTTGTGGTGTGGGTAGCTACAGAATTTACGAGGTAAAAATGAGTAGGGTTTTCCAAAACTAGCATGTACAAAGGCAAACATGTACAATGAGTATTGCTGAAATCAGTGTACAATTTTATAATGTGACACTAATTACACAAATGTTTTAAAAGTAGTTACTGCTCTGGTACTACATCTATTTTTGTCCCTATACAAAACGTCCTCTCTTCCACTCACAATTCTCAAATAGTTCACCTTTCCTACCTGTTCGCATTTTCATCTGCCAACTCATAACAAGACTAAAATGAGAGGCAGTACAGTGTAGGGGCTGAGAAACTGACGCTGGAGACAAAGTGTCTGGAGCCAAATCACAGCTCCTCCACTTACTAGTCCAGTCAAGTTAACCATCTTGTGCCTCGATCCTTTCATCTATGAAATTCATTAGGTCAACAAATTTGTATTATCTGCTCTAGATAAGGAACCATTCCAGACACTATTTGTATCAGTGAACAAAAGAGACAAAGATCCCTGCTTTGTGGAGTTTACATTCTAGAGGGGGAAGGCAGACAAATATAATAAATATTAAATTAAATAATAAAATAAATAAATAAATAATAAATTAAAAAATAAATAATAAATTAAATTGTGTGCTAGGATAAATGCTATGGGAGAAACAGAGCTGGGCAAGGGCAGCAGAAGTGCAGTGGAGACTATAATTTTAAACAGGGAAGTCAGGGTAGGCCTCATAGAGAAGGCAATATTTGAGCAAAGACTTTCAGGACGTGAAGGAGTTAAAAATGAAATGTAGGGAAGGCATGTTTCAAGCAGAGGAATAATCTATGCAAAGGCCCAAAGGCAGAACTATGTCTGATATGTTCCAGAGGCCAGTAGAGCTAGATCACAGGGAATAAGAAGAGAAAAACAGGAGATTCGAAAAGTTAATTGGGGTGGGAGAGGTGAAAAAATCAGGTGGGTATATGTAGGTCAAGAACCTTTAAGTCAGAAACCGTGACTTAAACTTTATCTGTGACGGCGAGCCACCAGAGGACTTAAGGGTAAGTTTCACAATCTTAGATATTAAGACCATTTCTTTGGTACTGTTCTGAGACTTTTGTGGAGGAGAAAAGAGTGGAAACAGAGAAACCTAGGGGGCTAAACAAACAAACAAAAAGATGGTGACTTGGAACAATAACGGTGGAGAGAAGGGAAATGATTTTTGGTGTACTCTGAAGGTGGAGCCAGCAGAATTTCCTAAGAGTAAAATATAGACTCCAAGTTTTCTGGTCTGAACAACCAGTAAGACTGAATTGCCATCACATAAAATGAGGAAGTTCGTGTGCAGGAAGCATTTGGGTGTGAAGATCAGAAGGTCAGCTTGGGATTTAAGTTTGAGATTATCTATTCAACATCCAAAATGGAGATGCTGACAAAGCAGCTGGATATACATACGAGGTTGTGAGCAAGAAATACAAATTCGGGAGTCATCAGTAGATGATATTTAAAGCTATGAGAATATAGATCACCAAGACAGAAAATGTAGAAAAGAGGAAAAACCAGGATGAGAACATAATAACACTATTATCTACTTCATAAAATTGTTTGAGGATTAAATAAATTGGGTTCATAGCAGGGCTGTAAACATGGTATATACACGGTCTGTACAAATAAACGCTACATTATAATATTATTGCTGTTATCTCTGGAAAATGTCTGACTCGTTTCCAGAGACGTATTTCATTTTGAAATCCCAATCTTTAGCTTCTTTATCTCTACCTTAGAGCAAATACCTACTTTATAGTATTGTGATATACAGGAGCTAATGAATGCAAAGTAATCAATAAACATTTTTCCTCTAAATTCCAAATATCCACATATAAATCAAATGTATATATGATTCAGAACCATTTCCCTTTACAATTCTTATCAGAAATGGTCCTGTTTGGGCGTCTGTGTGGCTCAACTGATTAAGCGACTTTCTTTGGCTCAGGTGATGGTCTTGGAATCCCAGGACTGAGTCCCTGCTCAGTGGGGAGCCTGCTTCTCCCTCTAACCCTCCAACCTCTCGTGCTCTTAAAAAAAAAAAATCTTAATCTTTTTTAAAAAAAAAAAGGGTCCTATTTTCAGGGTGGCCAACGGACTCCATAAAGTACCACAAGTTGTTATTACTGTTGAATGCCACAGTAATAATTTTACAGGCCAATTCTCAGTCCTTGGAAAAGGAAGTCAGGAAGCACAGAGGGAAAGACCAACTACTTCATATGCCACCACACTCCCTTTCATCTTGTTCACCCTACCCACCTCTAGGAGGTAGATACATCTGTCCTCATCATACACACAAAGAAATCAAAGCTCAGAGAAATTAAATAATTTAGTTATTTCTCAAGATTAAACAGGTCAGCGACAGAACAAGACTGGGAGGAAGCCAGGTCTGCCTCATTCAGGGTGGGGAACAGGATCCTGCTGTCTCACTGGTCACTTCCTGCAGAGCACCAAGCTCCTCTTGGGCTGTGTCCTTAATGTTCCCACAGGAGTTCGCATTCACCTCTATTACAATACTTGTTTGTTTTTTTCCCCTTTATCTATCTTCCTCCTCATCTTACTGGACTAAAATACAGGTAAGAAAACTAGGTCTGCCCTTGCCCATCACTACACAGATGTGTAGAAAATACTTAAAATACTTACCGATTATATGAACGAAGTAGACAGTCCTTACTTTCACCTTAGACCACAGTGAAAGAGCACCTGAATGGTACTAAGTAGCAAAACAGGGAATCCAGAATTTTTTAAATTAATTGATTATGCCTTAGGTAAATCCATTTATACACTGAAAAGCTGATACGAAAACAGAATACAATAATTCCCAGTCATGACTGCACAAACCAAGGTACCTGAACTTCTCCATGCCTCCTCTTATCAAATGCCAGTCTTTCTTTGTCAGCCTTCTGTTCCCACTGCAGCTTTTCCAGCTGTTGCGTCATTATAGCCACTTTCTTTCTTACTTGTTCCTTAAGTTCTTTGTAATGATCCAGCTGTAGAAGGAACATTTAAATATTACTAATTCACAAAAAGGCATGAGAGAAAATTTTTAAGATCTCATTTACTAGCAGATAATCTTATCAAAAGTTTTATATAAATTAGTTGATAGTTCGCCATCTTCTCCAGGTAAGATAACATGAACACAAAATGAACCTCTTTAAACCTGCTTAGACAGATACATAAAGTATTCAAAACCAACTTTATAACGTTTCTGTAAGAAATTCTTAGAAGAGAAAGGGTATTAAAACTCATTAACAGTCCAAAAGCAAGAGTTCAGAAAAAATTACATATTTTTATTTATTTATACAGTTATTTATTTTAGTCTATATGTTGTGATGTAAGATTATCATAAAATTAATGAAAGATAAATGTTTAAAAAATTCAGTTAAGAGAATATCTTATCTTATATATATTCTCTTACTATAATTCTGAATTATAAATTTTTGGGTATCTACTATCAATTTATTATAATTAAATCTTACATACCAAATTGGATATTAATTCACCACCACATTTAAACCACCTGAAATAATCAACTTTCCTCCTGCCAATTAAGCCATCATGTTTCTTTAAAGCCACGTATATCTTATTTTTAAGTTTTTATAATATTTATAAGGAAAAAATGATTACCTTAAAACATAAGAACATAATTTAATTACCTAACTTTTTTACAAAATGATACCAGGTAGTCTTTTTGGAGTATTTTCTGTAACTGTAATTAACTCAAAAAGTTATAATGCCATCTAATCTTATAAAGTATAAATAGCCTAGTCTAAAGATTAAATTTAGACTCTGGATAAAGACTAAAAATTTTCAACCCCCATAATTTAGATGAGGATTATCTGAGGATAATGTCTTAAAATATCAGAGGACATATTTTACATTGTTTCTAAGAAGCTGAAATAATAGAAATGAAAATTTTCTCATTTGTTGACTCGTTCACCTGACTGGCTTCTAGTTCAATGTCTCGCCCCTTGTGTAAGATTTCTTCCTCAACCTGCTTTTCAAAACTTCTCCATGCACCATCTAAATCAACCAGCTCTGTCTCCAGGGCTTTTATGTCATCTTCCTGTTTAGAACACTGTTTCTCACTGTCCTTTATTGATTTCTTAGCCACGTCTAACTTCTTGAGGTGGTGAGAAGTGTTTTCTTTGGCTTTAATGTATTGAGGCCTTTTCTGATTTAAAAGCGCTTCAAGAGATCTAAAAAGAAAATAAAGTTTGCTTTAAAGTAAATTAAATCTATACTATATAAAGGAAGTTCTTTTGATCAAATCATACATTTAAAAACAAATTCTAAAAATTAACTTTCAGGGACTGAAAGCAGAACAGTGGTTTCCCGAGGTGGGGCTGGTGGCAGGGCCGGTGTGTGGGGGTGGGGGGGTGCGCTATGGAATAGGTGAAGCAGAGGGGAATTTTCTGAGTGGTAAGCTACTCTGTATGATACTATAATGGTGAACATATGACATCACACAGTTGTCAAACTCTATAGAACTTTATAGCACCAACAGTGAACCTTAATGTGATGCATGCAGATTAAAAAGGATCACTTAGGAGGTCAGGGGATCCTAGATAGGATATAACCAAACCGTCTACTATATTACCAATCTTGGTATGAAACCACCTTACAGAAGGGGTGGGGGGAAAGGTGCTAACCAAGTAACTTTGAAAATGAGTCAAATCTATAAAACTAAAACAAAAGGAATTGTACATAAGCATTATACTCTAGTGGGCTAAAACTGCTCCCCATGCGGGCATGGGTTAACAATTCTGGAATTACTATGTGTGATTACTGGCATTAAAATTGAACAGCAAATGGTAAGATTTCATCCTTTTTGATGGCTGAATATTCCATTGTGCATATATACCACATCTTCTTTATCCATTCATCTGATTCATCTGTTGATGGACACCTGGGCTTCTTTCTATAGTTTGGCCATTGTGGACTTTGCTGCTATAAACATTGGGGTGCAGGTGCCCCTTTGGATCACTACATTTCTATCCTTTGAGTAAATACCTAGTAGTGCAATTGCTGGGTAGTAGGGTAGCTTGATTTAGATGGAACTGGAAGGTATTATGCTGAGCAAAATATGTTGGTGAGAGAAAGACAATTATCATATGGTTTCACTCGTATGTAGAATTTAAGAAATGAAACAGAGGATCATAGGGGAAAGGAGGGAAAAATAAAATAAGACAAAATCAGAGAGGGAGACAAACCATAAGAAACTCTTCATCATAGGAAACAAAACAAGGGGAGATGAGTGGGGGAAAAGGGGTAACTGGGTGATGGGCATTAAGGAGGGCATATGATGTAATGAGCACTGGCTATTATATGTAATTGACGAATAACTGAACTTTATATCTGAAACTAATGATACAGTGTATGTCAATTAAATGAATTAAAATAAAATGAAATTTAAAAATAAAAAATAAAATGAATAGCAGACCATGAAAGCTAGGTTTCTCACTGTTGGAATGGAGGTTATAGATAGGCAAGAGAGGCCGACATCAACAGTAACGTCAGTTTCATATTATCATGTATTAGACAGATGGTATGTCATACAGATTGTATGTTGATATTCCTGATATGATGTGATGAGAATGACATTTTACCCCTGTGACCTTCCTCCTCAAAATCCATAAACCTTACCTAATTATGAGAAAACTATCAGACAAATGCAAATCGAGAGACATTCTCCAAAAACCCTGACCAATACACCTCAAAATGATCAAGGTCACCAAAAACAAGAAAAGACAGAAACTGTCATAGCCATGAGGAGCCTAAGGAGACACAATGACTAAGTGTAATGTGGTATTCTCAATTAGAAATAGGACACTGGGGAAAAAAATCCAAAAATAAGTGTAAAGTATGGACCTTAGTTAATAGTAGTGTCTCAAGACTGTTTCATGAATTCTGAAAAATATATTAATAATGAGAAAAGCAGGAGAAATTGAGTGTGGGGGAATAGGGGAACTCTTGCTATCTGTAATTTTTCTGTGTATCTAAAAGTATTTCAAAGTGGAAAGTTTTTTGTTTTTTTTTTTAAATTTTATTTATTTATTTGACAGAGAGAGAGAGATCACACGTAGGCAAAGAGGCAGGCAGAGAGAGAGAGGGAGAAGCAGGCTCCCTGCCGAGCAGAGAGCCCATTGAGGGGCTCGATCCCAGGACCCTGAGATCATGACCTGAGCCGAAGGCAGAGGCTTTAACCCACTAAGCCACCCAGGCGCCCCTCAAAGTAGAAAGTTTTTTAAAAAACCAACTTTCAAAGTGTCACTTATATTTTTTTATCAATGTACATAAAATCCAGTTGTTAATAACTATTTTTAAAAACTCACTTTAATTCTTTTTCTGTTTGCTGTAGTTGTCTGGTTAGCATTCCATGTTCCTTCTTCTTGGCTTTCACTATGTTTTCATGATGAGAAAGAGACTCCCTTGTGACACTCAAGTCCCTACTCACATGCTCTAACTCCGTGTTCAGGAAATGAATTTTCTTCTCATTATGATATAGTTGGAAAAGCTGTAACTGTATCTTGTTCATTTTCAGTTCTTCAAGGAGACTCTGGTAACGTTCTGCCTATAAAACAGTACAATTCAACAACAGTTAAAAGGGAGTATATTTAAGGTGACCTTTCATAAACTCAGCATTAGTACCAACAAACAATCTCTAAGAAATTAAATTACTTATTATTTATCTATTATTATTCACAAGTTATTAAATTTATGAAATAAATTACATATGTCACTAAGAAATAGTATTGTTGTCAAAAGTAGCATTATTTGGAGAAGGTTTCTGGATACAGTTGTATAATAAACCAGTAAACCAGTAAATGATTTTATTTTCATACATTCAGTGGTAGGAACAATGAAGCGGCACCTGCTAACTGGGTCTTTGTTCCATTTCTGTCTTGACCTCAGGGTATTGCAAAGTCTATTAATAGTTCTGACAGCAGCTTTCTAATATGTAAACTGGAGGAAATTATAAGACTTATAAGGTCCCTAGCAACTTTACTTTTATTTTTTTAAAAAGACTTATCTGAGAGAAAGCACGTGTGTGCACACCCACATGCACACAAGCAGGGGAAGGGGCAGAGGGAAAGGAAGAGAAGCAGACACCCTGCTGAGTGCAAGCCTGAGGAGGGGCTCAATCTCTCAACCCTGAGATCATGATAATTTCAAAGATTTCAGGTAAAATTGCTCTATAAGATGTAATTCTGCTGTTAATAGGAATACTGAAATTCTAAAATATATGTAAAATGGAAGAATTTCCTTAGCATTTGTACTATTAATAAAGAAATAAAGGGCTGCCTTGAGGGAAAAGCTCATAATCAATAATGTATTCCAAGTAACATGTAAACAGTCATTTGCCATGACACTGTAATAAATAGTTAGGAAATTCAATGATTCTAACTGTCCTCATAAAGTTTAAAGTTCTGCAACTCTACATTTCTATAAAATGTTTTTTTAAATTTATTTTTATTTTTTTAAAGATTTTATTTATTTGACAGAGAGAAACACAGCTAGAGAGGGAACACAAGCAGAGGGAATGGTAGCGAGAGAAGCAGGCTCCCTGCTGAGCAAAGAGCCCAATGTGGGTCTTGATCCCAGGACCCTGGGATCATGACCTGAGCCAAAGGCAGCTGCTTAACGACTGAGCCACCCAGGCGCCCCTAAACTGTTTTAGTATATTATGAATATCATAGTCTTTCACTGACACCACCCCTCTCCACTAACAAAACCAAGGACAAACACACACATGTAAAAATATGAAGAAACAAAAACATCACAATGAGAAACAAATCCACCTGCCATTTATTTCTTCAGATATTAATAACTGGCTACTATGTGCCTGGCCCTTCTTGCTGGGAATGTAGTAGAGAAGAAGATGGAAACAGTCTCGGCCTCTATCAGCTTATAAGCTAGTTGTTCTAATGGTGGGGGAGGGGGAATCAGAGAATAAACAAGCAAACATCATAAACAAGATAATTTCATACAGCAATCTATGTTACAAAAAAACCAATAGGGTAATGCAAAAGTACCAGGGAGGGGGTGCCAACTTAGATTGGCATGTGGATAGCAAAGGCCTGCCTGAGAAAATATCTTTATAATGACAACTTGAATGAGAGAGTATTGGCCATGCAAACCATCAGGTACACGGCTATCTAGGCAGGGGAAATAGTAAAAGCTCTGAGTTAAAGTGAGTACATTATGTTCAATAAACAGTAAAGGTCAGTGTGGTGGGAGAGTAGAAGAAACTAAAGCTTGAGAGGTGGGTAAGGGGCCATATGATTAGGCTGAGGAAGCAGACTAGAGAGAAACACTGCACTGACAGAGGTTTTATGCAAGAGAAAGATAGACTCTGATTTGCATTTGACAAAGATCACTCTAAGTGCAAACAATTATCAACCATAAATAAGGCACTATACTAGGCATTGTGAAGGGCACCAAGAAATTCCACAGAGCAAAGTGTGTTTATGGCCTCCTAGAGGTTCCCAGTGCCCTTTGAGAGAGCTCCTGAGGTCAAAACTCTTTTCCTAATGACAGTAAGACCTTATTTGCTTTTTTCATTGTGGTGACACCTGCACTGATGTTAGGTAAAGCTGCTAGGCCTTAGCATAAACAAGGTTTGATACAGAAGGAGACAGGAGATTCTCTTATTAAGCCATGCATTGAGGAAATTATAAATATGTACAACAATGCCACCCTTCTAAATTAGTTTTAGAAAATGTGGTTGTTTTTCATAAATAATTTTTTTTTTAATTTTTTTTTTTTATTTCACAGAGAGAAACACAGCGAGAGAGGGAACACAAGCAGAGGGGATGGTAGCGGGAGAAGCAGGCTTCCTGCCGAGCAGGGAGCCCGATGCGGGGCTCGATCCCGGGACGCTGGGATCATGACCTGAGCCGAAGGCAGACACTTAACGACTGAGCCATCCAGGTGCCCCTCATAAATAATTTTTATTTATGAAATAAAATTTCATAAATTATGAAATAAATTTCAAGAAATAAAAATTATGAAATAATTCATCAACAATCCATTAACATTTATGTTAATGTACAATGTTTACTGTTTTAACATTGACTATTAAAATATATTTTTTAAATTTCTCAATTTTAATTTCAAATATAATAAATATTGGTGGATATGACCCACATTAACACAAACTCTTTGGGGACCTTACACATTTAAGAGCGAATAGGGACAAGATCCAAAAGTTGAAAGCCTCTGTCATATAAGATATAAACCCCTCAAGCATATTTTTAGTTGGTAAAATCATACATTTTTGTGGTTGAGGTTGTACTGCCTATTAAGGAAAAAACAAAAAACAGTAGAAGCTACATCAAAAAGTTTATTTTTAATGAATAGTGGGCTTTATCTTACATTATTTTCAATATCAAGCCAATACCTAGTAATGCTAACAGACATAAAGTCTTTGTATCCGACACTTAACTGGTTCCACCATCACAACCTTACCTCTTCTTTCTCTAACTTTGCATGTTTGCGTTCTGCGGCTACATTTTTTTTCTTATTAAAATTAAACTGTGCATCCTCTTCGGCTTTCTGTAACTTTCTTTTCTTTTCCTCATATTCTCCTATAAGCTCTCCTGAAGTGCTGATTTCCTCAAAAAACTGGGTTCTTTCTTTGGGTTTTTTCATTGAAATCGACTCTACAGTTCCCTTTTAAAAACAGTAAAGCACATCAACATATAAAATATATGATGTATTTTCAAAATCATGAACAAAATAAGCTAGTACAGCTCCTTACCTGAAACACTAGACAGTTCCGTGCTTTGACTATTATGCCTATCTTTTCCAACTCAGCTATGTACACAGAACGACTCACCGGATTATCATCAAAATGAAACTCTGAGCATCCCCCTAAAAGAATAAAAGCTATTATTGGAAGTATAGATACCAGACATTTAACAACAACCATTCAAGATTTAGTAAAATTATTTCTCTTACTGAAATGGTAAGTTATGCAATAACATATATGTTATTAATAAATACATTTAATCAGTCAACAAATATTGAATGTCCACGATATGGCAAGGAGTATTCTACAGCAATGGACAAAACAAACAAAAATCTGGATCTCAAGGAGGTTACACCCCGCAATGTGGACAGACAAAAATGAGATATACAAGAACGATAAATATCATGTGAGAAAACATTAAGTGCTATTGAGTAAGAGAGCTGAGAAGGGGATATGGAAGACTCTGTGTGTGGGGAACAAACATTACAATTTTAAACAGGATGTTATGGTCTGAATGTTTGTGTCCCCTCTAAATTCATATGTAGAAATCCTAACCCCCCAAACGTATTAGGAGGTAAGGCCTTTGGGAGGTGACTAAGTTGTGACTGTGGTACCCTTGGGGATGGGATTAATGAGCTGACAAAAGAGACCCTACAGAGCTCCCTAGTTCTTTCCACCAATGTGAGAACATAATGAGATGTCTGCAACCCAGAAGACAGCCCTTCATCGGCCCATAATGGCAACCTGATCTTGGACTTCCTGCTTCTAGAACACTGAGAAATACATTTTTATCATTTATAAGCTGTTTGTTACAGGGCCACAGTAATCAAGACAGTATGGCACTGGCATAAAAGCGGTCACAGAGACCAACAGAATAGAAGAGAGTCCAGAAATACTGCATAATATCACATACATGCAGAATCTAAAATAGTTAAACTCATAGAAGCAGAGGTAGAATGGTGGATGCTAGTGACCAGGGGGAGGAAAAAATAGGAAGATGTTGGTCAAGGGTTACTAAGTTTCAGTTATGCAAGATAGAAAGTTCTGGAGATCTTATGTATAGCAATGTGACTATAATTAACCATCCAATTTGTGATGAAGGTAGATTTTAGGTAGTCCCACCACAAACACAACACTCATGTACACGCAAACAAAGCAGTAACCATGTAAGGTGATACATATGTTAATGTTTATTTCACAATGTATATTAAAACACAGATGTAAATCTTAGTACATGCAATTTTTTTTCAAGATTTTATTTATTTATTTGATAGAGAAAGACACAGCGAGAAAGGGAATACAAGCAGTGGGAGTGGGAGAGGGAGAAGCAGGCTTCCTGCAGAGCAAGGAGCCCAATGCCAGGCTCGATCCCAGGATGCTGGGATCATGACCCGAGCGGAAGGCAGCTACTTAATGACTGAGCCACCCAGGTGCCCCTGCAATTTTCTAATTAGCATTTCTTTCTTTCTTTTTTTCTTTTAAGTAAGTTCTAGGCCCAACATGGGGCTCAAAACCACAAGCACAAGATCAAGAGTCACATGCTCTTCTGACTGGGCCAGCCAGGAGACCCTAGATACATGCAATTTTTACCTGTCAATTATACCTCAATAAAGATGGGAAAACATAAATTTATGATGATTTATTAGATAAATACAGTGGGCTAGGGAATATTTACTGCAACAGAGACTATTGAATAAAAACCCAAATGAAGTGAGAAAACTCACCGATAAAGATATCTATGTGGTAATGTGGTGAAATACTTAAGTTACATACTAAGGTATAAGTATTTCGAGAATTATCAGTGGCTGAATCTGGGGAAAGTTAATAAGACAGTATTTATACATTAGAACATTAAGACCATGTTCTAGTGCACCAGAATGAAATACCAAAAACAAAAATACAAAACCAAGACATGCCTATTTTATGGAGGCTCTCTAAATTCGTAGCATATAGAAAAGATACACATAAACCACTCTCAAATTTGCTTATTCAGGAAACGAGTTTATTCATGAAATCCCTGTTTCCTGAATAAATGACAAAATTCAAATTAAATGTTTCACTCAAGTTGCTATTTGGTGGTAGAAAAATTTCAACACAAACCAAAAATATACATATAATCAGTTTATCACAAAGAAAACCATAAACCACATACCTAGAGAACCTCCTTCATTTTAACCTAATAACCAGTAGAAAAATGCTATTTGTCAATAGGGAAATGTGAACAAATTCATCTGCTTAAAGAAGACTTTTAGTGGAGAATAAACAGGTTCTATTACTTGCTTCTGAGATTTGCCATCTAAGCGGAAAAAAACCCCCCAAACCTCTAGTTTATTATGCCAGTGGAGTAAGAAAGCACACTCTTCAAAAAAAGAAAAAAACAGATGATCTGACTTAACTTTTGAAAAATCAAATGACTCATAAGAATTATCTACTAAAAAAATACCTCGGATAATCCTTGTAAATGTTTTCTCTTCTCCACTTTCCTCCATATACACAATTTTCACACTTGCAGTAGAGGAGACAGGTCTTCCAATATGTGCTCCATGAATGAGTTCTTGAATATTTTTCACTCTTAAATTAGCTGTTTTCTCTCCCATTACAAAACTAAGTGCATCCATTACATTAGATTTTCCTGAGAAAGAAAAGAGGAAAAGGTTATTCCTTCTTAATAATAAAAAACCTTGCCCAGAGTCAAATAAAGCAGGCCACCAATGGAAATGAAAGATAGCCAATACACGTCTCAATAGTACTGTCTCATCTATATTTAGGATGTATGTGACTGAACAATTTTATGTAGATCACTGGTTTTTTCTATGCAGCTATGGTAGAGCATAAACTGGCTTAGATTTAAGGATCTAAATAAGGGGATCAAACCCCAACTCTCTTCCATTATTAAATATTATGGTAAATCATCTCTGAATTTCAGTTATTCCCATTTTATGAATATTAACTATCACATACTTTTAAAAATGGCTAACTATACCCAAGATATTCCCACGGACAATAATGAGGTGGCTAAAATATTTATAATTGGTAGGAGTTGGTGGTACAGAAAAGTTATACAGCAAGCCTGAGCCTGCTTTTTTTTTTTTTTAAAGATTTTTATTTATTTGAGAGAGAAAGCCCACATGGGGAGGATGGGGTGGGGGGAAGGTAGAGGGGCTGCCTGTATCCTTTTGAATTAGTGTTTTTGTATTCTTTGGGAAATACCCAGTAGTGTGATTACCAGATCACAGGCTAGTTCTATTTTTAACTTTTTGAGGAACCTCCATACTGTTTTCCACAATGGCTGTACCAGTTTGCATTCCCACCAATAGCGCTCAAGGGCTCCTTTTTCTCTACATCCTCACCAACACTGTCATTTCTTGTGTTTTTGATCTTAGCCATTGTGGCGTATGTGAGGTGATAGTTCATTATACTTTTGATTTGCATTTCCCTGATGAGTGATGTGGAGCATCTTTTCATGTGTCTGTTGGCCATTTGTGTGTCTTCTTTGGAGAAGTATCTGTTTATGTTGTCTGCCCATATTTTAATTGGATTATTTGTTTTTTGGGTGTTGTATAACTTCTTTATATATTTTGGATACTAACCCTTTTCTAAATCCATTCATCAGCCAGCAGTTCCACTTCTAAAAATCTCTCTCTCTCTCATACATGTGTACAACTATGCAATGGAAAATACACAGCTATGCAATTTATTATGTTTTTTTCTAATAGAAAAAGATCAGAAACAACTCAAGTGTCTAGAAATTAAAGGAATACCTGAAATAACTATATAACAACCACACAATGGAGACTTACACAGCAGAAAGAGAAGAGGATGTAGTAAATGAAAAAAAAGTTTATAACAGCATATATAGTTAAAAAATAAATACAAACTTTTTTTTTTTTAAGATTTCATTTACTTATTTGACAGAGAGAGAGATCACAAGTAGGCAGAGAGGCAGGCAGAGAGAGGGGGAAGCAGGCTCCTTGCTGAGCAGAGAGCCCGATGTAGGGCCTCGATCTCAGGACCCTGAGATCATGACCTGAGCTGAAGGCAGAGGCTTTAATCCACTGAGCCATCCAGGTGCCTCCTAAACACAAACTTTGACATAAAGAGAACTAAGGGGTTAGAAATAGCAACACATACAGATTTACTTGCATTTGCAAAAAGGGATACTGAAAGATAATCAAGAAATGGTCACTTATACAAGGTGAAGAGCAGGACACAGAAACTGAGCTGGGACACCCTGTTTGCCTCTCCTGGTCCATTTTCCACCCTGCTTTGTGTCCTGTATCAATAGGCTCTCATACCTTTTGGCTTCCAGTTGGATTTGGCCAATGGGGAGCTCTGGCAGGAGGGAAGGAAAAGAATGGGGTCAGGGTGTTTATTCCCCTACTTCCCTCACTGTGAAGTGGCTTCTGACTAGCTGTGTCCTTTGACACGTCCTGGCCCTAAAATTTCCTTTTGGGTTCCTTCCTTTCTGTGCCTTGAATGGTGACAAATCCATTGTGCTAACCCTGTAATTCCTCTAGTCCTTGGAATTCCTTTATAGCCTCCCACACCTCTGTAATTATTCCCTTTGTAAATAAATCTTCCACAAACTGTCCTCATTTGAGTGTGCCACCTGTCTCCTGTTGGTGCCCTGAATAATAGAGGGAGAAGGGCAGAAGCAAGATTTCTCAGTGTATACCTTTCTATAGTTTTGACCTTTGAAATATATATATGTATTACCCATTTAAAAAAAACCCTAAAATTTAAAAATTCTATAAATGAACAGTCAGAAATGAGTAAACTTAACTGAGTATTAAATCGGTGATAGCCATATTGAGAAATATTTTATTTCAAGGGACTTCAGATCACAAAATTCTGACTGTACATTCTTCATGGGATGTGTTTTATGGACCAAAAAGAGGTACAAAAGAACTCTAAATTTCCTTTATTATCTTCATTGTTTGGAATCTCAATGGTATTGATAATTTTAAGATAGTTTACTTTATACTATACATTAAAGCAAATACATAATTACATTAGTGATGTTAGGAACTAAGATTTTCAGAGTAAGAAAAAATACTTGCAATGACAAGAATCAGGAAACAGTGAAAACACAGTTATGTTAAAATTGAATGGAGGGGTGCCTGGTTCCGTTGGTTAAGGGGTGAACTCTTGATTTTGGCTCAGGTCATGATCTCGGGATTGTGAGACTGAGCTCTGCATGGGGCTCTATGCTCAGCAGGAAGTCTGTTTGAGACTCTTTCTCTTCTCCCTCTGCCCCTATCCCTACTCTATCTCTCAAATAAATAAATACATCTCTATAAAATACTGAATGGAAAATATCAACATGAATTCAATTTTTTTATTTTATTAAGATTTATTTATTTATTTTAGAGAGAGAGAGCACAAGCAGGAGGGGAGGGAGAGGGAGTCTCAAGCTGACTCCACATTGAATGCAGAGCCCAACTGGGGGCTTGATCACACGACCCTAAGATCATGACCTGGGTGGAAACCAAGAGTCGGTGGTTTAACAGACTGTGCCACCCAGGTGCCCCATGAATTTGATTTTTAAAAATTACTGTAACATGGAAAGATGCTCAAACATAATAGTCTCTAGGGAAACGCATACCTAAACTACAATGAAATACAATTCACATTGACTAGGATGTCTAAAAGAGAGAAGACAATAACAACTGCTGAAGATGTGGAGAAATATGAATATTCATTGCCAATGGGAATGTCAAAATAGAGCACTTATTTCAGAAAACAGTCTGGCAGTTCCTCAAGCGTCAGACACAGTTACCATGACTCAGCAATTCCACTCCTAGGTATACATCCAAAAGATATAAAAACATCCACACAAAGACTTGTACACAAATGTTGAAAGCAGCATTATTCAAAACAACCACAAAATAGCAACAACCCAAATGTCCTTCAACTGGTGAATAAATAAAAAAAATAAAAAATATTTTTATTTTTAATATATTTATATATTATATTTAATTTTAATATTAATATAGTAATATTTCAATGTACTTATATATTATATTTATATATTATATTTAATATATATTTAATTTTAATATCAATATATTAACATTTTGATATATTAAATTATATTAAATATATTTATTAAATATATCAAAATTAACATTTTAATATATTTACATATTATATTTATATATTATATATTTATATATTATATTTATATTTAATATATTTATATTATTTATTTTTTTAAAAAATAAAAATACAATGTGGTATATCTTGCAGTGAAATATTATTCAGCAATAAATAGGAATTAAGTACTAATACATACTATAATACAGAGGAACCTCTTATGTTAAGTGAAAGAAGCCAGACACAAAGGGCCACATATTGCATGGTTCCATTTATATTAAGTGTCCAGATACAGGAAAATCCAGAGAGACAGAAAGTGGATTAGTGGTTGCCAGGGGCTGGATAGAAAGGAGATAATGGAGAGGGATTGTTAATGGGTACAAGGTTTCTTTTTGGGGTGATGAAAATGTTTTGGAATTAGTGATGACAGTTAATACGACTCTGTGAATACAGTGAACATCACTGAATTGTACATTTAAAGAGGATGAACTTGATAGTACGTAAGTTATATCTCAATAAAGCTGCTATAAACAAAAGAACAAGTCTGAAAAAGTATTTCATGTATTTCCTAGCTCCAGTCACTGAAATGGCCTAGAACCACTATTACCCAAATGTACTGATCAAATGCACTGAGTATCTCTTGTTCCCAGATGGTGGTCTTTCATAACTTTCCTTCAAAAAGAAACCAGAAATAATTGGAGAACTGGCTAATTCCAAGTCTGAGACTGGGAAAATTAAAGAATAGCCTGGGAACTGGAACATCTATGTCAGAAAGCAAGGAAAATTTCAAATATTAATGAGGTCATGACTAAAGGACATATGAGGAAGCTTAAAAAGTTCTACTGACTAAAGACATAAGAGTGAGTATCAGAAAGAATAATGGTTTATGGGGTACCTGGGTGGCTCAGTTGGTTGGGCATCTGCCTTTGGCTCAGGTAATGATCCCCGGATCAAGCCCAGTGTTTAAGGCTCCCTGTTCAGTGGGGAGTCTGCTTCCCCTCCTCCCTCTGCCCCTCCCTCTGCCCTGCTTGTTGTTCTCTCTCTCTCTCAAATAAAAAAATAAAATAACATACATGAAGTACTTTTTCAGACTTGTTCTTTTGTTTATAGCAGCTTTGTTGAGATATAACTTACGTACTATTTCATTTATTGAGATATAATTTATGTACTAATTTTGTTTTTAAGTAATCTCTATGCTCAGTGTGGGACTTGAACTCGATTGAACCAGCCAGGCACCCCTGATTATAGTATTTCACATGTCTACTAGAAATAGCAATAAATTAATAAATAAAATCTTTAAAAAATAAAAAAGAGTAATGGTTTTGGTGGATTAAAAACACACTATATTAATGAAAATCCATGGGCCCATAATGATAGTAACCAAAAAAGAGAAAAATTCATTTTCATTATTTGTACTATTAAAACTTTCATCTTTGAAAATACTAATTAAAAAGGACAAGCATTTGGGGAGCCTGGGTGGCTCAATTGGATTAAGCGACTGCCTTCAGCTCCAGTCCTGTGATCAAGCCCCACGTTAGGCTCCCTGTGCCCCTCCCCCCAACAAGAGCTCCCTCTCACTCACATTCCCTCAAATAAAAAAATGAAATCTTTTTTAAAAAAAATAGGACAAGCATTTATTATATTTTTCCAGTGTGAACTGTATTTTAGGTTTCTAATAATCCCAGTCAATGAAAAAAAAAACTTTTTTTAAAACAGAGAACTACCATTTAGTGAATATAGAAAAGCATGACCTATTATAAACTCAATTTTGCAAACCTTAATGAAATGTTGATTCAGTCAAGATAATTAATTGGCAATAAAAACATCTGGGTAGCGAATCTAGTAATTTCTTTGAGATTGGCTGTAGCAATATTTTTCTAGATAGGTTCCCTGAAGCAAGGGAAATAAGAGCAAAAATAAACCATTGGGACTGCATCAAAATAAAGTTTCTGCATGGCAAAGAAAATAATCAACAAAACTAAAAGGCAACATACTGAATAGGAGAATATATTTGCAAATGACATATGCAATAAAGGATTAGTACCTAAATTACATGAAGTTATACAACTCAACACTTGAAAAACAAACAATCCAATTAAAAAATGGGCAGACAATATAAACAGATATTTCTCCAAAGAAGACACAGAGATGCCCAACAGACACATAAAAAGATGTTCCACATTACTCAACATCAGAATGCAGATCAAATGCAGATCGAAACTATAATGAACTGTCACCTCACACATGCCGCAATGGCTAAGATCAAAACCACAAGAAATAACAGTGTTGGTGAGGATGTGGAGAAAAAGGCCCTCTCAGGCACTGTTGGTGGGAATGCAAACTGGTACAGCCACTGTGGAAAACAGTATGGAGGTTCTTCAAAAAGTTAAAAATAAAAAAACAAAAAGTTAAAAATAGAACTAGCCTGTGAACCAGTAATCACACTACTGGATATTTACCCCAAGAATACAAAAACACAAATTCAAAAGGCTACAAGCACCCCAATGATTATAGTAACGTTATTTATAATAGCCAAGATATGGAAGCAGCCCAAGTGTCTATCAACTGATGAACTGATGAAAAAAAAAAGATGAGGTATGTATATACAGTAGAGTATTAGTCATAAAAAAAGAATGCAATCTTGCCATTTGCAACAAAATGGGTGGAGCTAGAGAATATAATGCTAAGCAAAATTAGTCAATCAGAGAAAGACAAATACCATGATTTCACTCATGTGGAATTTAAGAAACAAATGGGAAAAAGAGGCGAACCCAAAAACAGACCAAAAAGTGAAAAAGAAAAACAGATTCTTAAGAATAGAGAACAAACTGATGGTTACCAGAGGGAAGATGGGGGGGGAGGGTGAAATAGGTGATGGAGACTAAAGAGTACACATATCATGATGAACACTGTAAGGTATAGAATTGTTGAATCAATATATTGCATACATGAAACTAATATAACACTTTGTGTTAACTATACTGGAATTACAACTAAAAACTTAAAATTAAAAAAAAATTGGGTAATTGGTGGATAAGAAACATTTGTCTAATGTCACAGTAACACTAGTAACACTAGAACACTAGACTAGTTAGAAGGGAAAAACTAATTGTACAATAGAGTAATCACTGTCACCACTCCTAATCCAGGGGTCAATCTTAGCACCACTAGTGGTAAAACAAATAGATATTATGTGATGTAATACAGCCTGAAGTACACATCACCTATGATGGAGTCTAATCAAAAATGTTTCATTTGAGCCCATCAACCTTTTAGGTACTGAATTTTTTCAAATGCCTTTTCTTCATCAATTGAAAAGTAAAATGGACCTTCTTTCTTGTGGGAACAGATGAAGATTATTGAGGTAACAGTGTGGCACAAGGATTAAAGTAGGGTAAAACCAAAGTTTGGGAGCTCAGCTAAAAGATTACTACATTAATCCAAAGAAGAAATGATAAGAGCCTGAAACAGTGATAGAAGTGGGAATAGAAGAAAGAGGACAACGTTATTAAGGTGGTAGAATTGGCCCAGACTGGTAATGTTCTGGGTGTGACAGGGAGAATTTATATGAAGGAGAATTCATTTAGGTGGTAGCCATATGGAACTTGGAACTCTGGGAGAAAAGCATTCTAAAGTCCAAGGAACAGCAAATGCTAAGAACCTGAAACGGAAATAAGATTGGTCTACGTAAGGAAGAGGAAAAAAAACACTTCTTACTGGAGCACAGTAAATAGGACAGAAGAGAACATTAGAGAAGAGAAATACACAGGAGCCAGATCATAAAGGGTTTTGTGGATCATGATAAAAAAATACTGGATTCTATTCCAAGTGTAGGGGAAAGCCACTGGACAGTTTAAGTTGGGCAGTGCTCCGATTTCAGATTTACTTTTTTAGTTTTTTTTTTTTTTTAACTGCTTACTCTGCTGTGAAAATGAATTGCAGAGACACAAGAAAGAAAGCACAGGGACATGTTAGGAAGTTATAGAAATAGTCCAAATGAGAGCTCTAGCAACTTTGAGCGATAGTGAAAATTGTCAAGAAACAACTGGATTCAGGATGTATTTCAGAGGTAGAGTTATTAGGATTTAAAGAAGATTAGGTGAGGGAAGTGGGGTGTAGGAGAAGGAATAATCTGGATATCTGGTCTGAATGAGTAAATGGCACCCCTTACTGAGAAGGTAAGACCTCAGAAGGAAGAAGTTTGTCTGGCAGAAGCAGGGGAGAGGAAATTTACTACTCTTTCTCATTAAAGTATTTTTTTTTAAGATTTTGTTTTTAAGTAATCTCTATGCTTAATGTGGGGCTTGAACTCGATTGAACCAGCCAGGCACCCCTGATTATAATATTTCACATGTCTACTAGAAATAGAAAAAAAATGCTAAATATTATAGCCTAGATATATAATTTTGAAAGTCAGAAGCATAAGGATGGTATCTGAAGCTATAGAACTTGGGGCACCTGGGTGGCTCAGTAGGTTAAGCCTCTGCCTTCAGCTCAGGTCATGATCCCAGGGTCCTGGGATCGAGCCCCACATCGGGCTTTCTGCTCGGCAGGGAGCCTGCTTCCTCCTCTCTCTCTGCCTGCCTCTCTGCCTGCTTGTGATCTCTCTCTC
>CM053611.1:105477215-105502541 GCA_028646535.1 Procyon lotor
GAGGGTCAGGGTCTGGGGTACGGGCTGCGGAGGGGCGGGAGCTGGGGGCAAGAAGGCTGGGGTCCAGGCAGCCGAGAGAGTAGGGTCCGTGGTCCCGGCGAGAGGGGGCCGGGGGGCTGGAGGATGAGGCTGGGCCAGGGGTTGGGGGGAGGACAGAGAGAGGGTCAAGGTCGGGGTCCGGAGGGGCGGGGAGGGTCTGGGTCCGGCGGCGGAGGGAAGAGAGAGGCTGGCGGAGGCCCGTGGGCAGCAACGGCCCGAGTCCCGCACGCAAGGTCACCCTCACGTCCCCTCAGGCAAAATGCGGCCTGCATGGGCCGGGGCGGCAGAGGCGGTCAGGGTCCCAGTTACCGGAGCCGTTGGGGCCGATGATGCAGGTGAACCTCCTGAAGGGGCCGATGACCTGGCGGCCCCGCCACGACTTAAAGTTCTCCACGAGCAGCACCTCCAGGTGGCCCATGGCTGCGCCCTCCGCGCCTCAAGCGGCTTCCCCGCACGCCGGCAGGAAAAGCGCGGGAAGGGCTTCGCGGCGTCTCGCGAGAGGAGAGCGAGAACCCAGCGGGCGCCGCGCCGTTCCTAAGCAACCGGGATGTTTACGTCTCCGAGGAGACGGGTCTCCGCGCGGTCCGTCAGGAAGCAGAAAGCCGCGCAGAGACCTTGCGAAGCCGGCGCGTATCGCAGCGGAACCCGCCTCGCTTAGGCTACAGCTAGTTTACTTTTGTCGTCTTTTCCCGTTTTCATCTCGCATGCCTTAAAAACCCCTTAGGATTTCTTCGCCACTTCCAGTCATGGAGCTAGCGCAGCCCAAGGACCTGGAGCAGTCCTTGGCTCTGGGCAAGAGGAGGCATAACGAGCTGTGCAGGCAGAAACGGATCTTCAACGCCAGGAACAGGATCTTCGGGGTGAGGTCCCGGCCCTGGACGGCGTGTGCAGGGAGGTGGCGAGGGAGGCGGGCGGCGGGACAGCGGAGGCGAGCCCCGGCAGTGAAACCGCTGATCCAGACACGGCCGCGAACCGCACCAGCTGTGCTGGGGAAGACTGGTTCCTGGTATCGACTGCTGACGACGGGAAAGACCTTCGCAGACCAGATACTGCACCTTCTCCCCTGCCGGACAGGACAGGGAGCCCTGCAGCAAGGAGGGGTCTTGCCTGCCTTAGTGGCTCAGCAGAGACCGGAGCGCGCGGGTCTCCTTTCTCTGAGCCAGATTTTCTACATTGCCAGGGGCTCCTTCCAGTCTATCCATTTGGCAAGTGCGGGTGGCGCTCCTGTTTTGTGGCAAGGCTGAGTGGTCCCAGGAAATGGGGAATAGGGCAGTCCCTGCCTGACCTTGCAGAGTTCATGGCCCATGGAGGAGAGGAGAGGCAGGCATTAAAATGGTCACCGGACTATGCAATGGAATCAGTGTTGTGAGGGAGGGGCGCACAGGGTGTCAGGGGAGCCCATGTTGGGGCTGGGAGAGGAAATCAGAGAGGGCTTCCCAGAGGAGGTGTTGCCTAAGCTGTATTCTGAAGATATCTATTAACTAAGACAAAGGGAGAAGGAAGATCTGGGGACAGGGTGAAGAACCAGCTATAAGCAAAGGCATCCAGGTATCAAAAGACCAGATGTGTCCCTAAGACAACTAGTTAACAGTGGAACAAGGCTTTTAAAAAGATAAGTAGGATGGTCATCGACTGACTAAAATTATCTGGCTGTAACTTGTCTCCCATTGTTTTCCATTCCCAGGGAGACACAGAAGCCTGGGATATCCAGGTTCATGACCAGAAGATAAAAGAAGCAACTGAAAAAGCTAGGCATGAAACTTTGGGTGAGCATTTCCTGACGCCTCCCTGGCAGTTTAGGGCCGTGTACCTCTAGACTTCAGTCCTCATGTCTTCATATATGTAAAACTTGTCATTTTCACCTTCCTCCTTTTAAAATTTCACAGTTGCTTGTGCTCAATTAATGTGCTGATTCTTTCTCTCTTAAAAGGAAAACAGCTGGGGTGACTGGTTGGCTCAGTGGGTTAAAGCCTCTGCCTTTGGCTCAGGTCAAGATCTCAGAGTCCTGGGATCAAGCTCCACATCAGGCTCTCTGCTCATTGGGAGGGGGCTGCTTCCTCCCCCTGTTTCTGCCCGCCTCTCTGCCCGTTTGTGATCTCTCTCTCTCTCTCTCTCTCTGTCTGTCTGTCTCTGTCAAATAAATAAATAACTTAAAAAAAAAAAAAAAGGAAAACAGCTGTTGAATTCTATGCGGATGTGGAAATATATTTTGAGGGTAAATGTACATTTTTATCAGTTTTCTTTAAAAACTGCATATGAAAAACCCTAAACACACACCATTCTCTGCCCCAAAGTTCCAGACCTTCTCCTGGGGACAGCTGCTTGCACTAAATGACACATGCACGCTCTTAGCTCACACCCCTGCACCTACTCAGAGCTGGATATGAGAGTATAGTAGCAGAGATAAAAATTTCAAATAGAATTCATTTTTCCACATCAGGTGCAACAATTCTGGCTTATTTTTTCTTTAAGTACCATTAGGATTTTTTAATTTTTGAAAAAGATTTATTCACTTATTTGAGAGAGAGCGAGAGCAAGTGCAGGGGGAGGGGCAGAAGGGAGAGAATCTCAAGCAGACTCCGCACACACTGTGGAGCCCAACTTAGGGCTCGATCTCATGATGGTGAGATCATGACCTGAGCCCAAATCAAGAGAAGCTCAACGGTCTGAGCCACCCCGGCACCCCCATAAGGATTTTTTGAATAAAAAAAAGCAGGATGCAAAATTGTATATACCATGGGCCATCAACTAAATGTTAGAATATATTTTAAAAAATAAGCTTAGAAAAAGGCAGAAAGAAAATATATCAAAATGTAAGCAGTGATGAAGTTGGAGTGATAGAATATGAGTGAAGTTTATTCTCTTCTCTAGTTTCTGAACAGTTCACCTTTCTTTATGTTATGTTCAAAAATAATCCAAACTTACGAGAACAATATGACAGGCACATGCATACCCCCTACCAGATTAGATGTTAATATTTTGCCAAACTGGCTTTAGATATCTTATTTTTAAGAATTCTTTTTGAGGGGCGCCTGGGTGGCGCAGTCGTTAAGTGCCTGCCTTCGGCCTAGGTCATGATCCTGGAGTCCTGGGATCGAGCCCCGCATCAGGCTCCTTGCTCGGCAGGAAGCCTGCTTCTCCCGCTACCATTCCCTCTGCTTGTGTTCCCTCTCTCGCTGTGTTTCTCGCTGTCAAATAAATAAAATCTTTAAAAAAAAAAAAAGAATTCTTTTTGAGAATTAAATGCTATATATGTATGTATGTGTATCTATAACTATAGCTATATAAATGTATACCTGTAGCTATAGATAAATAAATGCTATAATGTATATATAAAAATGTATAAGTGTTTAAATGTATACATAAATCTATATAAGCCCTACATAGGTGTATGTATAGCTATAGATAGATAGATAGAGCTCTCCCCCACCGCATCTTCCCTCTTCCTCCCTCCTCAGACCAGTACATCATTTCCATGCATATTTCTTTTTTTTTTTTTTAAAGATTTTATTTATTTGACAGAGAGAAACACAGCTAGAGAGGGAACACAAGCAGAGGGAATGGCAGCGGGAGAAGCAGGCTCCCTGCTGTGCAGAGAGCCCGATGCGGGGCTCGATCCCAGGACCCTGGGATCATGACCTGAGCCGAAGGCAGACACCCAACGACTGAGCCACCCGGGCGCCCCTCCATGCATATTTCTTATTGTACTATTTATGTACATATTCATGATGATATAAAATTTTGTGTGGGCATTTTAAAATTTCACCTAAATCTTACACAAATACATCGAATGGATCCTTTTGCAACTTTTTAAATTCAACACCTTTTTAAAATTGACTACTCATGGGGTGCCTGGGTGGCACAGTCAGTTCAGTGACCGACTCTTGATTTTCGCTCAGGTTCCTGAGATCAGCCCGCATTGGGCTCCTCACTCAGCAGTGGATTTCCTTCTCTTCCTCTCCTTCTGCCTCTCCCTCTCACTTGCACAGTCTGTCTCTCCCTCTCTCAAATAAATAAAATCTTAAAAAGAAATAATAAAATTAGGGACACCTGGGTGGCTCAGTCAGTTAAGCATCTGCCTTCGGCTCAGGTCATGATCTCCAGGTCCTGGGATCAAGTCCCGAGTTGGGCTCCTTGCTCAATGAGGAGCCTGCTTCTCCCTCTGCCTGCTGCTCCCCCTTCTTGTGCTCTCTCTCTCTGTCTCTCTCTCTGACAAATAAATAAAATCTTTAAAAGTTTTTTAAAAAATTAATCAGTGATCTACATGTAGAATGTTCATTTTAATTATCTTATGATATTTTATTGTATGAATTAACCACACTTTATTCATTCCCCTACCGATGACTTATTTAGACTTTTTCCAAACAATGCTTCAGTGACTGCGCATGCACTGTGTCCCTAGTATTTATAGGTGGGAGGTATCTAGGAGTAGAACTGGTGGGTCATTGGGTGACCATGTTTTCAGTTTTATGGGATATTGACAAATTGCTTTCCAAAGTTATAAGTGTACCAAGTTACACTCTCCCAAGCAGTGAATGAGAAATCTTGTTTCCTTACTATCTTTACTAACGTCCTTACTAGTATATACTATTTTTTTAAAGATTATTTATTTCTTTATTTGACAGAGAGATAGAAAGAGCACAAGTAGACAGAGCAGCAGGCAGAGGAAGAGGGAGAAGCAGGCTCTCCACTGAGCAGGGAGCCCAATGTGGGACTCGATCCCAGGACTCTGGGATCATGACCCGAGCTGAAGGCAGCCGCTTAACCGACTGAGCCACCCAGGTGCCCCACTAGTATATAATATTATTCACATTTAACTATTTTGTCAACTTATCAGATGGTTCCATCTTGCATGGCCGGTCATCTTTTCAGAAGCATATTGATCATTTGGGTTTCATTATAGTGATTTGCCTGATCCTATTCTTGGCCCACTTTTTGCTTTGGTTGTTTGGTGGGTTTTTTTTGTTTGTTTTTTGAGAGAGAGAGAGAGAGAGAGAGAGAGAGCGCGCGCAGGCATGGAGGGGGAGGGGCAAAGAGAGAGGGAGAATCTTAAACAGGGTTCTCATGGAGAGCAGAGCCTGACTTGCGACATGATCAGTCATGACCTGAGCCCAAATCAGGAGTCAGTTGCTTCAACAACTGCACCCCCCCAGGCATCCTTGTTTGGTTTTTAAAACTGATTTGTAGATATTCTTTATATATTCAGAATACTAATTCTTTGATGGTTGTGTTACCTTTTCAGAGGCTTATATTACTTTTAGAATCACCAAAAATTATTTTTTACAGCAGATTCAAATTTATTTTTTTCTCTGAACCTTAATTTTATGGATATGCTTTATTTCTTCCAGCTGCTGAAATGAGGCACAATGACAAAATCACATGCATATTGGAAGGCCGGGAAAGGAGGGATAAGAAAAGCCTCTGTAAAGCCATCAGTGACTTCCAGCAGCACTTCCAGAGGCCAGAAATGCGCCGTGAATTTGACCTATCAGACCCCCTAGCCCTTAGGAAAGATCTTCCAGCGAGGCAGTCAGATAATGATATTCGCAATACGATGTCGGGAATGCAGAGATTCATGGGAGAGGATTTAAACTTCCAAGAGAGGAAGAAATTCCAGGAGGAACAAAACCGAGAATGGTCCTTGCAACAGCAGAGCGAATGGGAGGATGCCCACGCCCGTCAGAGAAGTGCAGGTAATGCAGGAAGGACCAATTGGTCTCAATACTGTCCTCAGCGGCCCAGGCCCCTGGTCTTTTCCCCAGCTTCGTTTTGTCTCTTAAGTCCTACCAATGTGCTGTGTTGGCCGGTGTCAGCCTGCGTTCCAGGATTTAAACGTCTTCAGTCACGTGCCAGTCGTGCAGGAAAGCGGCTCTGAGCTTGGACCCCGAGCCCGGGCTCCCGCTGGGTGCTGGGGCGCACAGTAACTCCAAGTGCCGTGCGCTCTGCCCCCGAGTGCTTACAGTCCGCTGAGAAGACACTGCTGCGCTAGACGTCCCTACAGGGTCTGAGGGGTGCCACCGAGGGCGCTGTGGTCACATCCTGGCACCAGGACCCTCCAGGCCCAGGGATCCCCTCTGGGAGAGCCCCTCTCCCAGAGGGCGCTGCAAGTCCTGGAAATCCTGCCAGGACTCCTGCGGCTTCTACTGTATCAGGGCTTCTGCGTGGGGAGCCCAGCAACTTCTGATCTCTGGTGACTTCTCGTGCCAGGAAGATACAGTAACTGAGAGGACAGTGTCCCTGCTCTCGTGCATGTGCCTGCGAAGCGACAGGGGGCAGAAGTGCTTTGGCGGAGACCAAGCAGGAGCCGTGACAAGGAGTGAGGCCTAAGCCTTGCCTGTCTGGCGGTTTCCCTGCAGCCTCCCTGGGCCGCTCACCCTCCTCCCAGCCCCTCCTCCCCCCTTCTGTTCTTCCTCTGCTCTCTGGGAGCAGTGTCTCCCCAGATGCGCCCCCCCCACCAGACCTCTGCCCTCGCCCTGTCCCCAACCTGCCGGGCCACCGTCACCAGGACTGCCATGCTGCCCTACCCAAGCTCAGTTTTCGGACCTCTCCTTCATGTGCAGCCAGTACCCTTGTGGATTGCCGCCTCCTCCTGGGAGTACTCCCCCTGACTGGCTTCCAGGACACACCCTCAGCCCCGTGCCCCTCCCCAGGCCCTTCGCTGGTGTCTCCTCTCCTTCCAAAGCTCCAATGCCCTTGCTCCCCGGGGCCCTCTGCGCCTCTCCTCTCTCAACCACACTCGTTCCCTCGGTGCTCGTAGCTCGTCTCGTGGGTTTCAATACCACCCACAGGCCATCACTCCCCAAATCTACATCTCCAGCCTGGACTCTTCCCTGAATCCAGACGCATGCATCCAGTGACCCCCCGGCGTCTGTCTGCTCTCGGGTGTCTGATCAAGTTATCAATGTCAGTACAAGGTGCGCTGACCTTCCCCCCAAAGCTGACCTTCCTCCTCTGTCAATGGGACTCCCAGTGTTCTAGCCGGTCAGGCCGCAACCCCAAGGCATCTCGATTCCTTCCTTTCTCTCAAATGTCACATCCACTTCCGGCAGCAGCTCATCTCATATGGCAGCTACCTCCCCCCGCCTCCACGATGACCCTTCTGGACCAAGCTGCAACGTCACTCAGTGGGACGATTGCAGCAGCCTCTAGGTGGCCCCTGCCCTTGTCCTAGGTGCCCCACTGCTCCATCTCTGGCTGAGAGCTTTTGTCTCAGCCTTGGACTTGCTCCTTGAGCTGACCCCAGCCACCTCCCCAAGCGCCTCAGAACATTCTGGAAAGTAACCCTAATTTCTGTCTCGTTCTGCTCTTCCTTCCACCCTCCTCCCCTCGGTGAATGACCTCTCTGTCCCTAGGCAAGCCACAGACCTGGGAGTCCTCCTGGAACCACCCTTGTCTCCAGGCCGCCCTCAACTCCCATCTCCTTGTGTATGTTTGGAATTGTCCATTTCTCCCATCCCTGCTGTCACCACGGTGACATCCAAGACACCACCTTTTTTTCACCTGGAGGGACCACGCTGAGGGCTTTCTAATTGTCCCTCTTTTCCTTTCTTGTCCTCTCCAGTCTAGTCTCAACCTAGCAGTCAGAGAGCTACTTTTTAAACAATGTCAAGTTGGACAATGTCACCCCGCCTCCCTCCATCCCAGCTTAAAACCCTCCGGTGGCTTCCCATTGCATACGGAATAAAATGCAAAATCCTCTGTAGCCTACAGGGCCCTGCACGCTGGGCTCCTGCTCGGCAACCCCCCACCCCCAGCCCATGTCACCTTATGGCCCCTACCTCGCTCGCTCCATTCTGGCCACTTGGCTTCCTTTCACTTCCGGATCCGGGCAAATCCCATTAGACCCTTTGCTCACGGCCTGAGTTCGGTGTTTGTTTTTGGAGATGATGAGGACACCACGGGGCACCAACACCATGTGAAGAACCTTGTGATCGGTGACTTTTTAAAAAGATGTAACCACCATGCGGTGTAGGAGTTGTCCTGCCTCCCCCAAGAGGGCTGGAGGCTCAGAAAGGCAGGGTCATAGTTCAAGTTCACAGAGCTAGGAGTGTCTGGTTGGGGATAGCAGGCTGCTCCTGTCTGACTCTAAATCTTTACCCTTTGCCGTTTGGACTCCTCCTCCAAAGTCCTACCGTGACTGCACGGATGTCTCCCCCCTCCGACACCCCTCCTCTAGGGAGCCCCCTTGGGTCCCCCGGCAGCGTTCCCTTGCCCATTGTGAGGGTGATGGATCTGTGCCCCGACCCCGGGACCACAGCCGACATCAGGGATCCCCAGTAGTAACGCAACGCCCCGGGCCTGCACCCAAGAGCTTTACCTCCTGCTCTGTGGATGAGCGCAGGGCAAGAAGAGACGCTCCGCACACCCGGGAAGGAGCTCGGGGTGCACAGGCAAGGGTTTGACTGCGTTTTGCTTCCTTTTCAGAGGACCTCTACCTGAAGACAAGGCTGCAGTTTGATGAAACAGCCAAGCATTTACAGAATCTGGAAAATGCCACCAGAAAGGCGGTTTGCGCAGCCGTGAAAGAATTCAACAAGTGCCAGGTCCGTCCCAGGCTCCGATTGGGGGGTGAGAACCCCTCCCCCAGAGCACTCTGGGAAGTTTCCCTCGGGGAGGTGAGGGCTGCTCCTTTCATTAGACGGGTGTTGTGTCAGGGTCAGAGCAGGTCCCGGAGCCCAGCTTTGCGGGTACGAGACCAGACTCTTGTCTGCCACCTTGGAAAAGCCACCCTAGCGCCTCAGTCTTGTCATCTGCAGAGTGGGGATAATGATGACACCCACCTATGCCAGTCAGAGTGGGCTAACTCATGCTGGGGTGGGTGGGAAACACTCCCCAAATCTCAGTCTTGGGGAGCCTGGGTAGCTTAGTCGGTTGAATGTCCAGCTTTTGATTTCAGCTCAGGTCATGACCTCAGGGTCCTGATTGGGCTCCCTGCTCAGTGGGGAGTCTGCTTGAAATTCTCCTTCTCCCTCTGCCTCCTGCTTAGGCACACGTGCTCTCTCTCTCTAAGTAAATCTAAAAAAAAAAAAAAAGAAGTCACCACTGTTGTGAATCACTCTGTCAGGGGACTGGGGCCAGTAAGAGGGGCACAGAGCCCTGCCCCGAGGTGAGCAAGGCCAGGCCATTGGCAGATGGTGGCCTAACCCCAGGGAGACAGCTCCCTGCTTTGGCAAATCGGTGCAAACACCTACAGTTCTCACACACACAACCCACAGGTGGGGATGCCCTCAGCCCAGCCTACACGCCCGTCGGCATGCAGGCATCCAGGGTCCAAGGGCGCGGGGAGTCTTCCGCCCCACCTGTCCCATGGGCACTTTAGCAAACTCTTCCTTCCGTCAAGGGCTTCTAGAGAGATGTGCCCACCTGTGCCTCAATCCCCACGAGGTCACTCTGGGCATCTTCCTTACTATATTCCCCTGTGCAGGCCACCGAGTCACTGGAAAGGAAAATTCGAGAGAAAAAACAGGAACAAGAAGACAACGTGGCTGAGATCTCCAACCTGCTGCGCGGGGACCTGCTCTCGGAGAACCCGCAGCAGGCGGCCAGCTCCTTTGGGCCCCACCGCGTGGTCCCCGACCGCTGGAAGGGCATGACCCAGGAGCAGCTGGAGCAGATCCGCCTGGTTCAGAAGCAGCAAGTGCAGGAGAAGCTGGTGCCCGTCCCCTTCCCCTCTTCACAGTGCCCGCAGACATAGCCCTGGGCTTCCTGTTGCCTTCCTCCAGCATCTAGTCGTACTGCTGCCTACTTGTCCCTAGAAGAAGCCCCTAAGGGGTTTATGCTCTGGGTGGGTGGGGGAAGACGAGAGCCAAATGACCTCATGGGCAATGTGCTCGCGTGGAAGTAAGGCTGGGCCAAGGGAATGGAGGAGATTCAAGGGCAAAGGCCTTGAGGCAGGACCGGCTTGACCTGTTCAGGGAAGAGTGAGGAGCCAGGTGGCTGGAGTGGAGTGAGGACAGGGGCAGGAGGAGGTCTGGGAGGTGGGAGGTCAAGGTCCTGGCAGTCCACGGGGAAGACTTGGCTTTTTCTGTGACTGATGGAATGCTCTGGAAGGTTTTGAGCAGAGGAGTGATGTGCTCTGACTTACATTTAGCAGGATCCCTGTCACAGTGATGTTGAGGAAGGACCGTATTGGGGTGGGCGGAGGAGAGGGATCACTCGGGAGGCTGTGGCAGTGGTCAAGGTGAGAGAGGGTGCTGGCTGGGCCCAGGGCACTGGCAGCCAGGGTGCTGAGAAGTGGTCGGATTCTGGATCTATTCTGAAAGTCGAGAGAACAGGATTGGCTGAAGGGTTGGGTATGGCATATGAGACCCAGAAGGGGAAGAATGACTCAGAAGGCCTGAGCAGTGAGAGGGATGGAGTTGGCATTTACTGAGATGGGATGATGATGGGAGGAGCAGGGCGTAGGTGGCATCAAAGTCACAAGAGCAACTTTGGATATGTTACATGTGCAGTGCCCATTAGATACCTATGTCTTTTAGGATTCTGTGCCTGATCATGGCAAAAAATCCTGACTAAGAGCATCTTAAATAAAATAGAACTTACCTCTTGCATGTAGACCAAATCCTTGGGAAGATAGTCCAGGGCTGGCATGGGAGCTCCATGGTCATTGACTAATGTTTTGCCATCCTTGGCAACTGGCTCCCACTTCCTAGTACAAGATGGCTGCTTGAGCTCCAGCCATTACATGCATATTCCATCTTGCAAGAAGAAGGAATGAGGAAGAACACTCTAAGGACACTTCTCAAAAGTTTCATGGTTCACTTCCACTCAAATTCCCTTGGATAACACTTAGTCATAGGGTTGCCGCAAATTGTAAAAAAGCCTGGGAAAGGCAGAGTTTATTCTAGGCGGTAAGGTGCTGGCAGTTGTCTTACTAAGAAAGAAAGAAAAATGGCTACAGGGATGCAAGTAATACTTTGTGCCACAACCTCCAAGTAAAGCCGGCAGCTGGAGTTCAGAACAAGGTCCCAGCTGGAGGGAAAGGCATAGAGATGCGGCCACACAGACAGCATTTAAAGCGGTGAACCTGGCTAAGATCACGCAGGGAGTGAGCGAAGACAGAGAGAGGGGATCTAAGGAGTCATGGGACAGCCCCTCCCCATCATTTATGAACAGTAGAGGGGCTGGAGAAGGGGAAGCCAGAGAGGGAGGAGGGGCCCAGCAAGGGGAGCCCCTGGGTCAGACACTGCCGCTGGGCTGCTGGCTGAATGCCAGCTCTGGGTGGCAGTCCCTGGGACCTCCATCTGGAGCATCCTTGGAGGAGGGGTGTGGGTGACCGAAGGTCCCAGGCAGGCAGGAAGTGGAGACCACAGGTGCAGACAACACTTGCAAAGTATTTTGCTCTAAAGGGTGTAGGGAAAGGGGGTGATAGCTGGTGGGGACACGGGGGTCAAGAGAAAGTTGTTTGGTTTTTCTGATTATAGAAATAACAGCATACTCGTCATTCCATGAGGACGACGCAGTCGAGAGAGGGAAATTGATGCCAGCGAAAACTTGCTGGAGCCCTTGTCCCGGGTGGCAGGAGCACAGGGCTGTGGGAGCTCCAGCTGAGGCACGGGGTGGGGAGGAGCCCAGGCCCATCATCCTCGGCTGTGGGGGCGGAGCGTGTAGGCGGGGCAGCTTGTGGAGACTCTGTTTCCTGGGGAAACAGGGAGAGGAGAGGTCAGCAGCTGAGGGTAAGGGAGTCTGGTTGGGGATTTGAGGACAGAGAAATAGGTGCTAATGGTCCTCTAGGAGAGCCAGAGAGGATCGGGGAAGAGGGCAGGATGACCGGACAGATCCAGGGGCTCCCTGGAGGCTGAGGGTCATGAACTTGAAGTATCCCCAGTGAGCGCAGTCAGTGCCGCTCTGGCCACGCTCTGCTGTAAGGGGACCCTGTTCAGGGCCCGCTCGGCAAGTCTGACCAAGTGAGAGTTTCAAAGGCACCGAAAGCATGTGCCGGGGGGTGTCAGCCATGGACGCTGGGCTGAGCGAGGAGGGACATGACAGAGCGCCGGGACAGGGGAAAGTGTGTGGTTGGTGGGCGAGAGGGCCCGGCGTGGGGTGAGGGGTGGGAGGAACTGTTGCAATCAGGGAGCTGGAGAGAGGGCGGAAGAGGCAGCTCACAATGGTGGGGATCAGGACGCTTGTAGGTGGTGACACTAGGGAGGCTGGCATTCTTGGTAATGACAAGGTGGGGGCAGAAGTCCTCAGAGTGGGGTCTCTGGACCAGCAGCATCGGCATTGCCTTGGAACGTGGGAGAAAGGCAGATTCTCAGGCCCCGCCCCAGACCTCCTGGAGTGGGGCCCAGAGTCTGTGGCTGGGAAAGCGCCCCCAGGGGTTCTGATGCCCATTGGAGTTCGAGGGTCACCGGTAGGCTGTGCCCAGGGGATGACAGCAGACGGGGTTGGCACTTGGTCTTTGGAGAGGAGGGGGAATGGCTGAGAAGCCAGGGAAAGGGAAGTTCTCAGGCCTGCAGGATGGGGGTGGGGAGCAGACGACCACCTGTGGTGGGATGACAGGTGCCATGGGCAGGCGAGTACAGGGGGAGGGGCGGCAGCCTGGCTCAGGGAATGAGGAGCAGGTGGGACAGCTCCCCTGCCTGCTCTCCTCCAGGCCCCGACGGTCAAGTGCGTGGGAGAGATAGCGGGGACGTGGGAACGGGGGGGTGGGGGGCAGCCAGGGCCGAGGCAGGGGAGCAGCCCAAGTGGGAAGAGCCCCGAGGCTGGCACCAGATGCGGGGAATGTTGGCCTTCACTCCTGTGGTTCAGCCCAACTCTCTGGCCGGGGAGGTCGACCATCTGTCCTGAAAGCAGCATTTTTATCTGATTTTCAATTCTGTAGAAAATTAAGACAGAAAAACACAAAGGGGGAAAGATACCCACGCTAGGTCTCGCCACTCATAAATACTCCCCTGTCCCCGCCCTCTTCCCTCCCGCCACCTTTTCCGTTGCAGGGAGACAGTTTAGAAAACCGAGATCATGCAGAGAATAGTTAGGCTGCCTGTCTCTGAGTCCCAGGCAAGTCTGTCCCGTGGCATTCCGTGTTCTTCACGAAAGCGGCTCGTGTTATGCCTCGGGGCAACTGTGAGCAGCCTCATTTTATAGGAAGGGAAACTGCGGAGTAGACATGACTCGCCCCCTAGGTGACAAAGCCAGCCGTGGGCCTCTGCTCCGTCCCTGGGTGGGGGACCGGGGCCTCTGCCAGCCCGTCTGCGTCTAGTGGCCTGTGGACCTGAGACTGCGGGGCCACTGAACACTCCAGCCCTTCTCACTGGGTGGCTGGGAGCCCTGCCCTAAAACCTGGGGATGCTCGTCCTCAGACCCCGCTCCCACCCACTTTTGCTTCCTGTCACTCAGGACGGCTGATACAGCTGCTCAGGTTTGGGGGTGCCGGGGTGACCCTTTCCCTCTGCATTAATCCAGTTTCCCCTCCTAGGGCTCAGTGGTTTTTGTAGAGGGATCTGGAAGGCCATGGGGAATGAGCTGAGATGCAGAAATACCCCCCCAAGATCATGAGCCCATTGCTGGGTGGGGCTGTTGCTTCAGTATGTTCTAGAAGCAACGCGGTGATCCCAGTGTTCAGCAACCTGTCCCACTGGCAGCGTCCTGCGGGGGAGGCCCTGCATTTGGAGCCCTGGGCTGGCAGCCACTGTTGGGACCTGCTGGCCCCAGAGGGCAGGCTGACACCTTCCAAGCGCAATGACGGCAGGTGGGGGTGGCCTCCTCTGATGTCCTGCATGACGTTGCCCATCCACCTGCCCCTTCCCCTGAGCCTCAGTTTCCCCAGCTGTAAAAGGAGAGGCTGAGAGTCTCCTAGATGATCCCCTGGACCTCTTCTGGATCTGGGGACGGGTGGTGGTGAATCACCTCTCCTCCCTCCAGAGGCTTCAGGAGGAGGATCAGCAGCGGGACATGGACTGGGACCGTCGGAGGGTTCAGATGGCGCGCGACGCTCTGCTTTCTGAGCGCCAGCAGCAGCGCGAGCGACGCGACCTGCGCAGGGCTCTGGATTGCAGCAACCTCGGCCTGGCCAAGGAGCAGCATGCTCAGTGAGGGCCTGGGCGAAGGGGCCCGGGGGAGGGGTGGCTGGGGTCGCAGGAGCGGAGATCGGGCTGAGTCGTGGGGAGGTCGGGCCGGCCGGGCACACCTTCCCCCAGTCTTCCCTGCCCAGAGGCCTGGCCCCGAGCCGAGGATCTCCCGGGAGGCTCCCTAGCAGCAGTGGCTTGGGCAGCACAGGCTCCTGGTGTACGATTCAAATAGGAAGGGGAGACGGGCTGAGAGCCCCAGGCCAGAAATTAAGTGCTTGGAAACCCTGGTCCACCCTGGGAGGTGCTCATGGAGAGGATAGTGACTCCCAGCGGCTCAGATGTGGGGGCTGGTGGTAGAGTACACAGGGGGCACTGGGTGGAGGCTACGTGGCTCAGACATGGTGGGAGGCCGGTGGCAGCTTGCCGGCTGCAGGGAGGGGCCTCCCGGGATGCGGAGGGCAAGCTGGGGTCTCTCCATCATCCTGACAGACCCCAAGAGTCGTCCAGTGTTCTGCCTACAGAAAAGCAGTTCCATTGGTGAACTTGTTAAAAAACACATTATTTACTTATTTACCTGTCTGTTCATCAAGCTCTTGGCTTGAACTTGGCAGAGACCCATGGGTACGTGCGGCCATCAGGTGTCTGTTTCCCGGTGGGGGGTCCGCTGTCGGCCCGTCGCTTCTGCTGGGGGCCCCAAAGGAGCACCAGCATGGTCCGAGGGCAGTCAGAGGGGATGAACAAATAAATACATATTCAAAAGGTATTTAGGAAACCAGGCATTTGCTGACTGTTTTTTTCTCCTTGTTTTATTATCAGGAAAAAATATATGAAGGAAGTCTGTACAAATCAACTGACTGAAGATTATTTCATGCAATTTAATACAAAAAGTCGGTGATGAGAGAGACATCACTTATGCCTAAAATGCAATAGCCGTGAAGAGTCACATTTATTAAAGAAAGGAATCCACTCCATGTTTCAGAAATCCTCTCTCACTTTTCTCCCTTGGATGAACACGCGTGGAACCTCTCTCCCTAGTACGTGTACGAGGACCATTAGTTTCTGTGCAGCTCCACTCGGAGAGTGTTCCTGGGGCGGCGGGGGCTGCCGTGGCTGCTGTGGGCCTGCGAAGGACCATCCCAGAGTGAGTGGCGTTTGAGGGGGCCCGCGCCTCCCTGAGCCCCCAGGTCCAGCTGCTGTAAAGACTTACACAAGCCCTCACTACGTGCAAGGCGTTGAGAACCATCTGACCTCACGGCAGCCAGCGGTGGGTGTTTTCATGACTCACCTGCTCCTAGAGACAAGCCTGAGATACACGCACATTAAGTGACTTGCCCAAGGTCACGCTGACGGGCAGTGACGGGCCTGGGGTTGAGCCCCGGGAGTCTGGCTCCCAAACGCCTCGCTCTCCTGCCTCTGGTAACAGCACCCCAAAGCAAGAGTGGCTCCAGCGAAGCCGTTTCCCGCCTGCTCCCAGATACGTCCAAGCTGAGCTGCTCTGCCGTCTCCCGTCTCATGGCCCAGGGATGCTACTCCGGGTCCCACCACCGTCATCGGGCCGGCAGGGAGGAGAAAAGGGGAACGGAGGGCCGTGCATGCTCCTTGCCTTCAAGGACAAGCCTCGGAATGTGGCCGTTTCACCTCCGTTCACCCCCTGTCGGCCAGAAACTGGTCAGGTAACCACATCCAGCCGCCCAGGAGGCTGGGACACTGAGCTGGCCAACTCTGTGAGCAGGCAGGGCTTCTAGAATGGTGTAAAGAGTAGAAGAAGAGTTGTTGGGGGACAACTAGCCGAATGCCCCAGACTTGCAGAGTGACTTGGAATTTGCCAGAGGGGAGGTGAAGGGAGGCGTTGTGTACTGGGCGGGGGACTGTCTAGCAGTAATGGGGTCTCTAGCTCCCAGGCCCAGCATGAGCGGGCCTCCAGTTCCTCTTCCCTCTCCATGTAGGTTTCTTGGGAGGAGGGGTACGTGCACAGGACCGATGACACAGGGCAGCTCTTGGTGGCACTTTACCATTAGCCAAGGTAGAGCCGAGTACGCCGATGGCAGCTTATGCTTTGCTCACCCCCCTCTTGTCTAACGGCGACTTGCTCTGCCCAGACTCCAAGCCCACCAGCGGCTGATGGGAACTGAGCCTGTGGGTTGGCGGGGTTCCCTGGGTGGATCACCCGGGGCAGGATTCTCTAGCTGGGCACACACGCAACCGCGTTATCTGCGGAGCACAGCGGGACCAGATGGGGTGAAGTGAAAGGGGAGAGTCTGTGGACTTGAACCAGGAGAGCTGAGGAGCTGGGGGCCATGGGGTAGCCAGGTCTAGGGTGCATGCCTCCGAAAGGGGCTCCAGCAGCGGCGGGACCACCAGAGAGAGGCTGACTTTGAAGACACGTGTCACCGTCTCCCAGACAGTCCAGGCTCACGTGGGCTCAGCCTTTGAACTAATGGTCCCATGGGGACGTAGTTCAAGCCCAGAGCTAGCCTAGAAATGCTGCAACCCCCAGGGGGAGGCAGGCGGGGCGGGGGCGGGGCTCCTGCAGGTGCTTCGGCGGAAACACCAATTGCAATCTTATGCCAGGGAGTGGGGACCACGCAAGTCCATTTATTAGCACCTAACAGATGCCGGATCTAGTGCCTCGTGGGGATGGGCTTGTTCACGACAAGTCTATGGGGCTGAGGTGTTAACCTCCCTGGCTGGCAAAGGAATGACAGGTCTACAGGCTCAGATCGCCCCTCAGATGTCCCCACTGGGCAGCGGGACAGATCCACTAGACCCACGTTGACCATGCTGCTCCTGCAGGGGGAGGAGACCTCCAGATCCGTCCAAATCACATGCACCCCCTGCGACTCACCCCCTTGCCACGGCGGCTGGCCATCCTGAAGGGAGGGAGTGCCCCTGAGTGATTGACAGTGATGGTACCCCCCTCTGGGGGGGCACGTTGGGGCTGTATTCCTTTCCTGGGGCTGCCATAACAAAGTACCACAGACTGGGGGGCTTAAGCCGCCGTCTGGATGCCAGAGGCCAAGGTGTTGGCGGGGCTGGTTCCTTCTGAGGGCTCCGCAGCCTCCAAGGGTTCCCCGGAGACTCTGGGTTCCTTGGCTTGTTGCTGCACACCCTGACCTACGCCTTGTCCCTGTATGGCATTCTCTGGACACGCCTGTCTGCATCCAGATTCCCCCTTTTTATAAGGAAGCCAGTCATATTGGACTAGGGCCCTCCCAGTGACCTTATCTTAACTAATCCCGTCTACAATGACCTTATTTCCCACCAAGGTCCCGTCTGAGGTACTGGAGGTCAGGACTGCAACATATCTTTCTGGGGGGACACAGTTCAACTCATAACGGGCAGAATGCAGAGGCCACCTGGTCCCATTACCTCCGGGACAATCCCATTAGGAACACTGGTGGCCAGGCAGAACAAGCCACACTTGGAGGAGGGTACAGGTGACGCAGAAGAGACCGCGCATCTGGCGGGAGATAAAGTGGGAGACCCAGAGATAGAGTAGATCCTGGCAAAGGACCCCAAGGTGGAGTCACACATGGGCTGGTGGCCACAGGCAGAAGGGAGACAGCACTCAGAGGCTGCCGCCGCCAGTAACACATTTATATGCCTGGAACCCCGGGCGCAGGGGTTCCTGCGGGAGAACTGCGCAGGAAGAGGCTTGCTTTAACTCTGAATTTTGCATCATTATGACCAATGTTCCAAGAGGAAAGGCAAGCTTGGAAACTTTGGGCATGTGCTTGCTTTGTGTGCGCCCTCTGCTGGTGACCACAAGCACAACACATTCCCAGTGGTTCTCAGGTTCTCTCTCTCTCTCTCTCTCTCTCTCTCTCTCTCTCTCTCTCTCTCTCTTTCTCTCTCTCTCCAGAGGGGCTGGATTTGTTTTGTTTTGTCTCAATATTTTACTATAAAAATTTTCAAACAGAATTGTATGATATAGGTGCATACACTCTCATTTAGATTCTCCAATTAATATTTTTCTGTATTTGCTTCCCTATGTCTTCATAGACCAGCTTTAAAAATTCCATTTATATGCCATTTACAAAAGACACATTAAGGGACGCCTGGGTGACTCAGTCGGTTGAGCATCCGACTCTTGGTTTCAACTCGGGTCATGATCTCAGGGTCCTGAGATCGAGTCCCATGTCAGGCTCTTTGATGATTGGGGAGTCTGCTTGAGGATTCCCTCTCTCTGTCTTCCTCTGCCCCTCCCCCTGCTCATGTTCTCTCTTTGAAGTAAATAAATAAGTCTTTATTTTTTTAGAAAGAAAAAAGGCACGTTAAAATAAAACAGCATAGAACAGTTAAAAATAATAGGATTCCAAAGTTATTCAAACGTACCCCAATAAGTGAAAACCGATGTACACCCAAAAACCTGTCCACTAAAGCTGTTTACAGCAGCTTTCTTCATACTTGCAAAAACTTGCATGTAGCCAAGGGGTCCAGACAATGGAATCCAGACAAGGGAATATTATTATCAGCGATAAACAGAAACGAGCTATCAGCCTCAAAAAGACACAGGGGAACCTTAAAAGCATATTACTAGGTGAAAGAAGCCAATATGAAAAGGCTACATAATGAGTGATTCTAACTCTATGTCCTTCTGGAAAAGACAGAACTACTGGAGATGGTAAATGATCAGTGGTTGCCAGGGAGCTGGGGGAAGGGAGGAATGAACAAGGGGAACACAGAGGATTTCTAGGGCAGTGAAATTACTCGGTATCATACTCTAATGTTGGAGCTAGGTCATCATACATTTGTCCAAACCCGTACAATGCACAACGATGGCCTACATGAGCAATGTCTGTCTACCGAAGGAGCAAATAGTGCATTGTGTTCTAGTTAGTGCTTTAACTCACCTCCTGTTTCATTAAGGATGCTGTGTGCACCATCTACCTGTGTGAAGCACTATGCTAAGTGCATCCCTTCCACATAATCTTTGCAAGAATCCTCACAAACCAGGATCATTGTCCCCATTTTCCACAGATGAAGTCACAGAGTTAGAGGACTTCTGCTTCCAAGAGAATGATCTATATGGCAGAATGAATATCCTGAAAAGTTTGTCCATGACCACTCAACCAGGTCCCAGATTTATTGCAACAAGCAATTTATATGCATTGCTGAGCTCACAAGGGAGTAAATGAAACCATGGACGTTATATATACACATAAAAACAACAGTGAACTGAAACCAAAACAGTGAACATTAATAAGAAATAGAGGCTGGGGCTGCCCTGGTGGCCAAGGTTAATAATAGGAATCCAGAATTTGGGGGATTAATAATTAGGAGAAAAATAAGAGGCCCTCATGAAGGGGCGGTATAAAAAATTGAGACCTCTGCACTAATCTAGGACCTTGGAAGGTGGGTATATCCTTAATGAAAGGGAGGGATGGGCAGAGACTGCTGCAAAGCAATGAGTCTCCACTGTGGCTGTGTGATGGTGATGTTGTTGGTGATGATGGTAATGGTGGTGGTGGTGATGGTGGTGATGGTGATGGTGGTGATGATGGTGATGATCATGGTGATGGTGGTGAAGGTGATGATTATGTTGATGGTGATGATGGTGATGGTGGTCATGGTGAAGGTGATGATGATGGTGATGATGGTTATGTTGGTGGTGATGATGATGGTGATGGTGATGATTATGTTGGTGATGATGGTGATGGTCGTGAAGGTGATGATGGTTATGTTGGTGGTGATGATGCTGATGATAGTGGTTTTTGAGAATCCACACCCAGATGCTCACTTTTATATAGTCCCAGAGTTTCCATGTTTTTCAAAGAGGGGAGAGAAATCCCCAGTGGAAAAGTTAAATCTCAATGTTCTCAGGTTAATTTGCCTCCATAGAACCTACTAGGGGCTAACATAAACAATCTCTGGACAAAAGCAGTCCTACTTCAGACTCCTTGAGATTCTCCCAGATTAAACTTAACCAAAGACAAACTCACACAAACATACAAAACATGCCAGCAAACAAGCCGCCATGAGTAAACCTCAGTAGAAACCGCCATCGAGATTTGGATCTCCCTGGAACTTTAGATAACAAAGTTATGGAATATGTTTTTTTTTTTTAAGTGTGTTGGTCTTCTGCATCTAGCCTTGATGGAGTAACTAATACTGGGCTACCTCTCCTGCTACCGACGACAGAAAACTGGACACAATAAATAGAACAACTGCTTTCAGACGTTGGACCACAGATGATGCAGGACCGTGATCCCCGAGAGAGGGGAGCTGTACAATCACCCGGCACTTCTTCCTGAAGGCATCACTAGACGTGGCAGGAAGGGGGACCCCAAGCAGTGTACACTCATCCCACTGGGCTGAGGAAGAACTCAGAGCTGGAGAAGCTGAGATAGCAGGAATCTCTAGAGCAGAGTTACCATGCGACCTGGTAATTCAATTCCTGGTTATGTGCCCGAGACAATTAAAAACGTGTGTCCACACAAAACTTTGTGCATGAATATTCAGAACAGCATTATTCACAGTAGCCAAAAGGTGCAAATGACTCAAACATCGGATAACCGAACGTGTATGTATATACCCCCAATGGACTAGTCTGAATGGAGTACTGATAAATGCTGCAACACAGATGAACCTGGAAAAATTATGCTAAGTGAAAGAAGCCAGATACAAAGGAGGTGGCCACATACCATAATTTCATCAAATGAAAGGCCACATACCATAATTTCATCTATATGAGATGTCCAGAATAGGCAAATCCATAGAGACAGAAAGTAGATTAGTTTTTTCCAGGGACAAAAAGATTCAGGGTTTCTCTCTGGAGTAATGAAAATTTTCTGAAATTATATAATAATGGTTGCCCAACTCTGTGAATATGATCAAAACCACTATCTACTTTTAAGAGTGAATATTATAGTTCGTGAATTATATCTCAATTTTTCAAAAGCCCACAAGATACCACACGTCATGACCACTAGAGTGGCGAATATTAAAAAGACAGACCATACCCAGTAATGACCAAGACGCAGGGCAACCTGAACCTTAATCCATCATTGGTGGGAAACAAGCAGTTTTTACAAAGCTAACCATACACTTAACTATACATTTAACCATGCACTTAACATGAAACAAAATGGACCACACGTTTACCCTGGGACCTAGCTATTCCTAGAGAAAAGAAAGTGTATATCCACAAAAAGACTTTTACAGAAATGTCCATAGCATCTTTATTCACAGTAACCCCAACCCACAATCAACCACCGCGATACCTATCAAAAAGTGATTTGGTAAACACATATTCATTCGACCTGTACCACTCACCAATTAAAAGAAAAACCTACTGGTATACCCCCAAAGTTGGTTGGATCAGAAACCATAACCAGGAACATTGTACCAGACCCAAAAGAGGACATAAATCCAATTCTATATTTATGTGTTAAGTTCTAGAATCAGCGAAATTATTCTATTGGTGTTTGCCTAGGACAGGGTGATGGAGATGACCAGAAAAGCACATGAGGCGACATTTTTGGAGTGAAGGAAATGTATGGGGGGAAAAAAAAGGAAACAAGACTCTATGCCCCACCCCCATCAAGAAGCAAAGGCAGGGGCCCCAACACACCTGCTACCAGATTCCTGTGGGATGAGCTCGGGGGCTGCCTGCTGTGCTGATGTCCACCAGCAGGTGGCATTGTGTCTTGCATGCCTCTGCCCTTTGCAGGGCCATCTTGTTTCCATGCGGGCCTCTGGTCTCTCCAGGCAGATAGATGAGTCTGGTGTGGAGGCTGTGGGTATAACCCACTGTGACAGCCACCTTGGAGTGATGCTGCAGGGGTGACTGGTCCCCACTCCTCTTGTCTGGTCACACGGCAGGAAGAGTCTGGTGAGAGGGCCTTCTGAGTACATTTTCCAAAAGAGGCATCTTCTTGACCTATGATATGTCCATATGATCCTAAAACGATGGAAAGAAGCCGGAAGAAACCAAGTGAGTGCCAGACATGAGTTATGTGGACCTACGTGGCCTTCCTCTGTGCTTACCTCCTAATCAGCGAAGGCCCAGGTATCACCCTATATCCTTGCCCAACCACCCCCAGGTTTGTGCTGCCCCATCTTGGAACATGGCCACCCATCTGCCAAGCCTTGGCAAAGTCAGTTTGGCCCATTGTGTGTCTGGTAGGTCCGCCTTCTTTTCTTTTGCCAAATGAGTGATGAATCCAAAGCCCCAAGGCAATCCAAAGCCCCAAGGCCCATCCCTAGCCAGTGCTAGTCACGGCCCCAGTGTGGACATGGGTGGGAATGTGGGGAGATGGAATGCCTGTAATTTAGTGGGTCTTTTCTTCTTACCAGATGTTCTAGAAAGTTTTCCAAACACACTTGTTTTGACAGTGCCAGAAGACACTTCAACCCTATTGTCCACAATTGTTGGGGATGGAGCATTTGGAAATCCATTGGAGAAAGACATAGCTCGAACTAGTCACCCCATAAGGTTCCCATTGGGGCTCTTGGGCTCAACAAATGTGCTTTTGTTGACTGGATGTCCAGTGGGGACTCTCAGAGCCTGAGGACAGCTCTGACGCCTCCCCAGGATGAGCACTGGGGCCAGCCAGCCGCCAGTAAGCCTCTCAGCAGCGTTACTCTGGCCTTGTCTTGCTCATGCAGTAAGTGGCCCCGATTGGCCTTTCAGCTCCAGGGCCACCACGATGGGGCCAGTCTTCTCATTCCCAACTCAAACTCCAGACTGGGGAGCCTGATGAGACCCGGTCATCCTTTAAAATGGGCAGTCCATAGGGAAGGTTCCATCCCTGCTCCCATCTCTGTGGCCAGGGGCATGTGGCTCAGAGCGTGAGCAGAGGCCAAAAGGGTGGTGGAGGGCTTGCAGCAACATTAAGGCTCCCAGCAAAATCAAATGATATCAGTAGCTGACGCTCATGGCGCCTAGCGCAGCGATGACATAGCACAGACGCACTACGTGATTTGAACCTTCATGAATCTGTAATGCGTTATGGCCACTTTTATTTCCCAGATGAGGATCAGAGATTTTAAAGAGTAGAATTAACTTTTCCAAGAGGGAGCCGGACTCTGAGTCCCAGAGGGCCCAGAAGGAATGGTCGGCCCAGGTTATGAGGATGGGTGACCGCTCTCCAATGTGTGTCTCTAGCTTGACCTTCACCTCGGATTCCAGGCTCAGCATCAAAAACCCACACGATAGCTCCATGGGCGTCCAACCCTGCCCCAAACCCGTTCCGGCAAGCCCTCATCATCTCCGTCAATGGCAATCCCATTTTCCCAATTGCTCAGGTCAAAAAGTTTGGATTCATTCCTGGGTTTTCTCTCTCTCATATCCCACATCCACCCCATCAGCAAATTCTATTGACTAGACTTCAAAATATTTTAAAAAATCTGACCACTTCTTACTGGCTTCTCGGCTCTTCGTCCAAGCTCTTCTCTCCCGGCGGGCTGATGGCATTAGTGTCCTCCCTGCTGTCCCCGTTTCTCCCTTTGTCCACACACATTGTTTCTCAACAGAGAAGCCACAGAGACAAAGTTAAAATGCAAGTCAGGCGGTCTTCCTGCTCAAACCCTCCAGGAGCTCCCAACTCACTCAGAGGAGAGCCAGCTGCCTTCCAGGCCACGGACCTCGGTCCCCCCGCACGTCTCTCTGGCCTCCTCTCCCACCGTGTCTGCCTCGCTCACTCTGCTCCGACCATACTTGCTTCTTTGCTGTTCTCCGAGCATGCCGACCTCATTCCTGTTGCAGGTGCTAGGAGCTTGGTGTTCTCTCAACCTTAAAATGTTCCTTTTCTGGATACCCGCGTGGCCGACTCTAGCCTCTCCTTACAGACTCAGCTCCAAAGTTACCTTCTCGGTGAGGCTCTTTCCTGACCCCTGCGGACAACGCCAGCACCCCTCCTCCAGAATACGCTTTCCACCCTGGTCTGTTTTTCTCCGTTGGTACCCATCACTTGCTATTTATGCCTATCGTTGGTCCCCACCTGCCCCTAGAAGGTAAGTTCCCTGAGGAAAGAGACTTTGCTTTCATCACTGCTGTGCCCGGAGCCCTGAACGCATGGATTAACGTGGTGTGAGTTTCACAGCGTAAGCCGGTCCGCTCAGAATTCAGGCACGCTCGGGGCTTGTTCCGAGAACAAGTAATGAATGCACTGGGGACCCACATATTTGATGATCGAGGAGCTGCCGGGAAAACACTCACCCAGGGGGGAGAGGACAATCCTGGAACACAGCGTGTCCTAATTATAATGGCTTGGTTGACAACAGAGAGAGCTGCAGCTCAGCTCCATGGGACTCCTATTAGAGACACAGGGGAGGGTGCCAAAAGTCCAAGGGCTGGTGTTCCTGGGGGCATGGGGACCAGCAGGCAGCGTGACCTTGAGTGGTACCAGAGAGATGTCACAAGGTGACAGCATGACCAGCTAGCCCTGCTGGGGGGGAACATGACACCCACCTGCTAGGGGTGACGAGGGCAACCACGAGACGCCTACAATGTGCTGGGAGCAGTGACAGGCCCTGGGCTGCAGCAATTAACAAGACACGCATCGAAGAGGGGCAGAAATACACAAGCAAACAGATACATGGACAAAATCAACTCAAGCCAACTTGAATACCACCAAGAAAATAGCCATGAGAGCCACTTTGTTCTATCCAACCTTTATAATGGTGATGTGGATGAAGCTCTTAAAAAAAAAATTCCACCTGTGGTCAGGTGAGTAAGGCCAGAATCAGGACCCACGCCATCTGGAGCACAGCAAAATGGGATTCACTGGCAGCAAGTCATCAAGATCTGGAATCAGTTTCCCAAACCAAGTACACTAACTCAAGATGTCAGAGTGCACAGAGCATCTAAAATGGGTTTGGACCGCAAGTCAAGGACCGCTTGCCTGGTCTGTCACTCATTCATTCAACAAACTGCGTGGGTGCTGATAGTGTTAGAGATTGTTCTGCACAATGAAGTTAAACCAGAACAAAACATACCCCTGTCCTTGTGGGGCTCACATTCCGGCGAGAGGACAATGAACAAGATAAGCAAGTCAGTCTGTGAGTGAAGATAGGGATGGGCGCTAATGAGCAGAAAAGGAAGGGGTTAGTGAGCGGTGTTCTGCACTTTTAGGTAGGGTGCCTGATGTCATTGAGTTCCCTGGGAAGCAGACTGGTTAGATTAGCGCACCGGACATTTATTAGGGAGGGCAGCTGGGATCAGCATGTGTGGGAGGAGGGGGGAAAAGGCAGGAGTGGGCAGAGGGAGAAGCTGAGCTATGACAGAGCCCGACAAAGACATCAGCCAGCCCCACATGGAACTCTACAGATGGAC
>CM053611.1:105502641-105552598 GCA_028646535.1 Procyon lotor
AAGAACCCGAAGGTGTGAGGGCAAAAGCCTTTCCAGACAGAGGGAACAGCAAGTGCAAAGGCCCTGGGGAGGGACAATGCCTGGGTGTTCAAGGAGGCCGGTGTGGCTGGAGCTGAGCCAGTGTGAGTGGGACAAGGGAAGCAGGGAGGACCATAGCGGCCTTTGCAAGGATTTTAATGTTCCCCAAGAGTCAGATTGGTGCCTTTGGAGGGTTTTGACCAAGGGACAATTGACTTGCCCTTGGGGACAACTCCTGTGGCTGCTGTGGTTACACTAGCGTGTGGGAAGGAAACAGAGATGAAACAGGGGACCTGAGGGGAGCCCGCAGGAGTTATCCAAGTAGGGGGGATGGTGGCTTGGAGCCAGAGGAAGCCGCCGTGGTGGGGGAGGTGACCTGCTTCCAGATGAATATTCAGAAGAAGCAGACAGGCATGCCGACACAGGGGGGCGCCATGCGAAGGGACACAGGATGACCCAAGCTTTGGAGACCCAGCAACTGTTGGAAAGGAATTTCTGCTAGAAAAATCGATGCTTTCTCCCAGAATGATGCATTGCGCTGAGACTGCCCCACGGGGCCTGTCCTGGGCATTCAAGAGTCAGCCTTTCCCCAGACCCTCCGGTTCCTTTCCTCTGAGTGGGAGATGCCGAGGGACAGGTGGTTTAACCAAGGAGGTGAGAGGGCTGTGCGCCCAGAGGGACCTCACACAGTTGGGGAGTTCAGACAGACCCCACCGTCCAGCCGAGTCCCTTCTCCTCCTCTGGGACCTGTAGGAAGGGCACTGAGAAATTAGTGCGCAGAGTAGCAAGACCGGGAGACCAATCTAGTAACTATTACAATTTTGAAGAAGTGAGGGCCACGGACACCAGGTCTCAGGTGCTGCTAACACTTCTGTAGAAGGTTTTCTACCTTCGTAATGGAAGGAAACGCCGCATTTCAGTTATGTTGTTGGAAATAAGGAGGCACTTTTCCCCCAATCTCTTTCATGCCTCCCTTAGTCTTCTCCATGAATCTCTCAGGATCCACGGTGCCAGGTGACGAAGCCCTGTATCGGGCCCATTTTGCTATTGGGATGCATCCCCTGAGGCTCAGAGAGGTAAAGGGATTTGCTTGAAACCACACAGCACAGAGCCCAGATGCGGACCCACTTTGGATCTGCTCTCCATCCTGAATTGGAGCTCAGCCTGCTCGCTTGGCCAGGCCGACGGGAAGACCCAGCTCACTATATGAGTAGAGACCTGGTCTGGGCAGGGTCTCCATCACGTGCCCCTCCTGGGTCCGTTCAGCACCAGCCAAGAATGGGCTCCGGGGGCTTGCCTCCCAGCTGGCAGCCTCCTGGATGATGCGAGGCTGTGCGGGGGGAGCCCAGGTCTCTCTCCCGGGCTGCAAGGTGGCAAGCTGAACAGTAAGTCCTAGTGGGTAGGGCAGGGAGCATTCTGGTCACTGGAGCTCCATGCGGGGAGGAAGAGAGAGGGTTTCCTGACCTTGACTCAAACCCGCCAGGCAAGCAAGCCCCAGAAGAGGGACAGAATTCCACCAGCCTCCTGATTCCTTCCATATGGCGCTGTGCACAAGATGGGGGGTGGGGAGGTGTCTGCAGGAAGGCGTCGGTGTTTGGATACAGGCTTCCTCCGTGCAGAAATAGCTACATGGACTCTGTTTTCCTTTGCTTCCTCTCCAGGGGTCCCTGAGCCCTGCCTGGCTAGTCCACAATCGCCCCGAGGCCCCAGAGGGTCCTGGAGGTTCCCGGGGCTGAGGCCTTCCCCTGTCAGCCTGCGCACCCTGGGGGGACCGGATGGAGACCTGCTGTCAGATGGGGCCCGTGTGGTCCCCATGCAGTGATGGGGTGCAGGGGCTGCGGGGGGTGGGAGTGGAATCCTGGGGGCTGTGGGAAGACAAAGGAGCTTTCCCTCTGTGAGGTTCAGTTTCCCCAGATGTAAAGTGGGATGGTAACACTGGCCTATCTCTCAGCGTCACCAAGAGGAGTAAGTGAATGAAAGCACATGAAAGGCATCCCCCCACCGCGGCCTCCCTGGCGCTCAGAAGGAGCCAGAAGCGGTGGGGAAGTGGGCGAGGAGTCCCATTGCCTGGGCTCACGCAGCAGCTCCGCCTCTCACGAGACGTGCGCCCTTGGACAAATGACCTTCCAAGGCCCCTTTCCGCATCTATAAAACAGAGATAAGACGCATATCAACATCCCAGAATTATGGGGATTAAAGGACATGGCCCGCGAACATGCTCGGCGTCTAGAATAAATGTCAGAAATGTTAGCTATTATTATGGAAAAATACACTTGACTCGAGTGGGTGTGATCTCTCTCTCTCTCTCTCTCTCTCTCAATAAAAATGAATAAATCTTTGGGTGGTGCCTGGGTGCCTCGGTCAGGTAAGCGTCGGACTCTTGGTCTGGGCTCGGATCACGATCTCAGGGACGTGAGATCCAGTCCCGCACTGCTCCGGGCTCAGGAGACAGTCTGCTTGAAGATTCTCTGCTGCCGTCCCTCCCCCAGCTCGGGTGCTTGCTCTTGCTCGCTCTCTCTCTCTCTTTCTCTCAACTAAAAATAAACAAATCTTTAAGCAGACGCTTGGGGATACCCCGGGTTTGTAAGTGGCCACTATACCGGTAATGTCACTGCACAGACCCAAATCATGACTATAGAGTCCGGCAGAGGCAAGGATAAAGTTCTCCATCCAATTTCAAAACATTAGTTCTCCATAAATACTTTCCCATTTCCGTCTCAGAGAAGCCACCTCTCCCTGTAATAAGCCCTTGAAACCTTTGGAAGGAAATGTCAAATGAGAAAAACTAGCTTGTCCTGACTTGTGGAATTCAGTTGTTCCTTTTTTTCGGTCAACAAACCCTGAGGCAGCTCGGTCCATGCGCCTGGCTGGGGACACTGAGACAATGCCCAGGCCTCTGTCCCTAAGGTGATCACCGTCTAGGGGCTTCTGGGTGCAAGTTCAGATGGACCGGCTGATACTTACCGAGGGGCTGGCTGTCTTCCACGCAGAACCTCACGGAAAATGGCCATTCTGGAGGCGTGATCCAACAACTATTTCTTGGAATCGTAAACGTCTGAGGGTTGCTGCAATACTCTCGATTATCTTGTTTTCTTTACCCGTCAGAGCCAAGATTCTAATGCTACATCTGTGTGAGTATCTTTTGGTAATAAGAACCAAATGTTGTCGGTCGGAATGACTGGAAATTACACTTGAGGATCAGAATGTGGGGTTTTAGATTCCCTCTTGGAAGGCAGCGCTGAGAAACAAACACAGACGTTTTCCCTATAAATCACCTCGGGATGTTGCAACACTCGGGTCGCCTGCCTCCTCCTGTCTCCAGGCATCAGGAAGACTGGGGTGAAGTGTTTTGGGTGAAGGTGTCCCCCAGCCGGTAGGAAAAGTCCCAGAGTGCAAACGAAACCTCTGGTCGCCTCCTCTTCTCTGAGCTTCTTTTTCTGCTACTAGAAATCTCTACCTGGCTGTCCCATGGGCATCTCACGCTCAACATGTCCAACACCGGATTCATCATTTCCCCCAGCCCTGCTCTTCTGCCTAGAAATCCCACATGGGTGAAAGGCACCCCTTGTCCTGGTCCCGGGCAGGAAATCTGGGACTGTCCCTCTACCGCCCACACCACACCCACATCAATCAAGCTCCGGTCCCCTCTTCCGCATCCCCCTGGCCCTTGTCCAGGTTTGGGGTCCTCCTCCAGGGTCTGGACCACTGCAGTCAACCTCTGACTGACAGCCTGCTCCCCACGCCTCCAGCCAAGGTAATCCTTGGAAAAATCCAGACCCCACTTGGCCGTGGCTCTTTTCCACACCTGAACTGACATCTGAATCCTTGGGCGTCTCCATTTGATTTCCACCTTCGGAGGAAGGTGTCCATAACAACAACGTAAACTCTTACGTAGGGTTTGGTGTAAGGGGGGAGCTTCCAGGAAGGGCCCTGAGACTGGGACCGCGCGGGTGAGACTGTGCCCTTCTTCCCATGCACTGTGTCCTACACAGCGGAACTGATGGGTCTCGTGGTGGGATTCCGGCACCTACTCCAAGCAGGACCCGGGACGTGGAGGTGACTTCTGCTGGGGGGCCAAGGGGGAGGGGGGCTTGAAGGGTGTGGAGTCAAGAATGACGGAAAGGAACGTTGCTAGAAGGAGGGGCCAGAGATAGGCAGAGCCAGCTTGAGAAGGACCTTGAGCCTGGAGAAGGCCAAAAGATTGGACCAGTGCCCGTGAGCTGGGGAAGCTGACAGAGTATTAGCACGACAATGGATGGGCAGGGCTGGGCGGTAGGCAGATAAGGCAAACCACAAACTTCCCCACGGCCCCTTCCCAAACATTAGTGACCTTGCCCTTGGGCTTTGTGCTTGCAAATCCCGAGGGGGGACAGAGACCACCCTGGGCCCCATCACCTCTCATCTGGGGTTGGCTGCCTGGGGCTGGGCCAGCATCTCCACGGTGCTGTGAGGCCTGCTCGTTGCTCCCTCAAAGAGCTCTGATGAACAACAGATTTGTATCACTCGCTTTGTTTTGCTTCGTTCCTAGAAGGCAGCCAGGGGATAAATATTTGCTGCATGATCCTGAATGCATGGATCTTCTTTCCCTAAAACAGCTCCCCTACCAGTCTGCCCCGAGAGACCCAGAAGGCAAAACCAGTAAGAGTTCAGGGCGGATTTTGTGCAATTGGGGGTATCTCCCGCAGGATCATAAACTAGTCAAGGGTTGAGGAGTCCCTACTTCGTCCTAGGCCTGGATTATTCCATGTAATCCTGACGACAGCCTGCGCGCTCTATACTACGACCATGCCCGTTAGTGGAGGAGAAACTGAGGCTCCGGGCGGCCAAGTCACTGGCCCAGGGTCGCACACTCAGTGGTGAGCCGGGACCTGCGGCCAGGCGGTGACACCCCGCACGGGGTCATGAAGAGCGTGAGGGTGGTACTACCTTTGTGTGCCCTGTAGCAGAGCGCAGGGCAGGGAACTTTCTCTCTCTCTCTCTGTCCCCTCTCCCTGCCTTGGCAAAGTCCAGGGATGGTCACCGTACCTGTGAGCACCCACAGCTCGGGGACTGAGGGAGCCGTGGGTGCAGAGCTTGGAGCCAAGTAAGGTCAGCGCTGGCACTCAAAGGAGCTCTGCTGAAAAGAGCGTGGATGCATCCTTCGACCCCATGCTGAGCGGCCTCCTCCGCCTGCAGCGCCCACCGCCCTGAAGCCGGCCCTCTCCGCCCAGCACCTCTTTTGGACTCGATCCTAAAGGCCCGGGGACAGCTGTAAGCTGATATCTGGGAGAGGAAGTCCTCCCTCTCCGATGACTTGCCCTGACAGACACGGCCACCCCTTCCCGCGGGCCACCCCCACGGCCGCTCCCGGGAGCGGTCAGCTCTGCGGTCAGCAATTTGTTGAACATCCGCGGCAACGTTCCCCCGTTTCAGCAAACTCATGATCGACGATGTGTGGTTTTCCTCCGGGAAGGCGGGCGTGGGCTCTGGGCACAGGCAGATCACAGAGCTGCTGGGGGGGTGGCCTCCGAAGGCGCCCACGTCCGGCTACCTCGGCTGGAGCCCCGGCCTCTGCGGGGCCCGGCGTAATTGGTTCTGCATGGTGCTGTGCTGGCGTATGTCGAAATCAGGACCGAGGAATTCGGTGGGAAGGCTGCTGTCAGAGACGGCGTGGCCGACTCCCCGTGGACACCTCCACTCACCTGTTCCCAATTAGGGGCCGGGGGGCGGGGGGCACGGGGGGTGCTCAGGGCCTCCTGATTGTCTGCGCGGCTCTTGGACCAAATCCTGCCTCTGGGGGCCCTCTGTGGAGCTGGGTTCACCGGCTCCTTTTTAAACCGCAGACGGAGAAAATCCCCGTGGAGGTGAGAAAGAGCTCGCAGTCGGGCTGCTACGTTGGATTTTACGAGAAGAGACGGCAGTTTGCCGAGCCCTGTCCCTCTGCCGGCCGGCGCCTAGCGCCCAGGTTCATGGGGCTGACGCCCGGACTCGTCCAGCTCGGCTGGACGCTTCCAGAAGTGGCTGCCGCCTCGAGTCAAGAAAGAGCTGGACGGAAAATTTGGGAAGGAGCAGTATTTTCTTCCACAGCTTAGGCACCATTTTTGCCTTCTACAAAAATACCCTTTGCTATATTTAGGCTGTGCCATTAACGGGTCTCTCTCTTTCTCTCTCTCTCTCTCTCTCTCTCTCTCTCTCTCTCTCTCTCCTTTTTCCCCCTCAAGAATGTTTGTCAGTTTGTTTTTGTCATTTGATATTTTCTCCTACCACCTGGGGAAATCATCAAGGGCTCACATTCCTGAATCAACTTTTCCTGCAGTTCGCTAATTAAAATAAACCTCTGGCCAGATCGCAACCTCCTCACGGTGTGGGCGGAAAGAATTGGTGCATGTTTTCCCTGCCCCGGGTGGAGAGGTGTCGCCCCAGTTTCTGGGGCGTCTGCCGTGTGCCAGGCGCTGTGCTAGTTTCCACTTCTAGTCCCTTGGGCTCCTGTCTGCTGTGGGAGCTGTCATCTTCACATCACGTTCTAGATGACAAAACCAAGCCCTAGGGGGGCAAGACTCAGCCCCCGGGGGCGTGGGGACACTGAGATCGGAATCCGGGTTGATTTGACTCTAGGTTCTGTGTTGAACACACGCTGAGGTAGAGCGAGAAGAGACAGACGCTTCTGAAATTCTGTGGACTTTATTTTAACGTGGAATTCCACAGCACATCTAACCGTGTCCTCCGGGGAAGGGGCCCTGACCTGAGGTTCAAGGGGGCGGACCTCTCTCCCAACGGTCCCGTACCCCACCAGCACCACGGTGAGAAGTCTGCCTGGCTTCCAGCCCTCACCCCAAAGTCCCCTTCACTGTTCCCACGAGCCCGGGGACTGCAGGTCTGAATTCAAAGAAGCCCCAGGTCCCTCTCCCAATGCAGAGCTTGGTAAGTCGGGAAAAGCCCCTGCCCCCCGGATGGGCGTCGTTGCTTGCTGGCTTGCAGGGGGTGGCCTCCAGGCCACCGTGCAGCCCCTGGGCTGGTGTCTGTGTGGAGCAGGAACCTTCACACTGGGCAGCACTGACTTCCCTCAGCAGGGAGGCATCACTCACCAGAGCTCAGCCACGTTTTCCAGAACCTGCCCTTTAGCTCGACAAATGACAATGACAGAGACACAGAGACAGGTCACAGTGTTCCACACTTACAATGTGCCAGGCATATTTTCTTGTTTGATCTGTACCATCACCCTAGGAGGTAGGTCCCATTATTATCCCCATTTAACAGATGGGGACACTGAGGCTGTCATTTGAGAGTAGGCGACCATGGGGCCCAGCCTCTATTAAAAACGCAAATCTGACTCCCTCATTCTGGGCATCAGTGCAGTCGAGTCTCCTGGGGGCCCCCACAGAGCCCGCTCTGCTCCAGGGGCACTCAGAAAACCCTGTCATGCCTCTGGACCTTTGCACGGGCCGTCTGTCCCCTGGACTGCGCCTTCCTACCGGGTCTGCCTGGCCAATTCCTCTTCTGCTTTCAACACCTACGCGAGCAATGGTGGTTTTGATCTCTTTCCAAGAACAGCTCCCCCCTTGCTTCCTCTGGGCCCCGCTGCTCCAGCCACACACAGCTGTCAAGGGACATCTTGCGGCTTCTCCTGCAGTCCGTGGTGGGTCCTGAGATCCCGGAGACATCCCAGAGGTGGTGTTGTTGGATGTGTGTGTTTAGGTTCAGAGGGAAAGGCTTGGCTGGGCTGTGGATTTGGGAGGGAGTGACAAAGAGATGGTAACTCACGAGATGGCGGACAGCGTGGGGCCGGGGCTTGGTTCGGCTTTTACGCACATTCCCAGCACTCAGCCCGGGGGCTGCGGCGGGAATGGGATGACAACAGGAACAGGGAACTGTACCATTTCCGGTTTTCCTGAAACAGGTGTGAATTTGTTTTCCGGGAAATCGGGCCCCTCTGTGGGAGTTAGAGATGGGGGGTGTGTCCTTTGATCACAGGAGGCTCATGCTGTCCCCAGGGAATCTGGGGCAGCAAACAACAGGGAAGTCATATGAAACACCCAGATGTGCTGTTCTACTTGGAAGGGGGGGAAGCCCCTGGCTGTGCTCGCTGTGGCTTTGTTTGGGTTTTACACACTGATGGGCCAAAGTGAGTGATGTTTTCCAGATGCTCCCCTCTCCTCCAGCCTGCAGTCCGGCTGGCCAGCTGGGCCCCGCGGTGGGCCTCTCCTTCAGTCCCCTCTCCCGGGCAGCCAGACAGCCTCCCTTGTGTCCCGCTTCCATCCGCCTCCCTGTGGCTGTGGCTGTGACCTCGCTTCCTGCTATAGAGGAGGGTCGGGCAGGTGGTACCCTGGGCCCTTCCAGCTCTCATTCTACTGTGGTGGGCCTCCTGGGCGGGTGCCTACCGCAGAATCAAAGTCAGGCGTTCAAGGACCCCTCCAGGGGTAGCGGGAGGGATGCCTTTTATTTGAAAGGTGCTTCATAATCTTTTCTTTTTAAAAGATTTTTATTTTGTTATTTATTTGAGAGAGAGAGAAAGCACAAGAGCGGGGCGGGGAAGCAGACTCTTCGCTGAGCAGGGACCCCCCTCGCCTCCAACACGGGACTCGATCCCAAGATGCTGGGATCATGACCCAAGCTGAAGGCAGACGCCCAACCGACTGAGCCACCCAGGTGCCCCCAAAGTGTTTCATAACCTTCAGAGACACCACCCCACAAGTCTGTCCTGAGCGGCCGGCCCAGCCCCATCTCCCTGGGCACTGCCGGTGCTGTTCATGGTCCCATTGCCTTGGCAAACCCACTCCTGCCAAAGTCAGCCCCACGCTTGCTCCTGCCTCTGAGCAGCCGTCCTTTGAATTTTATCACACACTGACTTTAATTGATGGATCGTTTTCTTCTTTTTGAGCAAAAAAGCTTTCTTACATTCTGACCCTTGAAAAAATTGATGAGATGCTTATGTTAAAATTTCTTTTTAACCTCTTATTTTGAAATAATCATAAACTCACAGGAAGTTGCAAAAATAGCACAGAGATTCTGCTTCTGGGAAGATGAAGTACATGCATTTTTCCTTATTCCTCCCACTAAGTACAACTAAAAAAAAAATCAACATTTTATTATAAATACAAGAAGATTCTGAAGGATGGAGAGAAGCAGGAAGGCCAACAGAGGCCCCAGGACCCAAGAAACAACACAGTGGTGAGTTCCCCGGGTTCTCTTTTGCTGTATGTACCCTGGACTTGGAGCCAAGGCAGCTGCCATCTGGAAATGCCAGCAAGCACAGACAACCAGAAGCCCAACAAAAGCCTGTTCTCTCTGGCCAGAGAACCGAGAAAGGACAGCCCAGCAAGACAGAAAACTTTTAGACAAAAACTGCCCTACTTTAGCTAAACACACAGGAAAAAAAAAAAAAAAACCAAAACCACAGCCTTGCCCATGCACCCCCAAGCAGGCTGTAATGAGGGGCCCTGACATTCCCACGGGGCTGGTATCAGAGATGGCTGAGTGGGGGGCCAGGACCATCATCCAGCCAGCTGGTAATGAGGTCCCTCTTCTGTGGTGTCAGTACAGACCCATGGGGAGTCTCGACTTCTCCTCCAACTCAGAGATGACAAAAGCATCTCCCCTCTTCCCCACGGAGGTTTTGTCAGAGGAGGTCAAATAGAGCCAGGACCTTCACCATGGCCCAGTAGTAATAAGGTCATGACCCTTCTCCCTGCCCCAACCCAGGGCTCCAGGTGGAAAGAGGTAACAAAGCATCTCTATCTCTCCCAGCTGGGGAGATTTCAGTGGAGGCTCAGTGGGGAGCCAGAACTCCTACCCCCTCCCCCAGAGGGAATGGGAAGCATCTACCTTGGGTGTCAATGAAGGATGAGTGGAAAACCAGGACTTCTATCTCCACCTGGCAATAATGAGGCAGCCCCCCCCCCCACTTCCCCTGCCAGAATGGTATGAGGGAAAGCCAGCTGAAACAGAAGGTTTAAATAAGATCCAGAATTGCATACGTAATGTGAGATTATCCAGGTTTCAGTTGAAAATCACTCATCATACCAAGAACCAGAAAGGTCCCAAACAGAATGAAAAAGGATAATAAGTAGATACCAACCCCAAGGTGCCAAGGTGGAAGAGGTGTTAGGTTACCTGGTGAAGACTGCAAAGCACCCATAATAAATATGCTTCAGCAAGCAATTATGAATATGCTCAAAGCAAATGAAAAATAGTCTCTGCAAAGAAATAGGAGATAGACAAAGGAAAGAATCTGTGAACTGGAAGACAGAATAGAAATCATCTGACTTGGACAACTAAGGGAGAACAGACAGGGAGGGAAGTGAACAAAGCCCCAGTGATCCATGGGATTATATAGAAGGATCAAATATTGTTACATCAGAGTCCTAGAAGGGGCAGAGAAAGAGGGTGGGGCTGAAAGAATACCTGGAAACTTCCCAAATTTGGCAAGAAACATAAACTACAGGGCACCTGTGTGGCTCAGTGGGTTAAAGCCTCTGCTTTCAGCTCAGGTCATGATCTCAGGGTTCTGAGGTCGAGCCCGCATTGAGCTCTCTGCTCGGCAGGGAGCCTGCTTCCACCCCCACCCCCGCCGCCTGCCTCTCTGCCTACTTGTGATCTCTCTCTGTTGAATAAATAAATAAAAAAAAATTTTTAAAAAAGAAACATAAACTACGGCTTTGAGAAGGTGAGCAAATTCTAAATATGATAAATTTAAATAAATGCACACCAAGACACATCATAGTCAAACTTCTGGGAACTAAAGACAAAAAATTCTTGAAAGCAGCAGGAAGAAAAGGACACTCTACCCATAGAGGAAACCATTCCAATCACAGCAGACTCCTCATCAGAAATCACAAATGCCAGAAGAAAGTGGCACCATAGTTAACAAGGGCCAAAAGGAAACATTCGGAATTTTATACTCAGGAAAAGTATCCTTGAAATGAAAGGGAAACTAAGACATTAGCAGACAAAGGAAAACTAAGAGGAACTATTATCAGTTTACCTGTCCTAAAATAATTACTAAAGGAAGATTTCTAAACAGAAAGGAAACAATAAAACGAGGAAACCTTGGAACATTGGGAAAACAAGCAAAAGGATGGGAAAATACAATGAGTTTTCCTCCTCCTCTCAAGTTTTCTAAATTCTGTTTGACATTAAAACAAAACTCACTGATGTGGTTCTAAATATACGTAGAGGAAATATTTCAGGCAACTATAAATGGGGGAGAATAAAAGAAACTGAAGGGAGGTATGATTTCTACACTTCACTCTGATTGGTGAAATTACACCAGTAGACTGTGATAAGCTTTGTACATATAATGCAATGCCTAAAGCAACTACTGAAACAGTTATATGGAGAATAAATTAAAAAACATGAGAACAAGTGAAAATGTAACTCTAAAAAATATTCAAGTAACTCACAGGATGGCAGGGGACAAACAGAGAAATTAAAAAAAAAAAAAAAAAAAAGGGGCGCCTGGGTGGCTCAGTCGTTAAGCGTCTGCCTTCGGCCCAGGTCAGATCCCAGGGTCCTGGGATCGAGCCCCGCATCGGGCTCTCTGCTCTGCAGGAAGCCTGCTTCTCCCACTACCATTCCCTCTGCTTGTGTTCCCTCTCTCGCTGTGTTTCTCTCTGTCAAATAAATAAAATCTTTAAAAAAAAAAAAAAAAGAACTAATATAAAGCAGAAAACAAGAGGGAGATTGAATCCCTGACATGTCAATCATTAAACTAAATGTAAATGGTCATTTCCCACATGAAGACAACTAACAGACAGAAATTGACAATTAAAAGACAGGAGTTAGTATAGTGGATCTTTATTTATTTATTTATTTATTTATTTATTTATTTGAGAAAGAGAGAGAGAGAAAGTCGGGGGAAGAACAGAGGGGGAGGGACACAGAGGGGGGAAAGAATCCCAAGCAGACTCCATGCTAAGCATGGAGCCCAAAGTGGGGCCAAAATTTATTTGGGAATAAATAAATTCCCAAGACCCCAAGACCATGACCCCAGCCAAAACCAAGAGTCAGAAGCCCAACTGAGTGAGCCACCCAGGCACCCTAGCATAGTGTTTTTTTTAAATGACCCAACTATGTGATATCCACAAGAAACTCATTTATACTGGCATAGGCAGGTTAGAATCAAAAGGGTAGGAAAAGATCCTGTAAATATTAATAGAAGGAAAGCAGGTGGCTATAGTAATAATATCAGATGAAGTAGATTTCAGAGCAAAGCAAATGACTGGAGATAGAGGTTATATGATGACAAAAGGATAGATCCACCAACAAGACACACCAATTCTGAATGTGCATCAAATAACAGAGCTGCAAAATATGTGAAAGAAAAAGGTAAGATTGAGAAAAGAAATAGATAAACCTACATTTATACTTGGGGACTTCAACATACTTCTCCTGATGATTGATAGAACAGCCAGATGGAATATCAACAAAGATATAGAACTCAACAACACCATTGACCAACAGCATCTAAACAACTTTTAAAGAACACTCTACCCAATAATAGCAGGACATACATTCTTTTTACTGCCAGGAAACATACACCAAGACAGACCATATCCTGGGCCATAACACAGACATCGAAAAAATCAAAAGAATTGAAACCATACAGTATGTTTTCTAATCGCAATGGCAGCCAAATAGATATTGATGACAAAAAGCTAACAGGAAAATCTCCAGACACTTGGAAAGGAAACAACACGCTTCTAAATAACACATGGGTCAAAGAGGATGTCTCAAAGAAAGTTAAAAAAAACAAACAAACATCGAGCTGAATTAAAACAAAAATACAACATATCAAAATGTGTAAGACACAGCTAAAGTAGTGCTCAGAGGGAAATTTATAGCGCTAAATGCATATGTTAGCAAAGGAAAAACCTTGAATCAATAATTCAGGATTCCACCTCAAGATTCTATAAGAGGAAGTAAAAAATAAACCCAAAGAGGAAAAACCTTGAATCAATAATTCAGGATTCCACCTCAAGATTCTATAAGAGGAAGTAAAAAATAAACCCAAAGAAAGCAGAAGTAAGGAAATAATAAAGAGCAGAAATCAGAAGACAGAAGAAAGAAGAAAAAAAATAGAAGCAGAGAAAATCTACAAAACCAAGAGTTGGTTTTTTGAGAAGATAAAACCGACAAACCCAGCAAGACTGACAAATTACAGAGAGAATATACAAATTGTCAACATCTGGAATATATAATAGAGACTATCATTCCAGATCTTGCTTTTAAGGGTTGATAAGGGAAATTTATGAGCAACTGTACACACATAAATTTGGCACATTACATGAAATAGGCCATCTTCTCCAAAAACACATACTGTCACAAATCACTTGATATGAAAGAGATCATTTGAACAGCCCCACAACTATTAAGAAAATTGAATTCATTATTTTAAAATTCCTAAAAAGAAAAAAGAAAGAAATTGCCAGGACCAGATGGTTTTACTGAAAAATACTACCAAATAAAGAATTATTAATTCTACATAGCCTCTTCGAGAAAATAGGAGGAACCCTTTCCAAATTCCCTTTTATGAAGTCATTATTATACTGATATCAAAACAAGATAAAGAAAGAACAATTGGGGCGCCTGGGTGGCTCGGCCGTTAGGCGTCTGCCTTCGGCCCAGGTCAGATCCCAGGGGCCTGGGATCGAGCCCTGCATCGGGCTCTGTGCTCTGCAGGAAGCCTGCTTCTCCCGCTACCATTCCCTCTGCTTGTGTTCCCTCTCTCGCTGTGTTTCTCTCTGTCAAATAAATAAAATCTTTAAAAAAAAAAAAAAAAGAAAGAAAGAACAATTAAAAAGAGAAACAAAAAAGTTACAGATAAAATACCCTTCATGAATTCAGATACAAACATCCTTAACAAAATACTAGTAAGTAGAATTTAGCAATGTATAAAAAGAATTATACACCATGACACATGGGATTTATTATACACATATGGTTTGTTCCAGAAATGAAATCCAGTTCAATATTTCAAAATCAACTGATGCATTTATTAATGAGATAAAGAAGAAAAATAATATATATGATCATATCAACTGATGCAAAAAAAGCATTTGACAAAATTAGACCCCATTCATGCTAAAGAACTCTCAGAAGAGAGGAATTTCCTCCACTTGGTGAAGAGCATCTACAAAAACCCTACAGCTAGCCTTATACTTAATGGTACGAGACTGAATGCTTTCCCCTAAGGAAGGATAAGGCAAGGTCTGCTCTCAGCATTCTTACTCAGCACTGTACTGAAAGATCTAGACAGTATAGCAAAGCAAGAAAAGGAAATAAAGGGCATTACAGACTGGAAAGGAAGAAGTAATACTGTCTGTATTCACAGATGAAATAACTTTCTCCATAGAAAATGTCAAAGATTCTGCAAAAAACTCCTAGCACTAGTGAGTTCAGCAGTATCTCGGGATGTAAGATAAATATACGGAAATCTACCTTTCCTATGTACTAGCAATGAACATGTGAACACCAAATTTAAAAGTACAACATCGTTTCTAATCACTCAAAAAATGGACTACTTAGGTCTAAACCTAATAGAACATATACAGTACGAAATTTATGCAATGCTGATAAAACAAATTAAAGAAGTGCTAAGTAAATGGAGAGACATACCTTGTTCATGGATGGGAAGACACAACACAGTATTGATATCAATTCTCTCCAAATGGACATACATGTTTAATGCAATTCCTTTTAAAACTCCAACAAGATTTGGACAATATATAGACAGGATTGTCCCAAAATCTATATGGAAAGGCAAAGGAACTAGAGTAGCTTACAGTTTTGAGAGGGAAGAATATAGCGGAGGAATCAACATACCTAGTTTGAAGACTTATTCTACAGTTATAGTGATCAAAATTGTTCTATTGACAGGAAAAGACACACAGATCAATGGAACAGAATAAAGAGCCTAGAAATAGACACATTCGAATATGCCCAATTGACGTTTGATAAAGGTGCAAAAGTAATTCCATAAAGGAAAGATAGCCTTTCCTACAAATGGTGCTGAAGCAATCGGACATCCATCAGATAAAACAAACAAACAAACAAACAAACAAACAGTCAACCTAAGTTTCCAATCCATTAAAAATTAACTCAAGATGGATCACAAACTTATATGTAAAATGTAAAACTTTTAATTTTTTTTCCCAAATTTTTCTTTAAATTCTAGTTAGGTAACGCATAGTATAATACTGGTTTCAGGACTGGAATTAAAATATAATACTTTTAGACAAAGCCTGAAAGAAAATCTTTGGGATCTGGGACTAGGCAAAGGGTTCTCAGAGGTGACGGCCACAGCATTATTCAGAAAAGGGACACTCATAAATTTGACTCATTAAAATTTAAAAATTTTGCTCTGTGAAAAATCCTGTTAAAAAGATGAAAAGACAAGCTACAGACTGGAAGAAATATTTGCAAACCACATACCCAACAAAGGACTAGGATGTAGAATATATCAAGAACTCTCAAAAAAAATAAAAATAATGGGGTGCCTGGGTGGCTCAGTTATTAAGTGTCTGCCTTCGGCTCAGGTCATAATCCCAGGGTCCTGGGATCGAGCCCCGCATTGGGCTCCCTGCTCAGCAGGAAGCCTGCTTCTCCCGCTACCACTCCCTCTGCTTGTGTTCCCTCTCTCGCTGTGTTTCTCGCTGTCAAATAAATAAAATCTTTAAAAAATAAATAAAAAAATAAAAAATAAAAATAAAAAGCCCAAAAACCTCAACAGTGAAAAAAACCCCTAGCAATTCAATCAGAAAATGGAAAAAAGACATGAATAGACATTTCATCAAAGAAAATATACAGAAAACAGGGATGTCTGGGCTGCTCAGTAGGTTAAATGTCTGGTTTTGGCTCAGATTATGATCCGGGGGTCCTAGGACTGAACCCTGTGTTAGGCTCCCTGCTCAGCAGGGAGTCTGCCTTCCCTCTCCCTCTGCCCTTCTCCATCACTTATGCCCTCTCTCTCTCTCTCTCTCTCACTAACTAACCCTCTCTCAAATAAATACATGAAATCTTAAAAAAAAAAAAAGGAAAATATACAGAAAACAAATAGGCACATGAAAAAATGGTCAACATCCTTAGTCGTTAGGAAAATGCAAATGAGAACCATAGTGGGATGGTTCGGTTCACACTTATCAAAATGGCTAAAACAAAAAATAGTGACAACACCAAATGCTGATGAGGATGTGCAGAAACTGGATCACTCATACATTGCTAATGGGAATATGAAATGATACCACCAGCCTGGAAAATAATTTGGCAGTTTCTTTAAAAATTAAATATTCAACTACCATATGCCCCCCTGCCCCCACCAAGCAATTGTCTTCCCTGGGTATTTGTCCCAGAGAAATGAAGATTTATGTTCACACAAAAACCTGTACACCAATGTTTGTTGCACCATCATTCTAAGGTGACCCAACCCGGAATAACCCAGATGTCCTTGAACGTTCACTGAGCATGTTCACTGCCGGTCTGTCTGGAGGAGAGAAGGGCTCCTTTCCATTCCTGGTTTGCTGAAACTTTTTATCATGAATAGACACTGAATTTCTCAAATGCTATTTCCAAAAAAATATCTCATTTCTATAGATGTATTTTTTGTTTCTGTATATATGTATACACACAGAAGTGATGATATATACATATATATCAAATGACGAGATATACACACACACACACAGAGAAATGATTATACAATTTATGTCATCTGGTGAATTACATTGATTAATTTTTAAATTTTAAACATGCATCGCATTTCCATGATAACTCCAAATCGGTCATGATGTATTTTCCTTTTTCTTTTTTTCTTTTTTTTTTTTGAGGGGGAGAGGGGCAGAGGGAAAAGGAGAGAGAGAATCTTAAGTAGGCTTCGTACCCCAGTACAGAGCCCGAGGTGGGGCTCGATCTCACAAGTCCAAAATCATGACCTGAGCCAAGATCAAGAATCTGATGCCTAACAACTGAGCCATCCAGGTGCCCCATCCCTCCTTCCTAAGTTTTATTCATTTAAATAATCTCTACACCCAGTGTGGGGCTTGAACTCATGACCCAGAGATCAAGCGTGGCATGCTGTCCAAACTAAGCCAGCCGGGCACCCCGATGTATTATCCTTTTGATACATTGCCGGATGTGATTTGCCAGTATCTTGTTAAGGATCTTTTGTGTCTGTATTCATGAGAGATGTTAAGCTGCAATTTCCTTTTGTTCTAATGTTCTTGTCTGGTTTTGGCAAGACAATAAAATGGGTTGAGCAATAGTCCCTTCTCTGTTTTCTGAGTCTGTGTACAATTGGTGTAATTTTTATCTCAAATGTTTGATGTAATCCACTTCTTAATCTTTCAATCTTCCCTCTAACCGTCAGTCCCTCTACGGATACAGTAGGTGCTTAGCACATGTGGAATGAAGGAATTTGTTCTTCTGGGTCAACGGTTACATATTGGAATGGCTTCAAGGCTGAACCAGTAAGATCAACAGGTGAGGCAGCTGAGTCTGTAATAGAGAGTGGTGGGGTCTGTGGCTAGAGAGCAAACCATTCAAATTCATACTTCTTTAAAAACCTTCTTTGTGGATCTTGGCTGCAGACCTTTGGTTTACAACCCCTATCAGTAATTTTAATTCCAGTTTTGCTAAGATACAAGAAGGTGATAGAGAGGGCACTTTGTGAGCCCTATCAGACTCAGAAATTTAAAGTATGTACACGTGGTTCTGTTCGTTGCCTTCTTTCACTGATTCACCCTATTTATCTGCCTCACTTCTCTCTCACTCTTATGACCTGGAGATCGCAAGCTTCCGATAAAACATCGGCATGCTTTAAAAGAAAAAGAAGGGGGCATTCCGGCATTATGCAGCCATTGCCCAGCGAAGTGGTAGCTACATCTCCAAAGGTAAGAGCAGGTGGGAGATACCTGCTCTTGTTCATTTCAGTCCAAGCCCAGGTAGGCGTCTTGCTGGCAATGCACGGTATCTGGGCAGCATTTCATGGCTAGCGGGCCAGAGGGGTGCAGGAGTTGGAATTCTCTGAGTTGTCCTGATGCCGCGGTTCCATACCCCCAAGTGTCTGGGGAGCAGACTCACTGAGGAAAGTTTGCAGAACTTGGAGTCATTCATCCTGGGCTCCTGGATCCCCCTCTTCCTGTCTTTCCAGCTTCTGAGTTTCACTCCCGGAAAGGGTCAATCAGCAAACCGTTAGTGCATGTCTGTCCAAGAGGCAGGACTGTGTCCCATCATCATTATGGCTAGAAACCATCAAGGGAAAACATAACAAAATAAGCTCGCACTCTGTTTCTAAAGGCAAGGAAATGTATTGTGGGTTTTGAAAACCTCTCCATTCAAAACTGTCCAAATAAGAAACAAAGGCTTGTCGCTTGGAGGGAGAAGTGTCAATACTGGGGGGGAATTGCTCCTGTGGGACCGGTTCTTTTCCAAACACCCTTGATCACCAAGTGGTTACTGGGTGGTGCTTTTTAAGGGGAGAGGGAACGTTCGGTGACAGCAGAGAGGGTCACACTGGCAGCCTGGCCCTTTACTTGGGGTCTTGGTGGCGACGTCAGCGTTGGAAAGGATTTTTTTTTATCAGTTCTAAAGTCTCATGAATTCTGAATCCCTATGACCAAATTCTTACTTGTGTCTCTAAAGTAGAGGTCACGTCTTTACGGACCGTTTCATTTTTCTATTCAAGTTGAAAAAATATATTTTGAATTTTCCCTGGCTCAGAATGAAGTCATAAGATCCCAGAATTGCCAACAGATGCTCTCTTCCTAGAACGTGAGCGTGTGGGGAAGTTTTATGAAAGTGATTTTCATGTGCAGAAAAAGATTCGGCTTATATAAAACCTGCCATAAAAAAAAAATACGCACATTCTCTGGGGAACGTCTCAGATTCGATTTCAGGGTTCAGGCGTGCATAGATAACAATGGCCTCTAGTGTGTGTGCGCATCTCCCCCCTTTTCAGCTTGGGCTTGCTTTTTGTTTATTTGGCCCATGTCCCTGCTGTGACTCTACATGGCCCAAACTCAAACCTGAGAAACTGGCATTTGAGATTAGGCATGAAATTACGCCATTGTATACCTCCCAATTTTCTCTTGCATATTGGATAGCCTTGGCTCCAACATTCTTGTGCGCCAAGAAGGAACATTGCACTGGGGAGCGGTGCAGGTTGTTAAAAGTGCTTGCCAAACGCACTTCTAAAGCTAACCCCATTAGGGGAAAAAAAAGAAATAGCATTACGGCACATTGGCTCGAAAGCAGTTTGCCCCATGGATGGCCCCCAAATGGTTCTCATTAAGGATCTTCCCCAAGGGCAGGCCCAGGACTCGTTTATTCCTTAATCTCCAGCCCCTAGCCCAGTGCCCCACCGTGGTAGGTGCTCAGTAGACAGCAGCTAAATGGATTCTTCAAAAATATTTGACACCGAGAGCTATGTTACATGGATGGGTCCCCAAGGACTTTGATCCATGGCTCAGGGCAAAGGACGCTATTCTGCCTTTCATTGTCAACACGGACTTTTGGAACTGAGAGCAGACAGTGTCTTATAATGGAAGGAGTTGCTTTGCTCGGAGGGAGGGATTCCAGAGAGGGGAGGAAGAGAGCTTTGATGCCGCCCAGTCCCTGGGTAAGGCCTCGCCCCGCTCCCCATGCTTCTCGCAGAACTTGCTGGGGGTGATTGACCCCCAGGGAATGTTCCGAGGAATCTGGAAGAACAGGGACCTTGCAGTCTTAGAGGCCCCGCGCAGTGGGCTGGGGGCCATCCCGGGGTCGGGGATGAGAGGCCTGGCTATGACTTCTGCCTGGGACGTCCTCTCTCTTTGATCGGTGACCCTCACCCGGTCAGGATACCAGTCAGACGTTCCCTCCATGGGAAGACAGAGCCATCCCAGCCAGGGTCACCTGGCTGGTCCCCTCCCGCCCCAAAAATCATGCTTAGGTGAAAAAAACCTGAACATACAATGGTATCTATGCCATGATTCCAACTGTAAAAATCCTCCATGCAAATGAAAAAGAACTAGAAAGGAACATGAAGAGTGAGCCTTTGGTTTAGGGTAGTGAGATTGCCCATTTTTCTCTGGGCTCCTGATTTCTCTTAATGTGATTAAAACGTGGCTTAGAGAATTTTGTAAAAACACCATTTTGGAAACCAGGCTTGGTGATGTGGCTCTGCTTGAGGTCTGCTTGCCCGACGGTGTCCCCGGTTCTTGTAAATGGGCCACTGCCCCTCGGCTGTACCCAGGCTGAGTCACCCGAGGTGATCCCTGCTCTTTGAGAGAACCCCCACACCTCATCTGGCCCCTGGCCTCCTCCTCATTGAGACGCTTTAGAAAGCTGGGGAGAATTCACTACGTTGACCCATTGGAGTCTCCTGCTCATTTTCTGGTGCTTTAGTGGATGGAGGTGTGGACTTGGGGCTGGCAGAGCTGGGGAGAGGGGAGCACCGGGGCCTTCCTGAGCCCCTGCTTCTCCACCCGCAGAATGGGTACAATATTCCTACCTCACAGAGTGGTTTGAGGACTCAGGGCTGCGCTGTGTGTGGCACTGCCTTTGAGCCGTGGGGTCGACAGGTGTGGGCAGGTGGTGGCATTGGAGGCTCAGGTCCCCGGTCTGATTAGACACACTCAGGAGCCAGGCCCATCCATTCGTTCCCCACAGTTCCCCAGGACGCTCGACGTGCTGTCCGGGCCAGCCCTGAACCGGAGTCCGGGATAAACAGGGGGCCGCCCTGCCCTGCGGTGAGAAAGAGCGCAGGTGGTCCCCGCCTGCCTGGGCCAGCCCGTGTGAGGCTCGGGGGGGCCAGGGCCACGGAGACCCAGAGGAGGGCCGATGGCAGGGGCGACGTGCATCCCAGCCCGCCCCCAGCGAGCCCCCGGCTGTGCCCGACCTCAACCCCGAGATCCCAGAGGGAGCGAAAGGTGTTTGGTGGTCTGAAACGTGAGAGAACACGATGTGGTCATAAACGGAGTCAGCCTTGTGAATTGTGAAATCCAAAACAGACTGACTCTTTCCTTGTCGGAGTAAACACGGCACATTTTTTTCTATTAAGACTGAACCCAAAACTGAAGATAAGGTCAGAGCCCGGTCCGGGGTGAGGTACCGCAGTCCGTGTCGGAGGATCAAGGAGCTTCTGCGTCCACGTGGTCCGGGTGGGTCGGCAGGGGCAGTGCTGTGATACCCCGACCCCGACCCTGTCATTAGACTGCCCCTGGGGGGTTGGGGACACCTGGGGCAACTTTGAAGGATGCCGATGGGTCTGCGGGGGGCAGGGGCTTTCCCAGGTGAGGGAACGGCAGCCTCAGGCAAAGGAAGGACCTTTCGTATCTCATTGGAAATCCCACCCACCCTCGTGTCAGCTCTAGGGAGGTAGGATTTCATCTGTTTGGTTGGCTTCCGCATTTACAACCTTGCCTGGCACATAATAGTAGTTCAGTAAAATACTCATTGGGCCAACGGGTGCGTGAGCAACCGTGCCGATGGGAGCGGCTACAGATGACACCGAAAGCAGCAGGCAAGACAGAGCGTTCCAGGGACCTCGCGTGGCAGCCTGAGGTCCTGGACAGAGTCCTGCAGACGGCGGGCAGCCAGCAGGATTGCCGCAAGATCCCCTCGGGATTGCCCAACCGCCTCTGGCACCCCGGGGTGGGGGCAGGTGTGCGGCCGCCGGACCCTGGGCAGTGCCACGGCCACAGCCACTTGGCGGCCTTCCAGGACGCCCAGGGGCCTGGCCAACATCTTGCTGTGAGGTCTGCGTGCGTGCAAGGCTTCTCCTGCCACACTGCCCCAGGATCATATGGCCAGAGGAAGCAGGAAGCAAACAGCTGCCAGGGGTGTGACTGTGTCTCTAACACTGTCCATTGGTGCTCTGTATGTTTATAGAGGGAATCCTGATTGTTTTCCTGTAGGGTTAGCCTCAAATGTGTGTCTCCATCCAGGAGACCAGGAGCTGAGATTTTTGAGAGCCAGGCTCACGTCCGACTTGCCCAAATTCACCACGCACTCTCCTTGTGGTTTCCTCCCTTCCCTGCACACCTGACACGCTTCTGTGAGCCCCTGTCCCCCACTTCCTGCAGCCCGCCCCTTGCCGGGGCTCCACGGCTCTCCCCGGTACTGAAAGAGCTGGTGTAGGTCTCCCCCAGACCGTGAGCTCCCAGAGGGAGGTCCTGGCACAGGCCTGGGCTCAGCGTTTGCAGAGGGAATGAATCCGGTCCATCGTGGATTGATTCTGAAGTGGCCCCGGGATCGGAGGGACTAAACGGAGCATTGGTTTTGCTACTGAATCGCCGTGGACTGTCAGGCATGTCTCTTCACCCACTTGAGCCTCGGTTTTCTCATCTGTAGAATGGGGACAATTTGAGGTATAGAGAGAGGAAAGCGCTTGATAAACCGCGTCGGGGCGTGGCAGGAGGGAGGGCATGGCGGGAGGGAGGGATGGTGGCAGTTCCCAACTTACCCTCCATCATGAGTCAGTACAAAAGATGGTTGAGTTCCTTTTAGAAAAACACTACCTACGGAGACTTCTGGCACTGACCAGTTAGTTGAGCAAGTTTGCTCTGGTTGCAGAGACCTCCTCTCCCAACACACACACACACACACACACACACACACACACACACACACACACCTGGAACCCACGGGGGAACACTGGGCCCTTAATTAGAATCATTTGTCCTTCTAGCATTTTGCAGGTGACTCGACCAGCTTCAGGAGAGATGCTCACTGGGGCAGCATCTGCCCTTTGACCCATTCATCTGACTTCTGGGAATCCGTCCTAAGGAAATAATCCCAAATATGAAAAGCCTCATGAGCAAATAAACGCTCTTTGCAGCATTCCTTATATCAGCAAAGAAACTGGAATGAACTCAAACATCCAATAGGGGAATGAGTTGATGTTTCCCTGGCTGGATGGCGTTTTATTGCCCACAGAGACGGAGTGGCTATGGAGGCTTTGTAGCCGCACAGAGCATGTTTATGGTAGAATGTTAATTAAAGAAATCAGGTTACAAAACTATGTACCCTGAGACGAGCTATGTAAACTATGCATACAAAATACGGGAAACGAACGCCCCGCTGTTCTGCTTCTGTCGGAGGGTGGGATCGTGGATAATTTTTCTCTCCATCTTCCTGATTTTCTGCAATGTGGTTATAGTTAAAAATATATTACAAACGAAGAAGTCAAAACAAAAAAACAATGGCCGATTTTCCTGGGGTGGAGATCTCCTGACTTTATGAAAACAAGTTGTGCAGAAAGAACCGCTGGTATGGCTTATTTTAGATTTTCTTTTTCTTCAGTGAAAAAGTAACACATGTAGAGGGTACAAAAATATTCAGTGCAGAAAGATCTAGAAATGCCACCACCCTTAGGAAATGGGGTTTTTCTTCCCATTTTTCTTCCAATATCTCCCCATATTTATGCATGTTTTAATAAAGCCTAGTGTATATACAGTATGTATATATATATAATGTTAAGTTCTGCTTTCATTTTTATTTTATTAAAAAGCAAACATCTCTGTCTTTATATTTGTCAATTTACAGAATCATATCATATTCCGGAGTGGGGCTCTGCCATAGAGTTACTTAATTATTGCTCTTGCCTACACACCAGTTGTTATGTTTCCATTTATTCTCCTGTTTCTATTATAAATCCCATGGCAATAAACATAATTGCCAAATAAAAGATTTCACAGATTCGATATGTGAAATCTTATAGCTTTCCTTTACATTGGTGGCAACAACGTGGAAACCACGACGGAAAACATACCCCAGTGGATTGTCAACCACACACACGAAGCACTTAGAACTAAAGAAGTTGTAAGATTTGTCCTTCTAAAAAATGTGAAGTTTTATTAAGGGATTTAGTGCCCCAAGAAGAGGGGGTCATGGAGGCGTGTGATTCCCCAATGGTGCCCACAATATTCTGCCCGTTGGCTGCTCTTGGCATGCTGATATACCTTCTTTTCTCTTTATATATATGTATATACATCCAAGCTTGTCTTTGCTGAGCTCAAGCCAACTGGCTTGCATACAACTACAACATTGTGAACTTCCTCCCACCAGAGGCGACCGAAGTCAGGTTCAGAAATTACGCTCAGGTTCACAATGACATCAGAGCCGCTCTTCCCAGGGCCCACCATCCTCGGGGGAAGGCCTGTCCCTCCTCCTGTGACAAGCCCAAGAGTCAATCAGGAATCTTAGTTGCCACCCATCCAGGTCGGACGTAAAGGGAAAGAAGTTTATTGGCACGGTACTGGGTAGCCTGTGGGATTATCAGGAATACCACAGACCGAGCCTAGAAGCTGGGCTCGACCAGGGGCATCTGGAGTAAAGCCAGGGCCACACCCAAATTCTGGTGAGGTTGCTGCCCCCCACCACTGTGCCCCTTGATGCCACGGCTTCCCTGCTGCCCAGGCATTCCATGCTCTCGATGCTGCTGCTCCTCACTGCCCGCAGAAGGGCCTGGCCACCAACGCTGCCTCCTCCTGTTACAAGCTCCCACTACAAAGTTAGGGGCGGTTGTGTGTGGTTAGCTCCCCTCGGGCATGGCCAGCACCCTGCTTTCAAGGAGGCTGGTGTGGGAGAAGAGCAGGGCTGCCTCATGAGGCCCTTCGGCTGGCACTTTCTCGAACAAAGGGGAGAAAATGGTAGCTGTCGGTATAAGCCCACTTGCGACCCCACAACCCAGACTATCAGGAAGCTTCGAGATCCCCATTCCAAAGCACAGAATCTCTCGGGCTTTTCTGTTTTCTGGGCTTCTACTTGGATGGAACAGGAGCTCAGGTCTTAACAGAGCGTGGCCCCTTGAGACTTCCGTGTAACACAAGGATGAATGATGGTGGTTTTATTTGAATTTGCCCTGATAGTTCTGATCCACAGAGCCTCAGGACAGCTGAGGTTCTAGAATGTTCTGGAGTGTTCTACGCTCCTCCTCCTCCTTCCTTCCACACACTGTGTGGTTTGAACAATAGAACTATATTCTCTCACGGTTCCGGAGTCTGGGAGCCTGGGAGCAAGACATCAGGAGGGCTGGTTTCTCCTGAGGCCTCTCTCTCTGGCCCGTAGATGGCCGTCCTCTTGTGTCTGCAATGGTCATCCCCCTGCGGTTGGTCCACGTGAAGCTGGCAGCTTTCTCCACGATCCTGCCTCCCTCAGGGCACAGTAGCTTCACACAGTGACTCACTCACGGCCAGCCGTGTGAGTGAAACTCGACTGAAGGCCGGAGGCATGCTAGGATGCTGGGTGTGCAGAAATTCACGTCTTTAGGTGTCACGGGGGGAGACAGAAGTATTAGAAGCCCCCGGTCAGGAGCTTCCCTGGTCATGACCTTCCCTGATGACAGAGTTGTCACTAGACGCGGAGGCACCCAGTGCGGGCTCTGGACCGGTGCCCTGCTGTGTGGAAGTTTCGGAGGGAGACATCTGCTGGGGGACCCAGGGAGCCCAGTGCTCCTCCCTATTTTGTGTATAATTGTGTGTCTTTTATGAATATCGGGCATAATTTGAAATCTCTAATTTTCTGCAGCCCCCTGGAGGGGACAGGACTCCTTCTCATTTGTCACTCTAGTCATGCCATTGTCTGTAGGACCTTCCTAGTAAGGAAAAGACGCTGGGATAGCACGTAGAAGGGACCCAGAGGGGCCAGGGAGGGGAACCAGGAGAGGAGGTGGTCGGATGGCAGCCTGGGGGCAGCTCCTGTGCTGAGCCACGCCAGGCGTCAGGGACTCTGCCCCCTCCCCGGCTCAGTCTCCTTGGCCGTTGTATGGAATGGCGATGTCCAGCCCGGTGGACATTGTGATGCTGGGTGTCTCCGATGTAGATCTCTGCTTTTGCACGGTGCGTGGCCGCAGGCTAGGATTCTTGCCCACGGAAGATGCGCAGACCCAGTTCCTGCCCTCAGGGAGCTCACAGGCCAAGGGCCGGAGAGAGAACCAAACCTGTAACACAGAAGTAAAGGAGTATGAAGAGGGCAATTGTCAGAAAGGCGATGGCACTGTGCGGGACAGGGCCCCGGGCACAGGGGCAGCAAAAGCCCTCTGCCAAGTCGCATCTTAGCGGACGCCTGAAGGACGGAAGGAGCCGGCGGAGCAAAGAGGCAGGAGGAGAAGGGGTGCTTGGGTGTTCTGGGAGCCATGAGCCAGGGACACGGGGCCGGGTTGCGCCTGGATGGGTGGAGGGGAAGGGCAGCCGCTGCCTTTGGGGTGGGGAGCACATACAAGAGCCACAGAGGCTTGTCCTCCAGAGTTTGGGCAGCGCCAAAGCCGTTTGTTTTCTGACTTGGAAAAAAACAGAACACGTGTGCCAACAATGATCTTTCAAACAAACGGAGAGCTGTTTGTTATGGGGGGTGGGGAGCAGTGAGTCGTCCGGCTCCTCCGAGATGAGAGAAAGCTGGGCTGTCACAGAGGGACATGACGGATGGCTTCCTGCTTGGAGCAGAATCAGGGGGATGTGTGGGGCGGTGTCGTCTTGCCCCAGGGGTCAGACGGGGGGGGGGGCTCCGTGGTCCCTAACCCCCCAGGGGAACCTCCGTGAAGATTAGTCCCATCATCTGCAAATGACATGCGACATGCAATTTGAGGCTCAAGTTTCTTGACTCTTACATAAGGACCCAGAGGGAAAACGGTTAGAACCTTGTGCTGGAGGAAGCTCGTCTCTCCTGATGAAACGATGCACACGCTCTCTGGTCAGAAAACAGGAATTATATAAGTGATCATAATCTGAGTTTTACTTTGTTGCCCATTGAAACTCAGTCAACTTTAGGTATAGGGATTTTACCATTCCAGGTTTCTGGTACAATTACTCCTTTCCGTCGCAACTGTTTCCTAAAAAAAAAATTTTTTTTTAATTTAAATCACAAAATTTTCACTAGTAAACATAATATCCCATTTCTTTTAGGTCCCTTTTGATCTTTAGCTACATGAATACAGCGCTCCTAGGGTTGTAATTGTAGGGTGGACCTATACACTCATACTCAATTTCGTTTTTTGTTGTTTTTGTTCTGTTTTGATTTTTTGGTTGTTTTTACATATTATTAGCTTACAAAGATCCTATTTCTACTTGGGCATCCTATTCAGCCTTTGCCTCAATTGTACGCTATTGCCTCGAACCACGGAATACGGGTAGAGTTGAATCTAATCCTATACACCATGAAGAGGCTCTTGTTGGACACTGTGTTTTTTCGCGATTGTTCACTACCATAAACAATTTTGTTATTACCAAAACAAATGAGCAAATGTTATGAAAAGAGTCACAAAGAAAAGAAACACAAATGGCTAAGCAGCCCCTGAAACACGTTCAAACTCCATGGTGATACATCTGATGATGATAGATGATGCATTGGAACAGTGAGACGCTCATTGCTTTTGCCTGCGGACCCAACCCAAATTAAACAAAGATGTTACTCAGGGCAGGAGCGCGGGTGGAGAGACTCCAGGCTTGGCCGTGTCCCTCTGCAGAGACGTGAGTGAATGAGTCCATTTCTGGGTGCAGAATGGCTCTCCTAAGGCTTCCTCTTCTGCCCTAGGTGCTGAGCCTAGAACATGCAGGTTTCACGGCAGCGCGATTTGTCCAACAGTCCCCCCCACCCTGCTCCCCAATTTCAGTGCCCTAAATGTCCAGTCCCGGGGGAGTGGTGAAGCCGACATGTGCACAGCGTTCATTCTATCCACTCTCAGATGAGCCCAGGACTGGGACTCCGCCGGCCTGGTTTCAAATCCCAGCACGGTTGTGAGCATGTGGCCACCGGCCTCGCCTCTCTGAGCCTCAGTGTCTTCATTTGCAGAATGGGAGCACTAAGACCTTCCATGGCTGCTGTGGCAACAACACGACACTCGGGCCCGTAATCCCCATCGCACATACTAAAACTACTCTGAATTGTAAACTCTCTCCAGGGCCCCTTTTTTCTCCCATGGCTTAAAAAAAATAAATAAATAAAAGCAAAAAACAATACCTAAGCACAAGTCTTCAATCTGTCTCCAGCTCAGAGAGCTCCCCAACCACCCCAACCCAAGGGCCCGCAGGTCCCTGCCTCTCGAAGACAGCCCCCACCATCCAGCAAAGTGGACCAGATAACCCTCCCGAGCTGCTGGGGGGCAGGGAACCCTTTGTACCCTCTGCTCATCGGTCAATGGATGACCCCAGCTCCCCTCTTTTGGGAGGCATCCTTAGGTGAGGAATTAACCAGTGACCTCTTTTCATGAGCATTCCTAGACTCTCTGCAAACCTCCACCTTAGCAAGCATCCTGTGAAGACAGGAGTTTTCATTTTTTTTTTTCTTTTTCTTTTTGAATAGAACTTTCATTTAGAAAGGGCACTAGCCTGATAGAGCAGCTGGATACGTTTTCACAAACGGGACCCAACCTTGTAACCAATGCCCAGCTTTAAAAAAGCAGATCCCAAGCAGCCCCCCAGAAAGCTCCCTTGTGCTCCCTAAGGCCGGAGGCTCCCCTCACCGCTAAGCTCTTGATGTCCTTCACATAGAGGGAATCCTGCAGCACCCACTTTCGAGGGCTGCCTGGTGCTGGGGGGGTGCCTCTGGGCCCACCTTGTGTTCATTCTATTGCTGGGGATGCCTGGCAGTTCCTAATTAGAAGCTACTCTCAATAGTGCTGTTATTAACACCCTAATACTGGACGCGTGCTGGGTAGGAACTTGGAAGGGGGAGGGCTGATGGGCGGGGTCCATGCTGAATGGTCTTCCTGTGGGTTTCCTCTCTTCCGAACCTTCGCTGCCCCTCGCTTTTTTTTTTTTTCTTCTTTAAAAAAAAAATAAGTTTATGGTTCCAACAGACTAATTGGCCTTCAGGAACCACTGCCTGGTTGCAGCCATGAATTCGCGCACAAAGCGGTAATTTCTGCAGGCCCCACTCAAAGCCTGCTTCCTCTGTGCCTCGAGGTCCCGGGTTCAACACATTCCCCGGGAGCTGGGATGGGGCTCGAGGTCGGCCCGCCTGACTTGGCAGTCTGCTGAGGGCCGCGCCAGAGGCCGGGACCCAGCGGGGACGGCCACCGACTTGCAGGCCCGGCAGGATGCGTGTGTGCCGGGCGGCCGAAGGCGGGAAGCGATCTGACAGTGGGTGCGGGGCTTTGCTCGAGGGCCACGTCCTGCAGGGAGTCCCCCCTCCCCCGCCTCGAAGGGACACCGCCCTGTCTCCCCCCGGAAAGCGCCCCCGACCCGCGGGCACCCCTCGCTACCTTGGTCCCCGCCCGCCGCCCTCGCCGCGGAGTCGGGCGGAGCTAACCTTTGATCCGCAGCCCGCCCCTCGGGCCGGCGGGTGGGGAAGGGGATCGGGTTTCACGCGCGCCTGGGGGTGGAGGGGGAGGGCGGCGGGGGGAGGGGCCTCCCGCCCGAGGGCGCCCCCCTTCTCCGCCCCCACCTAGGAGGGGTTTGGGGGCTCCCGCTCCCGCCCCCGGCCGCGGGCCCTCGCGCCCCTCGGGGCCGGGGGGCGAGCCGGGGGGAGGGCACCGGGCGCCCCGCGGCCCCGCCCCCGCCGCGCCCTCCTCGGGGCGGGATAATTGAACGGCGCAGCCCGGGCCCAGCGTTGGCTGCGGAGGCTCGGCCGGAGCGTGGAGCCCAGGAGCTGCGCCCCGCGCCCCGCGCCTTTGTCCGCCCGCCGCCCGCCGCCCGCCGGCCCCATGGAGCGCGCCGCGCCGAGGAGGGTCCCGCTGCCGCTGCTGCTGCTCGGTGGCCTCGCGCTGCTGGCGGCCCGAGGTAGGGGCGCCCCACGTCCACGGCCCCCGCGCTGGTGGCTCCCCTCCCAGCCCCTGGAGCCGCAGTCCTGGCGGTCGTCTGGGCGCGGCGCCCCCGCGGCGGCCCCGGGGTCGTGTGCGCGGGCCGTGCCCTCCCCTCAGCCCGCTCCTGGCTCCGGTCCCCAGCGCCTCGATGACCTGGGGCACTTGTGTCAAAGAAGAGATTTCCTCCTCCCCGACCCCACCCTCGAGCTGCCCACCCTAGTGCCCAGTCGTGCTCCCAGTGGGGCCAGGTTGGGAGGTTAGCGGGGTAGGCCTGGCTGATGGTTGGCCGAGCCCCGGGTGCCCCGCTCTGCCTCCGGAGCGCCCGGCTGTACCCGCTGCCCCAGGCCTCTTGGTAGGGCCTGTTGTACCCCGCTTGTCGGTGAGAAGACTGAGACCCGGGACAGTACTTTGCCCAGGAGAGGAAGCCACTCATGGGTTCGGGATTGACTTGGAAAATCAGAAAGGAAGGGAGCAGTCTGGAGATAGATTTTTAAGGAGATAGCCCTGTATGGGGAAATCTCTGGCGGCCCTCCTGGGGCTTAGAGGGCCCAAGGTGGACACCCAGCTGGGGCTGGGGACAGCCACTTCCAAAGCCACCCACTCTGTGGCAGAGGGATGGAGCCTCTCCTGGCAGCACCTGGCCTCTGCCCAGGACTGACAGCAGGGGGGATGGCCCTTCTTTCTCCCTTAATTCTCCAGGCCTAACTCCTGGGTTTGGGGGGTTGGGGGGATGGGGCAGGAAAATCCTTAGGCCCAGCAGGTTAGAGCAGCTGCGGTTAAGCAGAGCCATGACCTCTGACCTCTGCTGACCCATGACTCATCAGTCATTAGTCAGGCCTGCCTGCCTGGAGGCTTTGTTCTTCCTGGGGCCAGGCCGGGAGGAGAGCCCTGACCACCCTTAAAATCCTAGATGCGATATATGTGGCTTAGCTTAGTTTCTTTTCAACTCTCAGGTGACTACCCTCCTGCTTTGGCAGAAGGTCACGGGTGGGGGGGGGAGTTGGGGGGAGGTTGGGGGCAGAGGGCAGAGCTCTGCAGACGTTTCTGGGCTTGTTCACCGGCTGCAGCAGATCCTCCCTGGACTTCTGGCTGGGTCCTGGGTGTGTGCTGGGGGCATCTCGTGGGGGACATGGCATGGGAGGCACAGGGCCCCGGGGGTTGGCGGCGAGAGCCATCCTGGCCCCCCCGGGACTCACAGGAGACTTGTTGGAAGAGATGGTGCTTGGGCAGGAGCTGAGGAGGCAGAGGGACCGGAGGGCATTCATGGGAAGGTGACTGGTGCTTAACTCCTGAGGTTGGGAGGGAGGCTCTGATTAGAGGGCACACAAGACTCTCGGAACTGCAAAGGGCCCCAGGGCCCCGCGTGCATTTTATAGATGGGGTGACTGATGCAGGCCTAGGGAGAAGGCTGAGTCCCCGCTCCCTTGCCGCTGTGCTCTTCTGCCCGGTGTGTGAGAAGTTTCCGCCGCAGCCCGGCAGTGTCTACTCTGAAGGGCCACGGGGACTGGCCAGGCTGGAGGGGCTCCCATCGTCTTCATCCAGGAGGCCCCGACTTTAGGTGCATGTGATAAAGGAGACTTGCTCATTGCGTCCCCGGGTTGGCGGGACCTCCTCTTCCTTTCGGGATGGCTGGTCTTTTGAGTTTCAGCAATTTGGTGTGGCTCGGGGGGAGGGAGCTGGGGCTCCCTGGTTTGTGTCTGGCTGCAAGCTTGGAGGCTCTGGGGTTCCCTGGGGTGACACAGGCCACCGTCTGTCCCTCCGGAGCGCTGGGGGCGGGGGTGCACCAGGGAATGCAATTTAGAAGTGATGCGTGGAAAGGCCATCCGCGCTGGGCCCTTTCGCTGATCTTTGGGGGCTCGCAGTGCAGGAGGGCGCTGACGTTCAGGGCTGGGGGCTCTCAGGGCTGGGGGACAGAGCCCGGGGACCGAGCCGAGCCACCGAGCCGTCCTGTTGGGCTTTACCCAGAGCGGGGTGGGAGGGAGCAAGAGGAGGAGGGCACTGGGGAAGGCCGACTGTGCTTTCTCCAAGACTTTCTTGGCCTCCTGCTCCAGCGGGCAGCATTGCCGACTGATTACAGAGTAAGTCTCTAGGAGGGAGAACAAAGACGGGAGAGGGCTTGGCTTGGGAGCACGTGGCCTGCACCGCTGCTGGAACTTTCCCAGGCTGCTGGTGGGGGCCAGACAGGCTGAGCGGTGGGCGGGTGCCTGTTGGAGTGCTAGATGCTCCAAGATGAGACTCGGGGTGCCCTGGGGTGGGGGGCAGTGCCACAGCCTTTCCTGCGGGACCCATGGCTCCAGGTGACACCTTCTCCTGGCTCTGCCTGAGGACCCCCCCCACCCCCCTGGCTCAGGGCCCCGTCTGCCACCCCAGCTGGACTGTGGCGTGTGGGGGCGGGGGAGAAGGGACAGCATGGCTCACTCATTTTGGGGTCCCAGCTGGCTGCCACGAGCTTCTATGGGACAGGAAACAACTCTGCCTGTATCCGGCTGGAAAAGCCCACAGGATGCATTGGTGGTTTTCTCATCTGTAAAACGAAGATAGCAGAAACTGACTTCTTAGCGTGACTGGAGGTCTGGGAGGGTGTTGGGGGGGAGACGCGGCGCCGCGCCTGCCAAGGCAGCTGGGTTAGTGTGACCTGTTATTTGTGTGGCCCCCTCCCTAGGGTAAGACAGGGTCCTCTTCCCCAGGAGTGCTCTGGAAGTCCTACTGACCTTCCCAGGAGCACCTCAGAATCGGCAGCAGTCAAGAGCCAAAGCTGTGTTGGGAAAGGTGACGCAGAAGGGGCGTCAGCTGGCCTCCTCAGGCCTCCTCGCTCTACGTATGTGCTCTGGGCCGGTTCTAAATCGTGGGGGTACGGCAGGGGAGAGGCAAGGCCAGGCCCCTCTGCTTGTGGGGCTCCCCCCCCCCCGCAGGAGAGCCAGAGGAGTGGACAGGCCATTCCAAAGCAACCCCATAGGCGTGCAGAGGCGGAGAGTCAGGGACGACCTCCCCAAGGACCAAGGATATAGCCCGCAAACTGGCAGGCGCCCGCTAGGTCTCTGGGGAGGACGGCTGGGAGGACGGGGCTCCAGGCAGAGGGAGCAGCCCAGGCAAGAGCGCAGAAGGCCCGAGAGAACACAGATGTGTGTCCTCTTCCCTCCCATCCCGTCGGGCGGAGGCAGGGCTCTGGGCAGCGGGTGAGGTCTGGACAGCCTTGCACAAGAAGACGGACGAACAGGGGCCGCCAGCACGCACGGTCACCTTGCTGGTGCACTTTAGCCGATAAAAGACTCTCCTTTGCAAAACGCCACGTTGTAACAATTTGATTCTTAAAAGCTTTTGCAGGCTCTGTAGGGTCGCAGGGTCCCGGTGCCGACCTCACCTAACCAAACGGGGCACCCGTTCTGTCAACTTTCCTGGGATCGGATACCCTTCAGCCTGGAGGGGATGTGGCAGGGAGGCAGTGGGCAGGGCGGGACCAAGGTTGGTTGCAGCGGACCAGCGCTCTCCCGCGGGGCTGCCTCCTTTGTCCTCAGGAGGGAATCAGGTGTGTGTCCCTCCAGCTGCCTGTTATCAGGAGGCGGGGCCGGCACTCACGGAGGCCAGGAGACTGGTCCGTACTCTCCCTACTGCTCCTTAAGTACGGGATGAGAACACACTCTGCTCTAGGAAATTTTAGTAATCGACATATTTTATATGTAGTCACTAATTTAATCCTCTCCACAATCCTCTGAAGATGGTCCTTATTTTCATTCTATAGACGTGTAAACGCGGGCCCAGAGCAGTTAAGCAGCTTGTCTGGGAAACACAGTGGTGCGTGGAGGCCCAGGACAGGGGATCCCAGATTCCTGACCACTTGGCTGTCTCGTCTTAAGCCTGATGAGGGGAAATAAAAACAGGCTGGACGGCACTTGAACCCCATAGACAAATGCTGCACGTGCAAGGGGGCCCTGGGGAGGAGCAGGTGTTTTCCATTTATGGGGGACCACGGAACCCTCAAGGGGCTCGTGGCTGGCTTGGTAGGATCCCCAAGGTGACAGCACCTGTCTTGTTTTCAGATCAGGGGACAAGCCTTTTCCGCCCTGGGGCGGCGGGGGCTGTTTGCTCAGGTACCCAGGTTTGGTCTCAGACCTGCCTCTCTGTCGGGTGTGGCCCAAGTCGGGGCCTCCTTGCTGCCATCTGGGGGTGGGGCTCAGGAGGCCCCCCCCCCGAACCTACATTGGCCGTGTCCCCCCTGCTTCAGGGGGAGGCGGTGCACACAGGGACGGATGCCTCTGGCCACAGGACACTGGGTGAGGTCTAGAACTGTCCGCAGGGTAGGAAGTCACCCCTTTCCTGGCACCTTCATAAAGGAAAATGCTCTTGGCTGGTCCTGGGTTCCAGACACAACAGGGTGGGCCCGGCGTCTAGAGAAGACGGCCCTGGAAATTGTTCAGGTCATATTTCCGCTTGATGTGCCCCGGGCCTTGCCAAGTGATCCTGCCAGAGGGCTGGGAGTGGGGACACTGGGTTCCTGCCCATCCTGTTGCTGACGTCTGGGGGGCTGAGTGGTGCCAAGGGCCCCGGTTACTGCTCCTGAGGGCCAGGATCCAGAGCTGCCTTCTCTCCAGCGGGAGGGTCTGTAATGTGTGTTGTCACCTGCATTGCTGGCTTCCGGCCACTTGGGGGACACCAGCGGGGGGTGTGTGTGTGTGTGTCTGGGTCCTCTGGGGTCCCTGCACCTCCCGGATGGTAGCGAAGCAGCAGCCTCGGGTCCGATGGGTCCCTGGACGGGTTTTGTGATGGGGACTTGAGGTGAATTTGGGGAGAAATGGTTTGTCTATCGGGACATGGAAACCACGGATCAGCAGGTCCACTCTTGATATAGGAAGGGAAACTGAGGCCCAAAAGGAGGACGTAGGTGATCCGTGATGTCATTTATTGGCCGTTTCTCAGGTGTAGTTAGCAAGCGTTTCCTGAGCCTCCCTTATGAGCCCGGTCCCCGAGGAGCTGTTCGTCATGCCGCCATCATTTGTCAGCGTGTCACCTGCGTGCTCAGCGAGCGCGAGGCCCCCAGGACACGGGACAGATGAGGTCCCTGCCTCGTGGAGCTTGTGTGCCATGTGGGTCCCCTGTGGCCCCCGATCAAATGACCGCAAACCGAGTGGCTTAATGCAACAGGTCTAGCCTCTCACTGTCCCTGGGGGCCCGAATGTCACGGTGTCTTTCGGGGCTCCCCTCCCTGCTTCTGGGAAGGCTCTAGGGGAGGGTCCGTCCTCGCCTCTCCCAGCTCCTGGGCTGCTGGCTGTCTCTGTCTCCATGTAGCCTTTTCTTCCTCTGCGTGTGTCTTCTAAGGACACTTGTGGGATCCAGGGCTCACCAGATGACCCAGGAGGAGCTCACCTTGAGATCCTTAATTCTACCTGCAAAGACCCTTAGTCCACATAAGGCCACACTCCATGGTCAGGACGTGGACGTATCTTTTCAGGGGCTACCCTTCAAGCCGCTGCACATACTCAGATGCCCTCACTAGGATGTATCGGTGGGAAATCAGAGCCGCGATGGTCGTGACGAGAACGGCAGACAAGGGTGCCTCTCGAGTGGGTGGACGGGGAGATGATACCCAGCTGAGGTGTGAGTGGCGAGGAGCCATCCGTGAAAAGACCCGAGAAGAGCTTTTGGACAAAAGGAGCAGCTCGCTCCCGGCCTCTGGTGGGACTGGCTGGGGAGTGTGTGCCTTGTGGGGGGAGAGTGGGCGGGGGTGGGGGGGCAGAGGGCTGCTGAGACGGGAGGGCCTTAAAAATTAGGGAATTAGAGAAGGAATAATTCAGGCTGACCCCGTTATTGTAGGGCAAGCAGCTGGATGGAGGGTGATTGCTTATAACTGAGTCAGTGAAGGCTGACCTTCAGGGTGTTCAGGGTGAGGCCTGGGGGGTGTGGTAGAAGAGTCCAAGTTCTTAGTGGACCCTGTAAGTGTCCTACTGGGCATCCGGTGGAGCCTGGGCTTGGAGGCAAGTTGAGGCTTCAGACAGAAATATGGGAGTCTCAGCCCATAGGATGAAACTGCAGGAGACGGGCAAGGGGAGATGGGGGGGGCAGAGGGGCCACGGGACCGAGCCCTCCTGGGCACTTTGAGGAGGGAGAAGCTCCAAGGTAACAGGCCTGCTGGGGGGGGGAAGGGGGTCCCAGAACCCTGAGTGGTAGCTGGGACGTTGCCAGGACTGGTTTTGAGATGGGAGGGATTTGGGTGTTTTTGTTTGTTTGTTTGTTTGTTGCTAATGGGGTGAACAAGTATTGTTCTTGCACCGATTTTTCCTCTTGGATCATGTCCCCCGCTGCAGTCAAATGGACTATCAATTTTGCTGCCGACGTGTCCTTTTGACATAAGGCTGCCCTCTGCAGCCCACCCCCCTTTTTATCCCCCATATCTGCAAAGGGGTGTGGAGATACCAGGGCTCAGAGAGGCCAAGTAACGTGCCCGTGGGCACACAGCGGCTAAGTGCCAAGTGACTCCACACCGACTGCAACCTGCAAGCATGACTCTCGAACTGTGTTCTTTTTTTTTTTTTAAAGATCTCATTTATTTATGTGTGAGAGAGAGAGAGAGCATGAGCGGGGGGGCGGGGGCAGAGGGAGAGGGAGAAGCGGACTCCCCCACTGAGCAAGGAGCCGGATACGGGACTCGATCACAGGACCCTGGGATCATGACCCAAGCCGAAGGCAGACGCCCCTCAGACTGTGCTCTTCAGCAGGACACGGCCCTGCCTCATTTATCTTTCCGACCGGAATGTCTCGATTTTGCTAAGCCCGGCTTCGGGAGGAGGCCAGCGTCCTTCGGCATGTGACGTGGGTGTGGGTGAGCTGTGAGTCCCAGCCAGGCGCCAAGGCCACCTCTGTGTTTGCTCTGTGGCCCCGGGCAACTTGCTTAATCTCTCCCTGATCCCCTGTTTCCTGGAGTTTGTGAGGATCCCATGAGATCATTTGCCCACGGGTTCTTTCCCAGGAATGGACTGAGTGCCCGCTGCGAGACCAGCCTGGGCCAGGGTGCCCGGCTTGTCCCAGCCCGCGGGGCGCTGAGTACACTCGAAGTTAATTATTTGCACTCGGTGCCGGGAAGTTCAGGGTGCAGAGAGCATGGAACGTGTGTGCGCACCGGTGCATGTGTACAGGGGGTTAGTTAGGGAAGACTTCTGGAGGGAAGGACCTTTGACCTGATGTGGGTGTGAATGAGCCAGTCCCAGGAAGGGAGGGGACGCAGGACCACCCGGCTCCAGCTTCTGAAGGCAGGTGCAGAGGACATGGCGGGTGGCCTCGAGTTCAGAGGGAGACAGGGGGAGGCGGGTCCCGCATGGTGGGATGCTGTAGACACGTCAGGAGGTGAGGCCAGCCTACATGTCCCCTGGCCTTGGTCACAGCAGGTCGCTGCCAGGAGGGAGCAATCTGGGAGATGCTTCTCTGCTCCTTCTGGTCCTTCTCTCTTGCGGCCTCCTGCCCTCTGGTTCTCTGCGCCGGATCCCTGTCTTTTGTGACAGGTGCCGGGGGTGGGGGGGGAGGGCCGACACACCTGTGGCTGTGGTGGGGAACCCTGAGAGCAGACTCCAGCACAGCCCGCCTCCTCCAGGGGAGGTCAGCTGCCCTTGACGGGGAGAGAGCTCTGTCCTTATGCTACACCTGCAGAGGATGTGGGGGTACAGCGCCCCAGACCCCAGTGACAGCCCCAGTGTCGCCCTGGGCTATCCCTTTGAACACAGGGTCGTATGTTTTCACGTCTGGATCCCTTGCACATGGAAGTGTCGTAACAGGGACTTTTATTTTTTTTTTTTTAATGATTTTATTTTCAAGTAATCTCTACACCCAATGAGGGGCTCGAACTCACAACCCCAAGATCAAGAATCGTGTGCTCTTCCGACCAAGCCAGCCATGGAGGGGCTTTTAGGACAGCATGAGTGCTGTAGGGCGAAGGTTGGGGCCTGGGCTGGACTCCTGGTGGCCCCCCAGCCTCAGGAGGGGAGGGCCCCTTGGGGGGTGGGCTGAGTCTCGCCTCTGGTCGCCATCTCCCGTTGGTGTCTCATTGCATTTCAGGCTTCCTGGGGCTGTGGGCCCTGGACGCCCCAGGGGCCCCCCAACTCTGGCCCCAGCTTTAGCCAGTTGCTGTGGAGCCTATGAGGCAGGAGCCTCGCAGGGTGGCAAGTTCAGGGGACCCACAGGACACACCAGGACCCCATTCCTGTCCTGAACCACCCGAGGCCCTCTGCTGCTTGGAGCTTGTCTGAGGAAACCAAGAAGACTGACTTGCTAGCTAGCCTCCGATGACACATCTTCCCCCCTTCTTGTTTATGCACGGAGCTCATCAATTTTTTTTTATTTTGCCAAATGAGAACATTAAAATAGGAAGCAGAGATCCAACCACTCACCACCTCCTCTCTCACCATTTGGGCTCCAATCACATATCGCTCCTTGGGGCCATTCCCTCCCCGTGAAGAGGCGTGTTTGCAGCCAACCCCACTCTCCAAGGACAGCCCTGCAGTTCAGGCCCCTGGTTAAGACGCCAATCTGTCGAGTTCCAATTGCCTCGAGCCTCGCTGCTTGTGTTGGGCATGGGCGGGTGCTTCAGGGTCACCTAGAGGAGAGCGATGCCATCCCTGCCCCAGAAGAGTTTCTGATTCCCCGGGAGGCAGACTAGACCAGCCTAGGAGGCTGTCAGAACCGAGCCTGATGCCTGGCTTTGGCACTCACGGGCCCCTCTGGCTGTGTGACCTTGGGCTCGTCCCTTAACCTCTCTGAGCTGGGATTTTCTTCTGTGCGAAATGGGGACCATTGTGAACTGGCCTCTCTGGGTTCTCGTGAGAACAGAGTAAGTGCTGGTGCAGGGCCTGGGACTGAGGGAGCACTCGGTGAGGAGCACTCCCTCCCCCGAGCGATGGTGGTTTCAGGATGGCAAGGCATGGTCCTGATGGGACGAGGACGTGCTAGCTTATGTTCACATCACTGTTTGGTGACTTCGCTCCCTTTGGCTTCTTCTGCTCGTAATTATGTTTGAAGTCCAGGTTCCAGACCTGCAGCCACTGATGTGACAGGTTGGTGGCAAATACTTAAGACATTTGGTTTAAAGACAGTGCCAAACGGGGATGGAGCAGGAAGGGGAGCAGGAAGATTCCTGGCTGCTTTCCGTGTGCCGGGCGCCCACAAGAACCCTCTGATTCGGCGGGCCAAGCCTCATTTCACATTCCTCCGGCTGCTCCCGCCTAAGCAGATGCTCGGGGCTTTCAGAATGACGGTGTAAGAACAGAGATGTTTAGCCCAGAGCTGTTCCTCCCTTGAGAGTAAAATATGGGGGGATGGGCCAAGAGAGGGGGAATGGGTTGGAAAAGATGTTATACTCGACAGTGTGATGCCGTGCGCCCTGCTTGGTGGCACGAACAGGAAGGTCAGAGGTGGAGGGGGGAAGAGATGGGGAAGGAGAGAGGCTCACCCCGTGTCAGGGATGCTTGTTACGATGAGGACAGTGTTCCCCACACGTCGGCCCCGTCACCGTCCGGCCGGGCCCTGGTCCCCGGGGGGCTCTCCATCGCCCATCTGATGCGGCCGTGCGGAAAGTTCCCTGTGGCTCCCAGGGGGCTGCGCGCTGGTCCCAGCCGGCCCCTGGATGGCTCTGCGGTGCCTGAGTTCCAGCCCTGTGGCTGCTTGGAGCATTCCAGGGACATTCCAAAATTTCTGGACTGTGCAAAGGACTTCAAATGTTATTGTCCTGCTGAGAACAAGGTTCAGAGGGCTCGGGCTCCCCGGCGAGAATCCTTTCCAAATGTTTCCACGGCTCGAGGCACAAAGTGCTCGTCCCACTCAGTGGGCCGTGGGAGTCTGAGCTTCCCCCGTGCCTTGCCTTTCTCGGGGATGAAGGAGGCTTTGGGGCGGCTGCTCATCCCCCGGGGGCTTCTGCACACCAGCCCAGGCCCCTGATTCCCCATTTTCCATGGGCCACGCACGGCAAGCAGATCCCTTTTGTTCCTTTAACATAATCAAGTGCTGTTTACCGGGAGCTCCCTGCGTGCTCAGAACTTTAGAAGCTGGGCGCCTGCGTGGCTCAGTTGGTTAAGCAACTGCCTTCAGCTCAGCTCATGATCCTGGAGTCCTGGGATCAAGTCCCGCATCGGGCTCCCAGCTCAGCAGGGGGTCTGCGTCTCCCTCTGACCCTCCCCCCCATGCTCCCTCTCTCTCCCATCCTCTCTCTCAAATAAATAAAACCTTAGAACTTTAGAAGCTACATGCGTCGGCTCAGCCACTCTGCAAAGGTACTTCCGAGCCCCATTTTACCGTCAAGGGAGCTGCGGCCCAGAGAGGTAAAGCAGCCTTCCCCGGGGCCACAGAGCAGGAAAGACTGGGGCCCGGATTAGAGCCCGGATTGCGGCCCTTCCTGCTCGGCTCTGGAGTAGCTACCGGCCAGCCTTGTGCTGAGGAGCGTAAGGACAAGAGACAGGCCCACCTTGCAAAGTATTTGTTGGTGGGAGGGTGAGGCCGTCGGATTATTGGGAAGCAGGGAGCTGTGGTCCACAGACGGGCTATGGTGTGCAAGCGGTAGGGCCCCCAGGCCAGGCTGGCGGGCCCGCAGGCTGCAGGAGTTGGGGGGCCCGGGCGGGGTGGGGGGCCCGGCACTGGAGACCCCAGAAGCTGTGAGAAGCCCGAGGGGTGAGACCACAGGTGGGCGGGCGGGGCGGGCCCAGCTGGAGTTCGGGAGATCAGCCTCCCGGCTGGGTCACACTCATCCCGGGGTGAACCACAGGCCGTATTTTATCTCCGACAGATAAGGTCCTGTTTCGTGAATGCTTTTCTTACATTCAGGGTAAGCCTGAAGGAATGAGAGCGGGTGCGTGGATGGGAACCTCCAACGTTGTCCCCCACCCTCTGGCTTCCCCTCAGGATGGGGCCCCTGCTTTGGGGCCGGGAAGCCTGTGACCCCAGGCAGTTTTGTCCGAGCCCCGACCCCACGGCGACTCTCCCCTGTTCACAGACAGCATTGTTGGGGAATGAGGAGGGGGACAGCCGAGCTGGGGGGCCAAGTGGCCAGGGGGCAGCAGACTGGGAGAGCAGACTCTCCGCCCCCGGCGGGTGGTACATCCCTCACTGTGGGGAGCAGCTCAGAGATCCCCAGGGGGGGGAAGGGGTGGCCCTGACTTGGTTCTGGGCGGTGCCACCCTTCATCCTCTTGGAACGGCCGGCCGTGTGCTGACTGTCCCAGGGTCTTTCTGGAAGCAATCACCCTTGGTGGGCAGTGGAAGTTCCCACCCACCCTCCCGCACCTGGTCCGGCTGCAGAGGTCCTGGGGACAGTTGAGGGCAGGCTGGCAGGGCTGACGTTTCAGGAAGTCATGGCCTCGAGCCGAGCCCGAGAGTGAGCCTCACTTCCGGGGCTGCCTCGAGGGCCCAGCTTTGGAAGGATAATGAGCCCAAACAAAACACCCATGGCCGATGGCGCCACGCAATTCCGCCGAGCCCAGCGGGATTTACCCCTCGGGGGGCTGGAGGGCCATCAGTAGGGGACCGTGGCATTTCTTAAAGCCCAGTCTTGCCCTGTCCAGCCACAGTGTGGCCTTCCACGCAGATTGCAGAAGCCATCAGGGCCAGTGCTCCGGCCACGGAGTCCCCTGTGCGGAGGGCACCTCCGTACCGAGCTGCTCCTCCCTTGGGGTACACCGAGGCCCTCTCCTTCCCCCGTGGCCAGGGGCTCATCGGGGCAGCAGTGTGGGGCTGGAGGGCCGTTGTGCAGCCGTGAGGGCCTGCGTGGCCGGCTGCCTGACCCACGGGCCGTTCTGCTGCCCTTTCTGTGGGCGAGGCCGCGGTCGGGGGCAGGTCAAGGGCAGGAGCTGTCGGCCACTGTGCGGTGTGGACTGGCGCCTCGCTAACAAGGAGTGAATGGAAACTAAGGGAGGGAACCCAGCTGTGGCTCCCAGAAGCTGGTCTAGACATGCTGGCTCTGTCCTTGTCCCCTGGGTGACGGGGTCCCCGTCCGAGTTTCTGGCGCTTGGCTGGAGCAGGGACTCGGCCCAGGGGGAGCACGGATCCCGGGGGCCGAGCCGCGGTCCCACCGGAACTGGATGCGGGAGGTCATAGTTCGGGTGCCAGGCCTTTCTGGGAAGGAGCGGCCGTGCATTCCCGCCCAGGACCCAGGGGGTTTTCGGTTCACACGTGCGGAGTGACTCGTGGATGTGCACAGGCCCATTCGGGCTGGCCTGACCTGTGGTGGGGGCTGGGGAAGTGGGGGTGGGCTGCGTGTCCGAGGGGACCTCCTGTGGGCCAGGGGAGAGTCGCCCCCGACCGGGCACGCTGCTCTCTCCTCACAGTGGCCGCGGACGCCCTCATGGAGGCTTGCTGTTCGGATGGACACCTCATGGCCACGCAGCACAGGGACTGCTCACAGCCTTACGCCTCGGAATCCAAGGAATGCAGGTACGTCTGCCGATGAGAACATGGGGGGGGGGGGGGGGGGGACAGCGTGAGCCAGGACCCCTGGCAGAGCCTGGTGCGCAGGCCTGGCGGGTCCCCTTGCCCCCTTCCTCTGCACTCCCACACCCCCGAATGGGACTGGGTTCCCCGTCCTGGTCCGCCCTGGGATGCCCGGGGCATCTCTCCCTGCCCCACCCCCCCCCCGGGCTGCAGAGCAGGGAGACCCAGCCTGCTGCTCTCTTGGCTGCCGCGCTGTGGCCAAGCCAGACGCCTCCTAACAAAAAGGGGTCTGTTGTGTGGGGGGGAGTCGGATGCGATCACGCGTCTGGCGAGTCCAAGTGTGGGCTGCCTCCAGACCCCGAAAACACAGACGAGCCGGCCCAGAGCAGAGAGTTTCCCCCAGACGGACGCCTGGATCCACTGTTCCTCTTCCCTTAAATGGACCCAAACTCCCGCAAAGTTTTGGGAGGAGATAAGCTAAAAGGATGAAGATCTGTAATACTGACCGTGACCGTGAAAGTAGCAGTAAAGACAGCAGCAAGCCTGTGGGAAGCACGTCGTCTGTGCTGTGCCTTGTGGCACGTGACCTCATTGAACCCTGTTATTAACCCTGTCCCCAGATGAGGGGCCTGCGCTTCCCTCCCCTCCCCCCCACAGCTGGTAGGTGACCACATTAGGACGTGAACCCAGATCGGCTCACCTAGGGAGCAAATGTCAGGGAGGACACGCTCCCTCCTTGGGCAGCCCCTGGTCTCCTGTGCCCGCCCCACCCCCCCACCCCCGGTGTAAGCTGCGCCCCACTCGGGCTGGGAGCAGCTGGGCCAAGAGCCGTTGCAGAGAGAATGTGCGAGAAGGCTTGTTCTCCTCGTCCTGGACTTCCGCATTTACGTTGGCAGCGAGCATCGCGTGAGGTCTGTGCCCACGGGGAGCAGCCTGGCCCGGGAAGCTTGGGGGGACCGGGGCTGGATTTCTGGCTGTGCCACCTGAGCTGGCTCAGAGCCACTCCTCTGTGTGTCTTGTCCTGACCTCCTCTTCTAATGGGGACCCCAGTCATCCTGCTTAGCTGCCACCCCGGTGACCATTTAACTTTACCTCTCTGAAGACCCTCTCTCCACATATAGTCACATTTGAGCTCTGAGGGGTGAGGATGTCAACATAGAATTTTTGGGAGGGCGGGGAGGACACAGCTCAACCCCTACAGGGAGCCACTGTGATCAGTACTTGTTGAAATCAAAGACTTTGAAAGGGAGGCATTAGCCAGCTGAACCTCTCAACGTGCAGCTGGAGGGACTCAGGTCAGAGGGACCTAGAGACTCCGGGCCCTACTATGAATTTGGATTTCAGTCGTCCCCAAATTTGTAAGTGGCTTCTATGCACTGTGTGTCTCAGGCCTCCTGGTGAAGAGTTGGCCGTCGAGTTGACGGGGTCTCCTGCCCCTCCAGACCTCCCCTGCCTGTCTCCCCCTTTGCTCAGTTAACACCGGGGGTTGAACCCCACATAGTCTGCAGAGATCAGAGGCCGAGCCTCGGCTGTTGGCTCAAAGAGGGGTGTCACTCAAGGTGACACAGCAGGTGAAGCCTCCTGGGGGCGGTCAGGTCCCCTGGGTGGGAGGGAGCGACCCCAGAGGCCCACGGGACGGGCCGAGCCCTCTCTGCCCGCGTTCCTTAGTATCTAAATTTAAATTTGCCTGAGAACCTTGGGCCGCATTAAGCCCACGGACCGCGCAGAGGAATTTGAATACACACCGACTCCAAAACTAAGGCTGACGTTTCTCAACACGCCTGTCACCCCCTCATGCCCTCGTCTCTTAATCTCACAAGCGAGGCACCAGGCACCGTTCTCAATGAGACGGGGATAAATCAGTGAACAAAACAGACAAAAGCCCTTCTGCCGGATACAGATGATAAAACAGTAACGTAACTATAGGGTTGTGAGGAGGTGCTCTGTGTCGTGGGAAAGGAAGAGCGAGGATGGGAGGCCAGGTCCATCCATCCGTCCTAGCAGGTGCGGGACCTCCTTCCTTCCTTGCTCAGTCTGCATCGTGCACCACCGTACGGAGGGGCCCCCTTCTACCAGGCCGTTCCTCCGTGGACACGGGTGTGGGGCTGCCTCTCTCTTTCGGCTGCTGTGAACGATGCTGGCGTGAACGTGTGTGAGCAGTTCTCTCCTTGAGTCCTGCCGTCAGTTTTCTTGGATGCGTACCTGCCAGTGGGGTCGCTGGGCCATACGGAGTCGTATATTGAATTTTTCAAGGAGCGACCCGATGGCTGCTACAACGTCCTTTCCAGTCCTCCTCCTCACTAACACTGTTCTCGGCACAGCCAGTGTCCTTGAATGCATGGACGGATGGATGCCCGTCTGGTCGCCGTTCTTGCCAATCTAGTAAAATCCCTGTTATCTGTAAATTCATTGAAAGTGCGAGTGAAATGTGTAGTATCACAGGCATAGACAGAAACTTCCAGATGGTTCTGGGAGCCCGTGGGAAGCCAGGTCCGGTGCAAAGCTCCAGCCCTGCAGGGTGGAGGTAGGGGGAGGCTGGGCTGGGCGGCTGGCACTGCTCTGCTTTCCGTCTTCCTACCTGTTCACTTTTGGAGCACCTTCCGTCTGCCGGCTATGGTGTGTGTGAGTGTGTGTGCGCGCAGGTGTGAGTGGTAGGTGGAGAGAGTATGTGTGCAAGTGCGTGTGAGTGTGGGGAGTGAATGTGGGAGTCCATGCGTGTGCACACATGTGAATGTGTGCGTGCAAGTGGGTGGTGGGTGGAGTGTGTGCGTGGGTGCGTGTGTGCGAGTGTGTGTGTGTGAGAGAGTGGGAGTAGGTTGGGAAGGGAAGGCACCCGGTGAGGCCGGAGCTCCCACCCCTGAGGGGCTGCAGCTCCCAGGACCCCCCACTGCCCCCCCGGCCCTCGCGGGACCCCCGCCCTCAGCCTGGCCGCCCCCTCCCGCCCGCAGGATGGTCCATGAGCAGTGCTGCCACAGCCAGCTGGAGGAGCTGCACTGCGCCATGGGCATCAACCTGGCCAACGAGCAGGAGAGCTGCGCCACGCCCCACGGCGACAACGCCAGCCTCGAGGCTACATTCGTGAAGGTGCGACCGGCCTGCCAGCCACCCCTGTCCCCCGCGGGAGGCCCGGGAGCTCTCCTGCCCGCAGCCCCTGCCCAGGCCTCCTCTGAGTGGCAGGGAGGGTGGAGGGGGCCTCTCGGGTTCCGCCCCCCCTGCAGTTTAGTCGGGAGCCCCTGGACGACCTGGAGGAGACAGGGACGAAGGGACCCCAGGCTATCCCTGAGGATGTCCAATCCCCCGGGCTTCCGCCCGGAATGCAGAGATCAGAGCAGAGGTGTCCTGGGTTCTGGGGCCTTCAGAAACCTCTTCACAGTTCGAGGCAGATCCTCCCTCCCCCGTCTGCCAGGAGCAGGAGGTTCCCTGCCTGCCAGGGTGAGGTCCGTGGAGCCTGGAGCTCCCAAGGAGCCCCCACCGGACCCTCTCAGAACACACAACCTCCCAAACTGCCCTAGAAGACAAAACAGAGGTTCAGAGAGGCCCCCACTCCCGAGGGGCCTGGCGGGGTACCTTCAGGACCTACAGGGGAGGGGTCTGGCGAGGCAACGCTGAGTCCGTCGGGCCCAGGGGGAGGTGAGCGCTGAGTGAGTGATGTCATCCATCCCGGGTCTGTGACACATCCCTCGGGCCTCTGTCCCCGTGGAAGGTCTGCACCTTCCCGTGGGGGTGGAGGAGTCTCTGACCGCTTTCCAGGCCCGAAAACTGCAAATTAACCAGGTTGTCCCTCCCTCACCACCCACTGTGAGAGGAAAACAAGCCCGACCAGAAGGAGCTCTGACCAGTTCACCTGGGCAGCTGGTGCTTTTCCAGGCAGAAAGATCTCCCGTTCCCGGTTAGGAAGGCGGGGAAGCAATTTCAAGGAGCATGGATCGGAATGGAGTCTGAATTCTGGGAGGGGGTGTGGGTTCCTTTCTGGGGATTTTTCTCTTCACACAGACTAGGGCAGAGGGAGGTTCTCCATAGAGGAATTGGGGGGTCCAACTCTCCACCCTCTCTCAGCCTTTCTGGGCCTTTACGGGAGGAGGTTTCTGGAGTGAGGGAGCTGGGTGGGGTGAGGGCGGGGAGGTCTGGTCGGGGGGGCCCCCGGAGCCAGGAGCCTGGGTGTCCTCCCTGGGAAGGGCTGGGGCTCTGCCCACGCCGTCTGCCCATGTCCGTAGACTAGAGAGAAAGGGAGCTGTGGAAAGACACGGGACATTCTAACGGGAGTAGGAACAGGTCACTTTGGCAGATGGGTGATCTGTGTTTCTGGGAAGGATTACTCATGCCCTGGAAGGTGGAGGAGGGGACTGGTGCCCCCGTCTTTCTGGTACGGAGGCTGTAGAACCGGCGGGATGGAAGACCCACCAACCCGCAGAGAAACTCAAGCAAAGCCAAACCTCGTGGCCTCTGCTGCGGGCCTTTTGGAAAGTTCTGTGCCTTTCTTAGGATAGTGAGGACTGAAATGGGGCTCTTCATGTATCAGGCTGAGAGACGTCAGCTGTCCCCAGGATTTGGGTGTCACTTTCGGGAACACCGGGGTCCAGGTGACAGGCGGTGACTCTGTCCCTCGCTTGATATCCTGTCTCAAGGTTTTCATACTTTTTAAATGCACAATGAGCTCCCCGTTGCCTGAACCCCCTGTGTCCGGGAGGGAAGAGACAAGGCCATGTCCATTTTTCCGGGCATGGTAGAGAAACCAAGGAGGGGACGCTCGGGGAGCTCTTATGTGACCCTCAGAGCGTCCCTGTCGTAGCTGGAGGTATGTGAGTGGGGCGGGGGAGGGACACTGACAGGGACGGCCAACATTTAGAAGAGAGAGTAAGTCCTGCTGCACAGGCTGCGTGGATGTGGGATCAGGGAGGCCTGGGGGCCCTGCCTGCTGGGTGGCTTCTCCACCCCGACTGTCCGCCTGTGTTGACAGAGGTGCTGCCACTGCTGCCTGCTGGGGAGGGCGGCCCAGGCGCAGGGCCAGAGCTGCGAGTACACCCTCATGGTCGGCTACCAGTGCGGGCTGGTGTTCCGGGCGTGTTGTGTCAAGGGCCAGGAGACCACAGACTTTGCCCCCGGGGACACCGGCGACATCCAAGAAGCAGGTAATTCCCCCTCGCCCCTTTTTTCCCTTTTGGCCAGCGCGTTAGTCATTGTTAGCCAAAGAAACCATGCCAATAGGAAGGGTGAGTGTGTACAGACAGAGAAAGAAATTTATTTTAAGGAATTGGCTCCCTCGATTGTGGGGGGCCGGCAAGTGTGAAGCCCGCAGGCTGAGCCAGCAGGCCAGAGATCCAAGGGAGAGCTGAAGTTGCAGCTCAAGAACAAAGGCCATCTGCTTGCAGAATTCCTCCCGGTGCGATGCTTCTCTGAAGAACTTTCACCTGATTAGACGAGACCCACCCGCATTGCGTTGGGTGATTGGTTTTACTCAAAGTCTGTTGATTTAAATGTTAATCTCATCTAAAATAAGGTCAGGGGCCCCCTGAATGGCTCGGTTTGTTGGGCAACTGCCTTCGGCTCAGGTCATGATCCTGGAGTCCCGGGATCGAGTCCTTCATTGGGCTCCTGGCTCAGAAGGGAGTCTGTTTCTCCCTCTGACCCTCCCCATTCTTGTGTTCTCTCTCTCTCTCATTCTCTTTTTCAAATAAATAAAATCTGAAAATAAAATAAGGTCACGGCAGATAGAGACCAGTGTCTGACCATATCTTTGGGTACTGTGACCCAAGCAAGTGAACACATGAAATTAACAATCACAGAGAGTGTGAGCACACATGTTGGCCCGTTGCCTTAAGTCAGCACAGACTGATTCTAGGTGTCAGGTCAGTTTCGTGTTCATTACCTGCTGTGCCAGAGCCCCTGCCCTGGAGTGGGACTGAAGGCTTGGGAGCTGGGATCTGACAGATCTGGGTTCATATCTCTGTCGTAACATGTATTGTAAATAACCAGACGTATCCAGACCTCAGTTCCCTGTCGTAACATGTATTGTAAATAACCAGATGTATCCAGACCTCAGTTCCCTCATCTGCAAAGTGGGGATAATCATAGTCCCGCTTCTTAAGATTTCTTGGGAGGATTATATGGGAGAGTGAGTATAGAGTGTGTGGGGTGACTCCCTAAATGTTGGCCATCGCGTCTTCCCTGTCCCTCCAACAGCCCCGGGCAGCATGGTCGCTGGCCTCGCTCTCATTTCTCGGACGAGGGCCTGATGCTCAAGGTCACATGGCCAACACACAGGGGAGGGAGAACGCTGGCCTTCTGCCCTTTTTCTGTCCATCTGGTGCCAGTGATGTGACGAGGGGCAGGAAGGGGCACCTTATTACTAGCTGGTTGTGCTCTTTCAACTAGTAGATACTTATTCAGCAAATTGGCACGTGACCCCAAGGACAGCTTCAAGGGAGCCTGGGTGGATTAAGGACAGGACGGCCTTAGGAAGGAGGGGCTCACAGATCCGTGCTCCCTGAGTCGCGCTGCCCATCACCCTGGCCTCATGACCCCAGTGGCTTCGTGGTCCTGGGTCAAGCAGACCAGCCTCCCTGTGTTTTTAATTTCTCGTGGATGCCGTGGGGCTGATTTCAGATTTCTCTGGCATAAAGAAGGTCTGGAACCACATTCTGGCTCCCTCCTTGACTTTTGAAACCAGAGATGATATTTTCACTTTAAACAAACCCAAACTATTCGTCCTGGTGGAGAATTTCTCCTGTGTCTCTGGGGAGGATTTTTGTTGATTTATGTCTTGTTTCCATAACCATCTCTGAGCTTTGCTGCTGCTCCAGATGTCTTATTTCTCTTCTTTTATCTGCTTCAATTCTTACCCCAGACTATTCCCAAAGTCTCTGTGAGGACTCCCTGCCCTACCTCCTCCCATACACAGATGTTTATCCTGGGCCTACTGTGTGGTGCTGTGGGCCCGCCCAGAGGCCCCGCAGACCACTGCTAGCCTCTAACAAAATAATTCCACGACGAGAGTAAGCTTTTAGAAACTTTTATAAGCATTTGAGAGCGTGCCTTAATATCTGTTTCATCTAAGCAGGGGCCTCTATGTCTGTTCTCATAACTTAATTTTTCTAGTAATTCATTTATATTACATATTATCAAGGTATGGACCTACAAAAGGGGAAAGAGCCCTGTCCCTTTACCACAGAGAGTCTGGGAGGAACTGTGCTTGGACATATATTGGTTCTCCCCATTCTATGGATTGGAAGATGGAGGCTGGGGGAGCCCAGGTTTAGGATTCACTTTCTGGCAGGATTGGTGGTGTCTCTGTGCCGGGCTCACTGGCTCCCAAGGAACACCGTGCAAACCCTTGATGGCCTCCTCACCCGGGCGAGAGGTGGCTCCACGTGGATCCTCCTGGCCGACACCCTGGCCTGTGCCTTGACCTCAACTGAATGCCCCAAGGGAGCCAAGAGTCCCCAAGTTGAATAACTGTAGCAAAGGCAGTCCCAGCCCCCTAACCTAGAAGGAGATGCAAAGTGGGGATAATCACACTCTAAAGGTCTTTTACTTAGTTCCTGGCCAAGTGAAAGGTTTGCTTAGGGACCCTGACCCTATTGTAACAGCCCAGAACAAAGACTGCCTTGTGCCTAGTGTGTATAAGTTACATTGTACTGAATTTTGTAGTGGAATTACTGATACGTTTCTTCTCGAGGACGATTCATTTTTCTGGTGTGCCTGTGTTACACGCTCACCGTGGGCATTTTAGCAGATACAGAAAGCAGAGGGAAGAGGAAATCGACACGCGGAGAAATAGTGTTTCAATCAGGTCCCTTTTCCTTTCCTTGTTTTCTCTGTGTCTCTTGGCTTCTCGCACACGGGCGCGAGTGTGCGG
>CM053611.1:105553098-105570513 GCA_028646535.1 Procyon lotor
TAATCACAGAACCATGTGGTCTGTGCACGGTGACAAGTCAGCGCAGGGGTGGGGGCGGGGGGCGGGATGATGGGGATGGCGGAGGAGGGCAGAGAGCCCAGAAAGCTGCCTGGGAGGGGAGAAGGGGGGCCTTCCTGGGGGAGGACGTAGCTGGTTGGCGACGGGCGAGGGTGGTTTAGCCAGGAAGGTCCCCTGGCCGGAGATTTGGGCAGTAGGAGTGGATGCTGGCGGGCCATGGCATGGGCAGGGCTGCAGTGGGGGATGGAGGAAGAGCCTGGGCAAGCGGGCAGAGGCCCACAGGTCCAGGGCAGCAGTCAGAATTTTGGTAGCATCTTTAGCTGGTAGAGGTTCATCCCAGTGAGATTGGCTCTCTGAGCATCACTCCGCTGCCTGCGGGTTTGTGGTTGGTGGGGGAGGAGGGTACCAGAGACACTCTGGGTCTGTGAGCTCCCTGTGAGCCATGGGGGCCCGTGGGGTCTCCGCGGGGCCTGGCTGCCCTCACAGGACGGCCCCCTCTGTGTCTGTGCTGGGCAGCAGCTTGCCTGGCGCCCCCAGCCCCACCAGCTACTGCAGGGCTGGCCCGGCCTGCTGCCATTTTGTTGGACCAGGGCCGGGACCCCAAGCAGCAGCCCCAAGGTTGTCCAGGGCCAGATCCTGAGGGGTCACCCACGGGAAGGGGGGGTGCGGAGAGGGTGGACTCCAAAATGGGGAGCCTGCCTTTGTGTGTTGCCCACCCCAAGGGCATTTGCTGTGGCCCAGGCCCAACAGGACCGGACACCCGAAGGGTCTGGTGTGTGTGGGGGGGGGCTTCTGGCTCCCATTTGCTCCGGTTTGCTCTGATTTCAGGCGGTGGGCCCTGCAAACAACAGTGCCGGGACACGGGGGAGGAGGTGGTCTGTTCCTGCTTCGTGGGCTACCAGCTGCTGCCTGACAGCGTCTCCTGTGAAGGTAACCGCGCTCCAGCCACGGTGCGCACAGCCCCGCTGGGAGCCTCTGCCTCGACTTGGTATCTGGGCAGGGCGCCCCCTGCCCACGTCAGTGCCCCCCCAACCCCACCCCGCGGGAGTCCACAGCGCACGGCACCCAGCCACAGCTCTCCCCCAGGAACACACAAACACCGGGTCAGGGAAGGGGGTTGGCTCTGGGGTCTGACCAGTCTCGGAATCCAGGATCTGCTGAGCGGCCCTGGGCACCTCCCTCAGCCTCTCTTGGCCCCTCCTGTCTGAGGTGAGGAAGACGGAGGAAGGGGGTGGCCTCTCGTAGGGGCCTTAAGGATCCCGTGCCTCGGGTTCAGGGCCTGGCACTTGCTTCGTGGGTGCTCAGAGCAATAGATCTGAAACTGAGCAGGGGAAAGAAACCACTGCTTTTGATTTGGTGGTGGGTGCCCAGGACCCCGCGTAGGCTCATGCGTGGGGGATTGGACAGAGGGTGGGAACCACGCCTTCCGGAACATTCCTTTTGATGAAGCACGCGGGGGTCCGTGGTTCTGGCTGGTTGCTCCTGCTTTCCCTCCGTCTCTCCTAGACATCAACGAATGTGTCATGGGCGACCACAACTGCCGGCTCGGAGAGTCCTGTGTCAATACGGTGGGCTCTTTCCGCTGCCAGAGAGACAGCAGCTGTGGGACTGGCTATGAGCTCACGGAGGACAATGACTGCAAAGGTACGACATGCTCCGGGTCCGCACACCTCAGCTCCCCAGGACTAGATAGGATGTGCTGGCAGAGGCAGCACCGGGCTCCCGGGGACTGTGGGCTCCCTAGTGCCGTGCGCCCCACCCCGTGACTGTCGGGGGACACTGGCCCGTTACGCTGTTGGTAAAGATTTACCTTCTTTACCGTAACGTTGAGTTAATGACAGTGGTGAGTTTGCATTTCTGGAAAGGCTCAGGGCAGGATCATTTCAGAACAAGACCCGAGGTGAATTTCAGGTGCTCACATGTGCTTTGTCCCCCCACCCCCTGCCCCCTAAAAAAATTATTTTTTGTGCAACAGCTGCCTTCCATCTGACTCCAGGCTTCCTTGGAGTTCAAAGCATATTCTCTTCCGCTGCATAAAAACATGACATTTCTGGCTGCCGGCCTTTCCCCGCCAAGCCATAGATTTATTTGGCCGATAAGGCTTTGCTGAGGATCTATTAGAACATAGTTTTCTTCTGAGGCTTTCCAGCCCTCCGGAATGACAAAACCACTTGTGTGAAAATTCTGGTCGAGTTACGAGGGTAACTCAAAAGCCAGGCACACCCTCCTGACGTCCGAGGGCCTTTGGGGAAGCTCTCACTTCACTCCACCCTCGCCGGGCGGTTTGGGCCCTGAGAACCTGGGGCCCCAGCCAGCTGAGTATACACTTGATGACCATGAACTTCAGGGGAAGGGCACCCAACTTGTCTAGTCATGACAATCACCATTGTTCATATTTGGAATATCGTGATGATTTCAGAATGAATGACTTTATAGGGACAGTGTTTATTGCCACTAAGATCATTGCTTATCATCTAAACTAAACACGCACTTAGCCTCAAGTGAAGGAAAAAAAAAAAAACCCACAACCTGCCAGGAAAATGCTTGGGTTATTTATGATATCGTAGAACGTTTGCCTCATAAGAGCCTTGGGGAAAAAAAAAAGAGAGAGAGAGTGAGTTTTCGATCTTAAATGATGCGAGCACTATTTGACCAGCCGAGGCTCTTTTTTATGTGATTCCTCTATTGGAATGTTTTGGGTTGTAGTCTGAGTAATGAGTATTAAAAAAAAAAAACAAACTTTCTTGTGATTTTTAAATGTTGTGAGATGCTTCTGACAAGACTCTTGCTAACAATTTCCTTTTTTTATGACGTACCAGATATTGACGAGTGTGAGAGTGGTATTCATAACTGCCTCCCCGATTTTATCTGTCAGAATACTCTGGGATCCTTCCGCTGCAGACCCAAGCTACAGTGCAAGAATGGTTTTATACAGGATGCTCTAGGCAACTGTATTGGTAAGACACTGTCGTCAGGGCCGAGAGGGTCCCCCTGGCGGGGTGAATGCCCCGGAGCTGGGCCACATCTCCGGATCGTGGGGGCCTCCGAGCAGAGGTTGGCAAGCGCATCTTATAAAGGGCCGGGGAGCAGACATTGAGGCCTTGTGGGCCATCTGGGCTCAGCTCTGAGAAAGCAGCCATGGATACATGAACGAATGGGCAGTGTTGTGTCCCCATAAAACTTGATTTATCAAAACAGGTACAGGCTGGGGTTGGCCCCCGGGGCTAGAGTTTAGCAACCCCGGGTTTAGACGAAAGCCCTGGTTTGGCTTCAATTTCGGACTCTACACCTGGTTCAGAACTTAAGGTAATTGACTAGGGAGTCAGTTTCTTCCTCTATAAAATGGGAATGGTCATATCTGCCTTCGAGGTTTGAGGCAAGGCTCCAACAAGAGGATTGTGAAGTGCCTGGGGTCTTAAAAATGTATTTTGAAAGATACTCTGTTAGTAGTCAGTTTCACAGAGGTGGAGAGGAGCATGGGAGGTGCCAAGGGCCTGGGGCAGGGGAGTGGGGAGCTAGTGTTGACTGGGCAGGGAGTTTCAGTCGGGGAGAATTAAAAAGTTGTGCGGTTGGATGGTGATGAGGGTTGCACGGCAGTGTGAACGTAGGCGGCGACACCGCCCGTCTGGAGACTTAAAAATAGGGAAAATGGCACATTTTCTGTCACATGTATCTCACCCCCCAAAAAAACACAAAACGACTCTCCCTATCAGAGGAAGAAAATCCCATGGGAACGTAGTAAACTAGTAAACGCAGGAGGCCTGGCGAGAAGCTCAGGCCAGGAAGCAGCGTGCGGGAGGGGCAGGGGACCCGTTGCCGGCTCAGCACACGGGAGGGGACTCCCCTTCCTCCTGGACTCAGCCCGGCTAAACCCCTATGTGCTGTTGGCGCTGGCGTCCAGATCCGCCAGCCTGGCCTTGGCCTCTGCTTGGCGGAAGCTATTAGGTCTTGCCTTTGAGGACAGGAAGACTTCTCTCCTGACGAGAGCCAGATGCCCCCGGTTAGCACCCGCCCTCCCCGGGGCTGGCCCCGTTACCCTTCTCAATCGGTCGGCACCTCTGTGAGCAAGGGGTTGTCTTAGGTCTGGCTCACCCACTCTCAGAAAAATCTGTACTGCTCTTTGATTTGAAATGGTAGTTTGGACTGAAAGCTCTGCTCGTATTTTATTTTATTTTATTATTTTGTTTTGTTTTGTTTTGTTTTATTTTTCCACCCTGGGATATTTAAAGACAAATACAACAGTGACCCCCACTTTGGACAGGGGCCTCCTTGGAGCCCGGCCCCAGCCTTCTTCTTTAAAGCCCCCCTGTCGTCCCGGGCGGGGAGTGTGGGGAGGCATCGGACCTGGGGTGGGGTGGGGGGGGGCCCAGCTTGGCTGGGTTTGGCCCCTTGCCAGCTCCCGCCCAGCGCAGGGGACCACAAGTCCGAGGCTGACGGCCTCCCAGGGCCGGCAGGGAGGAGGGACCTGCCCAGACTTGCTGTGCGCTGGGAGGGGGCTCTGCAGAGGAGGCTGGCATCTGTTGGGGATGGAAACCCTGACTCATGGCAAGAGCAGCCCTGGTTTCCACAAAGAAGGAACGTTGGCAAGTCTCAGCGAGGCCCCCACCTCCCCCTCTGTGCAGGGACAAGGTGGAAGAGTAGCGGGAGGGGACAGTCCCCTCCGCGTGCTCCCCTAGACGCAGAGCCTGGGGGAGGGGAGCAACGCCCCGAAGGAGCCCCACCCACCAGTACCTGGGGATTCAGAGGGTTTACAAACCATGAGGCGCCCCCCGTCTCAGCCCTGGGGCGATCCCCCTCTTCATGCGCCCACCATCCTTGCAAACAGACTCAGGATTCTTTCTTTAAAAAAAATTTTTTTTAATTTCAAAAGTTATATATATGTGTAAATATATAAATCTTTATTTACAAAAATGTAAGCAAATCCCAAAGTACAGAAAGGAAACGTTTCGGTCTCGCTTAGCAGTGTCTTTGTGCTCCTCGGGGCTCCTGCTTTCTGGAGACTTTTTCCTGACGCAGAAGGGGCCAGAGTAAGCTGCCACGTGCTCCCCCCACCCCCCCCTTAGCAATGTATTTTAGCATCATTTTACATCAGTACCTTTATGTCATTTTTTAAAAATTGACTGTGTCATCCCAAATACTTCTCTGCAAGGAGAAAGTGTATCGGGATCCAGGGCTAGTTTCAAGGCCATCTGAGAGAGGGCACTTCCCCACCCCTGTGTGCACCCTGGTCTTTGGCTTGCACACCTCTGCCGATGGCACCCGCACTCCCTCCAGCACAGCGTGAGGCAGTGGGAACTCCTGACCTCAGGGGCAGCCAAATCCATCTTCCTGGGGTTCCTAGAACCGTTCCGGGTGCCCCACAGGCCTGCCTGTTCCCGTCTGGCCACCGGCAGATGGCCTTATAGCTGCAGAGTACCAGCTTCCTGAGCTATGGGGTCTCTGTTGCAGCTTGTGAAAACAGCTGGAGACAGTTTGTAAAAGAATGGGTGCAGCCGTGTTCCAATAAAGCTTTATTGACAAAAACAGGCAGTGGGCTGGTAGTTCGCTCGCCCCTGATTTGAGGGCTGGGAGGCAGGACTCCCTGGTTCTAGAGCCGAGTGGGCCCTGGGCCCAACCTCGTGCTGGGGGAGTTTCCTGGTTCATAAAATGCAGAGAATATTCCCGGCCCTGCCTGACTTGCAGGCCAGCTGCAGCAGGCGAGGGCAGTAGGGACCTAAGCGCTTTTATAAACTGTCGAGTGCTGCACCGGCTCGAGAAGGCTGACTCAAAGGGGAGGGTGGGGTGAGGCCAGGAGGGGAGAAGCAGGTCCCGCTCCTTGACTTGAGCTCGGGGATCGTCTACCAGCACTCCCTTCTCTTTGTCCCCGAGATGCCTTGTACGTATCTGACTAGGGGATTCTTAAAATCCTTGGTCCCTTTAGAAGTCTCCCCCGGTAAGAAGTTCAACCGGCGTGATTTGTAGTTGTTGTTTGAGAGAGAGAACATGGGTGGGGGGAAGGGAAGAGGGAGAGAGAGAATCGTAAGCTGACTCCACGCTCGGCACAGAGCCTGTCACGGGGCTCGATCTCATGACCCTGAGATCGTGACCTGAGCCGAAATCAGGAGTCGGACACTTAGCCGACGGAGCCACCCAGGTGCCCCAGCCTCTGTGATTTTTGCACCAAATAGGAGCTGGAGGACCTAGTGGTTATCCCTGTGCATTTACTGGTTGGACTCTCTAGGCATGTGGGATTCAGAAGGGATGTGGCCACGTGACCGTGGGCAACCCCGAGAGCCAGGCAGGCAGCCTCAGAGGCCGTGCAGGGAAAGACGGACGGGTTGAAGGTTCAGGGCCAGGGAGATGGCCCAGGCAGGTGGTATTTGAGGTGGCGTGTGCTGGTGAGATCTGGGAGCCAGTTGGGAGGCTGGTGTGTGGTGCAGGGTGAGCGGGCACTGTCGTATCTCTGTGTGGGGTTTTGTAGTGAGGCAGGGACGTGGGGGTTTTTGGAGATCGGTCATTGGGTTTTTGGAGGCCCTCCGTGTTCAACCACGTCGTCTCTGTCTTCCCTGCTATAGATATCAATGAGTGTTTAAGTATCAGTGCCCCATGCCCAGTTGGGCAGACGTGCATCAACACAGAGGGCTCCTACACATGCCAGAAGAACGTGCCCAACTGTGGCCGTGGCTACCATCTCAACGAGGAGGGAACCCGCTGTGTTGGTTGGTATTAAAAAAGAAAACCGGTCTGAAATCAACTTTTTGTCTGCTCCCAGCACATCCCTCCCTTCCCTGGAAGGGGAGAGGAGATCCCTAAAGTGTAGCTGTTTCTACCTCTCCATCCACCCCATTGCTCAACTCCAAGCATAGACCTTTATCATTGATGGCTTGGACCGTTGCAGTAGGATGCCAGCCTACCACTACACCCAGCTTTGTCCCTTTCAGTCTGTCCAGGGTGTCCTGAGCTGAAGGTCCCTTGTTCCTCCCTGCTCACATTCCCCACTGGTGAGAGACAGGACAAGCAGTGACCCCGCTTACAATTCAGTCCTCCTGAGCTGGCCCCAACTTCGCAAACCTTATAATTCAGATGAAATAGGTCTTGCGGCTCCCTAACCCAGCCCTGCCCTTTCCTCTCTGTGTGGTTTTTCTGCTTTTGCACCATTCCCTCTGCCCACCTGCTGCTACATTCCTTTGGACCCAGATCCCTGCTAGCTGGAAGGAGTCCTGCTCCCTGCAACTCCCAGAACACTTCCCCGGCGGCCCCTCCGAGCCACTGGGCCCTTCCTGCCTTCCCTAGGGCCGCCGCTAGCCAGACAGAGTGGCAGAGGGCAGGGGCTGCGTCTGGGTCTGTGGTCCCCCAGCACAGTTCTGTGACACAGTCTTAAAGAACAAATAATGCTGCTTTGTCAACGTACATTTAGTTTGCTGCTTTCTTGTCTTCCTTTCTGAGCATCTTAGGGGGGGAGAAAAAAACAACCCACACTAAACATTTTCCAATGTGTTATTCTCTTTTACCAGACGTGGACGAGTGTGCGGCCCCCGCTGAGCCCTGTGGGCCAGGGCACCTGTGTGTGAATTCCCCTGGGAGCTTCCGTTGCGAGTGCAAGGCTGGGTACTACTTTGACGGCATCAGCAGGACGTGTGTGGGTACGTGGGGGTCCCTGCAGGCCGCGGTGGCCCCCGAGACAGTCCCGGAGAGCAGACCCTGGGTGGGGTAACCTCCATTCTGTTCCAGCCCTGCCGCCGCGCTCCTGGATGGGAGCCCGGCCCCCCACCCATACGGCAGGTGCTCTGCTTGACCCCAGGTGGGCAAGGGTTTAGGAGACTGCAGCCCACTCTCCAAATGTCCACAGGTGTGAGTGACCTCCCAGAGGCAATGCTCATGGCTCACGGCGGGAGGACCAACATGGCATGGCCGCCTCCCCGCTGGGAACGGGGACAAACCCCCACTGGCTGCCACCTGCCACCCTTAAACCAGGCTGCTCCGGGGGAGGGGAGGGCTGGCAACTGCCCCGCCCACCCCTAGAACTCCGTGTCCTACCCGGTGGACCCTCCTTCGGGGGTCCCGGGTGGAGAACTGGAGGGTGGGCACGTGCCGAGGAGGGCCGGCTGTCAGGGAAGGAGCACGAGACTCACCCCCTGGACAGGCAGGCCAGGACTTTGGGACAAGTCACTCTGCCTCTCTCCTCCAAGACATGGGGCTGCAGATGGTAGGGGACACCAGGAAGTCATGGGCAGAGGTGGCAGGGCGGGCAGGCGGGGTGGGGGGACGCTGCCCTGAGCCGGCCCCCTCCACTGTGTTGCAGACATCAATGAGTGTCGGCGCTACCCCGGGCGTCTATGCGGCCACAAGTGCGAGAACACGCCTGGCTCCTACTTCTGCAGCTGCACCTTGGGCTTCCGGCTCTCTGCTGATGGCCGGTCGTGTGAAGGTGAGGCCGTGTGGCCAGGACAGGGTGCTCTGGGACCCTCCGCTCCTGGGGAGGGCCACCGCTCCACTTGCAGACCCATGGGGACGGCCTCGAGTTCATTTCCCCAGCAAGTATTAGGTGACGCAGGATCGGGGAAGCGCCTGTCCTTCCAGGGAAGCCCCCTGATCGGGGACCGCTCACCCAGTCCCCTCCTGCTCCGGCCCTGGAGCGCCTGGTGGTGTCCGCCCAGGGCCACGCACTGGATAGAGGGAGGGTTTGCATTTGCAAGTTTTCTCAAGTAAATACTTATAAGAAGGAGGCCAGGGCATGTCATCAGGTGTTGGCCCCAATCCTGAGCCTCTCCTTTGGGCTGCACTGAGCTTTTCAGGAGGCCTTTTAAGGGCCCGAGGCTGTCATCCTAGGCTCCCCCATCTTGGGCTAGTAGGAGCAAGGCTGGAGTTTGGTCGGGTCTCTCCATCCGCCAGGTGGGGGTCGGACAGAGCGGTTTGTGACAAGTGTTTCAGTCAGCACATAGCACCGGCCTCCTCGGGGGATGGACCGAGGTGGCGTGATGTGCCTTCAGCCCAGGGCCCGGCACCCAGTATGTGCTCAACAGCTGTCACGTCTCGTACGGGAATTAGGCTCTGGGGTCAGCAAAGGAAAGAGCTTTGGCAGCCCTCAGCGACCCCCTCCCATTGTCCCGTACAGCCTCTGGACCCTCAGCAGAATGATCGTAAAAGTCAGCTATGCCCAGGGGCACCCGGGATGCACAGTCCTCAAACTGGAGGCTGGACAGTGAGATGGGATCCTGGGTCCTAGGGTCCCCCCAGGAGTTTCAGATCTGCCCCCAAGAACCAGATCCAATGGACAGGTATTGGCAAGGAAACCATTCACACGGGGGGTGGGTCCCCTCGAGCTTGGGTTCCAATCCTAGCTCTGCCGTTTTATGGCTTTGAAGAAGAAACTCAGCATCTCTGGGCCCCAGTGTCGTCCTCTGCAAACGTGGGGGTTGGGGGGACCCACCTTATCAGGAGTCAGGGTGAACGAAGCACGGGAAGAGCTCATTCCAGGGAACTGCGTGAGACAAAGCTCTGTCTATGGAGACTGTTGATGTCCTTTCTGTTATCATTCATGGCTTCTGCCATTCCTCGTCACTCCTAAGTGACCGGAGAGGAGATATTCACATCTACATTAGCGGACACACTGGGGACAGAAAACTGGGGCCTGGCCAGCTTGGCTACATCATTCCACTAAGCATTTATAAAGGCCCCCCCTGCCCACAAGTTGTGTAGGGAGAACGGGGTTCCTGCCTTCCAGGAGTGTTTATAGGATGTGATGAGAAACCCCAGGGGACAGAGCGGAGCAGGTGGCAGCCAGGCTGGGCACGGGGGTACTGCAGGATGAAACTCGGGGTGAGAAGCTAATGGACACTCTCGGCTGCTCACCCCTCCTTCATGTGAGAAGGGACTTCTAAGCCAGAGGTTGGCAAATTTTTTTTTCCTAAAAGCCACATTTCAGACTCTGCCAACTACACTCTGTGTTGTAGCTAATCACCTCTGCTGCCGTGTTGCCAAAGCAGTCACAGACCACGGTAAATGAGTGAGTGAGTGTAGCTAAGTGCCAATAAAACTTTATTTACAAAACCAAGTGGTGGGCCGGGTGTGTGCTGATCCCTGCTCTAAGCGAAGGAAACGAGGAGCAGGAGCCCGGCGTTGCCGAGCGGGCTGGTGAGCACCAAGCACTGACGTTTTAGGAATGTTAGCATCTCAAGGGTTCACCCAGGCCTCCCACTCTGCAGACGGCATCATCTTAGGGTTACAGTGGGGAGGGCCGTGATCAGATCTCCGTTTGAGGATTAGAACGGACCCTCTCGCTGCATAGGAGCATAGCCTGGGGGGAACCCACTGGAAGGAGCCGAGATTGCAGGCTTTACTGTGGTCCCGATGAGAGGTTCCAGATCCGTCAGCCGTGGGGCAGGGAGTGGGGGCTGCTTTCCCTCAGGACGACCCCAGGCGGTTCCCCAACCCCGAGCGCGAGCGAGCGCCGCGGCACCTCTGGCCCCTCCTCTGGGTTGACTTGTGGGAGCTGCTGCGTCTCCAGTAGCGCCCGGGAGCAGGGGCGGGTGGCTGGCTCCAAGCACTGACCCGCGGGGCCCCCTGTCTTGCAGACGTGAACGAGTGCAGCAGCAGCCCTTGTAGCCAGGAGTGCGCCAACGTGTACGGCTCCTACCAGTGCTACTGCCGGCGAGGCTACCAGCTCAGCGACGTGGATGGGGTCACCTGCGAAGGTGGGGGCGCCCTGCTCGGCTGAGGGGAGAGCATCTCCAGCTCCCTTTCCCTTAACGCCCTTCCGGCCTGGTGGATGGTGTGGGTCTTGTTTTTTTTCCCCCCTCCAACTGCGATTTATTTGGATACAAAGAAGCCATAGCGAGTGAGGTTTAGAAAGCAGCAAACACGGAACCAGTGCGTCCCGTGGGCTGGGACCTTGAACCACGCGTGCAGGAACTGCACATGGCCGGGCTTGGCAGTGGCGACCCAGAGGTTCAGCGGGGGCCCAGGGGGCCACCCACAGGCCTGACCTGAAGCTCTGCCTCCCCTTGGCCGGGGCCACGCGTCCTCTGCCCCCCGAGGGCTGAGCCCAGACCCGCCAGACTGTGGGGCACCGCAGGGGCTCGAGGAAGCTGCTGTCAGGATTCCCCCTCCCTTCCTAGAGGGTGTAATTTTTATCAGCACAGGGGAACTCGGTAGCCTCAGGACGAACCTGGGGTCTGCAGGTCACCTGAACCGTGTGCCGTTCCCCTCCCCAAGCCCCCAGTCTGCCTCCCCCCCTACACGCATGCTTTACCCCACGACCTCGCTGTGTGACCCTAGGGGAGGCCCTTCCCCTCTCTGGGCCTCAGTTTCTCTCTCTGGCGTGATAATTTCTGAGGCCGCCCCGGCACCTGGAGGCTTCCCGGGTCCAGACTGCCCCGGCCCGGCCCGCTGTCAGGAATGTAGCCCTGCAGGGTCCCCACGTGATTCTGAGGGGGGGCTTTGCTGTCGCAGACATCGACGAGTGCGCCCTGCCCACGGGCGGCCATATTTGCTCCTATCGCTGCATCAACATCCCTGGAAGCTTCCAGTGCAGCTGCCCACCGTCTGGGTACAGGCTGGCCCCCAATGGCCGCAACTGCCAAGGTGAGCGCTGCGGAACCCCTGGGGTTGCCCAGGCTGCGTGGGGCTCTGCGGTGCTGAGGGGCTGAGGCCGGGCAGCCCCCGGCTCCCCACCGTGGGGACACGCTGCCCTGGCCCAGGGGCGACACCACAGGTGGGGGGGGGGGAAGGGGGCGTGTCTGGGAGGGGGAGGGGAGGCCTCCGCACATACACCCTGGTCTCCCCTACTCTGTCCTCAGGGGGTTCTGAGTCGCCTGCCGGGCCCTCAATAGCCCCAAGGGGCCAGAATGGGGATGACAGCCTTTGGGAAGATGTTAGCCAAGGAGGAAAGGGGAGCTCAGCACCCAGAAGACCCCATTCCACAGCACAGGGCTGCTTGTTCCAAATTGTATTCACCCATCCGACGAACCCTTGATGTGAGGCTGCCACGAGTTAAGGACAGAGCAGTGAGCAGACGCTGGAGGGCCTCGTCCCAAGGCGTTGATGGTGACAGGATGGGCGAGGGGACAGGCGTGTTCTAGTGCATGACCGCCTAGGTCTCTGTAGTTATGAGCACAATGGCCGGGGGTCGGCTCCAGCGGGGGCTAAGTGAGGGGGCCAGTGACCCCCATCTGTACGCAGCTTCTTTGACCCCTAAGAACACGCTAGGGGTCATCGTGAGCCCCAGAACTGAACCCTTTGGCAACGGAGCGGGGATGCTGGGTAGATGTTTGTAAACGAAGGACCCTGGATTGGATCCAGGCCCCAGGAGCTGAATCACAGAGGTTGGGTCTGTGGGACCTTCCTCGAGCCCACCCCCCCACCCCCCACGGGACTCTCGACCCAGAGGCCCCACGTTCCTTGGCCGTTCCGGTCGTGAAGACGCTGACTTTGATCAAAGGCAGGCCGGAGCGTGGCCTTGCCTGGGAGGGACCTGCTCGGCCGCCCGCAGCTCTGGGTGGAGGTTGCTTTGTTTTCTCCTTCCTGGCGGAGAGGACTTTCTTGCTTCTGGCCAGCCTCCCTCACCGCAGCCCGGCTCCTCCGCCAGGACCGGCAGAAACACATTCCTGAACCTCGGTCTTTGAGATTAGGAGTGTTGTTTTGCCACCAAGATCAGGCATCTGGCCCCTCTTCACAGACGCCTCCTGGGCTTGGCGGCGTCCCCTGGACCCACTGTGGGGCTGCTCCCCATGTCCAGGATCCTCTCAGGACGGTGCCCCCGGCATCACCTACCCAGGGCCCCAGACACAACCTAGAATTCCTTTAAGCCTGGGTCTCCTCACCCCGACCGTGTGGGGCTGGTAGCTTCTGCCGTGTCCCTGCCGGATGTCCCTTCAGGCTGGGAGCCTCCGCCAGGTGCACAAACCCTGGTACCAGCCCACGTGGGTTCAAAGCTCGACTCTGCCGCTTACAAGACGTGTGACCTTGGGCGAGTCCCGGAACCTCTGTAAGCTCCTCCCTAAAATGAGATCCTAACAGTAGTGCCCACGGACATGTTAGAAGGGACAGAAGTCCCCAGAGCACTTCCAGGCCTGTTATTGACCCCCTCATCCAGGAACTGTGCAGAATAAGTACAGACTGTAAATACTGATGTCCTATAAGTGTAGGAGCCGTGCGTCGGGAGGCCCGGGCTCCCCGTCCGGGGGTGGCGAGGGCGCCGGCAGCCTCCGCCTTCACCGGGCTGCCTCGGGGTCTCCCACAGACATCGATGAGTGTGTGACCGGCATCCACAACTGCTCCATCAACGAGACCTGCTTCAACATCCAGGGGGGATTCCGCTGCCTGGCTTTCGAGTGTCCCAAGAACTACCGCCGCTCCGCAGACACGTAAGTCCCTCGGGGCCCCTCCGGGTCTGTCTGCGGGACTGGGCAGGCAGGCGGTTCACCGACTGAGCCCCCCATGGGGTTCCTAGAAAAACAGGGGACCCCTGAGCCTCCAGCCGCCAAACACCAGGAAAGCGCAGAGAACCAAGGTAGTGACTTCGAGGCGGTCGGGCCTGTCCTCGGGGAGCCCAGGCCTCGGGGTTCCCCAGGCTGGGACCAGGGTGCCGGGCGGCTCGCGGGGCCTCAGCTTTCTCACGTGCACAATGCAGGCGTGAGGACGTCCTCTAACCCACATGAAGGTAGTGCTGGTTCTGGGTGAGCTGAGATTGCTGGGGCGACCGACCCTCCGTCGGCGACCCCTACCCCACTTCCTAAAAGCCAGATTCCGTTCAGCCCAGTGACATTGTGGGCCCAGCACGAAGGGCCTGTGTCGCAGACTTGAAGCTGTGTGTTCCCATATCAGTGGACTCTCCCTCCCTCCTGGGCCAGCGGCATGTGTGCCGGAACGTTCCAGAAAGGCCCTTCATCAGGGCAGAGGGAGGAGCCTCTGGTCTCCTTACACGCCACCCTGTCCCTGGTTCGTTTGGTGCCCCCGTCTCAGGACGAGCTCTCCCGGGAGCCAGATTCGGGAGCACAAACGCATCTGACCCCTCCCCGCCACCCCCAGAAATGCTCAAAGCCCCCACACAGCCAGGCTGACCGTGACTTGGCTTTTCGACCTTGAGTCTGCGGCTCCCGCTGGAGGGTCACGGCCTTCTTGGCTGGTGCCCCTGGCCTCGGTGTCCACTCGCTCAGCCTCGGGGCGGCTGCCCTGGCTCGTGGTTCTGGCCCGGCCTCCGGCTTGCCTAGTGCCAGAACGGGAGATGCTCAGATAACCCATCTCCCCAGCGGCCCTCTGGGCTCCTCCCGGGGTCCATGCTCACTCTCCGGCCCCCGACCTCTGCAGGCTCGCTCTGTTCCCCCCATGTGGGTATGTTCGTCCACCTGGAAACCCAGCAGCTCACATCCTCCCTGTGCGCCTGTGAGCTCCGAGCCCCTCCAGAGCTGGGTCTGAGAGTGGGCAGCCTTCCAGAGACCTCGTGGGTTACCTGGAGGTCCAGAGGGCAGCGAGGGCGTGCTTCTGAGCACTGAGAAAGTTCCGTGTCCTCACTTCGAGGCCAGGCTGCCATTGTGTGTTTTGAGGGCCTGCTCTCTGGGGCCTTTGTCTGTGTCTGTTTGAGGATTCTGGAAGACCGGCTGGTGCTGGGCGTGGACTTCTCCCTCATGCCCGGCCCCAAAACCCAGAGGAGTTGGCTGCCCAATGGGGGTCTGCACGCCTCCCAAGCCCATGGGCTGCCAGGTGGGTGCTGTGTGTTGAGGTCATGGCCGAGATCGGCAGACCCGGCCCCTCCCCTGCATGTTGGTGTGTGCTGGAGAAAGTCATTTACTTGATGGGGGACTGCGGGCAGACTGTGTGCAGGCATCTGGGGGGACAGCGTGCCGGCAGAGGCTCTCATCCCCTGCACCGTGCCTACTAGGGGCCCAAGGTGGAGCAGCAGTGACCACAGAGTGTAGTGGGGTCCCCCCAGGCTGGGGTGGGGGCGGGGGTAACTGGAGTACGTGATGCTAGAGGGGAGGGGGAGGGAAGAGCTGAGTCAGGCAGAGAGGGAAGGGGTGGTGGGCAGGATGGGAGTAGGGCTGTGGACAGGGGAGCAAAGGGGCTCCGGCCATGAAATGGGGTGTTCAGTAGGGAACCTGGACCCGCGTTCCTCTCACTGGGGGGTTGATGCTCCAGGGCTCAGTCTGTCCCCGGCCCATCAGCCGGTACCCGGGGCAGATGACGAAGGGACTCCCCATTTTCTGTGAGTGAGAACAGGAAGTGGAGTGCTCGCTTCGGCAGCACATATACTAAAAAAAAAAAATTGGAACGAGAACAGGAAGTGGATCCCCACCCACAATACAGGCAAGAAGGGGAGGATGAGGCTCCCAGCCGCCCACCCCCCAAGATGGCTAAGATTAACACACGTTCCTGCTCCCCAGCGCCACCCAGTGGTGGAGCAGAGGGGGAGGGGAAAGAAGCTGGGGGCGGAGCCTGGACCTGACTCCTGGACCACCAGTTCCGTGTCTCTTCCCCCCACCCCCCGGAGTGTTCTCAAGCTTCACATGGATGCTGTGGCATTCTGGAAATCTGCCAGCCTGGAGCCAGGTTCACTCGTGTCTGCCTCCCCCCTCAGTCCGTTCCAGGTCTATTGAGCTTCTTGGAGCCTCCATATTCCAGCCTTGAAGGGGGAGGTGATGTTCCCCCCGCCCCCACCGCCGGGTTCCCATGGGGTGAGCAGGGATTGTGGGACAGAGCCCCCTCATAAAGCTCACACTGGGTTCAGCCTGGTGGAGTGTGAGTAGGCACCCCAAAGGCATATTTCACTGTCAGTATTCATGGGTGAAGGGAAGGTGGGCGGGGCCCCCGGTGTCCAGATCCCGGCTCGACCTGAGGGGCTGCATGGAAATGGCAAGAACCCAGGCTGGGATTCTAGGCTTCCAGACTCGTTCTCCCGTTCTTCGGGGCTATGGCCTCAGGTCAGTGTCTTGGCCACCGAGGGGCCCCTTCTGCGTCTGCAACACCTGCTTGGCAAGGCCTTGCGGATTAGCGAGGATTAGTGGTAATGAGTTTCAGGCATCCAGCCCAGTGCCAGCCCATAACCCGTGCTCAGAAGAAGTCGTGGGGATGAGAACAATCACTAGACGTCCCTGCTTCTCTTCCTTGGGGCACAGCAAGCCCGACACGGAGGTTCCTCGGGGTAACTTCGCCATTTTTGCTCTGTGGCTTGCTGACCGTGTGACTGATGGAGTTGCCCGGCCCTCAGATGGGCGACGACATGGGGGCTCGGAAGGGCTGGGTGGTTGGAGCCGTCACCGCTGCACGTGGGAACCTCTCTTTGGCTGATCCCGGTGGGGAATCAAGGGCCAGCCAGGAGCCTCGCCCAGGAAGCGGGGGCCGGGGCTGGAATCCCGAGTTGAGTGGCTACAGGACGGGTCTTATCCTGGCTGCCCCCTCCCAGGGAGGGAGTTAATGAAAGCTCAGAGCTTAGTGTGAGCCTAGTGACAGCCTCAGACAAGTTGTGAAGCAACCTGGGCAGGAAACAGGTCCGGGCTCCAAGCAAAGAGGGGCTGATCTTAGCCCCACTAACAGCTCAGGCGGGAGTTTACCATTTTTATGGTTTCTTTTCCTCCTCCTCCTCAAAAACCCTCTTAGAGAATTTATTATCTAATCTTCAGAAAGCAATTCGTAAAATTTAGAGGAACTGTATTAGGAAAGAGCCAGTAGCCAGCATTTCTGAGGTGAACATTTTGGGTGCTTTGAGAGGGAAGATTTAAGGCGCACATATTCTCTCTCTCTCTCTGGGCCTCAGCCTTCCCTTTTCTCTCTACACAGCCTCCTTCTGGGCAGTGTCGCTGGCAGCCAAGGGGCGGTAACTGGAGCATGACCCAGCGGGCTGGGCCACAAACCACAGGGCTGGGCCTCTAGGGTCATCTGGGCTGTTAAGATCCTGACCACACGATTCCCTCCGACCCACAGGAGGAATGTCCATGTGTTCCAGAGCCTGGGATGGGACTGAAAACATCCTCTTTATCCCCTCAGCAGGGCTGACCCCTGAGATTCATGGTCTTGGAAGCCAGAGCGAGTCCGGGCAGCCTTGGTTGGCGGGGCTCTGGGCCTAAGGGTGTAACAAGGGCGGACGGAGGGGCCAGAGGCCCGCCCGCCTTAGCCTGTTCTGGGGGCTTCTCTCCAGAACGACAAAGGCATGGAAGTCAGGGAAGTGCCAGCAGACTGAGCATAAGACAGTCTGGGGGGTGGCCTGAGTGGCCACGCCTCCCAGGAAAAAGGACCGGGCCTGGAGGACCTTCTTTCTCTGGCGTGTGTCGACTTTCAGCAATTGCATTCTCACAGATAATAGCGTGTTCTGATCCAACTGGTTGAACTGAGAAAGTGGGGCACGTTGTTCTCTCGCACACGGTGAGATGGTAACCGAGGCGTGCGGTCCCGGGGAGCTGGCCCTTCTCTGCGTGACGGCAGCCC
>CM053611.1:105571013-105593856 GCA_028646535.1 Procyon lotor
CTCTCCCCATCCTGTCACAAGAAGGTAGAACCTGCCACAGGAAGTTAGATGCTCTTTCCATCCTGTCACAGGAAGTTAGGACCTATCATCATCCTGTCACAGCAAGTTTGAACCTGTCTCCTCCTCCATTCCAAGGCCTGGCTGTCCCTGTGGACCCACAGGAACCTGGGCCTAGAGCGTGAGGCTCAGCAAGGGGCTGAGGAACAGACCTCACTGCCAGAGCACAAATCTGGCTTCCTCACTCACTCTGTGAAGGCCCCGAACTCTTTCAGGCTCAGTTTCCTCATCTGAAGAATGGCACTCAACCCACTGGCACGTGCGGTTCCAGTGATCCCACTAGAGAAAGCCCGATGATGAATGGCCAAGCACTTGGTAGATGGCGGCAGCCATGACTGCCAGTGGCGGCGGAGAGGATCACTTCTAGGGTCCTCTCTGTGACCCACCGAGAGCCCTGTATGGCCCTGACCATTGTCTGGGTGAGGGGCCAGGCGCCTGGACGACACTCCGGGGGCAGGGTGTGCCCAGTGAGTGTGGCCCGGGTGGGGCTCTGCCGGTGAGAGGGGACACGCCTCGCTCCCGGCGCAGCCCTAGACCCCAGCCACCCAGCGCCCCCTGAGGGTGTTGGAAGAGGCTAGTGGCTGAGTCAGCGGCCCGGAGGTCCACGGCACCTCCCGCAGGTGAGTGAGGGGGGCTCTTCCTGTCGACTGAACTGACCAGAGGGGTGGCGGGAGGCCCCGCACAGTGAGCCCCCCGCTTTCCCTTGCGCTCTGTTGTCCCTCCGCTTGCTGAATTGGCTCTAACCCTCTTCTTGTCTCTCTGTCCACTTTTCTTGCAGCCGCTGCGAGCGCTTGCCTTGCCATGAGAATCAGGAGTGCCCCAAGCTGCCTCTGCGAATAACCTACTACCACCTCTCTTTCCCCACCAACATCCAAGTGCCCGCGGTGGTTTTCCGCATGGGCCCCTCCAATGCCGTCCCCGGGGACAGCATGCAGCTGGCTATCACCGGCGGCAATGAGGAGGGCTTTTTCACCACCCGGAAGGTGAGCCACCACAGTGGGGTGGTGGCCCTCACCAAGCCCGTCCCTGAGCCCAGGGACTTGCTCCTGACCGTCAAGATGGACCTCTACCGCCACGGCACCGTCAGCTCCTTTGTCGCCAAGCTTTTCATCTTTGTGTCCGCAGAGCTCTGAGCACTTGCTTTGGGCCGCTGGGGGCTCCCTCTTGTCGCTTTCCTAACCCTCCCCTCCGGGATTTTAATAAAGTTGTAGCAGGCGATCCTTACACAGCATGCCTCGCGTGCCTTGGTTTTATTTCGCAAGGTGGGGATTCTGTGCTGTTTACCACCCTGGGGGGAGGAGGGGGCGCGCCAGGCACCTGCCATTGCCGTGTGCCCCCGTGCGCCCCCGTGCGGTGACGAAGTGTTTGTCATACGGTAGCGTGCATCTCGGGGGCGTCCCTGTTGATGGAGGTCACGGACCACCCCACCAGGGAGCCCCGGGGTGGGGGGAAGGAGGCTTGCGTGCATCATTTCAGCTGGAGGATCGCTTCTGCATATTGTGCTGAGCCCAACGGGGGAGGCGATCATTAAAAAGAGGTTATTGAGCTCTTTCTTCTCTCATTTTGCAAACGTGGAAAGCGAGGCCCAGAGAAGGGAAGGGGCTTGGCCAAGGTCTTGTGGCCCGTTTGTGGCAGAGCTGGGCCATGGGACCAGGGCTTCTGGCTCTGCTTGGTTTCCTTGCTGTACCACATGGAGCTGAGCGTTTACTAGAGTCAGAAAAACTTGATCCCGAGATCCAGGCCTCTCGTTCTGTTTGTCTTGATGAGAAAGCTGTAGAATCGTGGCTGCAGCTCTTGCCTAAATAAGGTAGTTGCTTCTGCTGAGGGTCTGGCCCCCGTGCCGGGAGGCGGTGAAAGACAACACAGTAAACGTGCCCACTCATGGGAACCACTGAGTGTGCTTCAGGTCCTTTGTGCATTACCTCCAGGGGTGCAAGGCAGGTGTCTCATCCCCTTAGAGACTCAGAGAGGGCAAGTGATTTGCCCAAGAACACACAGCTGGTATTTGAACCCTGGCTTCACAGGGTTCCACAACTCGGACTATTCCTTTCTATCACAGTACCTTCAACATGGGCCTTGACCTGCCTCTCTTCATCTGCCCCACCATGATTCCAGCCAAACCATCATCACAAGGCCCCAGAGTGCCTTTCAGGCCCTGTGTAATTTAGTCCTTGCATGCATCTCTAGCCTGCCTCCCAACTGTTCCGCCCTTGATCACTTCCCTTGAGCCTGCTGCCTCAGGCCCTTTGCACATGCTTTGCACCCTCAGCTTGAAAGTTCGTTAAAGCTCAGCTTAAGTGTTTCTTTCTCAGTGAGGCCTTCCTCAACACCCTTGTGTTCGCTGTCTCCTCTGTCAGTCTTTCTCATAACACTTCATTGTTATACTTATTCCTGTTGGCATTTCCCGCCTGGCTGTGTTTCACATCTGTCTTCTCCACTACCCAGAAGCCTCCGTGATGGGAGAGACCAGCTCCATCTCATTCGGTGATGTGTTCCTAGCTCCTGGTGAGGTGCCTAACACATAGTAGGTGCTCTGTCCATGTCTTTTGAGGGACAGGATGACTTTCTCCCAACATTAGCTTATGTCTCTAGTGTTTTCTGTGACTGCCGATGCTGTTTCCAAGCAGAAACAAGAGGGGAAGGCAGAACACCACAGAGGAACCAAGTAAAGGATATTGCAGGATCCTAAGATCCTTTCTACAATGACGTGTAAGTTGGTGGGGGAGGGTGTCCGGGCCTTGCCGTCTGGTAGGGGAAATGGACGTATAGGTAACTCTATGCCCTATACTTTTTGACAAAAGCGGTTGCCATGGAACCATGCACACTTCTAGCCAGTCCCCTCAAGCCTCCAATCTGTCTCCCATACCTCTCTCTGATCGTGTCTGGTCTGGACAAGCTCCCAGTCTCCTATCTTCTAGTGCATTCTCGAAGCTGCAGCTAGAGGACCCCCTCTCAAGAGCCGGTCTGGTGATGTCCTTCTCTCATTAGAACCTTCTGTGGTTTCCTTTTATGAGCAGAGGAAGTCCAACTCTCTTGAATGGCATTCAAGGCTCTGCCCACCTTTCCAGCTCCATCCTACCTCATCCTCTTTGTTCTAGCCACGCAGAGTTGTTTGCCCTTCTCTGAATGTGCCTGCCCTTGGCTTTAGCATGTGCCATTGCCATCCTTCTGCAAACTGCTATTCTCCCTGAAGCGTGAACTCAAAGATCACCTCCTCTGTGAAGCCTTTCCTTAATCTGAGCTCGTGTAGCCCTGGGCATACTCCATCTGGACATTTTCCCTGTTATCTTATGGTTGTTACTTTTTATTATCCCTACTGCAATGGGGCCTTTTTGAGGACAGGAATTATGTCTGTATTCTCTATAATTTCAAAGTGTTTGGTCTGTAGAAGGAGTTCAGTAAATATCTGAATAAACATATAGGTGGATGGATGGATGCATGGATGCCTGGATGGATGGATGGATGGTTGGATGGATGAATGGATGGATGATGGATGGATGGATGGGTGGTGGATGAATGATGGATGGACAGTTGGATGGATTGATGGATGGATGGGTGGACAGATGCACAGATTGATGGATGGATGGATGGATGGTATTTTCAAGGCTCAGTTCAATTATCACCACTTCTGTGAAGTCAGGAAGTTACAGCAGGGATCTAGTTATTGTATTCAATTATTCTTTTGTCATGGTCCAGATTATTCAGGTTGGAAGAAGCATTTTTCCTTCATGTCCATAGAAGTATCAAGTAGCAGATAACTCTCAGGGGCATTAGAGGCCACACAGTGACCTTACAGGGTTTGCCAGAGTCCCCTGTGCAACATTCCCACCAATTGACTATCCAGCTTTGCTTGTACTCTCCTTCCTTTGTGGAACTCCCTACTTCTTAAGGTGGCCTACTCCATCTTAGGACACCTCTGCTGTCTGTGTGTGTGTGCCTGAAAGCACATGTGGGGCTATATCTTCATTACCTGAAGGCCCATCTCTGCCCTGTGGTTCCTTGGGGCTGCATAGTGACAGTCCTACATCGAGCTACTGAGATCGTGCAGGGCAGAAACATAACAAAAGAAACTTGAGTTTGAATGTCCTCCTTGACATTTACTAGTTTTATGGTTTATCCAAAGTCATAGATAAGTCACTTGCCTTTCAGAGCTTCATGGCCCCCTCATGGGTTATTTTGAAGATTACTTGCAATTGCAAATGAGGCATTACCATATGTATATCATACATATAATAGGCAGTCAGCGCGTGTTGGTTTCTTCATTCATTGGAAGGAACGTGAGTGTTCATTTGGATCTTGAGTTAAATGGGGAATGAAGCTTCGGAGGGTTTCCATGTGTCCAAGGTCACTGCCATCACCTCTGATTAACTCCTAGGCCTCTGCTCTTCTGACTCGATCACTGTACTAACCCTAGCTCCCAAGGGCAAATGATAATAATCATGATTGTCCTTATTATAATGATAATAATCATAGCTATGATAGCTAACACGTGTACTGTTTACTGAGGCCCAGGCACTGCTCCAAGCATTTAACTCAATTAACCCTCCCAACAGCCTTGTGCGGAAAATGCTATTATGATCCCCATTTCACAAGGAAGATTTGGAGGCATAGAGCAGCTAAGTAACCTGCGCAAAGTCCCACAGCTGGTATCAGGAGGGACTGGGATTCAAACCCAGGCAGCCTGGCTCTGGAGTCCTCTCTGAAACCCTGTCCCCTGTTGCCTTGAATGCTGTGAAGAGGGTGAGATTGCTGGGATTAGTCAGTGTTGGTCAGATTGTTATTCTGGCCTCATTTCTGAAATCATGGATATGAGCCCTGTTCTGTAATTCCCAGGTATAGAATAGGATGTTTTATTAGCTAAAGAGGGAGGCAGTGGGGTATAGAGGGAAGAGCGGTGGAGATTAAATGAGATAATGTGTGAGAACTCTCTAGCACAGAGAATCTGGGAAAATGCAGCTGCATAGTGTTTAAAGCTCTCTGGGTCCCAACCCAAAATACACAGACGGCTGGACAAAAAATTTTAAAATCTATGGGAAAACATGCCCAACTAAACAAGGTGACATGATATCCTTATGAGCCCCAAGATACAGTTTACGTCCACCTGCATGGTCTTGGCACCTGTGTAGAAGAAAGCAGTGCAAGACTCCAGAACAGTCAATAGGTATTCCCTAGAAAATATAATAGAAAAATTTTAGAGCAGCAGCTGAGACTGGGAGGCATTTTTCTCATTCTATTGCAGTGTGTGCAAGGAGCTCATAGAAACATTGAGGGAATGGAGCCATGTAGCCCCTAGAAACTCTTGGAACTGAGCCAGCAAGAGTTGCCTTAATGTCAGGATCTCACACTATGGAGAAGCTGTTGGAAGTGAAATGCAGAGTGGGGTAGGAAAGAGACCATAGACTGTGGATAAAGAAAGTCCAGGTAAATGTAGAGGAATATCAGAAAGCAAGCTGCTGCAAATGACAGATAAGGGAGCTCTGTGAAGTCAGAATAACTGCTGTGAATATGCCTTTTTCTAAAATTTCAGGAAAATTAATTTCACTTGAAAATGGTCAACCAAAAAGTATCACATACAAAATTGAAAATCACATACAAAGTTGAAGTATTGCATACACGGTTGAATTGCATACAAAATTATTGTAAGAGAAAGGATAAAAAGGAACAGAATGGCATCTCTCTGCATAATGAAAACACACCGGAAAGATATGCTCAAATCCGGATCTAAACTGGATTTACCAAAATATCAATATCCAGATCTAAACTGAAACTATAGCAAAACAAAGTAAAAGCATTAAGAAAATGATCAAAAATGGAAGAAAACTGTAAGAATTAGGAAAAATTGAGAAATGAAGTGACCGAACCCAGAAAATAACTTAAAATTATAGCAAAAGCAACTGCAGAAACAAATATTTGAGAGAAAGAGTGGCTGAGAAGAAGACAAATTTTACAGATCAGAAAAGAAATAGAAGAGATGAAAAGGCTTGAAGAGAAAGTGACAGACATTGAAGACACGCAAAGAAGACCCAACATACAGATAATAGAAATCTCTGAGAACTGAACCCACAACAAAGAAAAGAAAGAAGTATTAAAAAATGGTAACTCAAAGAAGTTCTCAGAAATTAAAAAAAATTTTTTTTTTTTGAAAATCCACATTGAGAGAGCACACAGCATGCCTGAACATTCTCAGAGCAGCAAATACTGAGACATAACCTTGTAAAATTATCAGACCATGAAGGAAAGAAGACAAACATCTAGCAGGCATCTAGGTAAAACTAGCAATGACTTTTAAGGGGAAAAAATTATATTGACATCAGACTTTTTCACAGCAACACTTATGCTAGAAGAAGGTGAATACTTAGGATACTCAAGAAAACATAGGCCAAGATTATATACCCAACAAAACAGACTTGTGTGTACAAAGGACACAAAGTATTAACAACATGTGAAAGTATCAACAAGCAAGCATTAGGCATAGTTACGCATCCAGCTACAACTAAGTGAGTGTTATAAGGAAATTGTATACTGAGGATTGTTATATGTTCAAACAATGTAGATAGAGCACAGCTCTTAAAAAATGCAGGTAGAATAGGGAGGACATATCCAAACAAACATTATTTTAAGTACTTGTGTCAGTGGTGATAATTTTAGCATTGCTCTTCTGGGACTACAGTGTCAGAATATGGAAAAACTACATCAATAATTATGAAATATTCTATCATCTCCTGTGTTCCTAAGAATGAGGAATCTGTTATGGAAGGAAAGAGATTCCTTTATCATATAGAAGAGATTAAAAGCCTGTGTGGTTCTTGTTTTGTATCAGAAATATCAGTAGGAACTCACGATATATTTTACCTTTAAAAATCCACTAAAAATGCCTAGAGGCAAGGGCCAAGCCAGCAGCACCCACCAGACCTGGTATCTAGGGTGTGGTCTTGAGATACCATTTTCCACTAACAACAAAACAAAACAAAAAACCCAAGACTTCTTGGAGAAGTGGTTGGGGCAGAAAAAGTACAAGATGTGATGGACCACCCTGTTGTAACATAGATAGGAAAGCTACTTCCTGGTGCCATTCTGATCATCCCTCTGACCAAAGAGGGGAAATCTTGAGTTCCATGGACTGAAATTCATCAAATAGTTTAAATCCATGAGTTCATACCGATATTTTAGAAAAATCAACAGGTACCCTCTGGATGATGATGGAGAGAAAGAGAGAGCAAGTTCATGATCCTGAAAACTTGTAAAAACAAGGCAAGAATTGGGCATTGATCTTGCTTTTCTTCTATGAACGATACTCCCTGGTAACCAGATAGCGTATGGGGGCAGTGCTCCTTCCAGAAGTATTCCAGCTAACATATTAAAAAGAAATGATAGAATCAGACTACCAGCATTTTGCAATCCTCGATGAGTCAGGGGGTGTAGGCCCTGAGCATCAACAGCTGCTGACACGACAGAGAGAGAGAGAGAGACAACCAGATAGCAAGTGCCCCCCCCCACCCCCCACTGCATAGCATCCGATCAGGTCTGGGTCCAGCAGCCAGTGTGCCAGAAACACAGAGGACAGAGGAACACGATGCATTGCACCATGAGGGTGCAGTTGGTGAGCCCACATGGAGGAAGCTCTATGGCTCAGAGACTTCCAGCTCCTTAACAAATCAACCGTCAGGAAAATGAAGGGACAAAGAAAAAATCCATAGATTAGAAAGGACTTGAGAGCACGTTTTTCTCATGGACAAATCTAAACGGCTATGTCTCAAGGTGCACACCCGTGTGATACAAGCTATAAAGAAAGCCAGGTAGGCGACCCTGGGACCGTCAGGACAGGGGTCCTGGGGTGGGGACAGGCGAGCAGGGGGTGCTGAGATTGTTGCAGGCACATGAAGGGGCCTCGGGTGGCGGATGGAGGATCTCTTTCGTGACCTGAGCGGCGATTATAATGCTCATTAAACTGCGTCTTTGTTCCGGGTAGGTTTTGCATCTGTGTTTTATTTTACAATAAGGAGGATTTAAAATCTGTCTGGCAAACAAGCTCCCCCTTCATCTCCCCACTCCCAGCCTGTCGCATGACACTGGAGGTCTGACCTCTTCACGCTGGGCCCTGGGCTGGGCACTACGTATGCGGCTCCCTCCCTCACTACCCCCACGACCCCCTGGACAGGGGGCTCCGGGGAGGCAGGACCATATCTCCCATGTTTGCTTTGGACTCCCTGGTGCCTTGCACCCCATAGGCCTTCAAAACACACTTAGCGAGCACGTGAATCCAGTTGGCAGTGGCAGAAAAGGAAGCTCAGCCCGTACAGTTGGGCCAATAGCAAAGCTTTGCTTGCCCTCAGCCAGGGTAGATGGAGACTGGAGCCTGGGTCTCTGGGAGAGGGACAGTTCCGACTTTCCCATCCGCCTCTTGTGCTGTGGTTCCCCTCAGGCTCCGCCAGGAGAAGACAGACACCGTCCGCTGCGTCAAGTCCTGCCGTCCCAACGACGTCACCTGCGTGTTGGACCCAGTGCACACCATCTCGCATACCGTTGTGTCGCTGCCCACCTTCCGAGAGTTCACCCGGCCTGAAGGTGAGTGATGCTTGAGCTGGGAGCTCGGCCCCAAGGAGCTACTCCCCTGGTAAAGACATGGAGTGAGTGGCCTCTGGGGCTCCCAGTGTCCCTGGAGTGCACAGCACCACACCGGCCCGTCCCTGGCTCTCAGCTCAGGAGGACGCTTCTTCTGGGTCACAGCTGTTCAGCAAACAGCTGTTGAGCGTTGGCTCTGTGCCAAGCGCTGGGGCATCAGGGAGGGCTTCTGGGAGGAAGTGACTTCCACGCTGGGGCCGATGTGGTCAGTAGTGAAAGTGGGGAGCAGGGAGAGAGGAGGGTGCCAAGTGGAGAATCATCTGGAAAGGTCTGGAGATGAGTTTAGGGGGTGGTGGGTATTGAAGGAACAAAGCCAAGTTTTTCTGGCTGGAGTGGGAGAGGCTTGGCAAGAGTCAGGCTGGGAAGGATAAGCCTTAACTTGGGGCGGAGGTTTCCACTGCAGGGCTCTTGGGAGCCATCACAGGGCTGGGCCCGATGCTATGGGCGGATACAGAAAGGTCACTGTGGAGACCGAGGGGCTAGACTGGATCCAGGGAGCCCAGGAATAAAGCAGGGTTCCCAGACCCACCCTGCAGGTAGCTCCTGGCTGGCTGTGTAGACCGGCCGTGTAGACCGGCCATCATAGCACCCTTTCCGCTGGGGTGGGACCTGGGGCACGGCACCCTCCCCACACCTGTAGGCCTCGCTCTTGGGAGTGCAGCCCCCATGCTGAGGCTGCTGCAGTCTGCAGCCACCCCTTCCCCTGCAGGGTCTTCATTGGCCTTGGGAGGAGCTCACCATAATTGATTCACATGGCAAACGTGGTCGGAACCTCCTGGGTGTCAGGCTCAGGGCCAGGCTCTGGGGCGCAGCGATCAGGAAGAGCCCCCCTGACCCTCCGAGGGGAGAGGTGCGGCTGAGCCAGCTGACTGAAGCCCATGTCACACGCTGTGATAGCCTCCCACAGAGGCCCAGGAATGCGGGCTGAACAGCTCCCGGCCGTGGGGGGCGGGTGGGGCAGTGATGAGGCAGAAGAGGCCCCCAAGGACGTGGTTCCCTGGAAGAGCAGGTGGCCCATTGCTCCCCTCCCCGCTGACTCGTGCTTCTGGAAAAGGAGAGGCACGGAGTCTCTGCAGGGTGGTGCGGACTTGGATCGGAGGAAATCACTGGCTGGTGTTCGCCTTGTGCCAGATGAGAGGCTCCACCAAACCACACACAACCCTTCCCAAACCCCTAACGGCCAGTTTGGTGGCCTCTGGGGCCGGGCCGGTCTGGGAGTGGATTCTACAGGGAGTTGAGCGTGGCTGGAGATGTCTATAAACATCTGGGGCGCAGGCCATCCTGACCTTGACCTTTAGTGCTGAAAGGACCCTTAGCGGGCACTGGCGGTCTGCCTCCTTCGCTCTGCAGCAGACCCCTCCAGATGGCCCGAAGCCAGGGTAGAATCGGGGCCTTGTGCCCCCAGCCCAGGGCGGTTGGCCCTGCTTTATGCCGGGCAGCCCCGGGGATGGACACAGCCACCAGACTGCCCAGCCCACCCCACGAAGTGGCTTCTCTGACCCATGTTACAACAGGATGTGAGACCAGCCTGCTCTCTTGCCCTTGCTGACCTCTCTCCCTTGGTCCCTCCACCCCCCGCCCCTCCTTGCCAGCTTCACGAAGATCTACGACTAATTACTAATTGTTCCTCAGCCCCGCCACGGCTGCCCATTAGCTGCAGGACTGCAGGGAACACCTGAAGCTTCCCAGGCCTCAGTTTCCCCACTGATCAAAAGGGGGATAGGTGATGGTCTATGAGCCCTTAGACCCCTCCACCTTCTCCGTGAGGGGCTTGCCAGCCCTGGACTCTCGGGACCCGAGGGTGCGTCTCCAGGGGCTCCAAGCTGTGCTCCCCTCCCACAGAGATCATCTTTCTCCGGGCCATCATGCCCGTGTATCCTGCCAACCACGCTGACATCATCTTTGACATCACCGAAGGGAACCTGCGGGACTCCTTCGATATCATCAAACGTTACATGGACGGCATGACTGTGGGTGAGTGGCCGGGGACATTCGGTCCTCCCAGCCAACGGCCTCACGGAGGCCCGTGATGCCAGGCTGCTGGGAAAACCTCTCTGGGTCAACCCAGGTCCCGTCTGAGTCCCCCTCCTAAATCCCTCCTGTCCCTCAGGGCCAGCTGGAATGCCCCCTGCCCGCCAAGGCAATGACTGGCCAGGAGCGGGATCTGCTCCTGGCTGTGTGCTAGGTGTCGGGGGAGGGGGGCGACCCTGGGGGCCTCCGTGTCCTGCCTGTGAGTGAGCGGATTCACTAGATCTCTGTGTCATGACCTGGAACCGGCGCTATCACACGGGTGATGTGCTTGTCTCAGAGTTCGGACGGTCCCCAGGTCAGTGGGACCTGATGGGATTCGTATTCTTGTGGCGAGACAGAGGGAAGAGCAAATGGGGGTCTGAGCCCATGCTCTGGCCTCGGCCCCAGACCACTTGTCTTGCCATGTGTCCAGTCGATGTCCCTTGAGCAGAGAGTAGGGGAAGGGCACCAGCCCATAAACCTCCCCTGAACTGACCTCGAGTTTGTGGGGGATGGAAACCATCACGGCTACCATTTTGGACTTAGATTTAGACTGTGAGTATGTTCTAAGCAGATGAACAGCCGCGGGCCAGGCCCTCTCCCCGTGTGGGCCTCAGTTTCTCCATTGTGGATGGGGGAGTGAGGGCTTTGTGTTGTCCTGGGCCCTGGATCCGAGCAGGTGGCCCTTCTGTAAGAGCGTTTCAGAGCAAGGTCTCTAGGTGGCGCCGTTGGATCTCAGAACCCCGGCCCCTGTGCCCGGATGCGCCAGCTCTCCTTAACTGGGCAGCTGCAGACAGGGGATCGTTATTCCCCTGTTGCCAAAGAGCCATTTATAGCGACTTTACAAGCTCTTAAATGGGTTTGCATGTTGTAAACATGACTGAGTCATCCGGGGGCTCCCCATCCCCAGCCGCCTCCTCCGCTAGTTGGCAGCAGGAATAATTAGTTAATTACAATTAATGGCACATTAGTCCTCACTGGGATTCCAGGGGGAGGCATGCAGTTGGGCTGTCAGCGGTCATAAAACTTGGTTGCCCTTGAGTCACTGCCCACCCTGGGCCTCAGTTTCCCCATATGAGATGATGAGGCCCTGTAGTCAGGGCCGCGGGGATGAGGGCAGTGGGGTGGGGGGTCAGGCTTTGTCCCACTTGCATGGGGTGGTGGTGAGAGCTACCTGCCAACACTAGCCTCCAGAAGCCCACCTCCTCCCAGCCCTGTGCGTGAGGCTAGGCCGGCAGGGGCGGGTGCAGGGGGGCAGGGAGCAGCAACACGGCCTGCCTGGGGTGGGGGAGGGGTAAATCGTGGCCTCGTGGGGTAAATCACAGCTTCGAACCGTAAGAGCCGAACTCAGAGCCTTCCGATTCACCCACTCACTCTTTCCCTTCTGCTCCTTTCCCGAGCCCCCATCTGTCCCCGGCCCTGGGCTGGACACTGCGGGGACACAGGCGAATAAACACCACACAGACCCTGCCCTGGGCAGGGGGAGTTGGCATTCCAGCAGGGGAGAGAGATGGCCCCACAAACAGATCATCAAAATCTGACACTGAAGAGGCTGACAAGTCTGCGTGGCCCCACGAGGCCTCTCTAGGGGGTGGCACCTTGCAGCATTTACACCTGTGCGTTCCCGGCTAAATCCCTCCAGGGTGACCCGCGCCCGGGGGTTGGGCAGCGGCTGGGCTGGGCTCCAGTGCCCACCAGCACATTTTTCCAGCCACATCTGTACCCCAGACAGGATCAACCTGGGAGCCTCCGTTTCCCGGCTTCCCATCCACTGGAGTAGAAAATCTTGGCATGTCGGAGCCTAGAGGTTCCTGGAGACCCTCTCTTTCCAACTCCTTTGTAGAGGGGGAAACCGAGGCCCAGAGAGGCGAGAGGGGCTGCCAGGCTTCTCACGGTGCCTCAGGGCACAGTGGGGAACCGAATGGAGCCCCTGGGCATGAAATGCGCTGCCCCTCACTGCGCTTGGTCATGCGTGCCCTGGTCTTTGGAATCCGGGCTGGGGCTGCGTGGGGGAGGGTCCAGGCTGGGCCCCGGGAACTCGTGCTGCTTCCAGTGGGCCCGACCTCCTCCACTGCTCGCTGTGATTGCCGGGCATCCATCTGGCTGGAGCTTGGCACGCGGTCCTGGGGTCCTGGTGCCAAAGTCGCCTCCGGGGCAGAGGACTGAGGCCAGGGGAGTCTGGATGGCAAGGTCCCGCTGGGGTGGACCTGGGCTGGGTTTCGCTTGGGCTCTCATCTCTGAGCCCCCCGGTCGCTGCCTTATCTCTCCAGCTTGGGTCTCCTCCTTGGACTTCCTTAACCACACCTCTTTGCCTCTGCTCCTCTGTCCCAAATAACTCCTGCTCACCCCAGGAGCTCCTGGGCCCCGGGGGTGGCCACGGCCCCAGGCCTGTCCACCTGCGCTGGATGGTTTGCTGCTGGACCCGAGCCCAGGCGTGAGCAGCCCACGAGCTACAGCCAAACTGTTTACCCCGCACCCCGCTCGGGTCTCACAAATACCCTCAGGGACAGGTGCGATCGTCTCCCTCCGGCAAAAAAGGGAGCGGAGTTAAGTAACCACCTGGGACATGGCATCTGAAACCCTGTGGGGCCTGGGTGTTTGCAGACTTGTTTCTGGGGTGCAATTCTCATTTCAAGCAATGTCTTGGAAACCCTGCGTGTCAGTGGAAAGGAAGAAAGTGTTTCCTGGGGCCACTCGGGCCTCCGTCTGCGGTGACCAGCAGGATGTTGCGGGAACTCCTGAGGCCCAGAGAGAGCCAGTGTACAGCCCCACACTGCTTGTAGCACCTGCGGGACCTGACGGGAAGGGGCGCCGACCTGCTCATAGGTGCCGCCTGAACACCTGCGCGCTTTAGGCCATGCCCCGTACGGGTACCGGACTCCGAGGTCAGGAAGGCTTCCTGGAGGAGGTGAGGTCTTGCTGATTCTCGATACATGTGGAGGAGTGACTGACACTTAGAACCAGGAGAGCAAGAGGCTCATCCTTGGCCACTCGGTGTTGGGGGCAAAGTGGGCCCAGAGCCCGGTGCTCTGCAAACACCCGGGGCCGGAGCCCACTGACGGCTGGGTTGACTTGGGCAAAGTGACTGTGCGTTTGGGTCCTGGAGAAACACGGCGTACGAGCTGCCAGGACCCTAAGGCCATGGAGCTTATTCTTTCCCTGAATAACAGAAGAAGAAAGTGCCCCCAGTCCACTCAGAACCTAAAAGGGCCAGGCCTTCCCCTAATGTATCCTTTAAAAGCCCGTTCTTAGGGGGATAAAGGCGGCTCTGCCCGGGGCTGAGCGGAGTCATCCTGTTGCATTCCTCCTTAACCAGCTGTCAGAGAAAAATGAAGAGAGCATTTTTAGCCCATGCAAAAATGCCCTCTTAATGCCTGAGGTATTCTCGGGTCACGACGAAGCCCTCCTCACCCAGCCCCGGGTTCAGGCTTCGCTCCGCGGGCTCCTGGCTGCGGTCAGGGGCTGTGCCGAGAAGGGGCTCCTTCTGGTACTAGCTCGGGATGGGGGCACTCACAGGGGGTCCTGGCCGAGCGGGCGCTCAGCCCCCCGCCGCTGGGGGCCACCCCGTCCCCGGGCCGCAGGGCCCCGGCTGCCCTCGGAGCCTCAGCCCTCCCCGCCACTCCCTGCTGCTTTTTGGCTCTTTTTCTGAGGACAGGAAAAGAAAATCTGTCTGTCCTGAGGGTCAGCTTTGCCAACATTTCTGTGAAAACCTCCCCAAAGCCAAGAGGAGCTAGACAGCGTGTAGCCTGAGTGGCATTTTAGACCCTCGTTTCGATTTTGTGCAAGCCCGACTGATCCCTGGCCGGTGGGCACGCGGACCGGGGATTTTGTGGCTTCTGGGAAGTCAGCCCCTCCTGCCACACACCCGTTCTGTGAGCTGGGGGTAGGGGGTGCTGGGGGGCATTAGCCACGTGGGGCGTGAGCTCTGTGCGGGCCGGGACCCTGGGTCCCTGTCAACCGTGGACATACAGTAAGTGATTGAATATTTACCCAAGCCCACGCTGCAGGGACAGGAGTGCCCAGCTCACACAGTGTCCATGGGTCCCAGCCTCCCGAGGCACTGACCCTCCCTAGCAAGAAAGGGCCACCACACTGGGATGGAGCCGTGACTTCACAAGGGTCCTCTCTGCTCCTACGTTTCCTGCTTTTAATGGAATTTTCACGCATGGCCCGTGAGGTGTGTGAGGTGAGGTTCATAAAATTTGACTGTATTAGCAGATGTCCCTTATAAATGATGATAATTAAGAACAGCCCTAAAACTACTAGTTAGTGAGCCCTCCCAGCCCCAAAATGAGCTGAAACAAAGAGATGGACTAGCTAATCGGTCTTCCCTGGTGGAGTGGGGAGTTTTGTTTTGTAGTCTGTGCATAGTTACTGGGAAGGCTCTAATTTTACTCAAAAGAGCAGGAACACAAAAGAATAGGTGGATGTCAGCGTCCCCCGCGGTGTTAACCTTGGGCCTCGTGAGGTCTGCACTAGTCTTTCCACTGAAACTGTGCTGTGAGGGTCCCCGCGATCCAGTTGCAGAGATCCTGGAAATAAACCATCGCGGATGTGAATCGTAGCTTCCAGGGTGGGCTGCCCGTCTGAGATGCCCCCGTGGCCCCTCGGCAGCCGCTATCCCTTCCCGTTCTGATCACACCGTGGCGGCCTGCAAGCATCCAATGTTGGCCACACTGATGCGGCCCCCTGGTCCCCCATGGGCATGGGGGGGCACCAGGACCGGTCAGTTGGCTTGAGCATTCCACAGCCTTCCCGCACCTTCTGTGTGCTGGGGAAAGCATGTGTTCTCTGCCTCTAGGGAGCTCACGGTCTCCGGAGGGGGACAGGAGAGCACAGAGGTGCTGGGGGTGCACAGCCCAGTCCCCCTGCCTGGGCAAAATATCGCAGGCTGCCGGGAGGAGGTGGCACCTGGAAGGCTCGGCCCTGGCCAGCTGAAGAACCAGAGAAGGCTGTTCCCGGACCTTGTTCCCACCCTCAGCCGGGTGGTGCTTTGAACATCTCCACCAGGTCAATTTCAAGGAGGCAGGGTCTTAAGTCATCACTTGTGATCTGGAAGCTTCAAGACAACCCCTCCTACAGTTTCTGCCCAAGTGTTGCTCAGCCCATTCCCCTTAAATGTCGGTGCAGGACAACAACTCTCAACAGCACCCTCCAAAAGTTCTGGGGTTGGGAGTAACGTCCCCCTCTTCATGGACCCCGGGATCTGCCACCAAATGCCGGCCGGGCTTTTATCTCCAGCGATTGCACACACGGGCACGCTCGCACATGCGCACACTCGTACCTGCACACCAGCTCTCCCTCCGCTCCCCTCCTGCTTCCCACTGAGTGCGGTGTACCTGGCGGCCTTGCCAGCGCCGTCACCCCATTCCCTAACCTTCCCTAGCGTCCAAGAAACACACGCAGGCCCCCTCTGGCCCAGCCCTGGGTCGGCCCGAGGAGGCACCCCACGCTCTCTGGGTGCTCCCAGCCCCAACCCTTCCAGCACCGAGCGGAATGTGCTGGACAGGCAGAGGAAAGGCAGCCCAGCCGGCTCCCCAGGCAGTCAAGGGAGGCTTCTTGGAAGAGGTAACACAAGTGTTGGGTCTTGAGCCCTGAGTAGGAGTGAGCAAGCCAAAGAGGTATTCCTGGCCCGGGGGCGGGAAGGCACCCACACAGTCCAGTGCTACCAGAGCAAGGTGAGAAGAGAGGCTGGAAGGGGTCACAGGGCCAGGCCTCCGTGGACTTCGGTGGCCCACAGGGAGCCACCGGAGGTCTGTGGTGCTCCTTGGGAGGCGTGCACTGCCCACGGTGCTTCTAGAACCCTCTGCACCCACCTGCAGCCCACGGTGGTGGATGTCCCCACTTCACAGATGAGAAGACTGAGGCCAGGGGCACTAAGCTGGGGAGCAGTTGAGGAAAGCAGTTGGACCTGGGCCACCTGTCTCCAGAACCACCCACCCCACGGCCCCCAGGCTGCAGCCCCGTTTTCCTCTGGTCTATACCACCGGGCATCCCCACCCCTGGCGTCTGTCGGCAGCAGTCAGAGGGGTAGTTCGTGAAGCATCTCCGTTGGAGCAGCGCAGTGCTCCCGGCCATGGGGGCCTGGGTCGCAGGCCACCCCTTCGTTAGTAAAGAGCCCCTCTAAGCCCACGTGGTCAAGAGGTGGGGTTTAAACGCCACCACACTGGGGAGGGAGCAGGGTCCAGGAACAGCCTTCTCTGAATCTTCACCTGCCTGGGCTAACTCATTCTTGTTCCCGCAGGTGGTAGTGGTGGGGGGCTGTTCCTCGGGACCCTCGGGCCTGCCTCTTCCCCATCTGCCCACAGGGGGCTGGTTGGGGGGGTGTCCAGGACGGCAGTGGGGAGCTACTCAGCCTGGGCCAAGTCGCACCCCCTACGGGCACGTTCAACTTAGGGGGATTATGTGTAGGCCGGGCAGGACTCTGGCTAGAAACATGCTTTAATTATAACCTACAGATCTGGAGAGAAATTCAGATTCCACTCTGTTTGGGACTTTGTTTCTGGGAAAGCCCTCTGGTCTGACAGTGTGTGTGTGTGGGGGGGTGCCTGTGGGGGGGTCGGTGTGAGTCTCCGGGTAAGTGTGTGCGGGTGTGTGTAGGCGGGGGGGAGGCTAAGCGTCTAGGTCTGTAGGAGGATGAAGGGGGCACGTGCACGAACAGGGTTTGATTTCTGAGATGGGGATACTTGCCGGCTTAGAGAAGGGTGATCCTCGAAGATCAAGGCTCAGCCTCATGTCCCCAGTGCCAAGCCACCCTGGGCCCAACGCCAGGGTCCGGAGGGTCTGCTCACAGCTTTGCTTGGGAGGGGAGACGTCACCTGGGGCCCCCGTGTGCGTTCACTCATTCCCGAGCACAGACCCCTTTGCAAGCTCCACACCAGGGAGCGAAACCCTCCTTGTGCTTCCTGGCGGGATGGCATCATTGTTCCCGTAACAAAAAACTGAACGGCCAGCCCTGGGTCCTGCGGCCAGCGAGTCAGAGCTGTGGCTGGAGAGCTGGCGGGCAGTGCGCCCGCTCTGGCTCAGTCCGCCCTGAGCTCCCTAGCCTCGTGGGTGCCTCTGAGGGGCCCTGGGCCTCCTGAGCAACTGAAGAGCTCCTGTTCTTGCCCTTGGCTCCGTGGTGGCTGGCCCAGCATTCAGTAAAGTCGGGATGAATGGAGGATCACGTGATCGTCCCACTCACCTTAGAGATGGTTCCTTGGTTAGGTGTAGAAGGGATATGCCCTAATTATAGATGCTCATTAATGCAATTAGATGGAAGAATTGTGTGAAGGCTCCTAGCTGTGCCTGGCGCGCAATGACTGTGCAGAAAATCAGTCCTGGTGGGACTTGAGCCTCCTCCGCGGAAAGGGGTGGGCAGCCCCCACTTGCCCCCCTGTCTGTGCTGACCAGGGCGCGGGCACGCTCATACAGTACCTCCTCTTCAAGCAAACTAAGAACATTTTTGCTTTGAAATAGCATTCCGAATTTCATCTATGAGTATAAGAATTCTTACTCGATTGCAAGTTTACCAACTGAAAATTATCAGTAGTTGCGGTGGCCCTTCTGGGGCAAAACGTGATTGAGTCTACGTGGCCGCAGTCTGAGCCCTGGACTCGGGGTGAGACGTTCTGGCTTGATTCTTGCTTCTCTGTTTCTAGCTGTGTGACCTCAGGTAGTTTGCATAGCTTCTCTGAGCCTCAGTTTTCATCTCAGCAAAATTGCCGTAATACTTGCCTTGCTGGGCTGATAACCACTTACTGGGAGGACGGGGCCCGGACTTACCTCTTTGACCACAGCTGGGTGGGTTGTTAGGGAATGAATGAGCTGCGGTGGGGGGCCATTTGGAGCTGGAGTGAGTGAGAGCTTGGTGCCCCCCCCCCCAGAGTGTTCACCCTAAAGCAGCTCCAGCTGCCTGGGGGCCATCCTTGTGGCCTGGGCAAACCAGCCAGAAGCAGGATGGTGGAGGCCGTGCCTTCCAAGTTCTGCCATCCTTGAATGATCTCTCTCACTCAACAAGAACATCCTGGGTTCCTACTCCAGGCCAAGCCCTGGGCTGGCCCTGGGCTGCAAACTTACACCCAAGCCGCAGAGCCTACTTTCATGAAGCTGTCTCCTAGCTTCCCTAGGATCCTGCCATCTGAGCTCCTGCAGGCCCCGTACCTGTTCATGTCTCAGAAGGAGAGAGAAGTGGGCTGTGGCAGGTCTGTCATGTCCAGCTGAATATGCTATGCACTGCAAAACCCTAGGGAGCTACCATTTGCAGCCTCTTCTATGTGCAGTATGCAACATACCGACTAGTACACTGCAGCCCTGGTACAAGACCTCGTGAGCAAAGATCCCAAGCTCATGGCACCTCTATCCCCAACCCCACCCCCAGGGGAGGCATCTTTCTGAGCAAAGTACTTGCTCACCCAACCATCTGACTTCAGGTCGCCGTTGGCTGTCCCAGCCAGCAGGGTGTAGATCACCTCTTTAAAATCATCATCCCCCAAGGGGTTAACCGTGTGCTGCTGACCCTGTCCTGCGGCCTGATTCAGAAAGTTTGGCCGGGGATCAGTACACATTACACATGACATTCAGAAATTCCACCTAAAAACAACAGTGCGGCTGTCCCTGCCGGGTGACGAGTGATTGGCCCTGTCCTGGCTTTCACAGCAAATCCCGGGGATTAGGCGCTCTCTCTCCTCCTGGAGGCACAGCCCGCTCGTCACCCCGGGCCACGCCCTGGCCCACAGCCAGCGTGTTTCCCTGGGGTGATGGCCCAGCAGCCTCGGGCCGGGATGGGCTGTGGCCCGACTTCACCCTGAGGGCTGGCAGCCTTGCTGAAGGCAGTGGGAAGTGGAGGGTAGGTGGGAGGGTCTCTTGAAGGGGACGATGGAGTTGAGAGGCACACACATTTCTTGTGCCCCTGTGCTGGGATCCGGGGGAGCAGAGATGGGGGAAGGGCACAGGGCCCAGTGCTGCACCTGACCTTGTCACTGTGCCCAAATGACAGCTTTATGCCCCCAAAGCCCTATGAGGAGGGCTCTTCGCCACCAATGTCACTGACACAAACTCTCAGAGCAGCTGACAATGCTCCCAGGCAGCCCTCCAGACTTGCACTGGACCCTCCGAGGGCTTGGTGGGGCTCAGGGCTTTGGAGTCCACCTGAGTGAGGCACGTGGGGAACCTGCTCCTGCTCGGGTGGCCCCAGTGGCCCAAGCTGGACCCGCTGAGTCTGACCAAAGCATCCCTCCTCTCTTAGCAATGTTTCTGTGTCACAGCAAAAGGTGCTGTGGCCACTCGGTTCCTAAAGCCAGGAGCCAGGGACCCTTTGCAGTGGCTCCCCTCACACCCCCACAGCCCGCTGTAACACCCCCGCGCCCAGCCAGAGAGACGTCCTCTGCCTAGGCCTGTCCTTGTCCTCCTCAGCACTCAGCACTCCTGTCCCCTCTCTCTCTCTCTCTGTCCACTGTGCCCAGCAACCCCAGCCCGTGCCTCAGACCCCAGGGAGCCGTGGTCTCTCTCTTCTTCTGGACATTAGCTAGGACATTCCCTGCTTCCTCCTCTGGGTAAACTCCTATCCATCCCTCAAAGCCCAGGTCACTGTTTTCTCCTCTTGCCTGCCCTCCATTCCCCATAGGCTGGGTATTCGGCTTCTCCCCTATGCTCCACAACAGCCTGGATGGGCCTCTTTGGGGACCCTTCTCATATCCCTTCTTCCAGCAAACAATGTCTGTGCCCTGCAGAGCAGGTCTTGGTCCAGGAGACCCAACAGCGACCTGGACAGACATGCATCCCTGCCACATATTCATTTTATTCTAGAGGGTGGGAGCAGACAAGAAACGAGTAGAATGTGTTCACGGTCAGAGGGTGGTGAGTGTGACACAGAGGGCTGGAGAGGAGGGGGGCTGGGTGGGGTGTGGGGCAGAGGAGTGACTTTAAATCTGGTAGACTTTAAAATTGGAGACAGTTGTCTAACCCGAGGAGCTGAGGCAATGAGCCACATGGAAATGTGAGGCAGAGAGCATGTGCAAAGTCCCTGAGGCAGACAGAATGGCACGTGCAAAGGCCCTGAGGCAGAGGGAAGCCTGGTGTCTTTGAACTGCAGCAAGGAGGCCAATGTGGCTGGAGCAGAGGCGTGAGCTAGTGGCTGGTGAGGTGGGGTCCTGAGGCCCTTTGAGGCCGCTGGCTTTTCCACTGAGTGAGGTAGGAGCCATGGGAGAGTCTTGAGGGGAGGGGTGAGATGACCTAATGCTTTATTTTTTTTGTTTTCTTTTAAAATTTTTATTTATTTATTTATTTATTTGACAGAGAGAGAAAGAGAGACCACAAGTAGGCAGAGAAGCAGGCAGAGAGAGGGGGAAGCAGGCTCCCCACTGAGCAGAGAGCCCGATACGGGGCTCGATCCCAGGACCCCGAGATCATGACCTGAGCTGAAGGTAGAGGCTTTAACCCACTGAGCCACCCAGATACCCCGACCTAATGCTTTAAAGTCTGACTCTGGGTGCGGGGTGAGGCTCTCATAGCTGGCTAGGCTGAGGTGAGGGCAGACCCCCATCCGTCGTGAGAGGGAGATAGATTTGGGGTGTCATTGGAAGAGAAGAGGCCAAGACATGGCAGCTTTGGGGGGGCCGGAGGTTCAGTTTGGACATTAGGATCAAGTCGCCACGGCCCCATGGCGGGCGCGCAGTGGAACCAATGAGCCTGGGAGACGTTAGCGTATGATGGTGGTCAGAGCCCGAGACCCTCTGAGCTCACGGAGGGAGCGAGTGTAGACACAGAGAGAAGAGGCCAACACGGGGCGCCACAGCCCTCGTGCTCAAGGTCAGGGCCAGCCAGTGAGCCTGCAGCCACAATGTGGTCCTGGAAAGAGGGGAAGGCATTGCCCGGAGGAGGGCACACCCACTGGATTCGGTGATGCCCAGGCCACTGGTGACCCTGGCAAGGCCCTCCCAGGGGACAGGGTGGAGGGGAGCCGCTCGGAGCAGGATCCCTGGAGGCTCATTCTGGAACGGGAGCCGAGGAATACTCATGCCCTTGGCAGTGGGGCGGTGCTCCCGGCCTCGTGAGTTGTTGCTGGACTTGCTCTTCCAAAGATTGTGCATTCCCGGACGCAAGGACGCATGAGGGGATCCTCTGTGCGATGCCCCCCCATCACCCTGTTTGTTCGTCTTTCTTGCACACACGTGTGTGCACACATCCCCACATGCACTAGGAGGTCACCCAGGCCCAGTGCCCATTGACTTCCAGAGTCACCTTGAGGTTAAAGCGAGCCCAGAGCAGACTCTTAGCATCCCCCGCGGTGCCCCCCGGGGACCGTCTGTGTGCAGCCAGAATGATTTGTGAGCCTCCTACTGCTGCTCTCATGCATCTTTGGAAAAGCCTTTGATATCACCAGGCACACTCATAAATCGCTCTTTATTTAAAAAAAAACAAAAAACAAAACTACAGTGTTTTAGGCAAACAGCAGTAGAGGTATGTCGTGTAAACTCAGGAAAGAAAAGTTGGACGACGATCCGAAACCTCCAGCCGCCTCGCCGCAAAACCGGAAATGGGCAAAGGACCCAGATGCCCACGGTTACCCGTTAGCAGGAAGCGTGTTTCCTGCTGCCTCGATGTCGGGGGTTTCTGGACGGACTCCGTGGTGGGGGCGCTGCGAGGGGTTTGCAGTGGTGGGGGTGGAGGCCTAAGAACGCGGGGGACCCCAGCAAGGTGAGCTCCGCCTGCTGTGAGCCGGGGGTTGGGGTGGGGGAGACGCGATTTTTGGCAGAGCCACACAGCACAACCCCAAGATCTGACCTGCATTCTAGAAAGCTGGCTGTGGCCGCAGTGCAGGGAGTGCGTCGAGGGGTGTGTGGAGGGGTGCAGAGCAAGGTGTTGTAAGGTCAGGCCTGACCTGAGGCAGGACGGGGCGGGGTGGGGGCTGGAGCAGACGGGAGGGTCTGGACGCTCTTGTGGATGGAATGCGTCTGTGTGCGTGGTGACCCAGTGGGACGGACAGAAGCCGGCGGGCCTGTTGAGGAGGGGTCCGAGTTCTCTGGAGACTGGAGGAGGGCAGCAGATTTGGGGGAAAGGGGCATCTGGGGAGGTCTGAGCAGCCGGCGAGCTTGGGTCTGGGGCAGAAGGACCCCACCAGGCCGGGAGCAGGGACAGGAAATGATTTCTTATCCTTTCCATCACGGGCACCTTT
>CM053611.1:105593956-105609080 GCA_028646535.1 Procyon lotor
GAGAGTGAGGGTGACCTGAGGAGGACGAGACGGTAGACAGGAGTGGGCTTCCTCGAGGACAAAGCGGCGTAGAAACGTCAGCTTCCGTGCCGGGGAGCAAGGCCGAAAGGTCTAGCACAGAGCAGCCTTGCTTTGCACATTCCTCCCGGAGGAGAAGGGTGGCCTCGGGGGGGCGGTCCAAGCTGCCCTCGCTCCCGGGAGGCGGTGAGGGGAGCGTGTTTCTAATGATCGAGAAGTGCGGAGGGCGAGTTCTGCGGAGACATGTTGAGGGCCATTTGGTATTTTAAATATGCAGCCCAGACACCTGTCCCCCTTCCTTCCAAGCGCCTGCCTGGGTGTCACTCGGGGCAAGAAGGGAAGACGGGGTCTCAGGAGTTCGGTTCCTCCAGTGCTGATCACAGATGTGGTGGCCTCGCCGTTCCTTTCTGCCGTGCTTGCCTTCGATGCATGACCCAGCCAAGGGCAGCACATTCTGGAAGTTTCCTCCACGCCACACGGCACTGTGAGGAGGAAGGAGACACAGGGGGGTGGGAGGAGCTGAGCTTTGAGGTCGGCACCCCGAGCTCTGGGCTGCGCGACCTGGGGCATCCGGCCCTCGGAGCCCCCTCTACTGCCCGCCCCACCCCGGGGAGGGCAGGGGAAGCTCTGTGCCCAACAGCACTGTGGCGAGGACCCAAGAACCGATGGGCACGTGGGAGCCACCTGTTTCCTTCCCCTTCTCCTGCTGCGCGTCCCTCCCCCAGCCCACCTGTGCTCTGGTTTGGGTGGTGGTGCTTTGTTTTAAGGGACCTCTAGGCCCGACGTGGGGCTCGAACTCACGACCCCAAGATCAAGAGGCACATCTGGCCCGACTGAGCCAGCCAGGCGCCCCATCTAGTGTTTTGCTTTCTATGTATGCACAGTGTATCTTTGTTTTCTTGAGTTTTCCTCTTCGCCGTTGGTCTGTGCTTTTCATCCTCGTCTGCAGGGATCATTATTTGTACCAAGGAAACTTTGCTGAAATGTGGGTAATGATGGGCCCCCTCCTGACTGCCCATAACGTCTGGGGTTTTCGAGACCACGTGGCTCTCCTCTGACCTCCCGGTTCTTGGTCCTAGCACCTCGTCCTCGAGGGTCAGCACTCCGCCTTCCTCCCTGCTCGTGGCTCCGCGTGGCAGCCACCAAGGCCATCTAGTGAGGCCTGGCCCTTCCTCGTCCCCTTTCCACTTGAGCCAGAAGCTCAATGACCTGCGACTACTGTGTGTCCTCCCCCCCCCCCCACTCTCCTTTCCGGGTCATAATTTTCCACTTTATAAACTGGGCTTAATGCTTTCGTGTTTAATTCGTTCACTCAGTCATTCAGCAAATACGGACCCAGTGCCTCCTGTGTGTCACGTGCAAAGTAGGACCAAGGACCTGTTCTGTGCCACATGCCAGGGACCCCCAGGATGGCCGAGAAAGACGGGGCTGGTGGCCTCCGGACTTACATGACCGTGGGGAGACTGGTGATCCCCAAGAGAGCAAATGGCCCTCCAACCTGGTTCTGAGGAGTGACAGCGTCTCACTCTTTTTACCCGGTCGGCCTGTGACTTTCTTACCCTGTCTTTCCTAAGCCAGATCTCTCTGAAAAGCATGGTTAATTTCCACTGACATGAGAGCATCACGAAGTTTCCTGATGCGTCACCTGGCTTGTTAAAATCCTCTTTGACAACCCCGTTCACGCGGTTACACCTCGTCGGTTAGAATCACACGGCCTCTGGGTTGAAGGCTGACCTTGAGAACACATGGTGACTTGCCCAAGGTCACGGCGCTGGTCCGTGTGCCGCCAGCACCGGAACCCAAGGCTGCGATCAGGGGTCTCCTTATAGATCCGTCTTGTGTCGGAGACCCGCGCAGAGAGCTCCACGGCTGATTTCCGTCCTTTCAAACCTCGGACGGGTACTCAGGTGCCACACCGAGCAGCAGAGGCTGGGGGTGGGGCGGGCAGGGGGGCCCTCGAGGGCCAGGAGGGCCGACCACAGACCCCACGGGATGACCAAGGCCCCTATTGGACCTGTGTGCTTCCTGTGGGGGCTCTTGGATCCCAGCACATCAGCTGCAATTTACAAAGCAGAGACGAGACACGAAAGTGAAGTGCCCGAGGGGCCTACATTTTTCAAAGGGGAAAAAAAAGGCTTAATTATATCTTTAAGAGGCACAGACACGCCAAGGAATACCAGCAGCATCTGAGACCCGAAGCAGAAATGCCAAGGACGAGGATTTGGAAGATTAACACAGTTGAACTCGGCACCATGGTCTCTCTCTCTCTCTCTTTTTTTTTTTTTTGTTCTAAGGCTCTGGAAAGCTGGGGAGGGAAGCACCCCAGCAGGTCAGATGCACACGGCCAGCATGATGGAAACACACGTCTCCCTTTGGCCTACATTTTGTGGCTAGACTGGTCATTAACTACTGTCCTTCCGGAGCCTTCCGTGGCTCTTCTTTCCTTCAGGACAGAGTTTTGTCTTCCTTCCTAGATTGTAGGGGCCCTCAAAGACTGCGGTCTCTTCTCTCCTCTTGCCTTCTCTCTTCCTCCATCTTTATCCAACTCAGTCATCATGATGGAGCTCCCCCTGCATCCAGCCCCAGGGTCCGTGCTGGGCACAGTGGGATGCCCGAGTTGCAGATGCCGTCTCTTGAAGGGGGAGCTGACTGTAGCTCCCCAGCCATGGGCAGATGTGGTATTACAGCCCAGGGGGACGAAGTACCGGGTACCCCAGGGCTGGGGAGGCTTTGTGAAAGAGGACCTAAGCTGTCCAGCTGGTCCCCCATGCCTGGTGCATAGCAGACACCAATATCACATCTGCGGAATCAACTTGATGGAGGGGAACTGAGCCCCTGGGGGAGGCTTTCCAAACTCTATGGTGCCACAGATGGGTGGCACGAGTCTCTCTTCCTCCCTTGCTTGTTTCCCTGCAGTAGGAAGGTTGGTGGTGGTTTTGAATGGATGCTGGTCTGGAATCAGTGGTGGGGAGGAAGCCAGGATGGATGGAATAATGGATGGATGGATGATAGGTGGGTGGGTGGATGGATAATAAGTGGGTGGATGGATGGATGGCTGGGTGGGTGGATGGATGAATAGAAGGATGGGTGGATGGATGGATGGATGGATGGATGGATGGAAGGTTGGGTGGGTGGATGGATGGATGGGTGGGCGGATGGATGGATGGATGGATGGATGGGTGGGTGGATGGATGGATGGAAGGTTGGGTGGATGGATGGATGGATGGATGGATGGATGGATGGATGGGTGGGTGGATGGATGGATGGGTGGATGGATGATGGATGGATGGATGGATGGGTGGATGGATGGATGGGTGGATGGATGATGGATGGATGGATGGATGGTGGATGGATGGATGGATGGATGGATGGGTGGATGGATGGTGGATGGATGGATGGATGGATGGATGGGTGGGTGGGTGGCTCAATGGGTAGAAAAGCTGTAAAGAAAGAAGTGATATCAGGAGAAATCCTGGGTTTGGTCCAAGGGAGTACTAGGAGGTGGAACTCAAGCTCGGACTCTCCTGGGAATGGAGGGAACATGTTCACCCAAACCAGAGCCCCAAGGGAAATATGACTAAGCAGAAGAAGTCCTGGTCAGGTCCGCGGAATGGGTGTGGCCTGGAGAGGGAGCCCCGGGTTAGCTGGGTTTACGGATAGAGGTGGGGATTCAGTGCTGACTTCAGGTCAGAGGGAAAGGTCCGAGAAGCTCCTTCTGGTGAGCCGGGGGGTACGGGGGTGCAGGCAGGGGACACACTTCTGAGGCCTCCTATGCGCACTCACGATTTCTTGCTTCACACCGCAACACGCATATTTGTTCTGTCTTAATCGGTTTTCTTGTTAAATGCCAACACTCTGCAGAAATCCCGGCTCCGAGTGTGACCTGCCCCAGATTCGGGCCCACCCGCCCCCAGGCCCTTCCCAGCACCCCCTTCACTGACACAGCCCCAGGTTCCGTCCGCACCTCTTTGGTCTCAGCGCTCAGCTGCGGCTGATCGAGTCAGGGTGCGGCAGGGACCAGACCTCGAGAAGTGCCCGATGTGATAGATCTCGATGCAACTGCGTTCTACGCATTCGGGGCTTTCCTTCGGTCCCGTTTGAAAACCAATCCCGTAAAAACACTCGACACTTGCTCTGTTTTTCCATCACGTGAGAATTCAGCCATACTTTGAAAATCAGATCACATTTAAGTTGGAATTGTGAAATGCCGTTTTGTGGTCCAGCAGTCATTTCCGAGGGAGGACGGGGAGGGTGTCCACGTGCTTTGGTTCTGTTTTTGAAGGTTGCTATTTTTCATCCCTGTTTCTCAGAAGAGCAAGTTAAAACGCGGGAGGTTAACAAAGACTTCTGGGGGCGTACTGCCCTTCCCTACCCCACACTGCACCACGAGGACAGCCCAACATCCCCTTTACACACTGACTTAGCGCATGCTTGGCACGCACAATGTCCAGAAACTTCTATGGTTCTGAACCATTCATGCGATTCAAATGCGTGTGCGTAATTATTTTATAATATTTATATTTTACATTTATATATGAAAACGTGTAAGTACATTTTCTATTTCTATGCAATATTCATAAATTTATATAAACACATTTGTATAAAATAAAAATATAGATATATATAAAAGTATATAAATTTAAACTCTGTAGTGATATATTTTCATATAATATTTATGTAAGAGATTTTAAGTATATTTTAAGTAAGTTTATTTACATATTTCATATTATCTAGTTATATATTTGGCATTATAACAATAGCATAATATGAAATTATAATCTGTATCACAAATTAGTTATATGCTATATAAATAGAATAATAGAATATGCTATATAAATAGAATAATGATAAACTATAAATATATAGTTATATGCTATATAAATAAAATAATGATAATAGAATAGAATAATAATGATAATAAATAGAATAATAAATAGAATTAGTTATATGCTATATAAATAGAAATTATAATCTGTATCACATATTAGTTATATGCTATATAGCATATAACTATATAAATAGAATAATGATAAATAGACAGAAATACACATCCAATCGTTGCTTGCAGAAATGTACTCTGCACTCCAGTGTTTCTCGGTTCCAAAATAGTTCTCAGGCTCCCCCGGCCTCTCACGTCTTCCTCGAAGACCTGAAACCCCTCTGAGCACTGGAAATAGGGGAGTAAGCTCTGCCCCCAGCGTGGGTGAAGTCAGGAGGTAACCCAGGCCCCTGGTGGGTAGCACTGTGGGCTTCAGGCCCGGGGAGAGGAGAGGGTGACACGGAGGGGGGCCACGGGGGAGCCCCCCCCCCGACCCCGCCCAGATTCTGTGCCCAGGGAGGGGCGGGCGGGAGTGGCCGGGTCATCAGGGGCCACTGGCAAACGGAGGGCCGCTGACAAGCCCGCGTCGTTAGCAGCGAGCTGATGATGTCTGTGGGCGTTCACCCAGGACAAAGCTACAGTGTCACCGCCGGGCAGGGGCAGAGAAAGGGTGCTGACAGCCCGCAGAATCTCTCTCCATCAGAGCAAAAGCCCTTGTTTACTTAGAATAGCCTGGAATTCCACCCCGGCTGTTGGGCATTTCACTTTCGAAACATAAGCCCAGAGAGTGAAAGGGGGGATGGCACACCCAGATTCCCCTCCTGAGCGTGAACTCGGCATTCCTGATCGGGAACCAGTGCCGCTACAAAAAGCCTCCGCCAGCCTGCAGCCCCCCGCCCCCCCAACCCTGAGTGTTTGACGCATGCAGAGGCGGCCCTGGGGGCCTGACCCCGCTACGGGCTTGGTTCCTGGGTCTGGGGCCGGGGTCAGCAGTCTGATGCAGCAAACAATCCGGGGTGAGTTCTCAGCACGTGGCTGTGGAGCTGCGGCCCCCCAGCTGGCTCTCTGCCCACATGCTGGGCAGTACACCACGGCTGTCTGTCGGCCGAAGTCGCTGGTCCACGCTTCCCCCCCTGCCCTCAGGGACGTCACTTCCATGGCTGAAAATCAGCCACAGAAGTCATACAGTCCGGGGGGAGAGCCACCCCTCTACAGCACGCGACTTCGGGCAGGTCCCAATATCAGAGCAGGCAGGACCGAGAAAGGACTCTGGGCGTCATTCCTTCCTGATGTCAACAGTTATTGGTGGCACCTGCTTGGCCCTGCACTGGGGATCCATCCACCTGTAGACTTTGCTTGTGTCGCTTCCTCAGCAGGGGGAGCCCCTCCTCCAAGAAGCCTTCCCTGACTCCATCTGGCCAGGATAACGCCCACCCTGGCCCCATCCGTCTCCTCCCAGAGGGCGGGAGAGTTCACTCGGAGCCTTTGGGTGTCCTACAGAGGCAAGGAGGTGCCCGCAAAGCCTGACCCAGAAATAAGGAGATGGCCAGGCATGGGTTTGGAGAGAGTTACGGAATCCACTCTTCCCCTCCAATCCTGCTCCCCTCCAAATCTCAGGGTGCCTTCCAAGCTGAGCTTTGTCTGTGCCCTGTGCTCTGAGCCCTGGGGGAGGAGGCCACCAGCCATGGCCTTTGTGTGGTCCCTCCGCCACCTGTCCCACCTGTCCTCCTGCTGCTGGCCCTGGCCAGGCTCCGCTGCTCAGGCTGCACCTGCCCCGAGACTCTGTTGGCAGAGATGCCTCTCGCTCGTCGGTTCCCACCCACACTGAACAGTGAGCTCAAGTGTCACCCTCCAGGGAGGCATGGACAATGGGGGTCCAGGGGCATGGCCTGTGGGGACAGCCATGCTTGGCTAAAGGGTTTCCAGGACCCCGCTGTGATCTTTAGTGTCAAAGGAGAGAGGATCACATGTGCTTCGCTCCTTCCCCACGGTCAGCACTGAGCACGGAGGGTAGGAAGGAGAGGGACAAATGTCTCCTGGGTGTTCGCTCCACACCAGGCCCCCTTCTAGGCTCTTCCAAATCCCCTGTCAGGTAGCTGACCAGAGGGAGCTCACTGTCCTTTGTCCTCTGGAGATGGAAACGGAGCCCAGGGGCGACCACCGGGAGGTAAACGTTACTGCACAGGGGACTTGAACATCTGGCCCAGCGTGGGATGCGAGGAGGTCTAAGTCGCCTTCTGTTCTCTCCTCAGGTGTCGTGCGCCAAGTGCGGCCCATCGTGGGCCCGTTCCGTGCTGTCCTGAAGCTGGAGATGAACTATGTGGTCAGCGGTGTGGTGTCCCACAGAAACGTCGTCAATGTGCACATCTTTGTCTCCGAATACTGGTTCTGAGGGCCCGGCCTAGGCGTGGCCACGCCCGTGCCTCCAGGCCAAGTCATTGCCACACCAACCGTGCCTGCCCCATCGATGTTTCTTAAATCAATGCATTTGTCTTAGTGTTAGGCCAACATGTATTAAGCTGGGCCAGATGAGTAAGTTCATCTGATGTATTTTGGTATTTAAATAACAAGTCCAATTACTCAACTGTTTGTTGAAAACCTTGCTTATTTTTTTAACACCAAGGTTAAAGTGTGCTCCCGTTCTCTGCCCCAGTGGGGGGCGGGGGGTGGGGGCTGGGCATTGCTAAGGACCAAGGAGAGAAAGACATTTTTCGGGGGGCAGCCAGCCCAGATACCGAGAGAAAACCAGTTCTGGCGCTGATCATGCATGATTTGACATTGGGTACTTTTTTTGCCAATTGGATGCCGTGCGTCCAAGGACACGGCTGCGGTCCAGTAGCAAGTATGACCAGCTCTGCCCTGATGCCTCTGGGAGCGCTTAGAAGGTGCATCACAGATCTGTTAAAGCAGAAAAAATTCCTCGGGAAAGACAGAACCTGTTAGGTTTGGGTGTGGCCCCCACGTGGTCAGCGAGGGAAGGGCTGGGTTTTCTTTGCACCTGCTTTGTCTTTTCTCGGCAGAGGTGGGAAAATAAACAGCTTTGTGATCCTCCTGAAGGCCTGTGCATGAGGGTCTTCAAGAAGAGGGCTCTCTGCTGGCAGAGCGCACGGGACTGTCCCTTCATGCCTTCTTACCCTCCTGCCTCCTGGGGAGGTTTGGGGGCGGGGCCCAGCCTGCCTATAGGAACAGCTTCCCACCCGTGTGGTTTCTGATTCCACACCTGCCCTCTGACAAGTGTGGTTCAAGCCCACCCCGTGCCCCACGTCCAGCCCTGCTTGGCAATATGGTCTTCTGTATGGGATTCTGGTCCCCTCTAGAAATCACCGGGACCCACGGGGATTCAGCACCAGGACCCCTTGCTCCCACCCATGCCTCTCCTCTAGATCCCCCCCACGCCGGGTTTATCCCATGTTCTTAGGCAGGGACCCCCTTGGGGCTCAGAGCCTCTCTCCTCCCATGCCCAGCTCACCTCGGCAGCCTGGACCCTGGCACTCGCTGAGATCTCAGCCCCAGAGGGGACGTCACCCTTGCTGGGATTTCAACGCAGCTGGCGTTCTGGTCATTCAAATGAGCGCCACTCCAACTCCACGGGATGTAGTCTCTAGCTGCCTTTGGGGACTCCCTGCATTTCCGAGGTCACTCCTTCGGGGCATCGGTCTGTCAAAGCCAGGCCTGGGCCAGCCAGGCACGGGACCTGTGGATTCTGGGCACCTTGACTGGTGCCCAGGGGGAAGGGGGGAAACGGGGGATGGGACTGGACAATCCAGGGAGCCGTCCCAGCAGCTCTGGATGCCGGGGAATTGGGGCCCTGGCAGGGAAGGGGGGACCTGGGGTCCGATCACAGGAGTGAGAGCCTCAGGGTGATGGGCAGGAAGTGAGAAGGCCACTTGGGGTTCTGGTTTCCTGCCTGCAGGAAACAGGGGGACAAGTCTGTAAGAGCCAGGCAGCTGCGGCCCAGGCCCTCAGAGAGGGAGGTTTCTCCGGCTCCTGGATTCCCGGGTGGGGACAATGGGAGGACAGAAGCAAGGACCCCTGGAAAAGGCCCTCCCACTCTCTTTAGAGGGGTTAGGCAAAGTGGAGGCAGTGACCCCTGCCCGGCCGCCCTGCCCTCGAGGGCAGCCCGGCATTTCCTTTTCTTAACCACACATGAGAGATTGGGGAGACAACTGTGTGGATTACACAAGGGCCCAACTTTTCATATTTGGCATCATGCTCCGGCTTGGGCACCTGGTGGACCCATACGTGTCCCATTATTCTCGCCGGGGAATCACTGGCAGGGTCCAGCCTTGGCTGCCTTACGGGACCAGCTAATGTGGACCAGCAGGGCCTCTGGGCCCAGGCAACAGTGATCCCTTTTTAATTGCGGCCTCAGGACAAAATAATAGAGGGGAATCACCAAAGGGAAAGCAAGTTTGTAAGAAGGATGAGAAGGCAAAGGCGCACACACACTAGACCAAATCGTTTTTGCTGTTTTGGTAGTCAAAGAAAGTTGTGGGGGAGGTTCCAAAAGGTCTGGGCCGTCCTATTCTACCGGAAAGCTGTGTCTCTTTTGAACAAAGGGGACCTACGCTGACGCTCGGAGGGGCACTGCAGCATGGTGGCAGGAGGGCCTGGGTCTCCCGGCGTCCTGCAGGGACCAGTGTGAAGGGCGATAGGTCCCACCCGGTCCACTAGAGCCCAAGGAGGTAAGCCAGCTTTCCTAAGTTCCGTCAAGGTCCGCAAGTGAGTTCCGGTGAAAAAAACACCTGGAAATCATGCTACATTTTTTCATTCCCGTTTTTTTTTTTCATGAAAATTTCCAAACATACAGCAGAGGTGAAAGCGTTTGAGAGCAAAGGCCGGGGGACCCACCACCTAGATTCTACCGTTACCATTTAATAAGATCAGTTTGCATTTCAAAAAAATGATGATTCGATGATATTAAATTATTCAATGATATTAAATTAAAAAAAAAAAAAAAAACCAAAAGTCTTTGGGTTTTGCAGGCCCAAGTTCAGATCCAGCCACTTTTGAAATCTGGGGTCTTGGGTTCTCAGATTCTTGGTTCCCTCTGCTGCAGAATGAGAGTGATTCCTGGAACTTCACAGGGGTGGCTGCGAGGAAACAATGATCGGATCACGTAGACAGCACAAGGGCTGCCACACGTCGGGTCCCCGGTAAATAGTGCCATCATCACAGAGTTGAAGAGGGCGTTCTGTGTTTAATTAGCCTCGTGTGGACAAGCCGGGGACTCAGCAAGACTCCAGAGGCGTTGGGAGTCACCTAAAGTGGCTTTGTGAGAGCTGGCTGCCGCCGCAGACCCTTTGGTCCTTCTGTCCGGGACACTAGCCGCTAGAGGGCACGTCTGCGTGTCCCCGGGCCACTTCCTGGACCACAGCTGGACTGTCCCCCCGGCCCAGCGCGCATACTGTGCTCCCTTCCCTGGCTGCACTCTGCTTGCCGGATGACGTCTGGGTCTGGGTGCCGCACGATTCCTCGGCCGCCGTCACCCTTGCCAGCATCACTCATGCCCCAGAGATGGGCTCCTAGGGGCCGCCGACCATCCTCCTGGAAGTCGATGAGATGGAAAGGGACTCTTGAGTGAAGGGAAAAGTAAAGCACGGCCGAACTTGTAAAATATGGCCCTTAGGGAGGGTGGGGGCAGTCCCCATGACCCCGAATAATCACATTACACCTTGTACAACACCTGTTTTTGTGCCAGGAGTCCTTCCGTAGGTTTCCCCCAAATACGCACACATGCCCGCGAACACACTGTATCCTCAGCCCCTCCGCCAGGCCAGCCCAAGGCCACCTTCTCCCAAGAAGACACCTGTCTCATCCCTGGGATGATCCTTCGCTCCCATCGCTGCAGAATTTACAGTGTGACCCCCTATCCCGTGCTCTTGATATGCCAGCACGTACCCCCAATGCCACCACCCCCAACATACTGGACCTGTGACTTGACTTTCTCAAAACTTCCAAAAACGCATTCAAGTACAGCAAAGAGTCTACGAAACCCCTCGCACCCATCCCCCAGCTTCAACAATCCCAGACTTTTTGCCAGCCCTCTTCCACCTCTCCCCTCCCCCGGCTCCTTTGATGTCATAGGAATTTTTTTTTTTTCAGGAAACTTTATGTTTAGAACCATTTTAGAGTCACAGAACAGTCGTCAAGATGGAACAGAGTTCACGTACATCCGGCCCCCGGTTTCTCCATTGTCCATATCTTGCATTAGTCTGGTCCACTTGTTACAATGAATGAACCCATATGGATTCGTCGTCATTAACTAAAACACCTTCTTTATTCTGGTTCTTTTGGATTGTTCCAAATATCCTCCTGTTGTCCCAGGACCCCGTCCGGGGTCCCACATTACATTCAGGTGTCTCCTTAGCTCCCCTGGGCTGTGACAATGTCTCAGACTTGCCCTGTTGTTGATGACCTTGGTAGTTTGGAGGTGTACGGGGCAGATATTTTGTAGGATGACGCTCAACTGAGATTTACCTGATGGTTTTCTAACAGTTAGACTGGGCTATGGGTTTGGGGTGACGCCGAGGGGAAGGGTCCTTCCCAGCCTCTCCTGTCTGGGCACCTGCTATTCACAGCACTGACCACGTCGGTGTTGACCTTCGTCACCTGGCTGAGGTGCGTCTGTCAGGCTTCTTCGCTCGAAGTCACTCTGGCCCCCTGCCCATTCTGTCCTCTTTGGGAGGAAGTCACTATGCAGAGGCGGGGACTTACTCGGGGACGAGGACTTCTTTTCCACCATCGTGAGGGACGAGTGCAGGGATATTTTTAAAGCATATCCCAGTCATCAAGTCATTTCATGTTTAAATATTTTAAACACTTTTTTTCATATACATTTCTAATGATGAGGGCTTTTAAAAACATGGCCACCATACCTGTTACAGCAAACCATAGTAATGATGAGTCCTTAATTATTTCTAATAAGTGGTTTATGGTGTTTCTGATTCAACTCAACAAGCACTTAGCAAGATGGGTAGAAGGACCCTGCTGGGGGGGTGGCGGGGGGGTGGGGCGGGGGGGGCAAAGATACAAAGGTAGAAAAGACCTGATCCCTGGGATGGGGGAATGGGGAGGGATTATATCCCGAATAATCCCAGGACTGCCTGACCTGGGGTCCCAGACGTGGGCACCTGTTTTCACGCAGGGCTCTGGCCACCGAGAGGCCGAGTGATCAGAGCTGGGAACTAGAGGCTGGGGAGCCCAGGAAGGGGCACAGTGTGAGCAGGATCCCCTGTGGACCTGCCCCCAAGTCCGGTTGGAGTAGGGCAGGGAGACTGAGGCCAGGCGAGGGGGCTAGAAGGGCAATCCTCTCTGACTCTGTTTGGTAAGTGAAATAAAGCTCAAAGTTTCAAGATGCTATTTACCTATGTGTAGGCAGTTAAATAGCATTCCCCGAAAGATAGATCTAAGTCCTGATCCCAAGCACTTGTGAGTGTGTGCTTACTTGGAAATACGGTCTTTGCAGACGGGGTCAAGTAGGGGGTCTCTGGGTGAGCCCATCCTGAATTTAGGGTGGGTGCTAAATCCAGTGACAAGTGTGATTATAGAAGCAAAGAGAGAGGGACTCGACATGCAGGCACAGAGGGCATGGCCATGCGGAGAAGGACACAGAGGTCAGTGACGCCGCTACAAGCCAGAGATTGCCGACGACCTCCAGAAGCTGTAGAGTCCTGGGAAGAAGTCTCCGTCAGAGCCTCCAGAAGGAGCTAATCCTGCCGATGCCTCGATTTCTGGCTGCTCGAGGACATACTTACCTGCTGTGTGAAGCCACTAGGTTTGCGGTAATTTGTTGCAACAGCCCTGGGAAAATGATTTCGTGGTGTGTGTGTGTGTGTGTGTGTGTGTGTGTGTGTGTGTATGCATGTGTATGCATATTTTTAAAAATTCCTGCCCCATAATACATCTTTTGGCTTATAGATTTCTCAGACATCACAGACAGGGAATTAATACTGCTATTTCCTCATGTTTTGCAAAAGTGAGGCATATGTGGGTGTGGGTGCACCTGCCTTGCCTGTCCCTTTGGTCTCAGTCTTGAGGACAGCAGCTCCGTCACAGGCCCCCGTTTCCCTGGGAATTGCTGCTCGGGGGGTGGGGGAGGGGGGCACAGAGCGGAGGGAACCACCCCCCTCAACAAGACTGGTTCCGTGAAAACTAGCAACCCGAGTGACGCCAAGTAGCCCAGAAGATGGAGCAGAGCTGCCTTCCATTTGGGGAATTCAGCCGTGGTCCCCAGAGGCCACCGCAAGTTCAAGGTGCCACGATTTACTTATTCAGCTTATGGGGCATCAGAAGGTTTGGGCACATGACGACGGGGGATCCATTGTAGACACAGCTGGTTTATTAATATCCGTGGCAGCTCCTGTGTGATTCGGAGTCATGTGAGCGATGGTACTTTAATCACGTATAAAATTATGTAGGGGCAAGGGTCAACCGTACGGGTCAGAGTGAAGTGATCACGTCGAATCATTAAAATCTCCTGCATTTGGTCTCCCTGCAGGGAAAAGTCAAGCTGGCTTGTTCCTGTCGATTTTCTGCAGGGACTTAGGGTCCGGTGCTATCGCCCTGTGAGCAGTCTCCCGGACAGTGCATTTGGGGCCCCGGGAAGTAAGTGCAGCTGGAACCTGTTCAGGACCCAGCCCTTGAAACTCTCTCTCCAAATGACGTGACCCCTGGGTCCTGCTGCTCCCTGGCAACTTGCTCCTTTAGAGCAGAAGACCCCGGATCCCAGCCCCTCTGCTTTGTTGGCGAGACCCTGCACCACCTGGTCCCCTCCCTCCCTCCCTTCATTCATTCATTCATTCATTCATTCAATCGGGCACCCCACTTCGGCCCTCCCACTGGTGACTCATTCCACCTGAGTCTCTCAGCTGCCAGGTGACTCTTCCAAAACCCAGATAGGCTGGAGCTCCTCCTGGTCTCGGATCCTTCCGGGGCTCCCACGTCCACCTCACGATGTGGCCCCCTTTTCTCCCCAACACTCCCCCCCACCCACTCCACGCAGGGTCCAGACACACAGAACTTATCCGCACACACATATCCCTCCACCTCGATTTACACCCTCTCCACCTTCTCCGTGTGGTCAACTTCTCCTGACCCTACAAGACCGAGCATGAAATGGCAGGCGTTTTAGGTCTTTATCCAAAGGGACTGAAAGCAGGGACTAGAATGGATATTTGTACACACACGTTCAGAACAGCCTTGTTGATAACAACCGAAGGATGGAGACAACCCAGGAGTCCGTCAGTGGGTGACTACGTAAACAAGACGCGATGTAGCCACACAGTGGAATATGATCATCCGTAAAAAAGAGGGAAATTAGCCAGACACCGAAGGACAGCTATTGCATGGTTCCGCTTCTAAGAGGTAGGTGCCTCGAAGAGGAAACTTACATTGAAGCAGAAAGTAGAGCAGAGGTTTCCAGGGGCCGAGGGGATGTTTTCGGGAGTCAGTGTTCAATGAGCACAGAGTTCTTGTCGGGGAGGATGAAAACCTTTGAGGTATAGAAGGGCTAGGGACAAAAACACGGTGAATGTCTTTGGTATCACTGAATTGTACACTTACGAAGGACGAAAATGACATGTCCTTCTGTCATGCTATGTGTATTTTGCCATAATTTCTTAAAGATTTTTTTAAGCAATCTCTATACCCAGCATGGGGCTCGAACTCACAACCCCGGGTCAAGAGTTGCACGCCCGACCGACTGAGTCAGCCAGGGGGCCCTCATTTTTTTAAACTTGATAAAAGAAATGCCAGTTACTCTGAGATGCCTCCCTTAACGTCCCAGGTGTGGTCAGTTCTGGCCTCCTCCGTGCATTTGGAAACTTTCCATGGGACCCGCTTGCTGGACTGTACTCTAAATGTCCATTCGTGTGCCTGTCCCCCACCGGAGAGTCGGCGCCCGGAAGGCAGGGACTCATCTTCCTTCTGGGTTTCCTGTGTCGGCCCTGTGTCGGTTTCCTGTGTCGGCTTCCTTCTGGGTTTCCTGTGTTTCCATCTGGCCCCGTGTGGGGCCCAGAATAAGCTCGCAGCCCATGTTTATCGGATGGGAAATCTAAACCCACTGGACTGTGGACTGAACTGATCCCCCCTCCAAATTCATACGTTCGAACCCTACTCCCCAGTGTGACTCTTTGAAGATGGGGCCTTTATGGGAGTGATTCAGGGTAATCAGGGCGGGGTCAGTGTCCCTGTAGGAAGAACCCCAGAGATCTCAGAGGGACACACGGAGAAGGTGGCTGACCGCAAGCCAGAAGGAAGCCTCCCGGGGAACCAAGTTTCTCGGTT